>JAQQAC010002594.1:19137027-19149469 GCA_029783875.1 Phataginus tricuspis | reverse complement strand
GACGTAATAAAGATCAGAGAAGAAATAAATAAAATTGAGAAGAATAAAACAATAGAAAAAATCAATGAAACCAAGAGCTGGTTCTTTGAAAAAATAAACAAAACAGATAACCCCTAGCCAGACTCATTAAGAGAAAAAGAGAATCTACACACATAAACAGAATCAGAAATGAGAAAGGAAAAATAACAATGGACCCCACGAAACACAAAGAATTATAAGAGAATATTATGAGAATCTATATGCTAACAAGCTGGAAAACTTAGAAGAAATGGACAACTTCTTACAAAAATACAACCTTCCACTGTTATTCAGCATAGTATTGGAGGTCCTAGCCACGGCAATCAGACAAAACAAAGACATACAAGGCATCCAGATTGGTAAAGAAGAAGTCAAATTGTCACTATTTGCAGATGACATGATATTGTACATAAAAAACCCTAAAGAATCCACTCCAAAACTACTAGAACTAATATCTGAATTCAGCAAAGTTGCAGGATACAAAATTAACATACAGAAATCTGTTGCTTTCCTATACATTAATGATGAACTAAAAGAAAGAGAAATCAGAAAAACAATTCCATTCACAACTGCATCAAAAAGAATAAAATACCTAGGAATAAACCTAACCAAGGAAATGAAAGACCTATACTCTGAAAAGTACAAGACACTCATAAGAGAAATTAAAGAGGACACTAACAAATGGAAATGCATCCCATGCTCTTGGATAGGAAGAATAAATATTGTCAAAATGGCTATAATACATAGAGCAATCTACAGATTCAACGCAATCCCTATCAAACTACCAACAGCTTTCTTCAATGAACTGGAACAAATAATTCTAAAATTCATATGGAACCACAAAAGACCCCGAATAGCCAAAGCAATCCTGAGGAGGAATAAAACAGGGGGAATTACACTCCCTGACTTCAAGCTCTACTACAAAGCCACAGTAATCAAGACAATTTGGTATTGGCACAAAAACAGACCCACAGACCAGTGGAACAGAATAGAAAATCCAAACATTAACCGAAACATATACAGTCAATTAATATTTGATAAAGGAGCCTTGGATATACAATGGGGAGATGACGGCCTCTTCAGCAGCTGGTGTTGGAAAAACTGGACAGCTACATGTAAGAGAATGGAACTGGACTACTGTCTAGCCCCAAACACAAAGGTAAACTCAAGGTGGATCAAAGACCTGAATGTAAGTCATGAAACCATAAAACTCTTAGATAAAAACATAGGCAAAAATCTCTTGGACATAAACATGAGTGACTTCTTCATGAACATATCTCCCTGGGCAAAGGAAACAAAAGCAAAAATGAACAAGTGGGACTAAATCAAGCTGAAAACCTTCTGTACAGCAAAGGACACCATCAGTAGAATAAAAAGACATCCTGCGGTATGGGAGAATATATTTATAAATGACGTATCCAATAAGGGGTTGACATCTAAAATACATAAAGAACTCACGCACCTCAACAAACAAAAAGCAAATAATCCAATTAAGAAACAGGCAGAGGACATGAATAGACACTTCTCCAAAGAAGAAATTCAGATGGCCAACAGGCACATGAAAAGATGCTCCACATCGCTAATCAGGGAAATGCAGATTAAAACCACAATGAGCTATCACCTCACACCAGTGAGGACGGCCAACATCCAAAACAAAAACAGTAAATGTTGGCGAGGATGTGGAGAAAAGGGAACCTTCCTACACTTCTGGTGGGAATGCAAATTTGTTCAACCATTGTGGAAAGCAGTATGGAGGTTCCTCAAAAAACTCAAAATAGAAATACCATTTGACCCAGGAATCCCACTCCTAGGAATTTACCCTAAGAATGCAGCAGCCCAATTTGAAAAAGACATATGCACCCCTATGTTTATCGCAGCACTATTTACAATAGCCAAGAAGTGGAAGCACCCTAAGTGTCCATCAGTAGATGAATGGATAAAGATGTGGTACATATACACAATGGAATATTATTCAGCCATAAGAAGAAAACAAATCCTACCATTTGCAACAACATGATGGAGCTAGAGGGTATTATGCTCAGTGAAATAAGCCAAGCCGAAAAAGACAAGTATCAAATGATTTCACTCATATGTGGACTATAAGAACAAAGAAAAAAACCTGAAGGGATAAAACAGCAGCAGACTCATAGAACCCCAGAACGGACTAATAGTTACCAAAGGAAAAGGGACTGGTGAGGATGGGTTGGAAGGGAGGGACCAGGGGGGAAAGGGGCATTATGATTAGGAGATGTAATGTTGGCAGGGCACGGGGAGGGCTGTACAACTCAGAGAAGACAAGTAGTGATTCTATAGCATCTCACTACGCTGATGGACAGTGACTGTAATGGGGTTGGTGGGAGGGACCTGATGAAGGGGGTATTTTAATAACCATAATATTGCACATGTAATTGTAGATTAATGATACCAAAATAAATTACTAAAAATAAATAAATAAAAACATAGTATAGAAAGGCTGAAAGGAAAAAAAATCCCTCCATTGTATGTTTCATTTCAGATACGGAATTTCTTAAAGATTGAATCTCCAACTTAAATTTGTTCCTGAGTTCTTGAATATTTTTCTGAACCTCCATAAACATGTTTATAATATTTATTTTGAACTTTCTTTCAGGAAGATTGGTGAGTTCAGTTTCATTTGGCCCTTTTTCTGGGGTTTATAAGATTTTTGAAAGAACCATGTTCTTTTGACATTTCATATTTCTGTGTGGTGCCCTCTACAGCCAAGAAACTCCAGTCTGTGGAGCTTCTGAGCCCCTAGAGTGAGGTTGTGGGTGCCTGGGGGGAGGAAAGATCTGTGTCCTGATTCCCATCTGCTGTGCCTGTTTATAGTCTCGGAGCCAGTGGGCCAAGCACACAGGTGTAAGCCTCTGTGCTTTGCATCTCTAGCTGTGGTCAGCAGGGCATCCCTCTGGCAGGCCTGACGCCAGCACAGTGACTGCCAGTTTGTGAACCGGTGCCAGCAGGCTAGGAGTAAGGTGCAGAAGGCTACATTTCACAGTGGGGGCCTCGGAGCTAAGTAGACAGCCAGGGGAAAGGAGCACCTGAAGCTACTCAAATTTCCCAACCAGGTGGCCGAAGTGCGCCCAGACAACATTGTCTAACTCTCCCTTCTCCCTGCAAGCTCCATGCAAACCCTACCCCTTCAGCAGCCCTTTCGCTGCTAGGAAGCCCCTCAGACCACCCGCCCTTCCTCTGACACAGACTGGCCAGATGTGGATCCAGTCCTCCACAAACAGCCAGAATGTCAGTCTCTCAAGCACTCCACCTGTCCGAGCTCCCCAACATCCAGAGCACCACACAATATAGGCTTCCATTCACAAAGCAGATCTCCAGGGCTAGGTGTTCAGCTGTCCCAGGCTTCCACACCCTCCCCATTCTGTTTCTCTTCTCCTGCTGGTGAGCTGTGGTGGGGGAAGGGCCTGGGTCCCGCCAGATTAAGGCTTTCATACATTACCCTGTTTCGTGAGGTCTTCTCTGTTCGTGAGGTCTGTATGCAGTCTGTTTCAGCCTTCTTTCTTATTGCTGTTTTAGGGTTAGTTGTATTAATTAACTATATTTTTGTACTATTTGTGGTTTTGGGAGGAGTTCTCTTTGTCACCTCTCACGCCACCAACTTGAATCCATTCTGCCAAGTATACTCTTCATTCTACAACCACTCTTCATATTGTTGCCCATTGAAAAACCATTCATTTTTCTTTCTACTGAGACAATCAAGCCCAAACTCCTGAGCCTGAGAAGCAGGACCACCACAACCTGGTGGTAAGAGGCATTTCTGTCCATCCTCCCTTCCTTTCTTCCCTCTCTCTCTTTCTTTTGATTGTTTTTTTCAGAAAGGTATTACTGATATACAATCTTATAAAGGTTTCACATGAGCAATATTGTGATTATTACATTCACCCATATTATCAACACCCCCACACAAACCCCATTTTAGTCACCATTCATCAGCAGAGTTAAGATGTTACAGAGTCACTACTTGTCTTCTCTGTGCTATACTGCCTTTCTGGTGACCCCCTACGTTATGTGTGCTAATCCTACTGCTCCTTAATCCCCTTATCCCTCCCTCACCAAGCCCCCACTCACCTCCTTCCATTTGGTAACCACTAGTACCTTCTTGGAGTCTGTGAGTCTGCTGCTGTTTTTCTTCAGTTTTTTCTTTGTTCTTATATTCCACAGATGAGTGAGATCATTTGGTACTTGTCTTTCTCTGCCTGGATTATTTCACTGAGCATAATACCCTCTAGCTCCATCCATGTTGAATTAGGGATCTTGTTTTCTTTGTGTAAATTCCTAGGAGTGGAATCCTGAGTCAAAAGATATTTCTATTTTTAGTTTTTTGAGGAACCTCCATTTCCCACAATGGTTTAACTAATTTACATTTCCACTAACAGTGTAGGAAGAGTCCCCTTTCTCATCCTTGCCAGCATTTGTTGTTCCTCATCCCTTGAATGTTGGCCATACTAACTGATATGGGGTGATATCTCATTGTGGTTTTAATTTGCATTTCCAGGTTATTAGCAATGCGGAGCATCTTTTCATGTGCCTGTTAGCCATCTGAATTTCTTCTTTGGAGAAGTGTCAGGTGAGATCCTCCACCCGTTTTTTAATTGGGTTATTTGCTGTTTGGGTATTGCACTATGTGAGCTCTTTATATATTTTGGATGTTAACCCCTTATTGGGCATGTTGTTTATGAATATATTCTCCCATACTGTAGGATGCCTTTTAGTTCTACTGATTGTGTCCTTTGATGTACAGAAGCATTTTAGTTTGATGTACTCCCATTCATTCATTTTTTATTTTGTTTCCCTTGCCCAAGGAGCTGTGTTCCAGAAAAAAGTTGCTCATGTTTATATTCAAGAGATTTTCTACTATGTTTTCTTTAAAGAGTTTTATAGGTTCATGTCTTACATTCAGGTCTTTGATCCATTTCGAGTTTATATTTGTGTATGGAGTTAGACAATAACCCAGTTTCATTCTGTTACATCTAGCTGCCCAGTGTTGCCAACACCAGTTGTTGAAAAGACTGTCATTTCCCCATTGTATGTTTATGGCTCCTTTATCATATATTAATCGACCATATATATTCTGGTTTATATCTGGGTTCTCAGTTCTATTGCATTGATCTATGGGTCTGTTCTAGGGCCAGTACTAAATTGTCTTGATTACTATGGCTTTGTAGTAGAGTTTGAAGTTGGGGAGCACCATCCCCCCAGCTTTGTTCTTCCTTTTAAGGATTGCTTTGGCTATTCAGTGTCTTTTGTGGTTCCACATGAGTTTTAGAATTATTTGTTCTAGTTTGTTGAAGAACGCTGTCAGTATATTGATACATATTGCATTGAACCTGTAGATTTCTTTAGGCAGGATGGCCATTTGGACAATATTAGTTCTTCCTATCCATGAGCACAGGACATATTCCACTTATTGGTGTCTTCTTTAATTTATCTCATGAGCATCTTGTAGTTTTCAGGGTATAGGCCTTTCACTTCCTTGGTTAGGTTTATTCCTAGGTATTTTATTCTTTTTCATGCAATTGTAAATGGAATTGTTTTCCAAATTTTTCTTTCTTCTAGCTATTGTTAGTATATAGGTTGGTATATATATTTCTGTGTATTAATTTTGTATCCAGCAACTTTGCTGAAATCAGTTATTAGTTCTAGTAGTTTTGGGGTGGATTCTTTAGGGTTTTTTATGTACAGCACCATGTCATCTGCAAACAGTGACCATTTAACTTTTTCCTTAAAGATCTGGATGCCTTTTATTTCTTTGTGTTGTCTATTTGCCATGGCTAGTACCTCCAGTACTATGTTGAATAAAAGTGGGGAGAGTGGGCATCCCTGTCTTTTCCCAATCTTAAGGGAAAAGCTTTCAGCTTCTGGCTGTTAAGTATGATGTCGGTTGTGGGTATGTCATATATGGCCTTTATTGTGTTGAGGTACTTGCCCTCTATACCCATTTTGTTGAGAGTTTTTATCATGAATGGATGTTGAATTTTGTCAAATGCTTTTCAGCATCTATTGAGATGATCTTGTGATTTTTGTTCTTTTTGTTGATGTGGTGCATGATGCTGACAGATTTTTGAATATTGTACCATGCTTGCATCCCTGGAATAAACCTACTTGATCATGATGATCTTTCTGATGCATTTTTTTAATTCAGTGTGCTAATATTTTGTTGAGTATTTTTGCATTTATGTTTACCATGGATATTGGTCTATAATATTCTTTTTTGTGGTGTATTTGCCTTGTTTCGGTATTAGAATGATGCTGGCTTCACAGAATGAATTTGGAAGTATTCCGTCCACTTCTACTTTTGGAAAATTTTAAGGATGATGAGTATTAGGTCTTCTCTAAATGTTGATAAAATTCAGCAGTGAAGCCATCTGGTCCAGGGATTTTGTTCTTAACTAGTTTTTGATTACCAATTCAATTTCATTGCTGGCAATTGGCCTGTTTATATTTTCTGTTTCTTCCTGGGTCAGTCTTGGAAGGTTGTATTTTTATAGAAAATTTTCCATTTCTTCTAGGTTATCCAATTTGTTAGCATGTAATTTTTTATAGTATTCTCTAGTAATTCTTTGTATTTCTGTGGTGTCCCTAGTGATTTTTCCTTTCTTATTTCTGATTCTGTTTATGTGTGTATACTCTCTATTTTTCTTGATAAGTCTGGCTAGGGAGTTATCTATTTTGTTTATTTTCTCAAAAACCAGCTCTTGGTGTCATTGATTTTTTCTATTGTTTTCTTGTTCTCAATTTTATTTATTTATTCTCTGATCTTTATTACATCCCTCCTTCTACTGACTTTGGGCCTCACTTGTTCTTCTTTTTCTAGTTTCATTAATTGTGAGTTTAGAGTGTTCATTTGTGATTGTTCTTTCTTGAGATAGGACTGTATTGCTACATACTTTCCTCATAGAACTGCCTGTGCTGCGTACCACAGAAGTTGAGATGTTGAGCTGTTGTTTACATTTGTATCCAAAAATTGCTTGACTTGTTTTTATTTGGTCATTGACCCATTGTTTTTTTTAGAGCATGTTGTTGTGCTTCCATGTGTTTGTAGGCTTTTGTTTTCTTTGCATAACTTATTTCTAGTTTCATACCTTTGTGTTCTGAGAAGCTGGTTGTTACAGTTTCCATCCTACTGAATTTACTAAGGCACTTTTTGTGTCCTAGTATGTGATCTATTCTGGAAAATATTCTATGTGCTCTTGAGAAGAATGTGTATCCTGCTGCTTTTGGGTGGAGTGTTCTGTAGATGTCTGTTAGGTCCATCTGTTCTAATGTGTTTTACAGTGCCTCTGTCTCCTTACTTATTTTCTGCCTGGTTGATATGTCCTTGAAGCAAGTGGTGTGTTGAAGTTTCCTAAAATAAATGCATTGCATTCTATTTCCCCCCTTAATTGTGTTAGTATTTGTTTCACATATGTTGGTGCTCCTGTGTTGGGTGCATAGATATTTATAATGGTTATATCCTCTTGTTGGACTGACCCCTTTATCATTATGTAATATCCTTCTTTGTCTCTTGTTACTTTCTGTTTTGAAGTCTATTTTGTCTGATACAAGTACTGCAACTCCTACTTTTTTCTCCCTATTATTTGCATGATATATATATTTCCATCCCTTCACTTTCAGTCTGAGTATATCTTTGGGTTTGAGGTGAGTCTCTTGTAGGCAGCATATAGATGAGTCTTTTTTTATCGATTCTGTAACTCTATGTATTTTGATTCATGTATTCAATCCATTTACATTTAGGGTGATTATTGATAGATATATACTTATTGCCATTGCAGGCTTTAGATTCATGGTTACCTAAGGTTCAAGGGCAGCTTTTTTACTATCTAACAGTGTAATTTAACTTACTTTTTAGATTATATCAAACACAATCTAAAGGTTCTTTTTTTCCCCCTTCTTTTTCTTCCTCCTCCCTTCTTTTTCTTCCTCCTCCACTCTTTACATATTAGGTGTTATATTCTGTACTCTTGTGCATCCCTTGACTGACTTTGTGAGTAGTTGATTTAATTTTCCATTTGCTTAGTAATTAATTGGTCTACTTCCTTTACTATGGTTTTATTTTCTCTGGTCACAGCTATTAAGCCTTTGGAGCACTTCCACCTAGATAAGTTCCTCCAAAATACACTGTAGAGATGGTGTTTTGGGAGATAAATTCCCTCATCTTATCCTTGTCTGGAAATCGTTTAATTCCTGCTTCAAATTTAAATGATAATCTTGTCGGGTAGAGTATTCTTGGTTCAAGCCCTTTCTGTTTCATTTCATTAAATTTATCATGCCACTCCCTTCTGACCTGTAAGGTTTCTGCTGAGAAGTCTGATGATAGCATAAGGGGTTTTCCTTTGTATGTGATCTTTTATCTCTCTCTGGCTGCTTTTAATACTCTGTCCTTGTCCTTGATCTTTGCCATTTTAATTATTGTATGTCTTGGTTGTGTCTTCCTTGTTCCCTTGTGTTGGGAGATCTATGCACTTCAATAGCCTAAGAGACTATTTCCTTACCCAGATTTGGGGATTTTTCAGCAATTATTTCCTCAAAGAGTCTTCTATCCCTTTTTCTCTCTTCTTCTTCTTCTGATAGCCCTATAATGCGAATATTGTTTCATTTGGATTCACATAGTTCTCTTAATATTCTTTCATTCCTAGAGATCTCTGTGCCTCAGCTTCTTTGTATTCCTATTCTCTCATTTCTATTTCATTTACCATCTCCTCTACCTCATCTAATCTGCCTTTAAATCCTACATTGTATGTTTCATTCCAGACAAATTTCTATGTTTTTCTTGAAGTCCTCCTGAGGTCTTGAGTATTTTCCTGTAGTTCCATAAGCATGTTTATGATTTTTATTTTTAAATGTTTATCAGGAAGATTGGTGATTTCAGTTTTATTTAGCCCTCTTTCTGGTGTTTGAGGGATTTGGGGTTGTACCAGGTTCTTTTGCCATTTCATATTCCTATTGGTTACTATGGAATGATACTCTGTGTCGGCAGCACCCTCTAGTTTCCAGAAGCTCTTTCTGGAGCTGCCCAGCACCTGGAGTGATGGCAGCATTCACAGGTGCACAGTGCCAGCACCCGCTGGGAGGAAAGAGCTCTTTTCTGCTTCTGGCTGCTGTGCCTGCTTCCACTGCCAGGGCCAGTAGACCAAGCATGCTGGGTAGGTTCTCTATGCTACGCTCTTGTAGCTTCCGTAGGCTGGGCCGTCCTCTGACTCACCTGGTATGATGGCGGGGACAGCTGTGAACCAGTGCCCACCAGGTGGAAGGAGCAGCAGGCTGCATATTGCAGTTAGGGACCTTGGTACTTCATTGCCAGCCAGGGGGATGGAGTGGGTGAAGCTCCTGAAAGTTCCCAACCTGCTGTGCTGAGTGTGCTGGGATTATTTTGTCCACCTGTCCTTTCTCCTGAGCAGCAACCTGTGTTTAATCCTTGCTCCTTTAACAGCCCTCTCGCTGTTGGGAAGTCTTTCAAAGTGCCCACCCTTCTTTTGTCCTGGAGAGGCAAGTTGTGGGTACCTGTTCTCCACAAGCAGCTAGAAGCTCAGTCTCTCCACGCATCCCACCTGTCTTTGCTTTACAACCCCTCTCATCTCCAGATCACCGTGTAATGTGGGTTCGTGCTCTGGAGTAGATCTCCAAGGGTTGGTATTTATCAGTCCTGGGCTTCTATTCCCTCCTCGCTCTGTTTCTCTTCCTCCTGCTGCTGAGCTAGGGTGGAGGGAGGTCTTGCGTTCCGTCAGCTCATGGCTTTGCTACTTTACTCTTTTCCATGAGGTCTTCTCTTTTCCCCAGATATAGGCCATCTGTTGCAGTCTCCTTTCCATTCATTCTTTCAGTCTAGTTGTATTTGCTGTATTTTCATGTTATATGTGGTTTTGGGAGGAGGTTTCTTCCAGACTTCTGATGCCACCATATCGTTTAATCTCCCCACTCTTCTTTTATAAGACAACAAGGCTGCAATGCTAGAGTGTCAATCTGCATCTCATAAACACGCCCCTTATTTTCTCACTTCCACCCCTTTGCTCACATTATTGATTCTCATGCCTTTCCTCATTCTCAAACTTCAACTCCAACATATCTTTAGTGCCAAGATTTTTAAAGACCCACGTTTTCCATGAAGCCTTTCTTGACCACTGTAGCCTACAGTGGTATTCCCCTATTTTTGAGCTTCTAACACTTATTCTCACTTTCATTCATTTGGCAGTTTATCACGTACTTCCTTGCATATGTCTCTAAAACCACTTTCATATTATTAACTTTGAGATGTTTGTATCTTATCGCCTCAACTAAATCATTACTTTCTCCATCCATTCAACAAATAGATACAAGCTTTACGAAGTGTCAGGTAGTATGTCAGGCATGGGGAGAAAGTCTATGTTTTTTCCTTATACTGCAGTATTTCTTTTAGGGCATGACAAGTAGTTTTCAGGCATGAGTTCTCTACTGGAGACCCCTGTCACACTCTTCGTCATCCAATGGAGACAGCTGTCAAAAGTATTACAGAATATTAAAAGACTGCTGACATATAGTAACTAAACTTACAATGGTGAGCATTTTGTAATGTATATCAAATTACTGTGTTATACACCTAAAACTAATATACTATATCAACTATATTTCAATTTTTTAAAAGTAAACACCCTCAGTGAATTGAACTAAAATAAAATTGCCTCATAAAAAAATTAAAAGAGGAGATTCAAGATGGCAGCGTGAGAGGTGAGACAGAGAACTCCTCCCAAAGCCACAAATAGTACAAAAATATAGTTAATTAATACAACTAACCCTAAAACAGCAACAAGAAAGAAGGCTGAACCAGACTGAATACAGACCTCATGAACAGAGCAGACCTCACGAAACAGGGTAACGTACGAAAACCTTAATCTGGTGGAACCCAACCCCAACACAGCTCACTGGTGGGAGGAAGAGAAAAGGAGCAGAGAGAGGGTGGGAGCTTGGGACTGTTGAACACCTAGTCCTGGAGATCTGCTTTGTGAGCAGAAACCTATATTGTGTGGTGCTCTGGACGTTGGGGAGCTCGGACAGGCGGAGTCCTTGAGAGACTGACATTCTGGCCATTTGTGGAGGAGTGGATCCACATCCGGCCACTCTGTGTCAGAGGAAAAGCAGGCAGTCTGAGAGGCTTCCTAGCAGCAAGAGGGCTGCTGAAGGGGTGGTGTTTGCATAGAGCTTGCTACACGGGAGAAGGGAGAGCTGGACAAGATTGTTTGGGTGTGCTCTGCCCAGCTGGTTGGGAACTTGGAGGACCTACAGGTACTCCACCCCCCTGGCTGCCTACTTAGCTCCAAGGCCCCCAACTATGACATGCAGCCTACTGCACTTTTCTCCTAGCCTGCTGGCACCAGCTTGCAAACTGGCGGTCACTGTGCTGACATCAGGCCAGCCAGAGGGAGGCCCCATCTAAAACAGCTAGAGACGCAAAGCACAGAGGCTTACACCTGTGTGCTTGGCCCACTGGCTCTGACACTGGAGACAGGCACCACAGACGGGAATCAAGAAACACATCTTTCCTATCCCCAGGCACCAGCTCCGCTCCCCTACAACCCCCAACCTCACTCTAGGGACTGAGCAGCTCCAGAGACTAGAGCTTCTGCACACTAGTGGGCACCACACAGAAATATGAAACGTCAAAAGAACATGGTTTGGACCAAAACCTCACAAACCCCAGAAAATGAGCCAAATGAAACTGGACTCATGAATCTTCCTGAAAGAGAGTACAAAATAAAAATTATTAACATACTTATAGAGGTACGGAAAAATATTCAAGAACTCAGGAATGAATTTAAGTCGGAGATAACAATCACTAAGAAATTCCATATCTGAAATGAAACATACAATGGAGAGATTTTTAGATGTAGTAGAAGAGATGGGAAATGGAATATAAATTACAGAAGAGGAATACAAAGAAGCTGAGGCACAGAGAAAAAAGAATCTCTAAGAATGAAATAATGCTGAGAGAACTGTGAGACCAATCCAAACGGAACAATATTTGCACTATACGGGTACCAGAAAAAGAAGAGAGAGAAAAAGGGATAGAAAGTGTCACTGAGACTGGCACAAAAACAGACCCACAGACCAGTGGAACAGAATAGAAAATCCAAATATTAACCCAAACACCTACAGTCAATTAATATTTGATAAAGGAGCCCTGGATATACAATGGGGAGATGACAGCCTCTTCAGCAGCTGGTGTTGGAAAAACTGGACAGCTACATGTAAGAGAATGAAACTGGACTACTGTCTAACCCCATACACAAAGGTAAACTCAAGGTGGATCAAAGACCTGAATGTAAATCATGAAACCATAAAACTCTTAGAAAAAAACATAGGCAAAAATCTCCTGGACATAAACATGAGTGACTTCTTCATGAACATATCCCCCCGGGCA
>JAQQAC010002594.1:19073482-19127681 GCA_029783875.1 Phataginus tricuspis | reverse complement strand
TTCTGTGAGTCTGCTGCTGTTTTGTTCCTTCAGTTTTTTTCTTTGTTTTTATACTCCACATATGAGTGAAATCATTTGATACTTGTCTTTTTCGGCTTGGCTTATTTCACTGAACATAATACCCTCTAACTCCATTCATGTTGTTGCAAATGGTAGTATTTGTTTTCTTCTTATGGCTGAATAATATTCCATTGTGTATATGTACCACCTCTTCTTTACCCATTCATCTACTGATGGACACTTAGGTTGCTTCCATTTCTTGGCTATTGTAAATAGTGCTGCAATAAACATAGGGGTGCATATGTCTTTTTGAAACTGGGCTGCTGCATTCTTAGGGTAAATTCCTAGGAGTGGAATTCCTGGGTCAAATGGTATTTCTATTTTGAGTTTTTTGAGGAACCTCCATACTGCTTTCCACAATGGTTGAACTAATTTGCATTCCCACCAGCAGTGTAGGAGGGTTCCCTTTTCTCCACATCCTCGCCAATATTTGTTGTTGTTTGTGTTTTGGATGTTGGCCATCCTCACTGGTGTGAGGTGATATCTCATTGTGGTTTTAATCTGCATTTCTCTGATGATTAGCAATGTGGAGCATCTTTTTATGTGCCTGTTGACCATCTGAATTTCTTCTTTAGGAAAGTGTCTATTCATGTCCTCTGCCCATTTCTTCATTGGATTATTTGCTTTTTGTTTGTTGAGGTGCGTGAGTTCTTTATATATTTTAGATGTCAACCCCTTATCAGATATGTCATTTATGAATATATTCTCCCATACTGTAGGATGTCTTTTTGTTCAACTGATGGTGTCCTTTGCTGTACAGAAGCTTTTAAGCTTGATATAGTCCCACTTGTTCATTTTTGCTTTTGTTTCCCTTGCCTGGGGAGATATGTTCATGAAGAAGTCGCTCATTTTTATGTCCAAGAGATTTTTGCCTATGTTTTTATCTAACAGTTTTATGGTTTCATGACTTACATTCAGGTCTTTGATCCACCTTGAGTTTACCTTTGTGTATGGGGCTAGACAGTAGTCCAGTTTCATTCTCTTACATGTAGCTGTCCAGTTTTTCCAACACCAGCTGCTGAAGAGGCTGTCACCTCCCCATTGTATATCCAAGGCTCCTTTATCTAATATTAATTGACTGTATATGTTTGGGTTAATGTTTGGATTTTCTATACTGTTCCACTGGTCTGTGGGTCTGTTTTTGTGGCAATACCAAATTGTCTTGATTACTGTGGCTTTGTAGTAGAGCTTGAAGTCAGGGAGTGTAATTCCCCCTGTTTGATTCCTCCTTCTCAGGATTGCTTTGGCTATTCGTGGTCTTTTCTGGTTCCATATGAATTTTAGAATTATTTGTTCGAGTTCATTGAAGAAAGCTGTTGGTAGTTTGATAGGGATTGCGTTGAATCTGTAGATTGCTTTAGGCAGTATAGCCATTTTGACAATATTTATTCTTCCTAGCCAAGGGCATGGGATGCATTTCCATTTGTTAGTGTCCTCTTTAATTTCTCTTAGGAGTGTCTTGTAGTTTTCAGAGTACAGGTCTTTCACTTCCTTTGTTAGGTTTATTCCTAGGTATTTTATTCTTTTTGATGCAATTGTGAATGGAACTGTTTTTCTGATTTCTCTTTCTGTTAGTTCATCGTTAGTGTATAGGAAAGCAACAGATTTCTGTGTGTTAATTTTGTATCCTGCAACTTTGTTGAATTCAGATATTAGTTCTAGTAGTTTTGGAGTGGAGTCTTTAGGGTTTTTTATGTACAGTATCATGTCATCTGCAAACAGTGACAATTTGACTTCTTCTTTACCAATCTGGATGCCTTGTATGTCTTTGTTTTGTCTGATTGTCATGGCTAGGGCCTCCAGTACTATGTTGAATAACAGTGGAGAGAGTGGGCATCCCTGTCGTTCCCGATCTTAGATGAAAAGCTTTCAGCTTCTCGCTGTTAAGTATGATGTTAGCTGTGGGTTTGTCATATATGGCCTTTATGATGTTGAGGTACTTGCCCTCTATACCCATTTTGTTGAGAGTTTTAATCATGAATGGATGCTGAATTTTGTCAAATGGTTTTTCAGCATCTATGGAGATGATCATGTGGTTTTTGTTCTTCTTTTTGTTGATGTGGTGGATGATGTTGATGGATTTTCGAATGTTGTACCATCCTTGCATCCCTGGAATGAATCCCACTTGATCATGGTGTATGATCCTCTTGATGTATTTTTGAATTCAGTTTGCTAATATTTTGTTGAGTATTTTTGCATCTACGTTCATCAGGGATATTGGTCTGTAATTTTCTTTTTGGTGAGGTCTTTGCCCGGTGTTGGTATTAGAGTGATGCTGGCTTCATAGAATGAGTTTGGAACGGTGTGTATTTACTTTTATGAAAGACTGCCAAACTCTCTTCCAAAGTGGCTGTACCATTTTGCATTCCTACTACCAGTTCCTGTTGCTCCATATCCTGGCACGCACACGGTGTTAGTGTTTTGGATTTTGGCCTTTCTGATAGATAGATAGTATTATCTTATTGTTGTTTTAATTTGCAATTCCATAATGACATATGATGTGGAGCATCTTTTCATATGCTCATTTGCCATCTGTATATCTTCTTTAGTGAGATGTCTATTTAGTTCTCTTGCCAATTTTTAATCAGGTTATTTTCTTAAGTGTCTTTTATATATTCTGAATAACAGTCCTTTATCAGATATCTTTTGCAAATATTTTCTTCTGGTCTATGATTTTTCTCCTCATCCTCTAGACATTGTCTTTACCAACCAGATGTTTTTATCAATGCTTATCAATTATTTTTTTTCATGGGTCATGCTTTTGGTGTTGTATCTAAAAAGTCATTGTCATACCCAAGGCCACCTAGATTTTCTCCTATGTTCAAGGAGTTTTATACTTCTGTGTTTTCTATTTGGGTTTGTTTATACCTAATTTTTGTGAGGATATAAGGTCTGTGTCTAGATTCATTTTTTTGTATGTGGGCGTCCATTTGTTCTAGCACCAGTCGTTGAAAACTATCTTTGCTTCATTTTATTACCTTTGCTCCTTTATCAAAGATCAACTGACTATATTGATACAGGTCTTTTTCTGGGTCCTCTATTCTATTCCATGACCTATTTGACTATTCTTTTACCAATATCACACTGTCCTGATTATTGTAGCTTTGTAGTAAATTTTGAAGTTAAGTAGTGTCAGTCCTTCAGTATTGTTTTCCTTCTATTATGTTGGTCATTCTGGGTCTTTTGCCACTCCATAGAAACTGGAGAACAAGTTTACCGATATCCACAAAATAAGTTGCTTGGACTTTGACTGTGATTGCATTGAATTTATAGATTAAGTTGGAAAGAACTGACATCTTGACAGTACTGAGTCTTCTTACCCATGAACATGGAATAACTCTCCATTTATTTAGTTATTCTTAGATTTCATTCATCAGAGGTTTGTAGTTTTCCTCATACACATGTTCGTATTTTGTTAGATTTATACCTAACTATTTCATTTTGGGGGATGCTAGTGTAAATGGCTTTGTGGTTTTATTTCAAATTCTATTTGTTCATTACTGGTGTATAGGAAAGTGGTTGACTTTTGTATATTGTATTTTGCAACCTTGGTATATCACTTTTAAGTTCCAGGAGTTTTTGGTTTTGTTTATTCTTTTGAATTTTCTATATAGATGATCATGTCGTTTGCAAACAAAAACAGTTTGTTTTTCTTTCCCGATTGGAGAACTGTGATTTCCTTTTCCTGTCTTATTGTCTTGCTGGGGCTTCTAGTACAATGTTGAAAAGGCATAGTGAGAAGAGACATCCTTGCCTTGTTCCTGATCTTGGTGGGAAAGCTTTTAGTTTCTCTCCATTAGATATGATTGTTGATGTTCTTTATCAAACTGAAGGAGTTCTCCTCTATTCCTAGTTTTGTGAGAATTTTTAATCATGATGGATATTAGATTGTGTCAAGTGCTTTTTTTGCATCTATTGATATGATCATATGATGTTTCTTCTTTAGCCTATTAATGTGATAAATTACATTAATTTATTGGAAATGTTGAACCAACCTTGCATACAAAGGGATAAATCCCAGTTGGTGTATAAATCCCATTTGGGATTCTTACAGTATAATCCCAAAGGGTGTAGGATTCTTTTTATATATTTTGGATTCAATTTGCTAATATTTTGTTGAGGATTTTTGCATCCTTGTCATGAGAGATATTGCTCTACAGTTTTCTTGTAATATATTTTTCTGGTTTTTGTATTAGGGTAATGGAGGTCGCATAGACTAAGTTAAGAAGCATTACCTTGGCTTCTATCTTCTGAAAGATATTGTAGAGAATTGGTGTAATTTTTCCCTAATTTTTGGGGGAATTCTCAGTCATCTCATCTGGTCTGGGTTTTTTCTGTTTTGGAAAGTATTAATTGTTGATTAGATTCCTTGAAGATATAGGTCTATTCAAATTATCTATTAGGGCTTTTTTATTTTAAAGAGAAGATATTTGTATTGTTTTGGGTGGCTTCAATATATAGTCTTGCTATCTACTTGTCAGGAGGAGTTCTCAATATCCATTATTCTAAAATTACAATTATTATTTTAGGCATACTCAAAAATTAATTCATTTATGTCTAGCAAGTGGATAATCTAGACCTAGTGACTAATTAAGTTCATGTGTAGACATTTTAATAAACAATGTATTCATTATTCATTTTGCTGTTCCCTCAAACTTGTAATTTCATACTAGAAGTCATTAGCAGGCTTTAATATTTTAAATTATGAGTTAAAACATAGCATTGTAGAGCTGTTTTTATTATCCTAACAGCTAACACAGCTTTCTTGGAAAAAAATATTGCGAGGTCAAAATCTCCTAGGCTATGCTCTTTGGCTCTTTTGGCAGAATATTGAATATAGTTATAGACACACTAATCTTAAACTGATACAACTAATATTAAATCATAACAGTTGGCTTAGGGTACATCAGAGTCACCTAAGGTGCTTTTTAAAAATAAAGACTTAAGAAACACACACACACCCAAAAGAGATTCTGATTCAGTAGATAAAAAGTCAAAAATTGAGATTTTAAACAAATAGCACCAGGTGATTCTGACTCTGGTGCAGATAATCTGTGGACCACACTCTGAGAAATAATGTTTATGGAATAAGACAAGGTAGACTTAATCTTTCCTTTCCCCTCTTTTAGTATGCTAAAATGAACCCATAATTGATTCTGAAGAAAATACCTAGCTTTGTCTGGTAAGGCCTGGTTGCCTTAACATCCATAAAAGGATTTCAACACTAAATGGTGAGTATTTGTAGACTACATACAGAGGAGAACTTAAATTCACTCTTAACTGAAATGAGTGAAAAGAAAAAAAATTCTGTATTGGTCAGGAAAGGGTAGAGGTGGGATGCAGGAATAATGAGTAGGCCACACTCAATCTGTACAGGAATGCCAGCTGTCATGGTTTTGTAAATGAATCATATTTATTTAAGCTTGGTTAGTGTGCATATCACTAGAGTGAAAGACCCAGGTACAATTTCCCATGGCATCTGCCAGCATGAAATGAAAAGGCATCTATTTGCACTGGCAATTTTCAAAGTAAAGCCTTTCCAAAGGCACCTTCTAGAGAGAAGCCAGTAATGAGTGACTGTATTTGATGATTGGCTACAACTGTTTTTCAGTAATTTACATAAATCCTAACTACATTAAGAAGAAGAAAATGTCCCCATAACTTTGTATTTCATTTCTAATATAACTCTGTTAACTGGGTTGTCTCCTTGATATTCTATGGAAGCCATACTCCAAATTAAAGCCTTTGTTTAACAAGGTAAAACTACTATTCCAAAAAGAAGTATAACTAGTTTGGTACAACTGGTTCTTACAGTCTTTGCCCTTGTGCTCATTCTTTCTGTGTGTCCACATATCCAAGTACCATCTGTTCAATAACCCATTTCAGAATTCTGAGAAACTAAGCTTGTCAGCTATATTTCCTGGACCAAGTACTCTTGGTTATTGTCGTGACTTGAAATTTCTCCAAGAAGCACCAGCTTCTGGATACAAATGAGGACACATGGATAGTGATTATTTGAATTTCCTGATTCAGGCCTCTATCTCCATGACGCAGGACTTCCAACTTCCAAGTAACTTCTGGGATCATGTTCTGACATGAATCTTCTAATGCCCTTCTCTCTGTGGTCCCTTCCATGTCTGATGTTCAAAAAGCACTCAACAGTGGTGCTCCATTACTGCAGCCAGCTCACACGAAAACCCCGATGTTCCCTGGCAGGGATCTTTGTCTTCCAGGGCTCTGAGAACCAAAAGGAAGCCCTAAAGGCATCAGAACCGGGCTTCATTCTCTTCAGTCCCTACTGCGCCAGAAGCCTCTGCGGGGCCCACAGAAGAGGAGAGAGGCGGCACACCTTCCTCATTGCCCCATCTCAACTGTTTTCACTTGCAACACTTCTGACAACAAATTGTGAGGTTTTTTTCCTCATGCCAATCAATTCTCCAACTCTCCATACACCAAGTGTCCTACACTTCAGTTCAGTCCCACCACCAGTTCCCCAGAATTAGCACAGACTGAAGAGTTAAAGGTCAGTCACACAAAGCTGCCCCCACTTCAGGCGCCAGGAACAAAAGGCTTCTGACCAACCAGTAGCAAATCAGGGTCCCATCATCGATTTGGCTCATAGAATACAGGAAAATAGTTTATTCACTAGTTTATTATGGAGGATACTACTCAAGAACTGCCAAATGAAAGAGATACTTAGGGCAAAGTATGGAAGAAGTGGCTCAGATCTTCCATGTCCTCTCTGGGCATGCCACCCATTCAGAACCTTTATGTATTCACCAACTCTGAAATTTTCCAAACCCCCTTATTTAGGGTTTTTATGGGGGTTCCATTACATAGTAAAGATTTAGTAAATATTGTTCATTGGTATTTGAACTCAATTTCCAGCCACTCTCCGAAATTCCAATCTTCTAATCACATGGTTAGTTTCTATGGCAACCAACCCTCATACTAAAATTTTCTAAGGGCCCACCAAGAATCATTTTATTAGTATAAACTCAGGTATGGTTGAAAGTAACTTGTCTTGAGTAACAAAAGCTGCTCTATCACTCCTATCACTCAGGAAATTTCAAGAGGTTCAGAAGCTGTATCAGGAACCAAAAACCAAATATGTATTTCTTACTGTATCACACCCAAATCTCACATATCACTCTTGAAAACAGGCCATCAGCTTCTACTCTAGTTCTTCTTTCCCCAGGGCTCAGACCTCGTCTAGGACACTGTGCTAAGGTCCAGACACAATGCCGTCCTCTCTGCTATACCAACCCATCGGAGGTACTCAGTAAATCTGAATTCCAGTTTCAACTCCATTACTACACTTGTCCATTCCCAGTTTCTGGTTCTTCTGCTTTCTAGGTAAATGAGAATACCCTGCTTAGCCCAGCAAGTAGACAGGACATACTCAGAAGAACTATGCAAATTTAGAGAACACCCACACTACTTTCAAATTACCAAGATGTTTGGGGAATACAGCAGTTCTCTTGAAGATACAATCAAACTAGGATCGCACTGAGGGGAAAAATGGAATAGGCAATAAATATGATTAGGGAGGCAGGGTGGAGGGAAAGTCTTTCTTGATCTTCTCTTCAAGATCTTCTCTTCTCAAAAGCAAGTTTGGTCATTTTTTTCTTTCTAATCTGTTCACATGTCAAAACAAGGCAAAAAAATTTGTTGCAAATTATTTGTAGTAAAAAACATGGCAAAAATAATAAAGAAGTATTTGTAGTGATTTGGGGGAATTTGAGCTTTTATGGTAGAGCTAGCTCATAATTTAATTGGCCATACTCACATTGTGCAAGACAGGGTGTGAGCATGTCCCACTTTGCATAGGAAAATCCCAGTTTACACATATCCCGAACTAAGTATTAATTGTGCCCCTTTTCACTTTCAAAAGTATATATGGTTGCCCAAGCTTTAGATGAAAAACAAAAATAATCCCTTGCTACACTCTGTCGCCCTCTTGTGATTAAAGCATGAAAATCCTTTACAGAAATGAGTTCCTTGAGGTGACATTAGGAAATTCCATGTTCTAGTACTGCTTATTCTAGAAGGAGAAAACACCACGAAATGTGAACATCCAAAAGTGGATCATCTACTGACTTCCCTCCAAAGATCTCAGCTTTGAATTTCACGTCATCAGACTTTATCAAATACTGCCTCTCCTGGTTGCTGTTATTTTTGAACTCCAGAACCTCTTTCCGCATTTATCAGTAATTTTAGTTCCTGGTACATGTTCAATCTCTAACACAACTTCAGTTTACTTCTTGGTGAATTCACTATACCCACAGGTGATTTTCCCTGCATGCTGGCCTCTGACTATTTCTCTCCTCCAATGCTCTCGTTTTCCATCCTGCCTCAGCTGTGCGCTCCCAGGTCATGTCATAGACATTGTTATTACCAGTCTTACCTTATGTATCTCACTCTCTAACCACCATATCCTATCTTCCCACCTACTCCTTCAAGGAACCCAACTCCAGCAAAATCTGACCCCCACAAGGAGCTACAATCCATTGTTGCACTAATACTTGACAGTGCCTCACCCCCACTGTTCTCTTTAGTCTCCAGACCAGCTGAAATTCCAAGATAATTCGGTATAATAATACCCTTGCAAACTCCCTTAATGCTCTTGTTCCTCTTTTGCGTTGCCACTTGCTTGGCAGAACCACAAACTCCAGTTAAATTCAAATCTCAGCACTCTGTGCCTATATCCCTGCAGCTAAATGTGGGTGAAAAAAAACACATAAAAACACTGATTCATCTGATTTTAAGTTTATGATTAAGAATCTCAATGCCGGGACCCTCAATGGTACCCAGCAACTCATACATATTTTCCTAGCCCATTCATTCTTCTGTTTTCCTATTTCATTATGTCACTATTTCCTCTTTCTCATGTCTTTTCCCATAGTCATTCTTAGTCGATCACCTTATTTACTACTTTTCTAAGAAAACTGAGGCAGTAAAAGAGACTTCTAGATTCTCTCCTTCATCTGCCCACCTACCAGCATACTCTGCCTTCCCTTCTATTACTCTGGCCCAAATGAACTGTCCATGCCTCTGTATAAGGCCTAAGGCAACGTCTCCACTTTGCAGTAAATCCCTCCCTTTTCCTAACTCAGTGACAGGAATTTTCCCCTTTCTCTTCTACATCAGGTTTAGATATAGATAATATATCTATATACCCGCTGTATACTTACATATCTATATGTCTGTCTATCCCTCTCTACTGAATTATTCCCAACTTATAAACATGCTATTATTTATTTCTTTCATTTTCAACATCTCTCTTCACCTCACATCTTCCAACCACTGCTCTATTGTTCTGCTCTCTTTTATATCAAAACTCTTCAAAAGAATTCCGTAAAGGCCTAGATAGTAAATATTTTAGGCTTGTTGGGCCATGCAGTTGATTTTGCAGCCACTCCACTCTGGCACACATAAATGGTAAGTTAATGAGTGGGTGATTCATGGAGAGGAAAGAGAGGAAATGCTGAAATCCTGGGAAACGAGAGGCCGAAAAGGGGGTTCATATGGAAAGTTGGTGAAGGGAAATATTTCTTCCTCATGCACTCTCACTCCACAATCACAGATAATGCTATTGAAGTTAAATTTTCAGTTCGACTTTTGAGTATTGTCCCAAAAAAACTCCCTCGGAGTACATTTACTAATACAACCTCCAGGTGGAGCCTTTTCTTTTTGCTCTAAGTTGTTTTTATTAGTTTATTCTACAAATATGTATTGAGCATCTATTGAGCCAAGAAAACTGTTAGGATACAATCTTGAATTAGACAAAGACCATATCCTCAGAATGCTTACATTCTAATGATGATAGATGATATGTAAATAAATGTGTAAATGAGATCATTTCAGGTAATGATATGTCCTACAAGGAAATTACACAGAGCAATGGGAAGCTTTCTTTTAAGGAGATACCATTTTAGCTGAAAATTGACGAATAAGTAAGAACCAGCCCATGCAAAGACCTGAAGCCAAAGGGTATTTTTCTCTTATTGTGGTAAAATATCCATCACATAAAATTTACCATTTTTACGAGTATAGTGGCATTAAATACATTCACGTTGTTATGCAATCATCAACACCATGCATCTCCAGAACGTTTTTCATTTTCCTAAACTGAAATGCTGTACCCTGACTATAATAACTGAAATGATTAAAGAATAATTCCTTACTATCCCTTCTCCCCAGTGGCAAGCACCATTCTACTTTCTGTTTCTGTGAATCTGACTTCTATAGGTACTACTACTTATAATGGAAGCACAGTGTTTGTCCTTTGATGACTGACATAGTTCACTTAACATCATGTCATCAAGGTTCATCCATGTTGTAGCATGTATCAGAATTTTTAAGTTGAAATAATATTCCATTATATGCATATAGCACATTCTGTGATATTCATCTGTTGATAGACATTGTTAGCACCTTTTGACCATAATATTGCTGCTATGCATATGAGTGCACAAATCTTTGAGTGCTTGCTTTCGATTCTTTTGATATACACCCAGAAGTGGAATTGCTGGATCACATAGTAAATCTATGTTTAATTTTTTAGGAATTGCTAAATTGTTTTCCATAGCAGCTACACCATTTTTACATTCCTACCAGCAAAGCACAAAGGTTCCAGTTGCTCCACATCCACTCCAATACTTGTTATTTTCCTTTTTTTTTGTTTTATTATGGCCATCCTAGTGGGTATGAAGTGGTATCTCATTGTGGTTGTGATTTACATTTCCCTAATGATTAGAGATGATGAGCATCTTTCATGTGCTTATTGACCATTTGTTTATCTTCTTTAGAGAAATGCTTATTCAAGTCTGTTGCCCTTTTTAAAATTAGGTTGGCTTTTGTTGGTGTTGAGCTGTAGGAGTTTTTTTAATATTCTACATTATTAATCCCTTATGGACATACGATTTGCAAATATTTTCTGTCATTCTGTGGTTGTCTTTTCACACAATTAAAAATGTCCTTTGATGCATCAAAGTTTTTAATTTTGATGAAGTCCAATTTATATAGTTTATCTTTGATTGCCTGTGATTTTGGTGTTGTATTAGCAAGAAATCACTGCCAAATCAATGTCATGAAGGTTTTCCCCTATGTTTTCATTTAAGGGTTTTATACTTTCAGCACTTACATTTAGGTCTTTGATATGGTATAAGGGCCCAGCTTAATCTTTTGCATTTGGATATCCAGACTTCCCAGCACCATTTATTGAAAGGACTGTCTTTTCTCCATTGAATGGCTTTGGCACCCTTGTCAAAAATCATTTGGCCATATATATGAGAGTTTATTTCTGGGCTCTCTGGTCTATTCCATTAGTCTATATGTCTTTCTTTATACCAGTACCACAAGTTTGATTACTGTAGTTTTGCTGAGGGTAGAGTTTTAAATCAGAAGTCAGCAATTTCAAAGAACTAGAGCAGGGATCACCAAACATTTTCTGTAAAGGGACAGATAGTAAATATTTTGGGTTTCACAGTCCATGTGATCTCTGTCACAATTACTCTAGCCTGCTATTATAGCACTGAAGTAGATATAGAAAATACATAATCAAATGGGTGTGGCTGTGTTCCAATAAAACTTTATCTATATAAAGGATAGGTGGCAGGGTATATTTGCTCAAGGGCAATAGTTTGACATCCCCTGGATTAGAGGTTACAGTTGGGCATTTTCAAATGCCTAAAGGAAGGCCAGTGTAAATAAGAACAAAACCAGGAGGAGACATCAAGTTAGAGAGATAAGCAAGGGCCAGATCACACAGAGAATTGTACACCACCAGGACAATTTAACTTATTCCCTCTCACCCATTTACTCACCAAAAACCATCAAGGACCTACCTGGAGCCAGGCACTGGGACTACATAGGAGTTAGTTGGGCTCAGTCTTCAGCCTCATGGAGCGTCAGTGTAGAGAAAGGGCATAAGCTACAGAGTTTTATATGCAATATCATTTTCTTTCTAAATCGTGGCATACGCTCCATTCCATCATCTGAACCGTGGGACCCCTGCTCCAAGCTTTACCCCACTGCCTTAGTTCAAGCCTTTATTAATTCTCTCCAGAATGACTGTAACAGTCTTCAAACAGCTCTGTGCCTCAGCCTTACCTTCTTCCAAACTAGCCTCCATACTGCAGTGAGAGATTTCTAAAATGCAATTCTGATTGCACTATTGCACTTCCCAGTTGCAAACTATGTTGATGGCTTTCATCACTTGCTTGTGTTAAGTCTAAGTTCTTAGGATGACATGTACAGCCCTGTGTGATTGGTCTCAGCAACATCTGCTTTCTTTTCCCTTGGCCGGAAGTGCTAGCTGACAGCCTGACATCTACTCACACACACACACGTAAGAACATGTTTGACTCATGATTAACTCTAGATGATCAAAGAAGATCATCTGATAGCTGTGTGATTTATTGTTGTTGGCATTTCCATTATAAAGTATAATTATGAATTGAGTAAGACGTCATAATAATAAGAGCAAACACCTACAGAAGTAGTCTGTGCCTGACAATAAGTCATTTAACCCTCACAATTACCTTATGAGGGAGGCAGTAAGTAGCACTGTCCCCATTTTACAGATTAGGATCACACAGGTCACACAGTTTGCGTGTGTGACGGCATCAATATTCAAAACCATGACTTCTGGCTCTTTAATCTGTGTTATTAAGCATACTAAGTCTGCACATGAAACCATAAACATGTTGTTTTTACAGTGAGTGAAGCTGTGCCTATGGGCTGAAAGTGTGGTCTCTGGGCAGCAGCATTAAGAGTGCCTGGGAGCTTATTAGCAATACAAATTCTCAGAGCTGGGCTCTGACCTACCGAATCAGAACCTCTGGTGTTGGGGCCCAGGAAACTGAATTTGAGCAAGCTCCCCAGGTGATTTTTAGGCAGGATTAAAGTTTGAGAAGCCCTGTTGTAAAACATTTATTCCTGGAGAGGAAAGGCCTTACTGGAGGCAAAGCTTAAGACAAACATATGAAGAATTTTGACAAAATAAGTAGAAATAGGATTCTTTTTAATTAACAAAGCTACCAAATGATGATATGAAAAGAAAACAAACCCTAATACAGAACAATACAGGTTGCCATAGGTCTAGAGAGTTTACTTGAGAGGACAAAGAAAAGCACAGGATAAACCTGAACTTAGAGCAAACAGGCCTGAGTTTAAATCCAGCACACCCACTACCCAGCTGTGTGCAAATTGCTTAACTGGAGCCCAATCAAGTGGGATAATGCATGTGACAGTGCTGGGTATGGAAGGATAGAGTGGTGATCAAGTTTCATTCTCTGCGATAACTACAAAAGAATATACGCACTTTCCCTTCTACACAGGAAACGGGATTTTGAGTTTTGCAGTGACACAAGAGAACTCTCTTTCATGTAGGCTGTAGGTGGCAGGAGACACACAGTTGGACGAGGGTTTGCTTTGGGCTTGAAGAGAGAGAAGTGGCCTGATGGAAGAGACTTGGGCCAGATTACATGACTGAATCATTTGTAGCTTTGCAATTTCTCCCCCCAAAAAAAGTTTAGTTAAAACCTGGGATTGTGTAAGCCAATATTCAGCCCCATATGCTCTATCTACCACCAGCAGGTCACTGTCTTGTGGGCTGTTTACAATAGCTTCTTGTTTGACTGGTCAATGTTTGTGCCACATAGTTGTTAAATTTTTAAATAATATGTCTGGTTATACACCATAATAGAAAGGAATGTTATTTGAAGCTTATTTCTAACAGAAGCAATTCCTCTTTCTCCGAGATGGTTTAATGGGTTCACGCTGCATCTCACCAGGCCTGTTCACCCCTCTGACCTTTGATTCCATTGCAAAGTCCTTGACTTAATGATAATAGTTCCAGCATGTTCCTTAAAACAACACAACTTCTGTCTCAAGGACATTCTCCAGCTGGCAAAGACAGAAGCTACCGCGCTATAACCCCTATGCACGTGCGGTGAAGTGTTCTACTCTAGGCTAAGGGTTCTCTTACTCATTTTGTGAATCTGTGACTTCTCTGGCCACCACTCCCCTTTCTTTCCCCTTTTTTCTCCCATTGCTATTTTCTCCCCTCAACTAGGCACAGAATAGGTACACTTCCTATCTACTCATCCTTATCTCTTGGCTTTTTTCCCTCGTTTAGATTAAAAGCAACTTTCAGGTAAATATGTATCATTTAGGATAGGGACCTGCTTAGTTTAAAGCCCTCTCACAAGAAGATAAAACATTAATTATATTCCTTACTTGAACTGACTTTAGACTATGTAATAAGGTCGTCTGCCTTACAATAATTACCTCCAAATGATAGGAGAAAGACACCAGTTATTTTTCAAGCATGCATACTTTTTGATTGAAGCTGAAATGTTCACAGTGACCATTAGCTACAACAACTGAGAAGTGACATGGACTCTTCACTCCCAAATTAAAAAATTATAAAAAGATAACAGGCTCTGCTCAAAGTGGCCTGTGCAGTCTAAGGAGCAGTCCAACATCCTCTCTTACTTGGGATGATTTGGCTTACTACATCTAGGGCCTATTTAACAGAAACCTCAAAACTTAGAGATCCATCAGAGCCAGTACAGCCAGAGCAAGGAGGGTGTCTGATTTTTTTCTCAGGTGCTCTACATAACTCGTGCTCATTCAAATACCTTTATTCCACCAGCATCCCCCAACCCTACCTCCCAGAAAAACAAAAAACCTAGAGGGTTTAAGCTCTTGTTACTCAAGGTGTGGGTCACAGACCAGCAACGCTGAGACTGCCTGGGAGCTTGTTAGAAATGCAAAATCTCAGGCCCACACCATACCCACTGAATTCTGCTGCTTTTTAACAAAATGTCTAGGTGATTCATACTCATATTAAATGTATGAGAAATACTGGTTTAAGTGACACATTTGTTAAGGCACATACCAAAAAAAAAAAATCAAGATTCTCTACTCAGTATGTACATTTGGAAAAACAGAAACAGACGAACTCACCTCTATAATGTATGATGTTCAAAGGAAAGCAGCCCAACCTTGGTAGAGGCAGAAGTGTTACTTAGATTTTTCACTTGCAGATTTTCCTTTAGAGACTTCAACTAATATCCATGTCCCTTAAAGTCCAGGAACTTCCCTTTGCCAGTCCTCAGGGGACAAAAGAATTCAAAGAAACTTACCAGCCCCAGGCTAGGTCCTGCAACTAGCAGAGAGACAGACTTTCCAAATAACTAGCGTTGAGGAAATGTCCAGGGTGAAACTAACAGTTCTCATATCTCCTTGGATTCCTCTCTTCTCCATTAGCTTGTTATTGCCCTCATTTCTTTCTCGACCACTGGGATTCACACTGACAACTTAAAGTCTCCAATCAGTCTGGGATCATTTTTCTGGCATTCCTGGCAAAGGGACAGGAAAAGGAGAAAATTCACATGTCAGAGAGGTATTTTTAAATCTTTCTCTTTCTGCAGTAGAATCCTGATGACCGCACCTCTGACGCTAACAACTTTAGGAAGGATCAAAACCAATTCTTGCAAATCGTTTTGAACTTCCGGTCTTTTGCTAGCTCTGACGTTTCACTGGGGGTCTTTTTTTCATAGGCCCTGCCTTCTAGCAAAAAACTGCAAGAGGAAGACAACACAGATTTGGAAAGAAAGTGAAAGAAACCCAAGCAAAAGCAGTGTTAGGTTTCAGTGCGTACACCCACCAGGGAGTGGAAGGAGAGAGAAAAGCTGTGTTTGGAACATGCTATCCTTCTGATGTTCTCCTTTTCTAAGCCAGAAAAATAATAGGAAATTAAGACTGTATTAAATAGGCATTTCATATTCTGAAAGTATGATGATGTCAAATGAAATAATGTGACCTTTACCAAGAACTTCTGGTCCTACTCTTTACTAGCTTGGACAAATTTTGTCAGCCGAGCCTTGCCAACTATAAAATGCTGATTAACAAACAATACTGCTTTCCTTACGTAGTTGGAGTGATAGTATCATGAGATAAGTGAAATGCCAATTATTGAACTTGCCATGTGGTAAGTTCTCTTTATATTTAAGTCACTGTCCTGATTCTTCTCTCTGTTATGCATCCCTAAGCACAAATCAAGCATTTGGTAAATATTTAAATGAAATTAAAGTTTAAAAAACTTTGATGTTAAGAAATGTCATCGATTTTTTTACTTTTTTATTTCAGTAAAATGCATGTAACAAAGTCTGTCCTTTTAGCCATTTTTTAAATTAAAGTATCATTGATATACAATCTTAGGAAGGTTTCACATGAACAACATTGTAATTTCAACATTCACCCATATTATCAGGTACCCCCCACGACCCCATTGCAGTCACTGTCATCAGCGCACTCAGATGCTATAGAGTCACTACTTGTCTTCTCCGTGCTGTACTGCCTTCCCGTGAAATACCTATATTGTGACCGCAAATTATACTGCCCGTAATCCCTATCTCCCTCCATACCCATCCTCCCCAACTCCTCCACTCTGGTAACCACTAGTCCCTTCTCAGAGTCTGTGAGTCTGCTGCTATTTTGTTCCTTCAGTTTTGCTTTTTTTCTGTATATTTTTATAAATTTTGAAATCATCTTACAGAAATGTTCCAGTTACAATAAAAAAAATTTTTTCCCAAGCCATTTGAGAGTAAGTTGGGACCTAATGCATCATCACAATGTACTTGCTTATTTCCTTCAAATATTGCTTTGTTTTTTTACTCCACAAACGACTGAAGTCATTTGGTACTTGTCTTTCTCCACTTGGCTTATTTCACTGAGCATAATACCCTCTAAATCCATCAATGTTGTTCCATATGGCAGGATTTATTTTCTTTTTATGGCTGAATAATATTCCATTGTGTATATGTATCACTTCTTTATCCATTCATCTATTGATGACACTTAGATTGTTTCCATATCTTGGCTATTGCAAACAGTGCCACAATAAACATAGGGGTGCATATGTCTTTTCAAATCAGGGATCTTGTTTTCTTTGGGTAAATTCCTAGGAGTGGAATTACTGGGTCAAACAGTATTTCTATTTTTAGTTTTTGAGGAACCTCCATATTGCTTTCCACAATGGTTGAACCAATTTACATTCCCACGAACAGTGTAGGAGGGTTCCCCTTCTCTGCATCCTTGCCAGCATTTGTTGTTTCTTGTCTTTTGGATGTTGGCCATCCTAACTGGTGTGAGGTGACACTTCATTGTGCTTTTAATTTGCATTTCCCTCATGATTAGCAAAGTGGGGCATCTTTTCATGTGCCTGTTGGCCATTTGAATTTTTTGGAGAAGTGTCTGTTCAGATCCTCTGACCATTTTTTAATCAGGTTATTTATTTTTTGAATGTTGAGATATATGAGTTCTTTATATATTTTGGATGTTAACCCCTTGCTGGATATGTTGTTTATGAATATATTCTCCCATACTGTAGGATGCCTTTTTGTTCTACTAATGGTGACCTTTGCTGTATAGAAGTTTTTTAGTTTGATGTAGTCCCACTTGATCATTTTTTGTTTCTCTTGCCTGAGGACATGTGTTCAGGAAAAAGTTGCTCATGTCTACATTTAAGAGATTTTTGCCTATGTTTTCTTCTATGAGTTTTATGGTTTTATGACTTACATTCAGGTCTTTGATCCATTTTGAATTTACTTTTGTGTATGGGGTTAGACAGTAGTCCAGTTTCATTCTTTTACATGTAGCTGTCCAGTTTTACCAACATTAATTGTTGAAGAGGCTCTCTTTTCCCCATTGTATATCCATAGTTCCTGTATTGTATATTAATTGACCATATATGTGTGGGTTTATTTCTGGGATCTCTATTCTGTTTCATTGATCTATAGGTTTGTTCCTGTGCTGGTACCATATTGTTTTGATTACTGTGGCTTTGTAATAGATCTTGAAGTTAGGGAGCATAATCCCCCCAGTTTTGTTCTTCTTTCTCAGGATTTCTTTTGCTATTTGCAGTCCTTTGTGGTTCCAGATGAATTTTAGAACTATTTGTTCTAGTTTATTGAAGAATGCTGTTGTTATTTTGATAGGGATTGCATTGAATCTGTAGATTGCTTTAGACAGAATGGCCATTTTGACAATATTAATTCTTCTTACCCATAAGCACGGGATGTATTTCCATTTATTGGTCTTCTTTCATTTCTCTCATGAGTGTCTTGTAGTTTTCAGAGTATAGGTCTTTCACCTCCTTGGTTAGGTTAATTCCTCGGTATTTTATTCTTGTTGATGGAATTGTAAATGGAGTTATTTTCCTGATTTCTCTTTCCATTAATTCGCTGTTAGTATAGAGGAATGGAACAGATTTCTGTGTATTAATTTTGTATCCTTCAATTTTGCTGAATTGTCATTGTTCTAATAGTTTATTGGTGGATTCTTTAGGGTTTATTATGTATAGTATCATGTCCTCTGCAAAAAGTGACAGTTTAGCTTCTTCCTTACCAGTATGGATGACTTTCATTTCTTTGTGTTGTCTTTTTGCCGTGGCTAGGACCTCCAGAACTATGTTGAATAAAAGAGGTGAGAGTGGGCATGCTTGTCTTGTTTCTGATCTCAAAAGAGCAGCTTTTCGCTGTTAAGTATAATGTTGGTGTGGGTTTGTCATATATGGCCTTTATTATGTTGAAGTACTTGCTGTCTATACCCATTTTGTTGAGAGTTTTTATCATGAATGGATATTGAATTTTGTCAAATGCTTTTTCAGCATCTATGGAGATGATCATGTGGTTTTTGTCCTTCTTTTTGTTGATGTGGTATATGATGCTAATTGATTTATGAATATTGTACCATCCTTGCATCCCTAGAATAAGAACCACTTGATCATCATGGATGATCTTTTTGATGTATTTTTGAATTCAGTTTGCTAATATTTTGTTGAGGATTTTTGCATCTATGTTCATCTGGGAGATTTGTCTGTAATTTTCTTTCTTTGTGGTGTCTTTGCCTAGTTTTGGTATTAGAGTGACACTGGCCTCATAAAATGAGTTTAGAAGTATTCCTTCCCTTCTCTTCTACTTTATAGAATACTTTAAGAGGGATGGGTATTAGCTTTTCTTTAAATGTTTGCTAAAATTCAGCCATGATAAGTTTTCCTTCTTTAATAACCAGCCTCACTCTAGAGCAAAATTACTTTTCCTTTAACAAAAATGTGTTTCTCTTCCTCATCCTTCTTTTACCAAAAGCAACATCTTATTTTTTTTTTGCAGAGATGTTTCCCTCATTACTTCTAGTACTTTTAATTTCAATTATAGAGTTCCTAGCTTTTAGAAACCTTAACTAAGAAATAAACAATTGTGAACTGCCTTTTACATTAGCATTCTGTGAATTGGCAACCTGATAAATACTTTTTATGACTTCCAGAAATATGTGCTTTTCTAAAGTACAGTCTTTCAATAAAGCACAAAATGTATTTACTAACAGAGCCATATTTTATCTTTAGTTTCTCTGTAATAAGGAAGCCAAAATTACATAAACCTACAATGTTCAGTAATTAATGTTTCACTATCTTATCTGGAAATAATCTACACATTTAACACATTGTTATTATTTAATTTAAAACAAAACTCTAAAGTTTCAAGTTACCAGAAAGATTTTGGAAAGTATTTTTAAGTAAAAGTTTCATCAAACCACGTTATTGTCAACAAATTTTGAAACAGAGATAACATGAGCTTATTTTTAGTAAACTTGGGTAGAATAAAAATTTTTTAATGCTATCTCTTGTATAGAAAAATTCTAAATAATTTCTGTAGATACTCTGCCTTCAAAGAGATGGAAAATAACTCCCCATCCCTTAAGTGTGGGATGCTCATAGTGACTTCTTTCTATAGAGTACAGAATGGAAAAGGAAAAAAGAAAAGTACCTGCAGTGGATAAACAAATAAACACTATTTCATGCAGGTTAATTAAGGTCAACATCATCAATGACAAGTCATGTTGATAGCATGTACCCATGATATACAATGACAATGGCACTTCATCTCTGTGGTCTTTATTCTCCAAACCCGTGACCCCTGTAGAACCATGAAAAAACATCAGACAAACCCAAATTGAAGGACATTCTAGAAAATATTGACCAGTGTTTCTCAAATTTGTCAAGGTCATCAAAAATAAGGAAAATCTGAGAAACTATCACAGTTTAGAGGAGCTAAAGAGGCATGATGACCCGATACAATGTGGTATTCTAGGACAGAAAAAAAAAATGTTAGGTAAAAACTAAGTGAGTCTGAATAACTATGGATTTGAATTCATAATGATGTATCAATATTAATTTTTTAGTTGCAGTAAATGTACCACCAAAATGTTAACAATAGGGAAAACTAAGTGTGGGGTATATAAAAACTTTCTGTGGTGTTCCGGCAACTTTTCTATATAACTAAAACTACTCTAACAAAGTTCATTTAAAAAAAAAAGTTTTTAATGCTGATACTTCTAAAGACATGTCTATTTTGTTAAACTGACAAACTTAAATTAGCTTTTAAACCAAATATTTTTTCCAGCTCATGTGAATTTGAGAAACACTGGGATAGCTTTTTTTTTAATTCTAAGAATTAAGAATGCCCAATCCTTATAAGCACTTGCCTTTAGCCAATCAAATAGAACTCAATAAAATTTTAGCGATCACATATCTGTGAACAAACACACAGGCAAAGGCAGAGTTTAGAAGACAATTCAAAGTTTTTTCCTAAACTTCAAATGACCTTTCCTGCTTTTCAATCTCTCTTTGGTAAGAATTACTTTCCTGAAGTTTGTACTTTAAAGAGATTATCTGGACAGGAGTTAACATTTTTTGTCTCAAAGGCATAGAGACAAGCTTCTGATGTACACATACAGGAGGCTCTAAATGTTAGATTTCAATTTGGCCAAATATTTTGTTGTAGCACTATTAAATTTTTCTAAGTATCTTGTTGAGTTCAGCTGGGACAAAGAGTAAATATTTCTGGCAGTAATGAATAACCCATTAATTTTTAATTTTAGGTTCCTTTTGGAGTATTTAAGGGAATAAAAGGTTATCAAGAAATTTTTCAGAATCTTATTAACTCTGGTAGGGATCCATGTAGGGGCTCTCCTTTGAAGGTACATATGGGGATATCTGTAAGGTCAATAATTTAGTGGACTTTGTGGGTTCGGTCTTTTTTAAATTTTTTTTAGAAAAAACTGATTTCTCATTAACTGTAGCAAAACTTTTAATGAAGCTGGAATTTTGAAGACTTTGCTTTTAAGTGCACTTCTTAAATTATTTTATCTAAATAAACATTCTTCACGATGGTGATAGTTATTCTACGTCATAGTTCCCCTAAAGGCTTACAGCAATTTGGTTGGACCCTAGTCTCAAATAGAGTTTAACTCACATTTCTGTCTAGCTATATCTGGCTGCACATGGGGTGTAACCTACCTTTCTGTCTGATTATAAGATCCCCAACCTGACGATTACTAAGCCAAGTGCTTAGAACATAAAATGAATTAATGAAACCTTTTCATTTTGTAGATAATTACAGCTTTCCAGAACTATAGTTTCTAATTTTTTTGTTTGTTTCTGTTTTATTTTATTTTTATTGAGGTATAAACAATAAAATTAATAAATCTTAGTGCACAGCTCAATAAATGTTGACATGTATAGGCTGTTGTAACCATCACCAAGATCAAGACATCGAACATTCTAATTTTTTTCCCTTTTACCTATTTCACTCATCCCTCCAGCCTTCCCCTATGACAACCCCCAGTCTGTTCTCTGTATTTATGAGTCTATTTCTGTTTTATTTGTTCATTTGTTTAATTTTTGGATCACACATGTAAGTGAAGTCATATTGTATTTGTCATATACTTTGATTTATTTCTCTTAGCATCTACCCTCTAGATCTATGATGTTGTCACAAATGGCAAGACTTCATTTTAATGGCTAATATTCCATTGTATAAATATACCACCTCATCTTTATCCATTCATCTATTTATGGACACTTTGGTTGCTTCCGTATCTTGGCTATTGTAAATACTGCTACGATAAACACAGGTGTGCATATATACCTTTTAAATCATTTTGTTTTCTTCAGGTAAATACCCAGAAGTGGAATTGCTGCGACCATAGTTCTTTTGGCAAGTGTACCAGAAGGTAGTGTTAACTTATTAGAAATTAAAGCATTCGTGAGAGGATTAAAGATGGCAGAATGAGAGGTGAGACAGAGGCTTCCTCCTAAAACCACATATAATACGAAAATATAATTAATATGACTAATCCTGAAAGAGCAACAGGAAAGAGGGCTGTGCCAAACTGCGTACAACTGTAAAAAAGAATAAACCTCATGGAACAGGGTAACATACCAAAGCAGTGACCCAGCTGGACCCAAGCCCTTCCCCCACCCGAGCTCACCAGCAGGAGAAAGAGAAACAGAGCGGGGAGGGAGTGGAGGCCTGGGACTGCTGAATACCTAACTCCAGAGATCTGCTCTGGGAGCACAAATCTACATTTCATGGTGCTTTCACAGTACTCTCGTGATTAGGGGGTTGGAAAGCTAAGACAGGCAGAATACCTGGAGAGGCTGAGATTCCAGCCACTTGTGGAAAGCAGGGATCCATATCCGCTGCTCTGGGACAAAAGAAAGGTGGGCAGTCTGAGAGACTTCCTAACAGCAAGAGGGCTGCTAAAGGGGCAAGGATTGCACAGAACTTACTGCTCAGGAGAAAGGACAGATAGACAAAACTGTCCAGGTGCACTTTGCCCAGCAGGCTGGGAACTTTCTCAATCTTAAGGTGCTCCAGCTCCCTGGCTGACTACACAGCTCGAAGGACACCCTACATGATATTCATCCTACTGTGCCTTTCTCCCATCCAGCCCCACCTGGCTCGCAAACCAGCAAACCCTACCCTGGCATCAGGCCAGCCAGAGGGAAGCCCCATCTACAGCAACTACAAACGCAAAGCATAGAGGCTTATACCCGTGTGCTTGGCACACTGGTTCTGGCAGTGGAGGCAGGCATAGCAGCTGGGAAGCAGGAAACAGCTCTTTCCTCCCCCCAGGCACCAATACCACTCACCTGCAACCCCAGACATTGCTTCAGGAGCTGAGCAGCTCCAGAGAGTAGAGCTTCTCGGCACTACAGGGTGCTATATACAAATATGAAACACCAAAGAAACCTGGTTCAAAGTAAAATTATGCATACAACACCTGAGAAAGATTGAAATAAAATCGACCTCATGAATCTTCTTGAAAGGGATTTCAAAATAAAAATGATTAACATACTCATGAAGGTACAGAAAAATATTCAAGAACTCAGGAATGAATGCCGGTCAGAGAGCCAATCATTGAAGAGCACAATGGAGAGTATTAAAAGCAAATTAGATATGCTGGAGGAGACGATAAATGAAATAGAAGTTAGAGAAGAGGAATACAAAGAAGCTGAGGCACAGAGAGAAAAAAGGATCTTTAAGAATGAAAGAATATTGAGAGAACTGTGTGACCAATTCAAACAGAACAATATTTGCATTATAGGGGTACCAGAAGAAGAAGAGAGAGAGAAATGGATAGAAAGTGTCTTTGAGGAGGTAATGGTGAAAACTTCCCCAATCTGGGGAAGAAGATAATCTCTCAGGCCATGGAGGTACACAGATCTCCCAACACGAGGGACCCAAGGAACACAACACCAAGACATATAGTAATTAAAATGGCAAAGACCAAGGATAAGGACAGACTACTAAAAGCAGCTAGAGAGAGAAATAAGATCACATACAAAGGAAAGCCCATCAGGCTATCATCATACTTCTCAGCAGAAACGTTACAGCCAGAAGGGAGTGGCATGATGTATTTAATGCAATGAAGCAGAAGGGCCTTGAACCAAGAATACTTTATCCGGCAAGATTATCATTTATATTTGAAGGAGGGATTAAACAATTTTCAGATAAGCAAAAGCTGAGAGAATTTACCTCCCACAAACCATCTCTACAGTGTATTTTGGGGACTGCTATAGATGGAAGTGTTCCTAAGGTTTAATAGCTGTCACCAGAGGTAATAAAACCATAGTAAATAAAGTAGAACCATTAATTACTGAGCAAATGCAAAATTAAATCAACTATTCCCAAAGTCAATCAAGGGATAGAAAAAGAGTACAGAATATGATACCTAATATATAAAGAATGGAGGAGGAAGAAAAAGGAGGAGAAAAAAACCCTTTAGATTGTGTTTGTAATAGAATATTAGGTGACTTAAGTTACCCTCTTAGATAAAAAGGAAGTTAACCTAGAACCTTTGGTAACCATGAATCTAAAGCCTGCAACGGCAATAAGTACATACCTATCGATAGTCATCCTAAATCTAAATGGACTGAATACACCAATCAAAAGACATAGAGTCACGGAATGGATTAAAAAACAAGACCCATCTATATGCTGCCTACAAGAGACTCACTTTAAAACCAAAGACATACACAGACTAAAAGTGAACGGATGGAAAAAGATATTTCATTCAACTAATAGGGAGAAAAAAGCAGGAGTTGCAGTACTTGTACCAGACAAAATAGACTTCAAAACAAAGAAAGTCACAAGTGACAAAGAAGGACATTAGACAATAATTAAGGGGTCAATTCAACAAGAAAGTATAACCATTATAAATATTTATGCGCCCAACACAGGAGCACCTACATATGTGAAACAAATTCTAACAGAATTATAAGGGAAAATGGAATGCAATACATTCATTCTAGGAGACTTCAACACACCACTCACTCCAAAGGACAGATCAACCAGACAGAAAATAAGTAAGGAGACAGAGGCACTGAACAACACAATAGAACAGATTGACCTAACAGACATCAACAGAACTCTACACCCAAAAGCAGCAGAATACACATTCTTCTCAAGTGCACATGGAACATTTTCAAGAATAGATCCATATACCAGGCCACAAAAAGAGCCTCGATAAATTCAAAAGATTGCAATTATACCAACCAGTTTCTCAGACCACAAAGATATGAAACTGGAAATAAATTAAACAAAATGAAAAATCCCACAAACACATGGAGGCTTCACAACATGCTCCTAAATAATCAATGGATCAATGACTAAATAAAAACAAAGATCAAGCAATATATGGAGACAAAAGACAACAATAATTCAACACCACAAAATCTTTTTATTTTTATTTATTTATTTATTTATTTATTTATTTACAATTTATTTTGGTATCATTAACCTACAATTACATGAGCAATATTGTGGTGATTAAACTACCCCCTTAATCAGGTCCCCCCCACCAACCCTATTACAGTCACTGTCCATCAGTGTAGTGAGATGAGAATCACTACTTGTCTTCTCTGAGTTCAACACCACAAAATCTATGGGATGCAGTGAAGGCCAGGCCAAGAGGAAAGTATATTGCAATACAGGCCTGCCTCAGGAAAGAAGAACAATCCCATATGAGCAGTCTAAACTCACAATTAATGAAACTAGAAAAGGAAGAACAAATGAGGCCCAAAGTCAGTAGAAGGAGGGACATAATAAAGATTAGAGCAGAAATAAATAAAATTGAGAAGAATAAAACAATAGAAGGAATCAATGAAAGCAAGAGCTGGTTCTTTGAGAAAATAAACAAAACAGATAAACCCCTAGCCAGACTTATCAAGAAAAAAGAGAGTCTACTCACATAAACAGAATCAGAAATGAGAAAGGAAAAATCACTATGGATACCACAGAAATACAAAGAATTATTAGAGAATACTATGAAAATTTATATGCCAACAAACTGGATAACCTAGAAGAAATGGACAACTTTCTAGAAAAATACAACCTTTCACGGCTGACCCAAAAAGAAACAGAAAATCTGAACAGACCAATTACCAGCAAAGATATTGAACCAGTAATCAAAAACCTACCTAAGAACAAAACACCTGGACCAGATAGCTTCACCGCTCAATTTTATCAAACATTTAATGAAGAACTAATACCCATCCTCCTAAAGGTTTCCAAAGAGTAGAAGAAGAGAGAATACTTCCAAACTCACTCTATGAGGTCCGCATCACTCCAATACCAAAACTAGGCAAAGACACCACAAAAAAAGAAAATTACAGACCAATATCACTGATGAACATAGATGTGAAAATATGCAACAAAATATTAGCAAACCAAATTCAAAAATACATCAAAAAGATCATCCATCATGATCAAGTGAGATTTATTCCAGGGATGCAAGGATGGTACAACATTCAAAAATCCATCAACATCATCCACCACATCAACAAAAAGAAGAACCATAACCACATGATCATCTCCATAGATGCTGAAAAAGCATTTAACAAAATTCAACATCAATTCATGATAAAATCTCAACAAAATGGGTATAGAGGGCAAGTACCTCAACATAATAAAGGCCATATATGAGAAACCCACAGCCAACATTATACTTAACAGCAAGAAGCTGAAAGCTTTTTGTTTAAGATTGGGAACAAGACAAGGATGCCCACTCTCCCTACTTCTATTCAACATAGAACAGGAGGTCCTACCCATGGCAATCAGACAACACAAAGAAATAAAAGGCATCCAGATTGGCAAAGAAGAATTTAAATTGTCCCTGTTTGCAGATGACATGATATGGTACATAAAAAACCCTAAAGAATCCACTCCAAAACTATTAGATCTAATATCTGAATTCAGCAGAGTTTCGGGATAAAAAATTAATACACAGTAATCTGTTGCATTTCTATACACTAATGATGAACTAGCAGAAAGAGAAATCAGGAAAACAATTCTATTCACAATTTCATGCAAAAGAATAAAATACCTAGGAATAAACCTAACCAAGGAGGTGAAAGACTCATTCTCTGAAAACTACAAGACATTCATGAGAGAAATTAAAGAAGATACCAATAAATGGAAACACATCCCACGCTCATGGATAGGAAGAATTAATATTGTCAAAATGGCCATCCTGCCTAAAGCAATCTACAGATTCAATGCAATCCCTATCAAAACACCTACAGCATTCTTCAATGAACTAGAGCAAATAGTTCTGAAATTCATATGGAACCACAAAAGACCCCGAATAGCCAAAGCAATCCTGAGAAGGAAGAATAAAGCAGGGGGAATTATGCTCCCCAACTTCAAGCTCTACTACAAAGTCACAGTAATCAAGACAATTTGGTACTGGCACAAGAAAAGACCCACAGACCAATGGAACAGACTAGAGAGCCCTGATATAAACCCAACCATATATGGTCAATTAATATACAATGAGCCATGGACATACAATGGGGAAATGACAGCCTCTTCAACAACTGGTGTTGGCAAAATTGGACGGCTACATGCAAGAGAATGAAACTGGATTATTGTTTAACCCCATACACAAAAGTAAACTCGAAATGGATCAAAGACCTGAATGTAAGTCATGAAACCATAAACTCCTAAAGACAACATAGGCAAAAATCTCCTGAATATAAGCATGAGCAACTTCTTCCTGAATGCATCTCCTCGAGTAATGGAAACAAAAGCAAAAATGAACACATGGGACTACATCAAACTAAAAAGTTTCTGTACGACAAAGGACACCATCAACAGAACAAAAAGGCATCCTACAGTATGGGAGAATATATTTGTAAACGACATATCTGACAAGGGGTTAACATCCAAAATATATAAAGAACTCACACACCTCAACACTCAAAAAGCAAATAACCCAATTAAAAAATGGGCAGAGGATATGAAGAGACAATTCTCCAAAGAAGAAATTCAGATGGCAAACAGACACATGAAAAGATGCTCCACATCACTAATCATCATGGAAATGCAAATTAAAACCACAATGAGATATCACCTCACACCAGTAAGGATGGCCAGCATCTAAAAGACTAAGAACAACAAATGCTGGTGAGGATGTGGAGAAAGGGGAACCTTCCTACACTGCTAGTGGGGATGTAAGCTAGTTCAACCATTGTGGAAAGCAATATGGAGGTTCCTCAAAAAGCTAAAACTAGAAAAACCATTTGACCTGGGAGTCCCACTCCTTGGAATTTATCCAAAGAATACAGCTTCTCAGATTCAAAAAGACATATGCACCCATATGTTTATTGCAGCACTTTTTACAATATCCAAGATACGGATGCAACCTAAGTGTCCATCAGTAGATGAATGGATAAAGAAGATGTGGTACATATACACAATGGAATACTATTCAGCCATAAGAAAGAAACAAATCCTATCATTTGCAACAACATGGATGGAGCTGGAGGATATTATACTCAGTGAAATAAGCCAGGCAGAGAAAGACAAGTGCCAAATGATTTCCCTCATTTGTGGAGTATAACAACGAAGCAAAACTGAAGGAACAAAATAGCAGCAGACTCACAGACTCCAAGAAGGGACTAGTGGTTACCAAAGGGGAGGAGTATGAGAGGGCAGGTCGGGCGGGAGGGAGAAGGGGATTGAGGGGTATTATGTTTAGTACACATGATGTCGGGGGTCACGGGGAAACCAGTGTAGCACAGAGAAGGCAAACAGTGAATCTGTGGCATCTTACTACACTGATGGACAGTGACTGCATTGGGGTGTGGGTGGGGACTTGATAATATGGGTAAATGTAGTCACCACATTGTTTTTTCATGTGAAACCTTCATAAGAGTGTATATCAATAATACCTTAATAAAAAAAAGGAATTAAAGCTTTCACTAAAATCCATAGTTTTGCAAGTTTTGGAAGCTGTAAGGGACTCTAAAGTGGCCACTATATTTTTAAATCATGTCTAGTAATTTAAGTTCATTAATATAAAAATTTACAGGAAGAGGCATTGTAATTTCTGAAAATAAAAGTCAGCTGGAGTTCCCTAGGGTAAAATTTCTCAGGGATTTTTAGAAGCTGAAGGTCCCATGTTAAAGAAAAACATGAAACAGATAGGGAGACCTCTAATGAGGAGAGCCTCTCCAGATAAATCTAGGTACTCACCAATAAGTCTGGTTAACTTTGGTCTTCGTCTTGGTCTTGGTGTGCCTGTACTCTGTTCTCCCCTTCTTCCCTTGACATCTTCCAATTATCCTGTCCTTCCTATCTTTCAGTGGATAGCTGCAGTGTTCTCAGGTTCCTTAGGGAATTTTTTGCATCTAATTATTAATGTATAAGTACTTGTTAACCTTAGCTGACTTCTGCAGTGTAAAATAATTGACTTGGGGATAAAATAGGGCTGGATTTGAACCCTTAGCATCCTCAGGTAGTTGCTTTTTGCATTTTATTATCTGCATGAGTTTCACTCTGTACAGAAATCCTCTCAAACTAGCCACGGGTTAGAATTGAGACCCTAGGGTGGAGGAAGCTCTTCGCTCTTCCCTCCACTTCTCTGTCGCTCTGAGGGGAAGTGTCTCAGCACACCCAAAAGTGTGCACATTATTTAGAAATGGCCATGCCGGTTTGACATGATCTCACCCTTCTAGCTTCTCCCATTGCACAGTAGAGAGCCTGACAGTCCCTAAATTCGAATTTTAAAGAGACTCCGGTTGCCTGATGACTAGCTAAGGACTGAGCCTGTCCGGGATCATGTCCAAACCGCAGGAAGTATCACTAGGCACAAACCTGGCCACCCAGCCAGTCATTTAAGCAAGAGCTACGGACAGAGCATAGCTCCTGGGGATGAGGGCTTGAGATGACACGACAGAAACTCCTTTGGGACGTGGGACAAATCGCTCCATCCTTTCCGTCTTACCTGCAAAGTGGAGTTAACACTCGGTGGAAGCTGTGCTGCGCCGCCCAGACCCTACCTTCAGGACCGAAGGAACGATTCCCCTTCGGGGCTGGAAGCCCTGCCAAACGACAGCTCTCCTCTCCAGCATCTGCCATCGTCTCCAGGCACTTCCCTCCCTTGCCGACAGCCCCGTCCTCCCCGCAGACAGTCTGCACCCCCCGACCGGCGGGCCTTGAGGCAGAGGCCTGCTCCCCGGAGCCCCCAGGGGCGCGCGGAGGGAAGAGCCCGCGGCCGGCGGCGCCACGGAGCGGCTCCAGCGGGACCTTCTCTCAACCCTAGTTTTGGGGTCTGAGGCGCGTTTGTCTGTCGCCGCCGGGGAGAAGGAGGGGAGGAAGGAGCAAGAAAAGAAAGGCAACTAGCGGTGCGGCAGCCGCCTGGGGAGTGAAGGAAAAAGTTCTCTGGCGCCGCGGGGTTGGGGGCCCCAGCAGCCCGTCCGGAGGGGCGGCCGCCACAAGGGGGAGCCCGAGCGCCGGGCGGAAGCGGGGTGCCGGGCCGCGGCCACAGCCCCGGCGCCCGCCTGGTCGGGGTGTACGGAGACACGAAACCCCGGCAGCAGCCGCCGCCTCAGCCGCCCCACGGGCCCCAGCACCAGTGTATCTCGTCCACGACCCGTGTCCGCCCTGGATAGGAGTGCAGTGGCTGTGGGAACGCCGTCGCTCCAAGGCGTAACTCCTTTCAGCATCGCAAAGCCCACACTGGCTAAGGCCGTATATATGCAGGGAACGCGGAAGATTCTTCATTCACATTTCCAGTTTCACTCAACACCAGAGAGTTCATACGGGGGCAAAAGCTTCTTAAATGCAGCAAACGTGCCCGGGGATCTGGCCTTATTTAACAGTTCCTGCTAAAGATCTTATGAGCGCCTGGGTATGTGGCAACCCCTTTCCCAGCAACTCTGAGCTGCGTGAGCCTCTAGGGGGACCTTGTTGCTTACCAATTAGGGCATGTATCTGCCCCATTTTTTTTTCCTTCTCTCTGCCTGCTTTAAGTATAGCCTAGTTTTGTCCTAAAGGCCCTTATCTGAGTGCTGGTGACGTGCAGAGATTAGCCTTCCCTACGATGCTCCTGATGTATTTTGCCAGCCTCCATGTCCCCACCCCAGGAACTGCCCGCCTCACCTCGCTTTGGAGTGTAAAATGATAAAGGCTTTAGTGTTTCAGCCAAAAAGCAAACAATGTACTTTATTAAAATGGTGTTCTGAACACTTCAGATGTGTGGTTTTTAGTCAGTTCACAGTTACTCCAACACATACATTAAAACAATGGTCAAAGCAGCAATTACATCAATGCCCTACAGGAAAAAGGACAAAGTACAGCCAAGTAGTTCTTTGGTAAATTATAAAACAAATGTACAAAAGAGCACTTCAGTAGAAATTAGATTTGGAACACAAGTGCTAGATTCTGTACTGGAATCCAATGGCAGATAAGTGGTTCTTACAAGTGGAAGAACTCCATGATTTCACAGCCTGAAACACTAAATACGACTATCAATGGACCATTTCAACCACCTAACAATCAATAGTTGCTGCCAGAGTCAGTAGGTCTCATTCCACATACCAAAAGCAACAAGTAGGTCATAATCTGGCTTGTAAGGACATGACTTTATTTCTGCTTAAGTCATCCAGATAAGTAAATCTAATAAATACAAAAAAATGTCACCCAACCAAAATTTTGTGTCACTTTCCACACACATGGGTATGTGAACAATTGAGGCGCAAAGGAAAATACAAATACACTTAACTGATGCTAAACGTTAACCATCCCTTTCCCCAGCCTTGCCTTGAAACATTTCTTACTATCGTATTACCATGAAATTAAATCCTTGTCCATTCTTAGAGAGGAAACTAAATGTCCTGTCTGATACTGAAGATTTTTTGCCAAGATTATTAAAAAATTCAAATTCCACATTGAAAAAAGTTTCTATTCAGATTATGTGCTAATAATTCTTCATCGTATTTTTTAAATGTTGTTAACTTAGGAAGAGTTCACATCATAGAGTAAAGAGATTCAAAAAGGATTCCCCAAAACTTTTGTTTTTCCCAGAAAAAAACACTCAAGACTTTGAAGCACTTGAAATAGAAAGAACTGTAACAAATGGTTGATGGAAAACAGAGCTGCATTTACTTTTCAGCATATATATAATACCTTATACTTGTGAAAAAAATCATTGCAAATTAAGTTTGGCAACACATTTCAGAAAGATGATTTATATACTATATGTAACTCAAAGGCAAACATAAATACCATTGATTTACGTTTAATTACATTAATATAATTTACACCATATTTATACCCACATGGTCATAGCCACATGGCAAATTCATAGTTATAAGAATTATACGTAGAACAGCCCTTTTTTTAGTATTTGCATAATTCCTAGTAGACTTAGAAGCCTAATACATGTGCACTTATCTTTTATAGATTATAATAATCTACAAATTATACTTCAACACTGTGGCTTGAAAAATGAACACCAATGTGTTTTTATACTTTTGTCAAAGTTGGCTGGTTTGGGTTTTAAAAGTTTTTCTGGTGAAGCAGAGAGAAGCCACCCAGACCACAGCCTATGTGCCCTACATATCCCTCTTTGTCAGACCTGGTAAACCACCTAAATGTTTTAGTGACTCTTAGACCTTTGAACTTGACAATATTCCCACCCTTAGTTTTAAAAGTAAAAGAGAGCAATAGTAATGTGAAGAACTCAAAACAAAAATGCAACCTACATCCCTAGAAAATCATTTTGGGATTTAGAGTTTTCGTTTGCTTGTTAGTTTGGAAATTCTCCATATCCCCAAAGGTAGCTTCTATATTCATGTTCCAGGACCTGACTCAGAAAGAGCAAGAAAGTTTTCTAGCTTTCTTCGTCTACCTTTAGTTCTCAATTCTCAGACAATGAATAGACTATACCCTTTCCTGTAATGTTTTTCTTTCTTTCACCAAACTTCCTTGGAAAAATAAAATTGAACTATTTCCTTACCACTTTTTTTCAAAGGACAATTCCTGATTAACATAGACAGGAAAACTCAAGATTTATTTTCTTCCATTCCCAAAATGGTGAGAAGAAGATGCGCGTATTTATAATGGGTCCTCTTCTTCCTAATAGCCTTTAAATAGAACTTGAAGGAAAAAAAAGTCAACTCTGAAAACCGACAGTGTAAGGTATATACTATACCAACTTCAGCTTTTTGGTTCCTTTTTCTTTTGTTTCTACAACAAAACTCCATGTCATTCTTAACACTCAGTATTTTTCTCACACCCTATTACTTTATATGCAAATAACCATATAGCAACGTAGCTTTAACATGCTGGTTGTGTTCTTGAGTTTTCCACAGTAGTTACCCATTAAAAATATTTCCTATAGCCATTTTTTAAATCTGTTTCCTCATCTGGCAATAACCATTGATTATCCACTATAAAACTGCCTTTAGTTTTTCTCAAGAGTCCTCAGGGATAAACATCAATAATTTAAAGCTAACTGGTGAAGGAGCTATACAGGATTGTTCCCTTTAATTTTCTGTTACTCTAAAATATATATACATACATACACCACACATATAACAAATTTACACTGTCTGCATTAATAAACTATACATACAATTCCCAACATACATTTAGAGATTCACATTTTAACCGTAAACTGACATGCAGATATAAGGAAATATGGTTTTATACCCCTACATTATATAGGATGTTATACTCCTACATTACACAGCAGGATGAAATATAGAGTGTTTCAATGTTTTAGATTTGCATATTCTTTCTTATGAGTTTTAGAAGCAAAAAGACATAGATATCAAACTATGTCATCAGTGACATTATTTTTACTGACAAATTATCCAACTTGCTTATTCTATACAAAAAGTGATATAAACATACTATATACAAAACACTAAACAGAGAGAGATAACAAGTGGAAACTTTATACAAAATACTTGATACCATCAGTATTTAACTTTGTATAGCCCTGACCAAAGGATTCAGCCTGCGCATTCTTTCCTGATATGAAGGAACAGTCACATCTTTATAGCATTTCTTAGCTACAGAAAAATAGGAATGAAGTGGGGGTGAGATGGGAGACCTGGTGACACAGCTGAAATACACAAAAGAACTGTTGTAAATATGTATACAATTCAGCAGTGTCATATTATATGAATTAATTTCTTTTGCATTGTTACATTTACCAGTAAGTGGTCCAGAATACAAAATACAGTAAGAAAACTCAGTTTTCAGACTACTCCTTGGTACAGTTATTAAAAAAAACACTTGCAGATAATACATTGAGTAGCTGTCAAAATACTGACCAGTTTTGAAAAATCTGAATACAAGAACCTATTCAAATGAATAAAGGACAAAATGACCAGGAGAAACTCATAGTTGCCTAAGAGTTAAAAATTATAAATTTAACACTCAGCAAGTGTATCAAAGCCACTTTTCAACCAACTTCGAGACCCAATAACCAAATTATTATATTTTTACTGAGTGCATACAGTTGGAGACACAATAACTAAATTACAACATATATATATATGCTGAGTGGTACAGTTGAATATAAAAGACAGGTATTTATGAAAAGCTACTGTGTAAATGGTTACTAAGCTTACACTGACTTATGTACTGACTCTTATCAGTTTCTTGTTGACTTGTTTGCTCTAATCAGTTTCTTGACATACTCAGTGAAAAACTGTTACACAGAAATTCAAAGTTCCAGCCCACCGTGTGATCAGGCCCATCGTCCACTGGAGGCAAAGCTTCTGCTGAACGAGAAGTTGATTTCAGAGTTCTTGTATTTTCCCCAAGCACCAAAAGGCACCACTACGGCAGTACTGTTATCTTCAGTACCATATTGTATGGCCTACGGGTTTGGAAAGAAGGAAGGAAAAAAAAATACTGGCAATCAGAGTCTGCACAAAGAGAAATCATCCTTCCTCTAGAAGATCAAAGTGGTTTAACACACAATTAATAACCCAATTATTTCACAATTGTTTGTGATTCTTTCATTGCATATCAATACCCACATAGTTTATTACAGGGCACACAGACTAACAGATGACCCAAAACAACCATACTGACTATATCCCACTGAAGCAATTTTGCCAGTAAAACACCAGTGGACTAAGGTACAAAATACGCAGCTCTTGAAGAAGAAAATACAAGTAAAGCATTTAGCATAGGGATTAATACAAGGCAATAATTCAGCGTTAGCTTTTACCAACAATTCTGCTTTTAAGAATTTAGCCTAAAGAATAATAACGTAAGGAAATGGGTGTGTATAATGACAAAACTACAAGAAAGTTTATTATGTTCCCTACAAAATGGAAAAATGTGGTATAAACTAAATCTCCCACAGTAGGCAAATTGTAAAACAATTTTAGGAACTAATTCAAACAGCAAATGATATAGTTAGCATTGTAAGAGCGCCTGGGATGATATTTAATAGCAAATGTATTTCAAAAGGCATTACAGCCTGAGGCCAAAACTGTGGTGAAAAGAAGGGCTAAAATACAAAAAATATCTGATGTAAAAGCTTCAAAAAATAAAAATTTACAAGCAAACTGAAAGACAAATTTTTTTTTAATTTGCAATATCAGATGAAATACTCACATACTTAATATATAGAAATTTCTTACAATAACTATGAAAAAGACAAACATGCTATGATAATGGGGAAAAGCAAGTTGTACACAGGTAAGAAATACAAATGGTTAATAAACCTGTACAAATGTTTAGCTACACTAACAAAGAAAAAAGATGCAAATCTGAAACACTAAAACTTGATTTTTCTACCCATCAAATTGGCAAAAAATGATCTATTATAAGAATTTGGGGAAACACAAAACTACAAAACAAGCTAGTGAAAAGTGTAAATTGGAATAGTATTTCTGGAGGGCAGTTTGGCAAACTTACAAAGCTCTAGAATACTGTGAATTCTTTTACCTAGCCACTTTACTTCTAAAAATTTAATCTAAGAAAATGAAGGATACAGATATGCATACACAGATTTAAAAAACGCTTATTACAGGTTTCTCCTGTAATATAGAAAAGTGAACAAAAACTAAATTTGCTTATTAGGGGAATTGTTAAATGAATTATGGTACACAAACATAGTGGAATACTATGCAGTCATTACAAATGCTGTCCTCATGAATTAGAACACACATATCTCAAGAAGGTAGTTGAAATTAGAAAATAAGTGGACATCCATAGAACTGGGCCCATTTTCTTAATCTCATGAACACACATAGTAACCAAGGGAATAATACATGCTTACCCATCTATTTTCAAGCAAATAATGCTTTTTAAGTATGATCTTATATCTGAATTACAAATATTAGCCCTTAAAAAAGTTTGGGCCCAATTTGGCTTCCTAACTGAACAATTAGGAAATGTAAAAATAGGTGTTGAATTAAAGCACCCCTCTAATGATCAGTGAGAGCTGTACCCTAAAAGACCAATCTATCCAAACAGAAAATTAACCAACAATGGAAATGTTACATTTTCTTTACTGGGTATTATCCAGCTTCCAAATTTTAGCCTCAGACTGACACACTGACACATAGCCCACCCATACACTTTTTGCATTTGTTTTTTCACATACTCATTTTTAAAAACCAGAAGTTGACTATGCTATAGTGTTCCCATATAGGATATTTACTTGGAGCAGTCTAATTTAATGTCCAGTGGTTGGACTTGGTAACACAATTCTATAACTTCATAGTGTTGTGATCTTAAATTAAGTTACTTCTAAGCCTCTGTGCCTCAGTTTTCCTCATCTATGAAAAAGGGAAAATACTAGTTCTAACCTCTGAGGGTTACTGTATTGATTACCTGAGTTAAATACATATGAGCAGAAGAATGACACAAAATAAGTGATAGGGATCATTGCTATTATTATAATTTACTATTGCTTGTTCCTATCATTTCAAGATGTGTTTTTTTAATTGGAAGTGTTATAGAGTCAAGCGTGAAATTCACTGTAATACTGAAGCCAGAACAAAGATTTCGAAGAACACTCAAGCCTGTGGTGGCCCCTGCAAGCTGCACGGAGACCCACATCTGCCTTTGCCCTTTCTTGGCCCCCCACCCTTGGGACTTCCCTAGCAGAAGCTCTGCTGTTTCACCTGTTCAGTCACTGCATTGGCTGCTTCACTGGGATCGTGGCACTGATGGACAAAATCACAAATCTCCTGACTATTCACCATGAAGTTAATTCCATCTGTAGTGAGGACCAGGAAGCTGTCATCAGTATGATGTAGCTGAAGTTAGAACCAAATGCACAGGATTATAAACCAGACTTGGCCTTAGGGTAATCTTAATTTAAAAACTATGTTTGCTGAGTGGTCATCTGTGTATAAGAGCTTGCAGGCAAACAGAGTCCAAATGGAAGGCCTGTATTTAGGGCAAAAGTAGCAACATTTAGCATCCACCACCGAGGACAAACCTAACAATTATTTAGTAACACCACAAAGCAAGAAACCAAACAGCCAAATGCAGAGAGGCAGCGTGATGGGATGGTTGACAGTAGGGTTGTCTGGAGCCAGGCTGCCGAGGTTTAAAACCTGCCTCATTTTTGGCAAAGTAAACATGGTTAAGTTCATCTCTGTATGTTCTAGATTTGTTTTCTCTGTAAAATGGGGGCAGTAGCTATTTTGAACAGAGCCTGGCATACAGTAAAATGACAAAATGAATACAAGTGGACATCTGTAAGACATGAAACCAGTCAATTAATTAACAATCATATGCTATTATTGGGAGCCTACAATATACTGTGCCAGGTACTAGAGTAGGCTGGGGGTTGCAGAGAGGAAGTGTTGACTCACCACTGGGTGTGTGTTGGGGAATTGTAGGGTAATGGGGGCACTGATAAGTGACATGCAAGAGATGTCACCCAAATAGAGGTGGGGCGATTATCTGGCTTGGAGGAAAAGGAAGTCAGGGTCTGCTTCCATGTGCAGGCATTGTAATGATTAGGGACAGGGGAGCAAGGGCAAAAGAGCCATTCAACTGGGCAAATTCTACAGCAGGTGAAGCCAAACCAAGCACTCTGTCAGACATCAGGCCCAGAGAGTGGCATCTTATTTTATCTGAAAAATGTATCTATCCTTCTGTAAGTTACACCCTTTACAAGTCATTTGGGTTCCAATTAATGCCTCAGAGAAAGCATAACTGGAGACAATCTTGGCATTCATCCCTTGCAAGCACATCTACAAGTCCTTTCTTACCCTAATCCTTTTTGTTTCAGGTTCTGCTATCACACCACTGGTTTTAAGTTCCAAATCTCCAAGACTCCTTGTCATGGCAAGTCTGCCATTCACATGAGGCTGTCCCAAGCTATTCCAAGCTATGAAACCACCACATTTCTTGATCCTGGCAATGAAAAAGTTAAAAGACAAAGATGTGATACCCTGAAAACCAAGGCCAGTTAGAAATAAGCATGAAATCTGTTTAAGATGCAGGATTTCATTTCTATCTTGAAGTATATAAGCATCACCCTCACAGAATGATCAATCAATGGAGGTACCTTTCTTTTTCATCTTTTCTTTCTGGAGTATGGTCAATGGTCAGCTTTATGGGTTTTCCTTTTCTACACAAAATAGCTCGGCTATCCCCGACACTGGCTACAACCAGTTCAATGCCATCTCTCAATAGGGCTACTGTTGCAGTAGTCCCAGAGGTCAGAAGGGTTGCTGCAAACATTACGAAAAAGAACACATGTCATTGACAGTCAAATGATTGGACACAGAATTGTTATTACAAAATAAAATACAGGCATCTTAAACTAATGCTAAAATACATCATTCTAACTTAACTAGAGCTATGCAAATAAATGCAATGAACTATGTAAGTAAGAGCATGCAGAGAAAGAAGTATTTAATTCAGTAACAAGGCTCCATGCAAACAGAAAGAGTTGCTAACATAATGTGGTTAAAAAAAATGCATCACTACCTCCAAATGGCCTCTACTTACATAGAGTGGGCTTGAACTTATAAGAGTTATGACACCTTTTGTGTACATCAGGTGTCATAATTATAAGTATTACACTTTAATTAGATTGGCTAATATGGCAGGATGACTTAAGTCTCCTGAGCCCATTCAGTCAAGCTGAACTCTCCATCAGCTATTCACTCAGAGATTTTGTCTTCCTTTTCCTACTATCCTGTGAAAGTATTATCAGTTAACAGGCTAAACAAGACAAGCCAACAGCATACCATTTGCTCTTCAAGTGCTACATTTGATATGCTTTCCTCCTACAACTGTTGTAACTTTACAAATGTTCCCCCAAAATCCTAAAGTGGTTAAAGGTTCACATTCTTTTCTGTTTATCTTTGTCCTCCCCAGACAAGAAATAAAGTTAGAGCCATCATGGTAGTAAGAAGAAACTGGGGGACAGGGATGAAATTCATTCTAGTTTCCCATAAGCCAGGTGGCGATCAGTCTCTGAGCTCCAGTAGCATCTAAGCAACTCAGTCTGTATCCGAATGCAGGACAGTACTGCCATATGCTATGCTTGTGATCACGTTCTGAGCACAGAGTGTCCAAAAATATTAATTTTCTCTGACCAATAACACAGAAAATTAAATGTTAGTTGGCTTGAGGTCTACACTATTTCCTCCATCCAATCCAAACTGCATTCTGGTATCTTTCTTTGATGTATTCTAACTGTCTTCTCTTTAAGTTCTTTACCACTTATTTAAAATTTTGAAGGTGCATTGAGCCTTGCCAAAAGTGAGAATACTGTGAAATTATGGGCAAAAAAGTCAAGCAAACTGGAAGAAATTGAAAAAGATAACTTATTTAAAGCAGGTATTGTCTTCAGTCACATGGTTAATTCTTTAAAGTATCTAAATAAGCTACTCAGGTGATCATCCAAAGATGACTGACTACAGTGGTAGATTTAGGGAAAGATGAACTGCTATTGATTTGGCTGATTGAGGCTCAATCTCTCCAATTTTTTTTTTCAAAAAGGTATTTTAAAAACCTCATCAGTAATGCATTTTGGAAAGATACATATATATATATTCCAATCAGTATATTAAAATGCCTGCTTTAATCAGAAAAGTAAAATGGAAAAACACAAATAAACCCTACTTATTTATATCCATGCTGAATTTACTTTGTTGAGAAATAGCATTTATAGTAGCACTGTCTTCCCATTTATCTCTTGATTTTGGAACTGTTGTGCCAAAGTGATAATATCTTGGCAATGTAAAACATACTACTGTTCATCATTGTTAAACATACATGTTTTAGTGGATCAGTGATATTTATGTTGCAAATTTCAACTTTTTGAGTTTCCCTAACCATATGATAGAATCTCTACAGTTGAGGCACTGTCATCTTTTCAAGTGACTGGAAGAACCAGGCAAGAGGACACAGGCATTTTCTCCCTGTCCAGAGAGTTTAGTATTCCTCTCCTTTGTTTAAACTGTCAGCAGCAGCTTTTTCTTTTTTTTCTCCCACCAGGGAAAATACTTTCTTTTCTTCTTCCTTTTTTTTTAAGTATCATTGATATATAATCTTTTATTGGTTTCAAATGTACAACACAGTGGTTCAACAGTTGCCCATATTATTAAATCTTCACTGCCACTAGTGCAGTTACTGTCAACATAGGAAGATATTACAGAATCATTGGCTATGTCCTCCATAGCAGCAGCTTTTTAAAAAGTAGTTTTTAATTGGCTACATCAAGAGTTAAAATTCCATAAATGACAATTTTTAAGTTTGGCTGTTTAGGGTTATAATTCATGGCTCTGCTGCCCAGGAATTTAGAAGAGCTTGAGTTTTTACCAACCCAGCCTCACAGTTCCAAAATCTCAGGATTTATGGGAAAGTTTTCAAAACTAACTAGTTGATTCTGGTTTGCTAAGCATCTAAGAATATAAATATTACATCAACATTTATTTTCATTTAACATTTAACATGGAAGTAAAATTCTCACTTTTTGCCCTAATAACAAAACTATAAAACTAAGACATCTTTCAATAAGTTCTTAACACTCACTGGACATTTTCTACTGCAAGTCATCTCAACTAATGGGACAAAGAGGATGTGGGAACCTTCCAGTAGTCCAGGCTAGGAACCGCTGGACTCCTTCACCTGGGACAAAATTAAGCAGATCTCTCTTTCCACTGAAGCCCAGCATATAGTGTCCACGGGCTCCAGGTCTAGAGCTGCTGACCAGGCACAGTTCTCTGCCACAAATAACACGCACAGAGGCAAATAGGAAATTCACCCAGGAATTGTGCTCAAACATTACAAACCTGCAACACAGGGGAGGACAGAGAAAGAGCTGCAAAATAAGGGGAAGGGTTTTTTGGTGAAAATTTCACTAGCAAATTACATAATATTCCAGGAGGTGCCAAGTCAGTGATTCCAAAACTGTTTCCCAAGTTGATGGTATTGTGTAGTTAAGTCTATTTTTTCATCACAGAATAACACTTAGTTTCATGGCTTCCCAAGGTAGGAAAATCTAAAAAGGCTTGTGTGCCAAAACATCTATGTGGTTACACACACACACACACATAAAAAAACACTCACTTAAACAGTCTTGAGGAGTACTCAGTACCTCTACTGAGTTGGAAAAAACACTATAAATTTGTTTGGTGGAAATATCTGAACTGTCCCAACCACAAAAGGGAAATTTCACAGATAGCACTGAATAATTTGTGTCTGACAAGCAGTGCCTATTTGGAGAGAATGTGAACTACACTATACCACCAAATTACTGGGATTTAAATACGTATCAAGAAGGAATCAAAGCACCTCATATACCAGATATAAGGAGTAACTTATTTGTAAAGGTGTTCAATGTAGGGATTTTGTATCTAGAAGGCATTTTTTTAATAGAACGATTAATTTAAATTAATTATTTAAATAATGGCTAGTAAAGCTTTTAAGCTCTAATACATGTTTAAATTTTTATGTAATTCATAAAATGGGTGTTTCTGCAGCTCTCTCTTTTCCCCAGTGTTGCAGGTCAATACATCAAAAGAAAAATGATCAAGATTTTGAATGGCAACATAAAGACTAAAAGCTGTACTTTCAAGTATAACCCTCCTTGTAATTACTGTTTACAGTGTGAACAATAATATATATAAACCAATATAGTTTTGGCATTTATTCAAATGGGTGTTCCAGACATGTATGAATGAATCACGAACACCAAATCAAAGTAATGAGCTGAAGCAGTAATAGCACAAAAAGACTCTCTTAATGCCACCCCTATTTTCCTTCTGGCTGCCCCCAGCATAAGAAGGTTCTCAAAAGCACTGCATTTCTAACACGGATTTGTTTTTTTGTTTGTAGTTTAATTATTCCAAAAAAGAGATCATGCAAAATGAAGAGCATCACCACTCTGGACGTCAAAGTGAGTCTTTTCTTTTTGATTCGTTTGTCTCTTGGGGAGCTTTGTTGCTTTCAAACCTTAAGCAATCTAGAAACACTTTGAAGAGTTTATAGGATAGAATTATCAGTTTTCTACCATCTGGCTTGTTTTAAATGACAATTTTTTCATAAACAATAGACTAATGGGATATCATTTGAATTTACTGGCTAGTTTCAGTTAACTATAAAAATACACATGACTGGTATAATTTGAATACAAAAATATTCAAAGATGATAATGAAATAAACAATTTGTAAATAAGAGTAAATTCAAAACACATCAACAACAAACCAATAAAGATAGCAGGCAACTTCTTAAGGGGATGATTCTTAACTATCTCTTTGGTAGGTGGCATTCTGATTTTATTTCTCCTCAAATTAGTTATTATAAACTGAAACAGTGAATATTTTAAATGCTAATGGGACAATTTGAACTACTTTATGCAGATGTGACAGCTTTGTACTGAAGTCTTAAAAAGAGGCTTTTTTAGCAAATAACCCAATTAAGAAATGGGCACAGGACATGAATAGACACTTCTCTAAAGAAGAAATTCAGATAGCCAACAGGCACATGAAAAAATGCTCCACATCGCTAATCATCAGAGAAATGCAAATTAAAACCACAATGAGATATCACCTCACACCAGTGAGGATGGCCAACATCCAAAACACAAACAACAACAAATGTTGGCGAGGATGTGGAGAGAGGGGAACCCTCCTACATTGCTGGTGGGAATGCAAATTAGTTCAACCATTGTGGAAAGCAGTATGGAGGTTCCTCAAAAAACTCAAAATAGAAATACCATTTGACCCAGGAATCCCACTCCTAGGAATTTACCCCAAGAATGCAGCAGCCCAGTTTGAGAAAGACAGATGCACCCCTATGTTTATTGCAGCACTATTTACAATAGCCAAGAAATGGAAGCAACCTAAGTGTCCATCAGTAGATGAATGGATTAAGAAGATGTGGTACATATACACAATGGAATATTACGCAGCAATAAGAAAAAAACAAATCCTACCATTTGCAACAACATGGATGGAGCTGGAGGGTATTATGCTCAGTGAAATAAGCCAGGCCGAAAAAGACAAGTACCAAATGATCTCACTCATATGTGGAGTATAAGAACAAAGAAAAAAAAAATGAAGGAACAAAACAGCAGCAGACTCACAGAACCCACGAATGGACTAACAGTTACCAAAGGGAAAGGGACTGGGGAGATGGGTGGGAAGGGAGGGATAAGAGGGTAAACGGGGCATTACGATTGGCAGACATATGGTGGGGGGGCACGGGGGGGACTGTACAGCTCAGAGAAGACAAGTAGTGATTCTCATCTCACTACACTGATGGACAGTGACTGTAATAGGGTTAGTGGGGGGGACCTGATGAAGGGGGTAGTCTAATCATCACAATATTGCTCATGTAATTGTAGGGTAATGATACTAAAATAAAATAAATTGTAAAAAAAAAAAAAAGAGGCTTTTTTTCGCTTTAATATTTTCAATTTCTCTTAATAAAGCTAATATCACATGATTGAAGGGCACGCCTCCCATCTCTACCTGGAATTCCACTATTAGTGATTCATCATTCCTGTGGTTTAACCAATCTCCTTTCAGGTTTCTCCTACTTAAAATTCAAATCCATCCAGGAGTGATAACTCATTAAAACACATATATTAATAATTTGTTTAAGTCAGCTGGAGGATAACCAACGAATAAAATCGTAATAACTTAGGTAAGAAAGTGTAGGCAGTGGAGATCAGTTCGGTCCAGATAATTGAATACCTTCCAGATTCTACGCAGCTAACACTGGAAATTTAAAAAAATAAGCCACAGTCCCTATCCTCATCCTATTGACACGAAGGGTTCCAGGAGGGAAAAGGGGGCTGGAAGAAAAAGTGACAGAAACTGGAGAGGGCAAACTGCACTTAATTTCACCATTTTATTTAAGTAGCAGTGGTCCTACTCACAGGTACGCCAAAAAGAATATTATCCACTCTTATCATGCTGATACTGCTTCAGCTCTTACTGAAAATATGTACCAAATATTTTAAATTCTTACTAAAAGAATTTAAACTAATAACTTTGAAATCTGAAATGGTATGTTTTTTTAATCGAAAGTTAAACAATATACAGTATTCTATCTTTATTGGCTTTAATATATTTGGTAAAATAATGCCACAAGTATCAAAGAGCAATGTTTGCTATCTTTGAAAGCCTTGGCCACTTATAAGAATAAATGTTAAAGTTGTTCTCAAAATATTCGTTTAAAAGCACACACACAATCTAAGTAATCTATAAGAATACATACAAAATAAGATTTAAGAACAATGTTGTAATAGACCCATTTTCTTTTAGTAGCCCACTAAGTATCATTTTGTTATGCTCCATTACACTTGCAACCAAAAGGCCATTAAGTGAAAAATAAATTTTAGAATATCTTATTGAAGTTTTGAGGTCATTAAGTCAAAGCATATGACAAAGGAACCAAGTTAAATAAATACATATTAATTTCATTATTAAAAATGGATTACATTTCTCTAATTTCTTTGCACACTGCTTATGTAAAAAAGGCATCTTTAGAAAGTTTCTTTTAAGGTAGGCAAGTTAAGTAAATTCGCTCCCTAAGTTCAAATGGCCTTTACTATAATTTCTTATTTAATAAATAAAAGGAGTCCTCTCACATTTTACACCAAATCTCTCACTGTTTAAGCATCTGGACGGTACCCGCGAAGGGTTAATGTTTTTCACTGTCAGCCACAATCCCATGATAAGCCTGAACGTTCTCAACAAACCTTGCCCAGTTAAGCTGTTTACAGTACAGCTAGCGCTCACTACCGCCAACAACATTGTGATGTGACACAGCCCTCCTGGTTATGGATGAAAGAAGAGCATAACAATATTCAGTTACAAAACAATAAAACTATTAGGAAGTGTTTTAATGTCCTCTTATTTGTATGTTTCACCCATTAGGAACAAGAGCTAAATCTTCTTTCTGTCTAAAATTTACTCTCTCAATCCTTATTTGCATAAGGTGACAGGCCAGCTGCAAGAAACAACATCCAAAGGAATGAAGAAGAGAAAACGAGGGCCTGAAAGATCTACAGAGAAGAAATTAAATCCCCAGACAAAGAGCAGACCTAATACTTTTCTGAGAAGTACCGATATGGTAAGCTTCTCAACAAAGAGCAGAAAAAACTTCTTAAAATGGCAAATAGAGCCATTCTGAGTCACCTTTTCTAATCCTCAGCATTACATATGCCCAGGAGAGAGGCCAGGTGCGCCGGGAAGCTCCCAGCCCTAACTCTTCAACTGACCTTGACCTCTCTTGAGTTTCAGTTCCTTATCAGTGAAGCGGGGAGAAGTTCCACCCCTATGCGCTCCAACTGAAAACTGTGAAAATGACATTTCTGTGGTGCACTTTGACGTCCTTTAAACAAAAGGATGAACCAAACACAGATTAATATTACTGCAAAATTCATTTTCAAATCAGTTACGAGGTCTATATGCATACATCTATATGCTTGCTGCAGAAGCTGTCAAGATTAACTTTATAAGGAAACAACTCTGGAGCCAGCTAATTATAAAACATTAGCTACATTTTCCTGAAATGCCTTTGATAAGTTTAATCAAAATCAGAAACATTTTGCTTCCAAAATTTAAGGACATACAGTACAGAAATTTTTAATTCAGCTGACGTGCCTTTGTGTTTAACATATAAAAACAAAAATATCACTAGTTAAAAATATCACTACTATCACAGAAAAGCAACAAAAAAAAAATCAAGCTTTTTTAACAAGTGGTAGAAAAAAATACCTTCCTTCTAATTATGCAAAGCAGTGCATATGTGACATTGTTCTTTGCCATTTAGGACCAATTACTGTCTGGGTAGATGAGATTACCCTGGAGTGAATGTCAGTAGTTGCTCTTCAGATTCATCTAAAAAAAAACAAAACAACAAACCCTCTATGGTATGGACTTCTTGCCCATAAAAAGAGCAATTGAACTAGTTTTTTAAATGTTAAATCTTTTTGAAAATTTAAATTCAATATAAGAACCATTTTGGAGCTTTCATTTCTGAAAAAAATCCTCCAATGTATTTCATTTGAAATTGAGGTCCTAACATTAGTTTGGATTCCAAACAACATTTAAAGTGATTCTTTATATAAAAATCATTTTCAACATTAGCATCCTTACAAATAAACTGACATAAAAATTCTTACCCCTCAAGGGCTTAAATTGTTTTCTTTTTACCAGACATTCCCCAGGACCGTAAGGAATATGATTATTTACTTACCATCAGCAGACAGGTGGGCATGCCTTGCAAAGGCTTTATCTATTTCTAGAAAAGCCAAGGTCAACACAGTTTCCAAGTTCTTCTCCTTAGCAAGCAAATCCCTTTGTGGAGAGGAAAAAAGAGCCCCCAGACAATCATTTTTATGATAGGTTTCCCATCTTCCTGTAGGTCCCTCTAGCTAGCAGAGCCATCCCATACAATGGACCTCAGTGGCTTGCTTTACAGATTCTTCAAATCCACAGATTAACGAATCAAATTGGGAAGGAATTAGACACAGAGATAAACCTTTAAGGACATTAAGATTAAAGTCCAAGTCTCTGTCTTTAAGAGATTAATCCTTATTACCACAATCCCAAGAGGTCAAGAGTTCCTTCATATTAGACTAAGCCACCGAGTTCCTTTGTGGAATAAAGCAAAATATGAATAAATCAATATAAACAAGACAAGAAATAGTCATACGGCCCAAACTGTCACATATTCTCCCCCTTTTAATTTTAGCAGTCGTATGATCCTCAGAAATACATTAATAATTATTGCAGCAAATACACTAAAGAGCTCCAAAACCCTCATTCAATACGTCTCCCCATACTAATGCCAATCATCTAAAGTTATTTGCAGCAAGAATTCAAAGCTATTCATACCATTTGTTGAAGCCTAATCACCATTTTTTGAAGCACTGTGTGCCATGCACTGATAGAATTAAATGCTTCTCGTAGAGTCTCATGGTACATGAGATCATGTACTTAATTCACTTGAAATGATCACAAATCAAATGCTGGTGATTCTAGTCAATGCTCTCACCAGGAAAGTTATTCAAACATGTATTTCCAAAATGGTAATCATCATCAGTAATAAAAAGCATGCTTAAGCTACTGCTTGTTTATAAAAACAGTAGTATTAAACCACTTAAATAATGTTGACAGTGAATATCTCAGCCAAAAAGCAAAGTTTAAACACGAAGCACAAGGCAAACTGCAGTCAAGAGTGAAAGCCACTGTACGTACGTGATGCACTTCTCCATGTGTGTGTGACAGAAGTCAGCAGCTGCAGGCCCGCCATGTCCATCATACACAGCAAAGTACAGGACCTCATCGGTTAGCTGAGCAAAGTTAAACCGGTCTTCATTTTCTTTTCGTTTGCCAATCTGTGAGGCACAGCCCACGTTTTCCAAGCTGACTTTGGGAATTGGCTTGCCATACTTAATGCTGGGCGGCAGCAGAATTGGCTCATCAATGCGGTTATCCCAGATCCCAAAATTATCCCAGGTGGCTGGACGCCCACTACCATCTGCGTCAAATCGAGAACACCTGAACTCTGAAGTGGAGCTGCAGCATGTGGGCGTCACCCGCCTGTCATCCTGCAGCAGGCGGGAGGTTAGCAGAACTCTCCTTCTCACCTGGTTCCCACCACTTCTAACCAGAGTAATTAAGGCAGCTGTTGACATAACTCAACTCCAAAGGACTCAGTAATGAGGAGGTCAATGAAACAATAATGGAAAGTCTTCAAGAAAAGTGATGCAACTGAGTAGAAAGAGACAGAGAGAGAATCCATCAGTAACTTCAAGTACAACTAATGTATCATTAGATGTTACTAAAAATGAAGGCCATAAAAAGAATGTAGCATTTAATAGCCTACTTCTAAGAATAGTGGCTCAAAAATGTATTGCCTTTACTACCCCATTCAGAGTGTTCAAATCCTGTAAGGATTTGACAATGTGCACATACCATATAGAGCAAGTGCTTCTCACAGTTTAACCTACAATCATCTGAGGATTTTATTTAAATGCAAATTCTGATGATTTCTGTCTGGGGTGGGGCCTGAGAGCCTGCATTTCAAGCCAGCACCCAGGTGATGGCAAACTGCTGGTCAGGGAGGCCCACATTTTGAGTAGCAAGAACACAGAATACAGGTGTAAATAAATAGTCTTCCCTTCATTAACTCCACCGCTCTGAAGAAAAGGAAGGGGCAAATACTAACAAAAACAGTCTCTAATGAAAAGCTAGAAATAAGAAAAAATAACTGGTTCATCGAGTATTTATGATAGTTCTGTACTCAGAGTGCCCAAAATTTAGCAAAGACAACCTAGAATCTAAGTTCTGTTTTACGATTTCTCAACTTACTAAACTTTACATACTATATTACTACAGTCAATGTAAACTGGTTCATGCCAATACCCCACAGGCACATGGATAAGCCAGTTCTGATGTGTGTCATCTCAGAAACTGGGTGACAGTGCATCTGTGATAAGCAGCCCTGACTTAGGAGCAACTGACGTATGCATTTATATTAACAGCCGCAGCTCACCTCTCCCACTAGCCCAGCAGCCCACTCACTCCTGACACCCACTGAGGACAACTCCAGCAGGAGACAGCCCCCAAGACTAGACTACATTTCTTTGAAACTATTACTCTGTACTCAACTTCTGCACTCAATCCTAAGAGCCTCCTCTGCATGTTGTCTAGGGGAATTCCTACACCCCTCAGGAAAGGGTGTGTTTCTGGCAGTTTTCCAAACAAAAGGTTCCAATCAGAAATTCATTTCCATAGTGCTTTGTTCTGTTACTTTAAGAATTAAAAACCAACTTGAAAAGATAGCATAATAATGTAGCGGGGTGGGGGTGGGGTAAGGGGATATGGGGAAGGCAAGTATAACACAGAGAAGACAAATAGTGTTTCTGTAACATCCTTCTAGGCTGATGGACAGTGACTGCAATGGGGGTATGTGGTGGGGACTTGATAATAGGGGGAGTCTAGTAACCATAATGTTGCCCATGTAATTGTATATTAACAATAGCAAAATAAAAAGAAAAGATAGCACAGTGTTAAGAGTTGATAAAGCTGGTTAAAAGGTATACAGGTATTGTATTATTCTCAATTGCATATGTGAATTATTTCACAATAAAAAATGAACTTGAAGAAATATATTTTCCTAAAAGGTATAAACATAAGCACAAAAGCTGCCCAGCTTGAGTGCATCCATAAGAAAATGCATTACAGCTTTCAATCATTTCAAATAAATTTTTGTAAATCAGTCTAGTAATGTGTAAAAGGATCATTATTCCTTTCAACAAGTAAAGCAGAAGGATCAAACGAGGTTCCAAAGAACACCTTTAGGTATCTAAACAATAATTTATGAGCCCTACTTCCATAAAGAATTTAGAATAAAGATGGCCTCCCAAATAATTAACGTATCCCAAAATGAGACAGGGACCATGGGTGTAGTCAGAGTAGGGTGAGGGCCTCTGGAAAAAGCAGGGTGGGATATTTACAGTCAGAGCAATATAACAATGGGCAAAGAAGTCCCTTTTGAAACTGTTAAGCACTATGCAAAGTCAAGGTCACACTAATTCTCTAGGATCAAGATATCAGACTAAGAATATAGACATCTTCAGTGAGGTCAGTTAAAGGTCAAAAGGCCAGGAGCAACTTGGCCTAGAATGCTTGAGTGTTTCACAAATAAAGAAGGGTATCTCAGTATAACACGTGACTTCACTGTAAACAGCCCTAGCAAGCAGAGAACAACCCAGCCCACCTTGAGGGCAGGGCAGGTGGTAGAAGTCCACACCCCTAAGCTTTTTTCATGTTCTCAAAAAATCCTCAACTGCCTATAAATCCCCTAGACAACGCACCACCCTGGCTGGGCTCTCTTGTCCCCTTCTGGCGCAAGCCAGGAGCTCTTTCCTGTCACTTTATCTCTAAATAAAAGCCTGTACCTTGCTCTCCTATCTTGAGTGTTTGTGAAGCTCATTCTTCGGCTTCGTGAACAAGAACCCCAGCATCAAAAAGACTTAGGAGTCCATTCCTTCCTGGTCTTTTAGTTAACATCACATATAAAAGAGTGAAACTCAAAGCAATCTACAGATTCAAAACAATTCCTATCAAAATACCAACAGCATTCTTCAATGAACTAGAACAAATAGCTCTAAAATTCACATGGAACCACAGAGGACCCTGAATAGCAAAAGCACTCCTGAGAAGGAAGAATAAGGCTGGGGGGATCATGCTCCCCAACTTCAAGCTCTACTACAAAGCCACAGTAATCAAAACAATTTGGTACTGGCACAAGAATAGACCTATAGATCAATGGAACAGAATCGAGAGCCCAGATATAAACCCACACATATATGGCCAATTAATATACAATAAAAGGGCCATGGATATACAATGGGGAAATAACAGTCTCTTCAACAACTGGTGTTAGCAACACTGGACAGCTACATGTAACACAATGAAACTGGATTACTGCCTAACACACAAAAGTAAATGTGATATGGATCAAAGACCTGAATGTAAGACATGAAACCATAAAACTCTTAGAAGAAAACATAGACAAAAATCTCTTGAATAGAAACATGAGCAACTTTTTCCTGAACACATCTCCTCGGGCAAGGGAAACAAAAGCAAAAATGAACAAGTGGGACTACATCAAACTAAAAAGCTTCTGTACAGCAAAGGACACCATCAACAGAACAAAAAGGCATCCTACAGTATGGGAGAACATATTCGTAAATGACATATCCGACAAGAGGTTAACATACAAAATATAAAGAGCTCACATGCCTCAACACCCAAAAAGCAAATAACCTGATTAAAAAATGGGCAGAGGATCTGAACAGACACTTCTCCAAAGAAGAACTTTAGATGGCCAACAGGCTCATCAAAAGATGCTCCACATTGTGAATTATCAGGGAAATGCAAATTAAAACCACAATAAGATACCACCTCACACCAGTAAGGATGACCAACATAGAAAAGACTAAGAACAACATAAGTTGGTGAGGAGGTGGAGAAAGGGGAACCCTTCTACACTGCTGGTGGGAATGTAAATTAGTTCAACCATTGTGGAAAGCAATATGGAGGTTCCTCAAAAAACTCAAAATAGAAATACCATTTGACTCAGGAATACTTCTTCTAGGAATTTACCTGAAGAAAACAAGATCCCAGATTCTACAGACATATGCACCCCTATGTTTATCAGAGCCCTATTCACAATAGTCAAGATATGAAAGAAACCTAAATGTCCATCAGTAGACGAATGGGTAAAGAAGAGGTGGTATATACACAACGGAATACTATTCAGCCATAAGAAGAAAACAAATCCTACCATTTGCAACAACATGGATGGAGGTAGAGGGTATTATGCTCAGTGAAATAAGCCAGGTGGAGAAAGACAAGTACCAAATGATTTTACTGATTTGTGGAGTATAACATCAAAGCAAAACTGAAGGAACAAAACAGCAGCAGACTCAGACTTCAAAGAGAAACTAGTGGTTACCAAAGGGAAGGAGGTGGTAGGTGGGGAGGGAGAGAGAAGGGGATTAAGGGGCATTATGATTAGCACACATAATGTAAGTGTGTCACGGGGAAGGCAGTATAGCACAGAGAAGACAAGTAATGACTTATAGCATCTTACTGCACTGATGGACAGTGATTGCAATGGAGTGGGAGGGGGCTTGATAATATGGATGAATGTTGTATCCACAAGGTTGCTCATGTGAAACCATAAGAATGTATATCAATGATACTTTAATAATAATTTAAAAAGAAAAAAGAACTGAAACTCATTTCTGTGATTACAATATTGGGAGTGGTGAAGATATTAGCATCTCTGGTTATCAAGTATCAAAGAGAAGCAATACACTGCACTACAAAAAGGTTTATTCCTTGGCTTCTGATTAACAGTTGTGTTTTACTCAGTAACAGTAACTCTGTCAAATAAAAGTGATGACTTGTGGAGAAATTTCAAACTATAATATGATCTAGCAAGTAAGGAAACTAAGTACTAATTATTAGATGATTCACACAGCAGCTTTATACCTATAGAAAAAAAGAAAACTTTTAAAATACACTTACTAGAAAACACTCATATTTGAAGAGTGCACCAGAAATTAGCAAAGTACTATTCTTTTTTTAACTGAAATACATAATTGACATACAACACTATATTAGTTTCAGTACAACATAATAATATTTGTATAAACAAAGTACTACCTTTGGCTTCAGGCATGTACAGGCATACCCTGCTTTATTGCCTTCATAGACATACATTGAGGGTTTTACAGCTTGAAGGTTTTTTTGTTTTGTTTTGTTTTTTGCTTGGACACTGCCAGAGACAGTTTTATTATGGCAGAGGGGCCCAGGGCACTAAAGCACCAAGGTACCCCCTGCCCATGGCAGCAGAGCACACCACCCTACCTACAGCTTGAAGGTTTGTGGCAACCCTGAGTCCAACAAGTCTACTGGTGCCATTTTTCCAACAGCATTTGCTCACTTCTTATCTGTGTCACATTTTGGTAATTCTCACAAATTTTCAAACTTTTTCACTAATTATATTTGTTATGGTGATCTGTGATTAGTAATTACAACTTGCTGAGAGTTCAGATGACAGCACATTTAGCAATAAAGTATTTTTTAATTAAGGTATGCATACTGTATTTTAGAAATAATACTATTGCACACTTAACAGACTACAGTATAGTGGAAACATCACTTTTATATGCACTGGGAAACCAAAAAGTTCATTTGACTTGCTTTATTGTGTATTGGCATGATTGCAATAGTCTGGAACCAAACTGCAGGATCTCCAGGGGATGCCTGTATGCAGTATTTAGCCTTGGTCCATTTTCTTGTCATGGACCTGCTTTGAACAAGATTTCTAGAATTACAAATAAATATTGAATAGTTTTTCTGCAGCTCTCCTAGGATACTCCTCCTCCTCTCTCTCTCCCCCCTCTATCCTCCAAAAATAAAAAAATAAAACAGAGCTGCATTCTTAGCAAGGAACAAATATCCCCTGGCAACATTAGTTAAGAATGAAATAAAATGCAAGTTGCGCAGTTTCTTTAAGCCTATAAAGACTACAATCAAACACCAGCCTGGCCTCCCTCCTCACTTATAATCTGCTCAGAAAGTAAGCAAAAGAAGAAAACCATAGGAAAACACTTACTTTAAAGCATACCATTGGCAGAGATGAACATGAGCTGGATATATAGCTACTATACAAAACTAGTTCAGCATCACTTATGCAAGCAGGAGACTTTGCCTAAAAGTGGTTCCATTTCCTTTTTCATATGCAACATAACTAAGTCATACTAATCTTCTCCTTATTCCCAAAGAAACAACTCAAAGAGGACCTGGGCTCCCAAGCTAAATAACAACTTTGAATTAAACCTGTACATCAAGAAGAGTGTCCTCCAGAACTTCAAACCAGAGATCAGCCATCACAGGCCCCAGAGTTCACCAGATGCCCAAGGAAATGACTATATGCTGCCTAGCAGGCAAGAGAGAATAAAATTTGTGATATGAAAAAGTCCCAGAGCCTTCAAAGAAAAAAAAGCAGTGTTCTTTATATAACAAAAAAGAATGAAGAATCAACTGACACTTAAAAAATATTTTCACTCTTTGCCAATTCAGCAGTTATAAATTGGCAGGTTTATTACTCTGCAAATTAAAAAGTTATTCAGGAATCCTTTATGTCAATCTCTCAATCAGAAATCAAGGCAAGCAAATTAGTTCAACCATTGTGGAAAGCAGTATGGAGGTTCCTCAAAAAACTCAAAATAGAAATACCATTTGACCCAGGAATCCCACTCCTAGGAATTTACCCCAAGAATGCAGCAGCCCAGTTTGAGAAAGACACATGCACCCCTATGTTTATTGCAGCACTATTTACAATAGCCAAGAAATGGAAGCAACCTAAGTGCCCATCAGCAGATGAATGGATTAAGAAGATGTGGTACATATACACAATGGAATATTACGCAGCCATAAGAAAAAAA
>JAQQAC010002594.1:18992134-19072982 GCA_029783875.1 Phataginus tricuspis | reverse complement strand
AGGGATGGAAAAAGATATTTCATGCAAACAACAAAGAGAAAAAAACAGGTGTTGCAGTACTTGTATCAGACAAAATAGACTTCAAAACGAAGAAAGTAGCAAGAGATAAAGAAGGACATTACATAATGATAAAGAAGTCAGTCCAACAAGAAGATATAACCATTATAAACATATGTGCACCCAACACAGGAGCGCCAACATATGTGAAACAAATACGAACAGAATTGAAGGAGGAAATAGACAACAATGCATTCATTTTAGGAGACTTCAACACACCACTCACTCCAAAGGATAGATCAACCAGACAGAGAATAAGTAAAGACACAGAGGCACTGAACAACACACTAGAACAGATGGACCTAACAGATATCTACAGAACTCTGCACCCAAAAGCAACAGGATACACATTCTTCTCAAGTGCACATGGAACATTTTCCAGAATAGACCACATACTAGGCCACAAAAAGAACCTCAGTAATTTCAAAAATATTGAAATCCTACCAACCAACTTCTCAGATCACAAAGGTATAAAACTAGAAATAAATTTTAGAAAGAAATCAAAAAGGCTCACAAATACATGGAGACTTAACAACATTCTCCTAATGAATCAATGGGTTAACGACCAAATCAAAACAGAAATCAAAGAATATATGGAGACTAATGACAACAACAACACAAAGCCACAACTCCTGTGGGACGTAGCAAAGGCAGTTCTAAGAGGAAAGTATATTGCAATCCAGGCCTATTTAAAGAAGGAAGAGCATTCCCAAATGAATAGTCTAAAGACACAATTACTGAAATTGGAAAAAGAAGAACAAATGAGGCCCAAAGTCACCAGAAGGAGGGACATAATAAAGATCAGAGAAGAAATAAATAAAATTGAGAAGAATAAAACAGTAGAAAAAATCAATGAAACCAATAGCTGGTTCTTTGAAAAAATAAACAAAATAGATAAACCCCTAGCCAGACTCATTAAGAGAAAAAGAGAATCTACACACATAAACAGAATCAGAAATGAGAAAGGAAAATAACAACGGACCCCACAGAAATACAAAGAGTTATAAGAGAATATTATGAGCATCTGTATGCTAACGAGCTGCAAAACCTAGAAGAAATGGACAATTTCTTAGAAAAATACAACCATCCAAGACTGACCAAGCAAGAAACAGAAAAACTAAACAGACCAATCACCAGCAAGGAAATTGAATCTGTAATCAAAAAACTACCCAAGAACAAAACCCAGGACCTGATGGATTCACCTCTGAATTCTATCAGACATATAGAGAAGACATAATACCCATTCTCCTTACAGATTTCCAAAAAATAGAATAGGAGGGAATACTTCCAAACTCTTTCTATGAAGCCAGCATCACTCTAATACCAAAACGGGGCAAAGACCTCACCAATAAAGAAAATTACAGACCAATATCCCTGATGAACGTAGATGCAAAAATACACAACAAAATATTAGCAAACCGTATTCAAAAATACATCAAGAGAATCATACACCATGATCAAGTGGGATTCATCCCAGGGATGCAAGGATGGTACAACATTCGAAAATCCGTCAACACCATCCACCACATCAACAAAAAGAAGAACAAAAACCACATGATCATCTCCATAGATGCTGAAAAAGCATTTGACAAAATTCAGCATCCATTCATGATTAAAACTCTCAACAAAATGGGTATAGACAGCAAGTACCTCAACATAATAAAGGCCATATATGACAAACCCACAGCTAACATCATACTTAACAGCGAGAAGCTGAAAGCTTTTCATCTAAGATCGGGAACAAGACAGGGATGCCCACTCTCTCCACTGTTATTCAACATAATACTGGAGGTCCTAGCCATGACAATCAGACAAAACAAAGATGTACAAGGCATCCAGATTGGTAAAGAAGAAGTCAAATTGTAACTATTTGCAGATGACATGATACTGTGCATAAAAAACCCTAAAGACTCCACTCCAAAACTACTAGAACTAATATCTAAATTCAGCAAAGTTGCAGGATACAAAATTAACACACAGAAATCTGTTGCTTTCCTATACACTAACGGTGAACTAGCTGAAAGAGAAATCAGGGAAACAATTCCATTCACAATCGCATCAAAAAGAATGAAATACCTAGGAATAAACCTAACCAAGGAAGTGAAAGGCCTATACCCTGAAAACTACAAGACACTCTTAAGAGAAATTAAAGAGGACACTAATAAATGGAAATTCATCCCATGCTCTTGGCTAGGAAGAATTAATATTGTCAAAATGGCCATCCTGCCTAAAGCAATATATAGATTCAATGCAATCCCTATCAAAATACCTACAGCATTCTTCAGTGAACTAGAGAAAATAGTTCTAAAATTCATATAGAATGACAAAAGACCCCCAATAGCCAAAGCTATCCTGCAAAGGAAGAATAATGAGAGGGAATGACACTCCCTGACTTCAAGCTCTACTACAAAGCCACAGTAATCAAGACAATTTGGTACTGGCACAAGAACAGACCCTTAGACCAGTGGAACAGAATAGAGAGCCCAGATATAAACCCAAGCATATATGGTCAATTAATATACAATAAAGGAGCCATGGTAAACAATGGGGAAATGACAGCCTCTTCAACAGCTGGTGTTGGCAAAACTGGACAGCTACATGTAAGAGAATGAAACTGGATTACTGTCTAACCCCATACACAAAAGTAAACTCAAAATGGATCAAAGACCTGAATGTAAGTCATGAAACTGTAAAATTCTTAGACAAAAATATGGGCAAAAATCTCTTGGACATAAACATGAGCGACTTCTTCATGAACATAGCTCCCTGAGCAAGGGAAACAAAAGCAAAAATGAACAAGTAGGACTATATCAAACTAAAAAGCTTCTGTACAGCAAAGGACACCATCAGTAGAACAAAAAGACATCCTACGATGTAGGGGAATATATTCATAAATGACATATCCAATAAGGGGTTGACATCCAAAATATATAAAGAGCTCACGCACTTCAACAAACAAAAAGGAAATAAGCCAATTAAGAAATGGGCAGAGGAGCTGAACAGACACTTCTCTAAAGAAGAAATTCAGATGGGCAACAGACACATGAAAAGATGCTCCACATCGCTGGTCATCAGAGAAATGCAAATTAAAACCACAGTGAGATATCACCTCAAACCAGTTAGGATGGCTAACATCCAAAAGATAAAAAACAACAACAAATGTTGGTGAGGATGTGGAGAAAGGGGAACCCTTCTACACTGCTGGTGGGAATGCAAATTAGTTCAACCATTGTGGAAAGCAGTATGGAGGTTTCTCAAAAAACTCAAAATAGAAATACCATTTGACCCACGAATCCTACTCCTAAGAATTTACCCTAAGAATGCAGCAGCCCAGTTTGAAAAAGACATATGCACCCCTGTTTATCACAGCACTATTTACAATAGCCAAGAAATGGAAGCAACCTAAGTGTCCATCAATAGATGAATGGATAAAGAAGATGTGGTACATATACACAATGGAATATTATTCAGCCATAAGAAGAAAACAAATCCTACCATTTGCAACAACGTGGATGGAGCTAGAGGGTATTATGCTCAGTGAAATCAGGCAGGTGGAAAAAGACAAGTATCAAATGATTTCACTCATCTGTGGAGTATAAGAACAAAGAAGAAACTGAAGGAACGAAACAGCAGCAGACTCACAGAACCCTAGAATAGACTAACAGTTACCAAAGGGAAAGGGATTGGGGAGGATGGGTGGGAAGGGAGGGATAAGGGGGGGAAAAGGGCATTACAATTAGCACACACAATGTAGCAGGGTGGGGGGACACGGGAAAGGCAGTATTTACAGAGAAGACAAGTAGTGATTCTATAGCATCTTAGTACGCTGTTGGACAGTGACTGTAATGGGGTATGTGGGGGGGACTTGGTAAAAGGGGGTCTACTAACCATAATGTTGTGCAAGTGATTGTATATTAACAATACCAAAATTAAAAAATAATAATAATAATTAAAACTGTTTTTATTTCTCTTGTTAGTTTGTCTTTTGTGAGTTTAATGTCCAAGGCCTCAGGCACAGAACCTAATAAGGTAGCAGGGAACCATTTTTTCTTCTACATTAGAATCAGCAATTTTCCAGGTAAGTATCTGTATGCTACTTTTGGCCTCATGTCTGAAACATGGGCCTGCAATACTACAATGTGTTTTTCCACAGCCTGCTGTTCTATCCTGAAATGCTAGCCCCAGATGTCCCTTCTCTGGGTCATTAAAATAATTGCCAAAACACTTGAAAAGGAATTTTTAAATCCTGTACTTGGAACCAATTAAAGTTTAAGCAACCGTTTTATTTTAGCATATTATTGTTGCTTTTTCCCATGTAATTTACATCCACAAATATAGAATTAATAAGCCTCATCCAGTACCAGTGATATAGAGATCTGAATTACCTTTCCAGTTCCATCTCTGGCTTTTCTATTTGACTTTATTCAAGTACTTAATTTCACTATGCACCGTTCTCATATAGAGCTGTTATGAGGAAAATTGAATTTTGTAAATACATATTGTAGGAAAGGTTACTCATGTAACTGCATTTTGTTACTGAAATCAAAAAAGTTCAGAAGCATGGAAATGAAATATATTAGCACCATATGCCAAATATTTCCTGCTTTCCACCACCCTGGCAGTTTCTGGACCTTTTGTGAGTGGTGCAGTAGCAAAGCAGGGCAGTTGTGACTAGTTCAGGGCAATGAATTTGAGTGAAGGTGACAGGGTTTCTGAGTTGGAGCATTTAATATTCCTTGGCAAAACTCTCAGAGGCTCACTTCCCTCAGCCATTGGAACAATGTTCCAGGTTACAGCTGCTCTTTCAGTCTGGGTCCCTAGTGGCTATGAAGAGCAGAATCATGCTGCCAATCCATCATGGCTATATACGTAAGTGAGAAACAAACCTTTGTTGTTTTAAGCCACTGATACTGTTTGTTACTGCATCTCGAGCTCACTTAACCTACTCTATCCCAACTGACAAAAATGGTGACTCCAACTTAAAATCATTTGGCTGAGGTTTTCTTGTGGCACTTTTAGTCAAAGACAAATTTTCATTCATTTTTTCAAGTTCCAACGGCATGCATATCAGGTACTGTGTATGTAGGTTCTGTGGTTATAGAAATGAACAAACAACATAAATGTGGTCTTTGAGCTCATGAAAACTGGGAGGGGGCAAGGGAGACAGTAGGCATGTATCTAAGTATGATGAATGCTATAATTGGGAAAGTATGGCGTTCTCTAAGTATTATCCTAGGAGTCTTGTGGTTCATCTTCCCCTTTCAGTTTCTGTCCATCTTTCTTTTAAGTTAGGGATTATTCAGTTGATGAGTATTATACAAGGCTATCTAGAAAGACTGAGAAAGAAAAAACAAGTTTCTAACTCTGGAGAAATATCTGGGAATCATAAAAAATGTACCTTGCTGGATTCTGGAGCCTGGACTCCAACATTGCTTTTGATCAATGTGAGGCCTCAGACAAGTAGGTAACTTTGCTGTGCCCCTGTTTCAGCAGATATAAAATAGCACTAACTATAACCTGCCCTGGCCAACTTCCGTAACTGCTACAAGAATTAAATTAGGTAGAGGATGTAAGTGTCCCATAAAAATAAAATGTTACTACTTTTTGAAGATTTTACAGTGTATTAGAGAAGCCTATAAATAGATAGTTTTAAAAAAATAATGAAAACACTATGTGCACATACAAAGCAACATATAAACAAAGTAATATTGTACACTTCTAGCTGTGGGAAATGGTACTGAATGACACCGTGAAAATTATACCTTCAAGTATTGAAAGCTAAGTGGTTATTGCCAAATAATATCTGCTTATGTACTGCTATTAGAATATGGTTGACACAGGCCCAAAATTTCCTTGTAATCTTCATATAGATGATTCAGTAATATACTTCTTGTCGGTGGAACGAAGTGAATGTATGAATAACTAGCTTTATACAAGGAGATAAACAGAAAAATCCATACAGTATTAAGGAAGACTGCCAGTAATCTGTAATATCAGAAGTGTGTACACTTACGACCTATTAGATATGATATCTAATTTCCTAAACCCAATCCCCTTTCCTGAGTCTCATTTAAGTTAGAGTTCAGAACCTCAAGGTAACATTGTAAGAGATGATGAAAGGCATACTTGTCACAAGCTGTCAGGCAACCAAAAGCATGAGTTATCGGCGTGTACGAACTCACCTACTTATTTTGTATGCAGAGTGGGTGTAGGTGCTGAACTGCTTTTCTATTGGTCAGTTTCTCTTTCAATGGCAGAATAGAATGTATTCTTTTTCCAGCTAATTAGCATACTCTGGGAAAATACCCAACTGTTGGATTTCTTTCCCTGGCAGTGTTAAATATAGACTTTAAAACCAGGGATAGTGTTTACTGTTTAAAAGTTAACTTTGCCTTTGCCTTATCTAGATTTCATATATACAAATACTCCAGGAAAAGTTTTAAAAACTCAAATAAATTAATAGCACATAATGGTTATACTATGAAAAGGAAGCAAAAGAGAGTCCAGTTCTCTTGAAGATGCTTTAATATAAAGAAAATAAGAATCCATAGTCATCCTCCCAAGTTGAAGCCAGGAGAAATTTCTCCATGTCACAAAGGACAACAAAGTTGGTGTTCCCTACCCCAACCCCACCTTCTCATACTCATAGGGAAGAGGCAGGAAGCTGAATTTGGGATGAGGGCTGGTTTACAGCAAAGAAAAAATTGGGTGGGAATCAGGAGAAGGACATTAGCCTGCTCAAATGAGGGACCACAGTGTGGCATGAAATATGACCCAGTGAAAACAGTAAGGAAACAGATGCTTAGTGCTATTTAGCAAGGAACTATATAATTATACAATGCGAGGTTATGTAATGCTTTCTACCTGTTCTTGCTTTGTCTGGTTTCTCCCTCCTCCTAGCTAATCCTACACCCATTGATACTTCTTTTCTTCCTACAGCACTGTCTCACAGATCTTTAGTATCTCCCCATTTCTAATTGGGGGAGGAAAACCATAAGCTTTTAAGGCTGGTATTCAAATTTTTCCATAGGCTGCTCCTGCCCTTCACCAACATTATGACCCTCATTCCAATTAGAAAACTCAGCATTTTCTAAACCCACCGTGAGTAGTCTTGCTTCCCTTCCCTCTTTTCAAGGCAAACCTTAGTTTTCTCCTCTTCGTTTTCTTAAATTTTCAGAATTGGAAGGATTAAAGTGAAAGCTTGCCATGTGATTACTGATTGTTTGTATTCTCATTGAAAACCAGGATAGAGAATCAATCACCTTGTGCTACAAGCAAGAACAATAATTGCTAACTGTGTTAGGGTTCTCCAGAGGAACAAAACCAACAGGATGTATGTGCATGCATGCATGCATGCATGTGGAGACACAGAAAGATTGAGGTTTAAGAAATTGGCTTGCATGCCGTGGGAGCTGGCAAGTCCAAATCTGAAGGGAGGGAACAGACCATGCATATATTTGCAGGAAAAAAATTTCAGATAGAGGAAAGATCAGGAACAAAGACCCTGTAGCAGAATGGCAGGCTGGAAACCCAAGGAGGAGATGATGTTCGCATCTCAATTCCCAAGGCAGCCTGGAGGCAGAGCTCCTTCCTTTTTGGGGGGTGTCAGTGTTTTGCCTCTTAAGACTTTTAACTGACTAAATGAGGCCCACCCACGTTATACAGGGTAATCTACTTTACTCAAAGTCTACAAATTTAAACGTTAATCCCTTATAAAAATACCTTCACAGAGACATCTAGACAGGTGTTTGACCAACTATCTGGGTACCTTGGCCTGGTCAAACTGACTGTAAAATTAACCATCATTCTAACTGGTACACATGCTTATTCTACCCAGGCACTGTTTTTATATGTGTCACATGTAAATTACACATATTACATGCTTGTGTCACATGTAAATTACATGTGTTACATGCTTTACATGTATTAACTCATTTGATCTTAACAACCCTATAAAGTAGGGTTATTATTGTCATCCCCATTTTACAGATGAGACACAGAGAGATTAAGTAACTTGCCTGAGGTCATGTAGCTTGTAAATGACAGCACTGGAATTTGAATCCTTGTAGCCTGGCTCCAGCTTATGTTCTTAATTACTTGTTTTTTAGCTCTCAAGAAAAAGAAAGTGAAAGCTGAACTCATTGACACCTTGTATGTTCTTCCCACGGCCCCCATAAACATCTTTGTTTGCCCACCCTTAACATCTGTTAGATGTCAACTTTCACAGAAACCTTACATATGTCCATACAACAGCCCTTTGATGTAGCTAATACTATCCCTATTTTACAGATGAGGAAATGTTGAGGCACAGAGAAGTTAATGACTTGCCCCAGGCCATACAGTAATGAGTGGAATAGCAGCGATTTGAACCCAGGTCCCTCAGTCTCCTAACACATCCCCTTACCGCACCATCTGTTTACATAGTTCCTACTCATCTCTGTTTTGAAGACATTAAATTACTTTAACAAAAATTGGCTTTCTGTTTTGATGTATTACACAAGTGAAATACATTGTACATATGAGCATAAATTTCTGACTACGTGCACCATTAAAGAACATAGATTGCAGCTAAAGTAAATGGAAAGGGGAAAAAAAGGACAGCAGTTCCTGTTTTACTGGGTAGAGATCAGATAGTATCATCTATCAGGGGTCTTCAGTTGGTGTTTAGAGAAAGCTAATGGAGAAAACACATCCCTCTGAAGCACTGAAGATGGAAAAAATGAGCAGTTAGAGTACAATATAAATTGAACCTGAGGGGAGAATTTGCCTAAGACTAGCCTGTTTGCAAGAGCTTCCATTGGGAAGGAAAACCTAAAACAGAACTTGCCTGTTTTGCAGTATTGGCTTGCTACATTGGAATTAGGTGAATTTACTTTCAGTGCATTTTTAGTGACAAATGTACAATGTCACCTTATTCTAAAAGAAGGCTTGGTTTCTTAATGTGGCCCACGAGAAGGCAGAGTGTCCTACAGGTTAACTGTAGATAAGAATCATAATAGTGTTTGCCACTAAGGGACCTTTCACCTATTACTTCTTAACTCGCTGACAAAATTTATAGCTTGGGAGTGAAAAGGCCCAGAAGTCTTTTGCCTGTCCAGAAGTCAATATAATCAAAGAATTTTAGAACTGGGAAGTATTTAATTCATTTCCTCCTCTTCCTTTTCTCTTCATTTTTCAGAAAATCAAAGGCAAATTCTGAAAGGTGAAAAGATTTGCCTAAAACCACCAAACTGGGAACTATAGACTGGGATTGCAGGCCAAATAGCTAGCATCCCAGGTGAGTGCTAATTCCATCTTTCACACTATGTTCAACCATACCTCCTAAAAACAGGCAACAAAGTTAGGGATTCTATCACGGACATAGCAATGTAGAAAAGGTTTGGAAAATTAGGTGTATTTCTTCTGCAACACCTGTAGGAAAGATGCTAAGACAATGGGTAAGATTGACTCTGGGCAATAATTGTGAAGCAGGTAAGGTGTGAATTCAGTGGCCTCATTCTTGCCTCTTCTAAGAAGCTGTATAATACAGCAGTGGAGAACAGGACTCTGGAAACACCCAGCTGTTTCAATCCTTGGTCTATTGTTTATAAACTGTGACCTTGAGGCCGGTTTCTTAACCTTCCTATGCCCAGTTTGCTCACGTATAGATGGAGATGGTAGTATTTCTCAAATCATTGCTTCTTGGGAGGATTAAATAAACTTGTGTAAACTATCTAGAGTCATTTTGGCCTTAGACAACTTAGTAAATGTTAGGAATTTTTATTATTCTCTGGCATTTTCTGAAACACCCTACCTTGTTCTGGGCTTGCTTGTCTCTGACAGACTCTTTCTCATTTGCTCAATAAATGACTGTTCACTCATTCAAATAATGTGGATTTAATGCATCCTTCAATATACCAGCAACTGTGCAAGGAGTTGAGGATATAGCAGTGAACTAAATAGACAAAATTTCTGTCCTTGTGGAACATACACTCTAGAGAAAGGAAAAGAAAGCAAAACAGATACATTCCTTAAAATCTGTAACAGTGAGTGGTCTGTAGAAAAATTATGATGAATAATGGCATAGGGCAGGGAATATTTGCTATTTGAGGGAAAGAAGCTAGAGAAAACCTCTAGGAATTAGGAACATTCCAGGCAGAAACCATCATGAAGAAAGACAGATATAATTGAAGAAAGGTTTCCATGCAGAGGAAGGGCAAACACAAAGGCCCTGCAGCAGAGAGGCAAGGAAGCCAGCATGACCAGAACATAGTTAATGAATGATAGTAAATAGAAATGAGATTCGAGAGAAGCCAGATCTGAAAGGCATTATAGACCAAGATAAGTGTAACTGGGGGGTGGGGAGGGCAGGGAAGTATTTTCCCAGCCCGGGGCAAAATACCTTTGAAACCAAAATCAGTCAAAGGGAGAAGTAAAGTGGGAGAAACATGTTTATTGCTCTTCAAGCAGTCATCCATTCGCCTGAGTCTCTCACAACCTGGCTGCAAAAAAAGGCCCTACACAACCTCTCAGGTCCAGATATGCCCTTGTTCCCCCTTGTAATTAATTACCTATTGATATGGAGATGGACTACTTCTCTCCACCCCTTGTGTAAGCCGGGGAGAGGAAATCCCGGGGCAAAATACCTCTAAAAACCGAAATCATTCAAAGGGAGGAATAAAGTTTAAAATCCGTTTATTTCTTACAAACTGCAGTCCGGGGCCTTCTCTCTCTCCTTCTCCGGCAGCGGCAAAACCAGCCCTCCCCTCACCTCTCAGGTTCAGACAAGCCCTCCATTGACCAGGTAATTACCCATTGATATGGAGATGAACTTCTTCCACCCCTGAGGAACGATGCAAATGCATTAAAGCCACACTTCTCTCCACCCTTGAGCGCCTGGTGTACTAAAGCCAGGCGAGATATTCTGGAAATGTTACAATTTTACCCACACCTTGGAAACACCTATTGATATGGAGATGCACTAAGGCCAGGTGAGAGATTCTGGAAATATTGCAGTTTTACCCACAATAACGACACACACACCCCCACCAACAGAAATATTATAGCATGTATGCATGCTGATGAGAATAATTTTGAAGGGAATGAAAGTCTAATTTGCAAGAAAGAAGATGATGGTAAGAGCAAAGTCCTGAGTAGATGGGAGAGAATGGGATTCAGAGAACAATTGGAGTAGGACCTATAAAAGGATAACAGATAATACAACTCTGTTGAAACAGGAGGCAAAACAGATTACAGGAGCACAGATGAAGGTAGATTGGTGGGTCTGGTAGTATAACGACATTTTCTCAGATCACTTCTGTTTGCTCAGTAAATTAGGAACCAATGTTGTCAGTGGAGAGTTAAGATGGAGAAAGAAGTAAGGAGGTTTGAGGAAAGATGAAAAGGGACAAATTAGTCATCTGGGATGGGGGATGGGTTAGAGAAAGCAAGATAACTAGACAGCTTTAAAGATACACTTGAGGTTAGATTAATGAATTCAGCATGAGACCAGTTAGTTGTGCGCTGTTTTTCTCCAGCCACATTCAGCTGCTGTGGTATAGGTGCAGCTTAGGTTAGGCGTTAGATTTGACCACGTTTAAGGGTATAACAAAGCAGGAAAGGGGCAAGGGAGGTGAGAAACTGTAACAATGGACCTGTGTGGAATACGAAGCCAAGGAGACAAAGTTTCCGTTGAGGCTTCAGGATTGTAGAGGAATCACAAGGTGCTTGTGTGCTTGAGATTGAAACAATGTAACAATGTATTCCCCACACACAGGGACTCAGTGGTATGGAACAGCTTGTTGATCATGGTCATGCAAGCCCATTAGTTTATAATAGACTATCCGGATAACCTTTACAGAGATAGATTAAAATATGACTAGCATCCTGAATACACCCATAGTGACCTAATAGCTCCCACTGCAATGGTTCCTGGGTGCCGACTCCCTGATGACCTCGTAGTGAATGTATAAAAGGCATGACCCTGCTGCACTCGGGGCTCAGCCTTTGGATAGGAATCCACTGAGCCAGTGCCGGCACTAATAAATGCTGCTTCTCGCCAAACATCTCGGTGTCCTAACTCCTTGTTCGTAGTTTCTGTGGTTCCTGCAACACCTGGGAGTCCAAACTGGATAAACAGAGAAGAGATGACACGAGTGATGTCATGGAAATGTAAACGCTGGCAGAGTCAATGGATTGGGGATACCAGCCATTGTATGAACCTAACATAGCTTCTTTTTTTCCCCAAAATACCCTAAAATATGAATGACTGGTGAATGGCATATAAAGATAACCCTCCATGAATTTAATGAGAAGATAAATGCTTCTAATAGAAATGAATGAATTTCTAATGGGAGAATTCTATGGGTATTTGACAGAATAATGGGAGAATATTGAAGGAAATGTTATAGTAGTTAGATAGCCAGACATGATCAGGAAGCGGGGTTGGGGATTTTGCCTGGTGTTTGCATTCAGCTAGATGTTTGTTTATATTCTAAATGTTCCATGTAAACTGTTCTTGCAGGATGTGGGGAATGAGGGTATGGATAACAGACCTGTCAAGACCTACTGGTTCCAAAATGAAGAAGTTGACCCTGATTTCACCTCAAAATACATTATACACTCATTAGTCTACTAAAAATCTCACCCCTTGGTGTCATGACAGTTCTGAGGCAGACCATCTAAGGACAAAAAGAGGGTGTCACCCTATTTCCCAGAAATTCCATCCTTATTCAGAGAAAACCTCACCTATCCCAATGAATATTCCATCCCCTGCTTAAACTCCAGCTATAAGACCACCCAACCCAAACCCCACCAGGCTGCTCATCTCTGGAGCATGCCTGCACTCCCTCCTTTTGAGTGCGTACTTTCGCTTTATTAAACTACTCTTTACTCACACCTACTCTTTCTGCTCGTGAAGTGTTTCTTGATCAGAGTCAAAAATCCTCTCCTGGGTTGAAGTCTCACCTAGCATGCAGGGAAATCTCCCCAGATTGGATTTCCTGACAATAGAAAGAGCTTCAATAATGCTATTTGAGGACTTTCCTACTAAGGCTGACAGTGCTCCCTGGAGTCCAGAACAGGTGGTGCTTTTTTGATATCAAAAGGGAGTTATTCATCAACCAAAAGTCTAACAAGATGAAAAACTGGAGATCCACTTGATCTTGAAAGATCAAGACATGTTATATAAATAATACAGGGCTGAAATTTGTATTAAGAACTTCTATATTAATATGTTTTCCAGACAAAGGAACATGAGGAAAGGTGAATTGTCTTAATAATTGACTTCAGTCACCATTTAGCAGTCACAGTGAATTCTGTGGGAAGATATATATATATTCTCCATCTTAAAGGAATTTGTATAAGAAATACAAAAAAATTAACAAAGATGCTAAAAATAAGAATGGATAGATCGTGACTGAAAGAATCAATGAATATACTAATATAGCCATTAAGAAACTAATGTGGTTTTTCATAGGAAGTGAGATCAATTACATATTGTGGCAGAGACAGCTAGATTCCTGATTCAATATCCATTCTACCTGTCCTCCTTAATAACAAACCCCTGATTTTTATCTGGGCAACTGCTGGCCAAAGTAAAGATCATTTCCTAGCCTCCTTATAATTAACGTGGTCTTGCTGTTAAATCATACCATGAGATATAGGAAATATGTGGACTTCCAGAAGGCCACAATACAAAGAAAGGAAGCATGCCTTTCTGTCATTCTCCTTTCCTGGAATAAGGACATGATGGCTAGGCTTGAGAACTGTCTTGGATGATGGTGTGACATGGTAGAGATGGCAGAGCAGTGAGATAGAAGGAAGGTGAGTCTCTGATGAACATGGAGCAACTATAGCAGTTCCAGAATGCCCACCTCTGGACTTTATATGCAAAATAAACCTTATAGTCTTAAAATTACTATAATTTCTGTTAATCTCTCTGGGGTTTTCTGTTATGAGCCAGATTTGATCATAAACACACAAATTTATCATTGCAGATACCACAGTTTCTGGAATGGGATTTTCATATTAGTCATTCAGTAAATATTCTTTGACAAATACCATAATTTGTGATGGTGGTTTTGCTTCTGAAAGTGCTGCTTTTAGTGGAAACTGTAATGATATTTCCCAAAATATAGCAGTTTTTCTATTGCCTATAATGAAAGGAGACTCTCAAAGTGACTTTACACACACACACACACACACACACACACACACACTTAGAAGCAAATATAAGACAGGACCTAGATTTTCTCCACAAATTTGTTCTTAAATATTAACATATGTGTCAATAAATTATTGTCATGTGACAAATTATTCAAATACTCCTTGGTTTAAAAAAACAATCCTTTACTATGTTGTTGTTGCTTTTGCAGTGTGACTGGGGATCAGCGGAACTAAGGTTGGCTAAGGCAGGCAGCGCTGCATCTCGCCGCAGGGCTGCAGGTGCGCTGGATCAGCTCTGCTCTGCATGGCTCTCATTCTCAGCTAAGTGGCCTACCTGAGGTATGTTCTGGTGATGACAGCAGAAACCCAAGAGGAGGAAACATGCAGCGATGTTTTAGGGCTAGACATGTGTGATATAATGAGTTATAAGAAATACATATTTGGTCATTCATATGACCAAATCATATATTTCCCAGGTATATTTGGCCTTCATCCACAGTTCCTTAAAAAACTGCCAGGTCTTAAAGGTGAAACGGGAGTTTTCTCATGTTAATGAGAGTTTTGGACCCCCACCCAAGGGCTGGGGCTGGAGGTTGGATCGCCCAATGGCTAGTAATTTAGTCAGTTATGACTACGCAATGAAGCCCTCACAAAACCCATGAGAAAAGTTCGCTCTCTCTCGCTCGCTCACTCACTCTCTTTTCACCTCTGCTTGGTTGGATCCTGCTTCTTGGTCGGGGAGAGCTTCTATGCTTGGGGAACCAAAACACCTCCACATGCCACCAATCCAGGCCCCGGGCTCCACAAGAATAGAAGCTCCTTTATTTGGGACCTTGCCCTATGTCTCTTTTCATCTAGCTGTTAACTTGTATCTTTCACACTATCCTTTATTAAACTGATAGAGGTAATTATTTTCCTGAATTCTGTGAGCCACTCTAGCAAATTAATTGAACCTAAGGGGGAGGTTATGGGAACCTCCAGTCTGTAACTGGTAGATCAGAAGCACAGGTAACTGCCTGGGGCTTGCAACTGGCATCTGGAGTGGGGATTGGAGAGCAGTCCTGTAGGTTGGAGCCCTTAACCTGGGAATCTGGTGCTGTCTTCAGGCAGAGAGCATCGGAATTGAGTTGAGTTCGCCAACACCCTGCTGGTGTTAAAGAGTTGCTTAGTGTAAGTATGTATGGGAAGACAACCTCCCACATATTTACACACATTGGAATTAGGTCTGGGTACCTGAATGAAGTTATAGGACTATTACTGCTGTGTGACAATATACTACTATTACTGTGTATAATGTTGTTACTGTTATACATATGTAACTCTGGGGGAAAATCCCAGGGCAAAATACCTTTGAAACCGAAATCAATCAAAGGAGAAAGCCATTTATTGTTTACAAGCAGTCCACTTCTGCTCTCCCATGTTTCTTGAGACCCTACTGCAGAAGAAAGGACCCCACCCAACCTCTCCGGTCCAGATAAGCCCTCTTCCCCCTTGTAATTACCTATTAATATGGAGATGGCTACTTCTCTCCACCCCATGGAAACACCTATTGATATGGAGATGGACTAAGGCCAGGAGAGATTCTGGTACTATCCCTTTTACCCACACATATATGTAGGCAAAAAATACACGATTGCATTTGGTGTAGGATGAGTGTGAATCGCAACATGGACCTGGCACATTGTCACTGTTGTCTGCATGCCATTGGCCAAAGCAAGTCACATTGTAGATTCAATATGACGTAAGTTATTCTCAGCTCCTCCCATCAAGAGGTAGAGTTTATTTCCTACATATATACTTTACCCCCCAAGGATGGGCATGTGACTGACTTTGACCAAGAGAAGGGGGTAGAAGTGCAGTTTTGTGACCTGTGAGCTCTCGTCTGAAATGGCCTTGCAGTTCTGCTTCCCCTTCTTGGGAAGCTGCAGCCACCGCCCGAGGATGGGGAAGCCCAGCCCGGTTGAGCCTCTGCAGTGACAGCTCACATGCAGAGAGGCCCAGCCATCCCGGCTGCCCTAGCTTAGTCTCCAGACTACCTACTTAGTGGAATGTAGCTTCATGAGAGAGCCCAAGTCAGAACAAAAGAACCCCCTTTACAACCCACAAAATTGTCACATAGTTGTTTTGAGCTACTAAGTTTCAGAATGGTCTAGTATGCAACAATAGATAAATAATGCATGTGTCTAAACCCAAAGTCAAGGGAGAAGGATTTATAGTCTGCATTAGAAATGTGCACATGCAGAGAGGGGTGAAGAATTGAGATCAGCAATCCACCCACTATAATGTATAATATCTGAGTGTTAATTACTTAAAATGTCCACTGATCTTTAGTTGTTGGTGGCTTCTGACATTTTAAATCTGATTTCTAGTTCCCCACCCATTCTCTCCTCCTAATAGCTTATCTCCAGTTCTTCCCCTCCTGTACTCACATTCTATTGCCATACCAAGAGGTGGAGTCTATTTCTGCACACCCTTGAATCTGGGCTGGCCTGGGACTGCTGTGACCAATAAAATGCAGGGAGGCAGCATTGCCTCAGTTCCTGGCGTGGTAGAGGACTGGCAGCTTCCAGGTCCTGTCTCTTGGAAGCTGCCACCGCAGGAGAAGTACAGCTACCCTGAGACTACTCTGTGGAGGGAAACCACGTTTTTGACACTAACTGCCAACAATGATCACTTACACACGTGAAGTTTCATTTTGCATTTTCAATTTCCTAAGATGGTAGATACCACATTTGTTTATTCCTTCATCAGGTGACCGATGTTCGGGCCACTTCCACTTTGGGGCTATTATGAAGACAGCTGTTCTGAGCACTAATGGATGAGTTTGTGTTGGACCTGCGCTTTCGCTATTTTGGGTACGTACCTGCAAGTCAAACTGGGAGGCCTTGTGGTGGCTACAACATGCCTTAGGATCTCTTTTCCTAAAAGAATAGACTTTTTAAAAAAAGTCTGTGGCACAAAATTTAGAGAGCCAGACTTCCTTGGAAAATACAAGTCATCTCTTCAAAATACAGCATGTTGGAAGAATTACAAGTATAGTATTGCATGCTTTAAAACCTCAAGCCTATCATATAATGCATAAAATGAAACAGAAAGGAAGCCAGGAGTAGAAAATGTGTTAAGGGAAATAACGTTCGACGCGGGTTCTTGGCTCCTGCTCTGACCTCTTCCACTCTCCCCAGGCCGCCTCCACGGGACAGCTCCAGGGGCCGCTCTCTCACTTCCTTAAGGTCTCTGATCACCCAGCAAGGTGTTGGAGGAGTCTTCCTGATCACCTCCCCAGACAGCTCTCCCTCACCATCTATGCCTTGCTCATCCCCATCCTCAGAGCCCTTATCAGCACTTCAGATATTTACTCATTCGTTTATGTATTTATGCCTGTCATTCCCCAGACTGTCAGCTCCAGGAGGAATGGATTTTTATTCAAACTGTAATATCCCCAGTACCTAAGGCAGAGCCAATTTCTCAACATACATTTGTTAAATGAATGGTAAATGAATGAATGAATGAAGAACCCTCCATTTCCTCACAAAGCCTTTGCCACACTGAGGACTGGCCTGTGGGAAATTACATCAGGTAAACACCGGGCGAAGTTGGTCACTATCAGAAAAGTCCAAGGGGCATTAGTGCGTCCACCTCTGAGTCATGAAAGCAGGAAAGAAAATGGAACTTAAAATGAACCTAAATACTTCTGACTTTGTGGCACAGTTTCTGTTGCTTTCCTCTTTAGCTCTGTTGCCCTTTTATATGCCTCAGGGTTTGCTGGGTTTGATTCTTTTTTACATCCTGCGTGGCAGAGAACAGTATGGCTAATACAAACCTCAGACTCACGGGAGCCTTGATCATCAGTGTATAAAGAGCTCAGACTGATTGCTCTGCGGGAGTGTCAATGCACTGTGCCCTCCAGGTGTTCTTCATCTCATCACTGGGCTCCATGATATGTTTTTAAAGTCTTTCTTTTTCATCTCTCTTCATCCTTTTACATTTGCCCCCACGTTTTCCATCTTCTGTCCTGATTTAAACTCAAGGACTGATGTAGACGACTGTAGCAGGAGATGCCTGTACTTTTGTGTCTCTATTTTCTGCCATATCTTTTAGTTACTTTCTTTTGTCAGTTCAGTTACATTGAGCAAATGTTTGCAGAGCTACTACTGTGCTGAACACCTCCTAGGCCTTGGAGACATTGAAGTTATCAAACAATTCCTGCTTCTAGTATTTCATAGCTTTAGCTGCTGTTTCCATTTCACTCACTTATGTTGTGATTGTAAGTGTAGTGAAGTTCATGGGCTCAGAATAACTTGCACATAGTGTTTATTAGTGTGGGGGATTAATTAAACTGAATTGATAACCAACCTGGAATATTTTCTCTTTCCTCCATTCCTCTTCAATCCAATCTATGTCTATTGTGATATAATGAGAAATATGTATTTGGTCTTTGTTCCCAGTTCCTGACACAGAGCTCCTCAATCTCTTGGGATTTCCTGAGTGATGGGAGTCACCTCTTTTGCTCTAATGAGTGAGCCCCTAGAGAGTTTCAGGAAGTGGACTGGTCACCAGAAAGACTAAGACTTGACAGAGGGTTGGAACTTTCAGTCCCAAGTCCAACCTCAGCGGAGGGGCTAGAGCTTGAGTCAATCACCAGCTGTCAGACAGTTTCATCAACAGGCCTAGGTAATGAAGCTTCTTCCAGAAAAACCCAGAAAAGGTTCGGAGAGCCTCCAGGTTGGTGAACTATGGAGATTCTGAGAGAATGGCACACTAAAAGGGGAGTGGAAACTCCCCATGCTCTTTCCTCCTGCCCTGCCCAATGCACCTCTTCCATCTGGCTGTTTTCTGAGTTATATCCTTTTATAATAAGCCAGTAATCTATAAGTAACACGTTTCTCTGAGTTCTGTGAGATGCTCTAGCAAATCAACTGAACCCAAGGAAGGAGTCGTTGGAACTCCTCATCTATAGCTGGTTGGTCAGAAGCACAGGTGACAGCCTGAAGTGGGGACAGACTGAAGTGGGGGCAGATGTGTGGGACTGAGTCCTTACCCTGTGGGGTCCCCGATAACTCTAGGTCATTAGTGTCAGAATTGAATTGAATTACTGGACACCAGGTGTCCAGAGAGTTGGAGAATTGGTTGCTGTGGGGAAAAAAAACCCCCACATTTGGTGTGAGAAGTGTTGCGAGGGAAAACTCAGTCTACTCCCGGAACATCGTGTGAGTGGTGGTACCAGCTGTTCCGTATTTGATATTGGTCCTGGCACGGGTTGGAAGAGATGTGGGAAAAGAAGGACATGATTTCCTCCACTGCTGATGGGTACCTGAGTTCATGTGGCCATTCTGGAGAGTAATCCGGCATAATTTAGTTGGATGAAGAAAACACATATTCTATAACCAAGCAACTCTGCTCCTGCTATACATACCAAAGAAATTTTCACATGGGTCTATATGGGAACAAGTGCAAAGATGTTCCCAGTATCATAGCCCAGGGTGGAAGGGAACTGGAGCCTATCTGCTGCTCATCCCTGGGAACACAGACAGGTAAAATATGACCCAATCACTGGAGTCTAATGCCTCTGTGAGTAGTACCAGGTTAGATGTAGGCAAAGCTGCATGGATGACTTAATATATAGTGCTAAATGGGAAAACATGAACACCGGAAAGAGATATGTGACACAATACCATTTCCACAAATTAAAAATGTGCACACATAAAACAAAATATTTTGCAATAATCCATTCAAATAAAAAGATAACTAACTCAAGTAAGCGGCAATTAGTGTCTGCAGGCTCCTCTTCCTATGGGTCTTGAAAGGTTAGAATTTATAGAGATAGAAAAGATAAAAAAACGTCCATTAGTAAGGCTTAGGAGAGATTCCTGCCTTGTATGGGAGATTGTATCAGATGACCTAGAGCTAGGTATGCCAAAACAACTCTATTATCAATAAGATAACAGAGGTGGGATTGTGGCCACATCTTGAGATGACCTAGTTTCTTTACTGTTTTATGGGTCAGTAGCCAGGGGTACTTTCTCCAAAAAAAGAATTTGAATCTGACACTGAAAATGGTTGCTTTTACTCTAAACTTAGGTTGAATCTTTGATTCCACTATGGCTTGTGGTGTGCCCCCCAGCTTTTCTACCAGTCCAGCTATGTACCATGTACCACAGCCCAGTTTTCTTAAAACCTAAGATGTACCCCTCGGTCACTCCACAACCCCAGTTTTTGTGTCATTCTGCCAATGGCTCCTGACATTCCTTCACAGACTTTTCTCCCTAATGTTAAAATGTACTAAGCCAGGTTCCACGCCAGATGGACTTGGTATCGTCTCTTGGCTTTATCATTTACAGCTGATTGTTCTTAGTTAAGCAATTTAACTTTTCAGAGCTTCTTTTTTCCCAGGAAAAAGCAGGGATAATAATAAAACGTGTCAGGTATGAGTTGACGTCTATCATATGGTGTTGGGTAAAAGACCTTCACAAGATGATGGATTCCTGTTTTTTTTTAAGTATATCTATTTACATATATGTATACTACTAAATTTTAACTGAGATTACCTCTGGTAGATTATGAAATATACTTTTCTTCTCCTTTTTAGCTTATCTCTACATTCAAAAAGTTGTATAAGAAATATAAATTACTTGTATAATAAAAGAATTTTTAAATTTTGAAAAATCAAAAAAGGGAACATGCCAACATCCCCCATCTAATAAATTAAGAATAAAATAAAGTGTGCCAGCTATCCTTTCTAAGTATCTTCTATGCAACTATAAACACACATATTAAAGCTCAAATTGCATCCTATTTATTTTGCATATTCTTCTGTTAATTTTGTTTTTATTCAATATATAATGGCTAGCTTTCCATGTCAATGTAGGTAGATAAGTAGACAACAGTTGTCCTGCATGTGTGGGGGCAGGGGTACAGGGAACTCTCTCTACCTTACATTCAATTTTGTGGTAGACAAAATATGAGGTAAAAAATAATCTATCTTTTAACAAAGTTTGAAGTTGATCCAACAATATGACTGAATAATTTAAAATACATGTTTAAAAATTTTCACAGAATAATACTTGTTATTGAAACTAGGATGTACTAAGTTAGATCGCATTTACAACATGTTATTTTCATATTTCATATTTAAATAGTGTATGCAATAAGAGAAGTGATCTTAATATGAACATTTACTAAATAATTTTAGTTAATAGTTGCCATTTCAATATATACTTTTATAAAAAATACACTTACTTTTTAGAGCAGTTTTAGGTTCATAAACAAAACTGAGTAAAAAGTAAAGAGTTCTCATATATCCAATGCCCCCTCACACATGCACAGCCTCCCCACTAAAAGCATCTCCCACTAGAGTGGCACATTTGCTACAATAGATAAACCCGTATTGACACATCATTGTCATCCAAAGTCTGTTAGGCTTGACTCGGTGTGCAGTCTGTGGATTTTGACAAATAACTACTTACTAATGGCTACTTGGAGTTAACTACTTACTAATGGCTACTTGGAGTACCATGGAATGGATTTGTCATAAATAGTTTAAACAATTATTTGAAAATAAAGTTCATTTTCAGTTTTTTCCTATTCTATTCAATACAAATGATGCAATGTTTGTTAAAATCCTTGCTATTTTAACTCATCAATCAATATGAAAATAAGATTGATACATAGAAAAAATCAACAGAGGGCATAAATAGGCAATTTATAGAAGAACTATAAATGACCAATATGAAAAGTTTCTCAATATCATTAATAACTGAAGAAATGAGAATTGGAACAAGATATCATTTTGGAGAGACATAGGTTGGTGGAGAGGAAGTAGATTGATAACATCACGGCTGTAAACTAGGGGTAGGAGAGTAAACTATTACACCCTTGTAAAGGGCAATATAACAATATATAACAACAGCTGAAATGCACAGACCTTTGGATTATTTAAAAAACTTTTTTAACCTCTTGTAATATCATTGTTCTTATGTTAAATAGTCCTTATCTTGTAGATATAAATTGAAATGGTGAATGAAATTTTATAACACCAACTACTTCACAATAATCAAGTGAGAGAATGGGGAAAAAGTGGGTAGGGGCACAGATGAAGCAAGATGGGCCACAAGTTCTCATCTGCTGAAGCCGGTGTGATAAATATATATTTGGTCTTTTTCCTTGGTTCCTGGTACACAGCTCCAGAATCCCTCGGAATTTTCTGAGTGGTAGGAGTATCATTTGTTCTAATGATGCCACTCTTGTTGGGCCCCTAAATATCTTTGGGGTGGGGGGTGGTCACCAGAAGATGAAGATGTAATTAGAGTTGGAACTTTCAGCTTCACCCCTTGACCTCCAAGGAGGGGAGAGGGGTTCAAGATCGAGCTCATCAGCAATCGCCAATTATTTAATCTCTCTTGCTTAGTAGTGGAACATTGAGGCACACAGAGAGTGGCGCTCTGGAGAAGACAGGCAAGTTCTCTGCCACTTCTCCAGTACCTTGTCTTGGGCAGATCTACTTGGCTGTTCTGGAGTTGTATGCGGCAATGGAGTGAATATTCATGCTCCTCCAATCCAAAATTCATATGTTGAAATTTTAACCCTCAATGTGATGGGATTGGAGATGGGGCCCTTGGGAGGTGTTTAGGTCATGAGGATGGAGCCCTCAGGATGAGATTAGTGCCCTTATAAAAAGGGACCCCAGAAAGCTCGCTCCACTCTCTCTCTAAGTGAGGATACAACAAGACATCAGCAGTCTAGAACCCGGAAGAGGGCTCTCACCAGATTTGACCATGCTGGCACCCTGAACTCAGGCTTCCAATCTCCAGAACTATGAGAAATAAATTTCTGTTGTCTATAAGCCACCTAATCTACAGTACTTTAGTAGCAGCCCAAACTGATAAAGACATACACTGTATAACACACTGATAATAGTAAGTAAAGCACTTTCCTGAGTTCTGTGAGCTTTCTTATCAAATTATTAAACCTGAGGAGGGGATAATGGAAACCTCTGATTTATAGCCAGTTGGTCAGAAATTCAGTGGCTACCTGGGACTTGTGACCGGCATCTGAAGCAGGGTCAGTCTTTGGGACTGAGCCCTTGACCTGTGGGGTCTATGTTAACTCAGGGTGTTTAGTGTCAGAACTGAGTTAAATTGAAGGAGACCCATTTGGTGTCAGAAGAGTTGTCAGAAAACAATTCAGACTGGATGATGGGTACACTGGAATTTATTATACTATTTTCTTTTTTTCTGTATGTAACTCTGGGGGAAATAAGTTCCCAGCCTGGGCCAAATTACTTTTGAAGCCTAAATCAGTCAAGGGGAGAAATAAAGTGGGAGGAACCTGTTCGTTTATTGCTTGCAAGCAGTCGTCCACTTCTGCTTGCCCATGTCTCTTGTGACCTGGCTGCCAAAAAGGTACCCCACCAAACCTCTCCAGCCCAGATATACCCTCACTCCCCCTACCCTTGTCATCATTTATTGATATGAAGGCAGGCTACTTCTCTTCACCCTTGGAGACACCTATTGATATGGAGAGGCACTAAGGCCAGATGAGAGACTCTGGAAATATTGCAATATTACCCACACTGTACTTTTTTCCAGGATAAAAAAAAAACTTAGGAAAAAAGAAAAACATGCACTTACATTTTAACATTGCCTTTATTGTTCAGGAAATTTATCCCAAGAAAATGTTCAAATAAGTGGGCAAGGGTGTAAGTACAAAAATATTTAACCTAACTGTCTAATGAAAACTTCAATCTGGGCACTGAATTATTTTCTTTTTGACCAAAGAACTAGTTTGACACTGTCTTAAAAGGTCAAAAAACTGGTAACTCTATCATAAAGTTGCTCATGTAATTGTATATTAATAATAGCAAAAAAATTAAAAAATTAAAAAATTAAAAAAAAACAAAAACAACTGGTAACTCTGGCTCAAGAGAAGAAATGCATTTTACCCAATCACTTTCTGGTAGATGATATCCAGCAAATGATACTGATATTTAGCTATGTCATAAGTTAAAACTCAAGTGATTTCTTAAAAAAAGATAGGGTGTTCAGAGTGAAACCAGTGAACAAACAGAATTTCATACAATGAATTTATGAAGCTAAATATAGAAAATTTGCTCAGTTTTACTTGTGAGTACCCTTAATGGTCATCATTGCACTGTGACTGCTCCATCCTGAATCTGTGCGTATTGCACATTGTAGCTTTTAGTGTACTGGTTGCAGATACCTCCCAAAGGCACTGCTAATATAAGCCTTTGATTTGTCAAGAAAAATATTCAGACTTTGAAGAAGTGTTTAATATATTTATATGCTGTAGGAAAGCTTGCAATAATGGCACATGTTCTAGTTATTTATGAACAGAACACAAATAGCTTTTAATTATTAGATTTCAATGAAGGCATACTCAGTAATGCACAGAGGTTTGTGAGGGTTAACTGATAATGCATACCTATTGTGTATTGTCAGAGATTTATTATATGTTATTGGCTCATGTGGTTATGGGGGCTGAGAAGTCCTGCAACCTGCCATCTGAAAGTTGAAGACTCAGGAAATTCGGGGATGTAGTTCAAAGGACTGAGAGCCAGAGAGCCAATGGTATAAATAACAGCCCATGTCTAAAAGCTTGAGAACTAGATGTGCCAAGGGCAGGAGGTGACTGATGTCCCAGCTCAAGTACTCAGGCATAGTTAATTCAACCTTCCTCTGCCTTTTTGTTCTATCCAGGCCCTCAACAGATTGGATGATGTCCACCCACATTGGAAAGGGTCACCAGATTTAGTAAGTTCAGCTTTCAAATGCTAATCTCTTCTGGAAATACACACACACATGGAAATAATGTTTCAGCAGCTAAATAGGTACCCCATGGCCAATCAAGTTGACATACGCATTAACTATCACAATCAGTTATTTATTGCTGCATAGCAAATTACGCTAAAACTTAGTTGATTGATTAAACGTAAGGATTTATTTGTTCATGTAATTCTGAAGGTCAGGAATTTGGGGACTGCTAGCTGGATGGTTCTGCTTGAGGTCTCTCTTGAGGTTTCAGTCATATGATGGCTTGACTGGGGCTGGAGGACCCTTCTAAGATGGTTCAGGCCCATGGCTGATAGGTGGTTGCTGTAGGAGGCTTCAGTCCTCATGACTTGGCAGCTGGTGTCGCCCAGAGCAAGGATCCAAGGCGGAAGGCAGAAGCCTCAATGTGACCCAGCCTTGAAAGCCACTCTCCATCACTTCTACAGAATGAATATTAAGAGGCAAGAACCACTGGGGGCTACCGAGGAGGCTGACTATGACAGTTAATGACAGAAGGAAGATAAAAAGAGTACAAATGAAAGTGATTTTATTTTACTCCTTTATTTGCAGTTCAACTTCAGAGTTGATGCTGTGTATCATCTGTTTGTCCCTCCACATCACTCGCCACCCTTCCTTGCCCAGGAGGTTCAGGTGCATGGACCACATCCAAGGATTCCCTTGCCCTCTGGCTTCAGTTGGGTCCCTCTAATGAGGAGCCCCAGGAGTTGTGGGAAGGAAGAGAATAGTATGTTAACTCCCTTTGTCCCCTTCCTCAGGCTTACTGTGACTTTTTATCCAAGGTCATAGGGTAAGAGTTCTTTTCCAGCCAGCCCATGCCCCCATCCTTTCAGGTTTAGGGGTGTTAAACACTCTGCTGGTATTGATCCTAGGTTAAGCCATTATCCCTTGTGGTTTCTCTATACCTTACTCACAGCTTTGTAAACAGTCCATTTGAAAAAAAATCTTTCCTTAAATGATCTAATTTGAGTGTAACCCAGTTTTCTTTTAAGATCCTGACTGATACAATGCTAAACCGGCAAATGTCAGATTTATGTACAGCTCTTACACCCAAACAGCCCCCAGAACAGCTACTCTGGTGTAAGGATCATTCCTGCTGCCACTTGGAATTTCGCTTCCTTTCGTCCTTCTTCCTCCTCTAGCTGACACTCAGCACTCACTTGACCTCTCAGCTTGCCTGGTGGCTCGGATTGGTCTTCATGGCCAGCCTGGGAGAGTTTAGAGAAAGAGGAGGGTAGCGTCTCTAGAGCGAGTAGGATGCCCTCGTCCTATAGCTGTTGCCTCTGCCCTGTTGGTCCTGGCTCCCAGGATGAGAGCCCAGGAAAATCTGCTAATGGGTATTCCCTACAACTTGGATGCTGGGGTGATTTGGAGGTTGGTATTCATGTGCTGAGATGATGGAACAGGAAGTAAGGAAGGGCTTGGCTTTCTGATGACAGTAGCGCCTCCACACAGGCACTGCCTACCTCCAGACATCTTTGAGGCACAAGAAAAATGAAGTTCTCTCTTATTTAAGCCACTATGATTTGGGGTTTTCTGTTACATCCAGGTGAGCTTAATTCAAATCAATATGCTCTTCAGGTGGAATACCTTGGGTATCTAGAAAACATTTGGCTACTCCAATCACTGCAGCAAATTCACAGAAGGATTACATCCAAATCTGCACCCTTTTAATTAAAAAGTCCTCCACAAATTGCACGTTTCAGGGACAAAGTTGTGAGACTTCATTCTGCAGAGGAGGGAAACTCTGGTCATACCATAGAAATGCTGATAATAAAAGGGAAGCAGGAAAGTCCACGCTGGAACCTTAGACTAAGAGCAATACTGGAGGTTATAGCCCCAGAGTTCCTGGCCCCAAGCCAACCATAATTTCCAACATTACTTTAAAGGGAAAATGCATTCTAAGTTATAAACAACCAACAAAGTCTCTCTTAGAACATAACCATTCACTCATTCAACAAATACATCAAGAGACTATTAGTTTCAAGTACTATTCTAGGTGCTAGTAATACAGCAGTGAAGAAAAGAAAATAAAATTCTTCCTGTTAAGAAACGTTAGTTAAGACTTGGAAATAAGTAAAAAATATGAGTGGCATATCCTTACAGTGTCATGGGATAGCATTATCAGGCCCACCCAAGGATTATTTAATAATCTAGAGGGAATATACCTTGTTCAAACCACTGTTTACTTTTGATTAAAGTCTCAATCTCAGTGAAGTTACATGTTTTTTTCCCCATGAAGATGCAGATCATTTCTGTCCAGTAGAAAAGATAACCCCAAAGGTTACGATTAATTGCCTTGAAGAACATTAAGCAGTTTTATATCTATCCTGGAAATCTTATTCTAACATTCCTTTGTTAAATTGGAACCAGCCTTAGCATCTTACTAGCTACCTATTAATTAATTAGTTGGGTAAAATATTTGTTCATTATAATATGTTCATTATATATTTCATCATATATTTGTTCATTATATATTTGTATGAGAATCATTTTTAGCTTTTCAAAAATTGTACTTTGAAAATCGCTTTATGGTGTTTATAACCTGTTTACATATTTTTATCCCTGTTCACTTTCTTTTTCTAATCTAGGATTCAAACTAGTGGTGTGAAATAAAATAATGCTTCCTACTAATTTTCTCCTTTCCTGGGACTTTTGGATAGTAAATGGAGACCGAAATACATTACCCAAATTATTTCTTGAGATAATTTGACATAATGATTATTTTGAATTTAAGGCAATTAGGCAGCAGAAAACACCGAAAATGCTATCTTTTGTCTTGTCATTACTCTACAGATTTGTTGCTCTTTGTTGAAAATGCTATTTAAAGCAGAGTTCTACGCCACCACTTTCAGTCAGTCTTCATTTGAAGTTTCTCCTCTGGGATATGCACTGCATGCATTAATAAAGCATTTATTTTTGTCTTATTAGTCTGTCTTTTTGTTAAAGAGCCCTAGCCAAAAACTAAAATAGTAGAGGTAGAGTTTTTCCTGCCTTAGAGAAAGAAGCAAATCACTTGCTGAATGTTTGTGTGCCCCACCCCCACCCCCACCCCCGAAATCATCTGTTGAAACCCCAGTCACAAGGTGATGGTATTTGGAGCGGGGCCTTGGGGAGATAATTAAGTCATGAGCATGAAAGCCCTCCCGACAAGATTAGTACCACTGTAAGAAAAGGCAGAGAGCTGGCTCTCTCTCTCTTCCATATGTGTGTTCAGTAAGACATCAGTGGTCTGCAGCCTGGAAGAGGACCTTCACCAGAACCAAAGCACACCGGCCCCTTGATCTCAGACTTCCATCCTCCAGAACTATGAGAAATAAATTTCTGTTATTGACAAAGCCCCCAGTCTATGGTAATTTGCTATAGCAGTCTGAACGGAAACATCACCCTTACCCGTCTCCGTTTGCCTCGGCCTCTGCAGTGCAGGTAGCAACTGATTGTTGAAGCCATGATCACATAGTCCACTTGCAGGTAGCATGCAGATACTTAGAGTTTGATTTTTACAGATGAAGCTGAGGACTGGACAAGGTGGCCTTCAGCAGGTCATGAGTTTGTGGGCTACAGAAGAAAAAACAGGTTCCTGGCTCCTAATGTCTTATCATTAAATCACCCTCCCCAGCCTGCCCCACCAGGTGCAGCACACCTTTCCCCTCCACTGTCTGTAGAGAGAACACTGAGCGGGCAGAGTCAGAGCTCCCATGAGGGTGAAATGAAAGCCTCTGGAGCTCCAAGTGCACCTCGCCGCCCACCCAGTGGGGAGGACCCGGGGGCACAGCAGCATCTTTGCACTGTGTGCCAAATGCATCTCTTTTTGCCCTTTGTGGGTTTTTCTTCATTCTCTTCTCTTTTGTTTTCTTTCTTACTTTGATACCCATTCAAAAGATCTTTACTGAGTGCCTATTGCATGTGAGACCCTGAGGCAGATGTTAGGAATTAAATGGTCAACGGAGACCTAGTCCCTGCCTCTCCTGCAGTTCTCTCTCCACGAACAACAGCAGCAACCATAATAGTAACTAACACGTACGGAGGGCTCACTGTATGCCAGGCACTCTTCTAAGCACTTTACAGCCATTACTTAGTTCACATAACCATAAAAGCATTATCACCATTTTGTAGAAGAGAATACTCAGGCACACATTGTAAGAAATTTGCCCAAAGCCACTTGGGGGCAATGGTGGAGACTGAATACTGTTTGCCACTCCTTTACTGTAGATAGTCTCCTACCAATGTAGATACCACTTGACGTATTATCTTCATACAGTCTTTTATTCATTCATCCACTCATTACATTGTTATTAAACCTCTTTGATGTGCCAGGCATCTAAGCATTGCTTCAGTTACAAAACAGGATTAATTCAGGATTGATTCAGTTAAACCTTACAATCCCATAGAGTAGTCATGGTTCTGGGCAAATAAGAATTAGGGGCAGTCCCTGGCATTGAGCAGACCACAGTTTATTGAGAAAAACAAACCCCCTTAAATGCATAATTACAGCACAACCTGTTAAGTGTAAAGGCAGACCTATGAGCAAGTGAAATTGAAACAGGAGAAATGACTAACTCTGCCTGGGGTTGCTGAGAAAGACTTCACAGGAGGGAAAATTTTTTATTGGTGTCTTGAAAGCTAAATAGCAACTCATTCCTTAAAGAATAACAGGAAGATCAATCCAGAGAAAGAAGAGGACATGTGGAAAGGCCTGAGTCATGCCAGGGCCGGGTGTGTGCGGACAGTGATGATGGTGGGTGGGAATGAGCAGGATTTAAGGATCAGAAGTACGCTGGAAACAGAGAATGACCATTGACCATTCTCAAAGGCTTTTGAACAGGGGATTAATGCATGAGGGTCTGTGTTTTACAGAATCTCTGGCACCATTTTGAAGGAAATCAAGGCTAGAAGATCCTAAAAAAGAGAGCAAATTGGTAGCTATTTCATCTATCTAAGCATTGCTTCAGTTACAGAACAGGATTAATTCAATTAAAACCTTACAACCCCATAGAGTAGGCATGACTATACCCCATTCTACAGATGAGGATGTCAATGCACAGAGAGGAATATTGACTGGCCAGGGCCATACAGCCAGTAAGTGGAGGAGTCAGGTTTTAAATCCAGGCAGCCTGTCTTAATACTGCTTGTTTGAGGCTCTGGGAATCAGGGTAGAGTGCTGTACTGGGGGTGCGCTGTGGTGGGGAGCTGGGGGATGCAGGACATTACAGGCACACGTTCCTACAAATCCCCTTTACACAAATCCTCTTTGAACTTCCCAGAGTCTACACTCCCTCTGGCTGCTCTCCTTTGCCCCACAAGATAATTGCTGTCACACGGCTGTTCTTGAGAGCTTCCCCTTTCGCTGTCTAGCAGTTCATGTTCCACTTAGCTCTGAGAACGTGACCTTCCTGGCCCAGCGCTCTCCCGGGGAAAGTGAAACTCCCTCCAGAGCTGACTGTTTTTTCTGGAGAGCATCAAGCTCTGCTTTTAATTTTGGGGGAAAGTGGAAGGGGGAGGAGAAGTCTGAGAATGAGAAGGAGCTAGAACATTCCCTTTGATTGGGGCTTGTTTTGTTTATGGTGCCTCAGGGACATTCAAGTGGTGATGAGAGAAGAAACCACAGGAAGAGAAAGCCAGAGGTTTGAAGTCCCTTTGAAAATACTTATCAAATATTTGGTTCAGACACTTCACAGGAATTTTCAAACAACATCTCCCTGTTCATTACTTCTGGTATTTTTGGAAAGCAGTCCTTGCACACTAGATGTTTTTCTTTTAAATACTTTTGAAAAGGAAACTGAACATGCATCAGTGGCCAAGGTCTTGAAGCCTTTTTTTTCTTTTTTAATACAGGATTTTTTCTAAATATAGTTTATGATCCATATTCTGAAGTTTTCCATTTACTCAAGTTAGACCCACATAGGGACGTGTCATATGCAGAAAAATTAAAACCTTTATATATATATAAGTATATATAAAGGTTTTAATTTAAATTTTTTATTTTTCCTAATTACGAAAAAATTCATGTTGACATAGAGAGCATAAAATACAGAAGTTAAAAAAATTCGTCTTACTATCATATATAAGCACTGTGAACAATTTGTACATATTCCTTTCCAGACTTCCTTCCCTCTTTTTCTTTCTTTTTAATCATCGCATTTCTTTCATTTTATAAGTACAATTATTTCTGGTATTCCATTTCAAACACAGCTATTTTTCCACATGGTACATAACCTGCTACTTAAAACTATACATATTTTTGTTTTAAAAATTATTAAAATAATACATTCTTAATGTAAAAAAAAGTCGTGCAATACAAAAGCATTTAGATCCAAAAGTATGTCTCTCTGCCTTTTCCCAGGCCTGTTTCCCAAGGTACCTCAAGTGACAGTTTGATTTAATCCTCAAGTTTTTTCAAAAGCAACTCGAATGTTTTTTTCCTAACTTTTTTCCAGATTGATTTTTATTCACGTCACTGATATACTATCTTATACTGGTTTCAAATGTACAGCACATTGGTTCACCAGTTCCCCATATTATTAAATCCACATCCCCACTAGTGCTGTTACTGTCTGTCAACATAGGAAGATGTTACAGAGTCACTGGCTATATTCTCCATGCTGTGCTACCATCCCCGTGACCAACATATATTATGATTGAGAATTTGGGTGCCCCTTTATCCCCCTCACCCGCCCCATCCACCCATCCCATCCCCTTCCCCCTGGTAACCACCAGTCACTTCTCAGTGTCTATGAGCCTACTGCTATCTGGTTCATTTTGTTTTGCTTTGTTTTTATACTCCAGGTTGCTTTTTTGTGCTTTGTTTTTAATGACTATGTTGGATGAAATGTTGCTAAAACACTGGAACGTCAGTTCACCTTGCTTTGAATGAGTTGGAGGCAAGTTTTACACCAAGGCTATCCGTGGTATTGGAATACAGTCACTCCTGGAATAGAGGCTAATTACATCTTAGATTCTCTTCTTCACCTCTCTTAAAAATAACCTTTTTATTCTGGAATAATTTTACACTTACAGGCAAGTTACAGGGATAGTACAGAGAGTTCCCATCTACACTTTGCCCAGCTTTCCCCATTGTTACTACCTTATACAACTATGCTGCATTTGTCAAAGGTGAAAAATGAATGTCGGTATAATACTACTAATAACAGACTATATTTGGATTTTACCAGTTTTTCCACTAATATCCTTTTTTCTGTTCCAGGATCCAATTCAGGATACTCATTGCATTTATTTACTTTGCTGTCTTAATACCCTTGTTTCATTGCCTCTCTAAGAAAGATTGTGGGAATGGAGAGGGGTTAGAGGCAGAACACACACTGGCATGTTAGAGATCATATTAGCAAAGTGATGTCGCAGTCATTGGTATTTAGGGATTCTTGGTGAATGTTATTTTACTTAAGTTGTTCCGCCTCCTTTGGGCAAAAGTATTTGAGGAGTAGCCGAATCAAATGTTATCTGTGAGTGGAAATCGGTGGGGTGTGATTTGAGACATAAGTGATGCCAGACATGACTCCATTCTCAAAAATAGCACCTACACCATCAACCATTCTGGAAATTACAGCCAACAAGGATTTGTTTACCACTATGGACAACAGATGCCTCTACAAATGTTCATTAGAAGTGCAAATCTTCAGCTTAACTTACCAGGTCAGTTTCTTCAGTGGGTTGTCAGGCAAGCTGATACAAGGAACAAGCTTGGGTAGGTATGTAAGGCACATGCTGAAGACTGGTTTGGGAACATGAACCTGGAACACATTCAAGTTATGATATTGAAGGAAATCAGGTCATACTTGTGGGAACTGGGTGCCTAGAAGTATGTGTATGAGGGTAGTTTGGCAGGTAGGAAGGTTGGAGAGGAGGAAAAGTGGAACTTTAAAGGAGGAGATAAATTTGTTAGATATGATAGCAAAAGACAAATCGAGCCTTTTTTTTTTTTTTTTTTTACAGCTTTTTAGCTTTCCTGCAGCTAAATCAGTGCTGTATGGAACACAATGCCCAAAATACCCATCAGTGTGGTTGGTGTTCAGCCAGTTACACTGACAGAGCCACACCAGTGCTGAGAATATTGAAACACTTCCATTTCAGTTGGTAAAGCCCCCAGGTACCTTTCCACTGCCCTCACTGCCTTGCGCTTCCACTGGGACCTCTGCAAGAAGGTTTACAACTCCCTGGCACAAAAAGGAGTCTCCAGAATCCTAACCCAGTGCCAGGGCCCCACGTCCTTTCTGACGACTGTGCCAAAACAGGGAGCAAATATTTGCATATGATCCCTGCTGATACAGACCATGTTCCAGATCCTTTGCATGTTTTAAATGTTGAGAGGATCCCAACTATCAAGGCTTCCAGACTCAAACCAGCTTTCTCCAATACAGGTAGAATCCCTCCACCAATTTTTCTTAACTTGCTTTCTTTAAAAATTGTGGTCAAATATGCATGACAAAATTTACCATTTAACCCTTTTTAAGTGTACAATTCAGTGGCATTAGGCATTAAGTTGTTACTTTTATAGCCTTATTACCAAGAATGCAATTCTTATCCTATTCAGACTATTCTCTAAAAGGACCCCTGCAGGTCTTAGGGGTCTGTGCTTTGCTCACAGTTTCCTTCATTTACAATGTTTTGCTCTATTAAAGTGATCTGCCTGTTAGAAGCCTGAATATATAGCTCTATGCTCACCAAATCTTCATTTATCTCTCATGGCAGAGACTAAGCCCTGCTCGCTCTAAACTCTTGGAGCACACAATTTGAAACTCTCAAATATGTCCACTTCTGCCTTGCATCATTTTGTGCATTTGTGTTTATGTGTTAACACCTCAAAGCAGTGGTCAGGAATCACCTGTATTAAAATCACCTGCCTTAAAACGGTTAGGGGAGCACTGTATATTTTCCTTGGTTCTTGTCCCCACCACAACAAAGAATTGAAGGGCAGAGACACAGTAGTGAAGCAGAGTAAAAGTTTTATTTAAAGTTACATACTTAAAGAGAGAGAAAATGTGGACGACCTCATGTTGGGAGCCAGTTTGCACCATCCGTCTGATGGCGCTGCCCAGACGCCGGGTAAGAAGGAACTGCAGTGCGGACCTCTGAAAGGAACATCCCTCCTATCTCTCCTTATTATTATGGTGTATGGAAATGTTGTTATTGGTCACTTTCACCTAAATTGGAAAACCAAATTTAATATGCCCTGAGAGAAATGCCAGAGGCAAGACCCCCTAATTCTTCCAGGTGGTAAAGATACTTTGAGACAACTGCTGGGCATAAAAGCCATAGGGCATAAATCGGCAAAGGAGTAAGAAGAGCTGACCTTTTCAAAGAACACTGCTTCTCTCTCACTTACCAACTGCACATCTCCCTGTAAGGCCCCGGAAGATGGCTGGTTGGCCAGAGACGGGTAAGATTCCTCAAGCGAGGAACAACCTAAGACAGGCACAGTCGCAGGGGGGCCATCAGGTGAGCAATAGGGGGTCAACAGAGGTGTGGCTCAGAGCCTCACCCCCCCAGTTTTGAGAGAAATCTTCTGCGCCCATGGCTGTTCTTGCCCTTGTCTCACTCAGATCTATACCCAGTTTATAGGCATGAATCTGACAGTCTACACTTGCTTTCCTACTGCATTAAACTCTACTTTTCATCTTTATCTTATATCAAGATTTAAACAGCTTTCTATTAGAAACTGTAATCTTTATTACTTTCACTTACTACTTTAACATTTTATTAAAGAATAATAGGAGGGGGATGCGAGGAAGATATTGGAAACAAGTATTGAGTTATAATAAATGGAGATTGTTTGAGTGGGTTCCAGTTCCCCTCCCCCACCCCTGCATGGCCTACAGATGGCATATTTGATGAATGTGGAAATGGGTTCAAAGAACAGGTGGTTCCCTCTGGCTAACCTGCCAGACAACAGCTTGATAAATTATAAAAGTTATAAGAACAGGGCATTGCCTGACTTCAGATCAGAAAAATCTCCATTGTAAGTCTTACTGAAAATGGGTCTGAGGCACACTCCGTGAAATTTATCCCTGCCTGCCAAAAGGTCATCATGTCCTCTTGGAGACAGCCTCTTTCTTTCCTACCGGAGATGGAGAATGGGAGTATAGCTATGAAAGAATAAGAACCCTACATAAAAACAATAGAAAAGTAAACTTTAAATAGTCATCTGTAAAAAAAACCAAGAATCTGGCACCTACCTAACCTTTGTGAGATTTTCTAACCACAGTGACTAGGAACAAACTTTACTTAGAAACTAGTAGACCGCTAAGATAATGTCAAAATGACTTAATCTCATTTTCCAAACTCATGTAACCCTGCTATGCGTCAATTAAATGATTAATAACTGTACTTTACTTTATGTAGTCCAAGAGTATATAAACAATCTGCTCCTTTTAATTAAAGGCCAGGCTCAGCTTTTGCTAGTGTCTGTGTCCTCACTCATTTACTCAGCTGCTGACGCCGTCCATCCTTCAGAGACTCCTGGACTAGCTGGAGCTGGACTCCGGCAACCTCAGAGAGGAGATGCTAGGGAGGAGTTGGTTCAGAGATGCAGGGAAGCCAGAGTACAAGGTGAGGATGGAATTTATTAAAGCAAAAATGTCAGAGAATGACAGATCAGAATAATAACGTAAGTTCATTGAACTGCTACTCAGCATGGGGTACATCCCCCGCTATCTCCTTAAGCCAGTGTCACGGGGTGTCCAGTGTCCCCTTGGATCTGCACAGCGTGGAAACTGAGTCCCTATCACCCGAGGATTTGGGGGAGCCGCAGAGCACTGGATGGAGTGAAATTATGTTCTGTGAACTTCCTAGAGACAAAGGAAGACTTTCAGGCAGTCTTATAAAGAGCATGACCTTAAGCTGCAGTTCCGCCCAGATCACCCAGGCAACAGTAATTTGCAAGCCCAGATCTGAGCTCCCAGCAGCCCCTCCTTACTTACCTGAAATAGGACAGAGGGAGTGAAGGTTTGCGCTTAAATCCAGAGGATTAGAAGTTTATTTAAAGCAAAAAGGTGCACACTTAGAGAAAGGAGAGTGTGGGCTACTTCAGAGAAGAGCGCACTGAAAGATTGGGAAAAGGCTACACACTCAGAAAGTGTGGGCGACCTTGGAGAGAGGTGCACACTGAAAGGTTTGGAAAGAGTTTTATAGGTGGTTGAGGATTTTCAGGAAAGCGACAAAGGGCTGGGGGTGTGGACCTGTTAAGTGGTCCCACAATGTTCATCTCTGACAAGACATTAACTTAACACAAGAAATTTTCTGCTTTGATTCCTTTCCAGGATATCAGTTTCTATCTGGAAGCATATCAATCAAGGCAGTCTGCCCTGCCTCCAAAGTGGACTGAGTTATTGTCTGTTTGATTAAAATGCAATCTTAGCTTTAAGATAGAATTCTTCCTGAATAAGCTGGGCCTTTGAGCAGGCTAAAGTGAATCTTACAGTGGTGTGTGCCAGTTGACACAGACAGGCTATGCTGAGATATTTTTCTTTATCTGGGGAGTAGTCAACATGCTAGGTCAAGTTGCTCCTGGCCTTCTGAGCTTTCTATTTTTAACTGGTTAACTCTTTGAGTCCCTTCTAGTGGGCTTTACCAGCCTTACTCTCTTTCCACCCGGCTCATATCTATTTTCCTGAGTAACAAAACAATGAGGATTCTCAGACCCCAGGGCCAAAAATTCATTTATTTAGTCTGGAAGAGGGTCCAGAATCTGCATTTTCTACAACGTCACCAGAGGATCTTATGGACACTAAAGTTTGAGAGTAATGACCCAGTGACTCCACTCCTTGGAACTTACCCAAAGAAAACAAAATCCTTGATTTGAAAAGATATATGCACCCATATGTTTATTGTTGTATCATCTACAACAGTCAAGGTATGGAAGCAACCTAAGTGTCCATCAGCAGATGAATGGATACAGATGTGACACATATACACAATGGAATGTTTTCAGCCATAAAAAAAGAAAGAAACCCTGCTATTTGCAACAACATGGATGGACCTAGAGGGTATTAGGCTCCGTGAAATAAGTCAGTGAAATAAAGACAAACACCACACGACTTCACTTACATGTGGAATCTAAAAACAAAACAAAATAAAATAAATGAAACAGCGGTAGACTCATAGACACTGAAAAGTGACTGGTGGTTACTATGGGGGAGGTGTTGGGGTAGATGGGTGGGGTGGGTGAAGGGGTGTGGGGTAAATGGCAGAATTTCCAGGATTTCCCACAAAGCCTCAGTCCATTTACATACCAAAGGATGTTTCAGAGCCTCAGGTGGATCTGGGGCCAGGGGTGAAGAGAAAATGGCCATCCTTTCCTCCCCTCTGTTCCTGGTATATAATTGGTCCTGCATCAGCCAGTCACCAAGGGCCCATCCTTGGAGTTCCTCCCAGAGTGGGTGGGGGGGGAGGAGTGTAAAGTGCAGCCTGGGGCGACAGTCAGAGCTGAGCCTGGCTAGTGAATTCAAGCAGGCTGTGAGCCATGAAAACAGTTTCTCCCAACCTGCCCTTTCCCTTGCCTTACTTTGGTTTCACCAGATTCATAGGGGAATTTGTTCCCAGAGGTGAGCCCCCCTTACTCCCAGAGCCAAAAGGGGATAAAGAGGCATAAAAATTTCAGTCATACTATAAGTTGCTCATAGGGATGGAAATGCAGCAACAGAATATAGTCAGTGGTTCTGTAACATCTTTTTATTTTGATAGATAGTAACTGCAGTAGTAGGGGTGAGGATTTAATAATGTGGGTAAGTACTGAATCACTGTGCTGTATACTTGAACCCAATACAATATTATATATCAACTATACTTCAATAAACTATAAATAAGTAAATAAATAAATATTTTAAAATTAAGTTTGAGAGTAAAGTTCTAAGCAATTGCTCCTAACAGGTAGGGGCTATGTCTGGCATTTTTGCATTTTTTGCAGCACCAATTGCTTGGTACTCAGTAAACCTTGAATTGAATAGCTTGGCTGACTGGTAATATATAAAAAATGTGAGTGTTTTTTCTCTTAATCTCTGTGACTTGAACAACTAGATGCTTGTGTGTTTTTGCATGGTCAATATTTAGTACTACTCCTACTAAAAGCACCTCACTTTCCTTGTTTCCCTGAGAGAATTACTCCCACCAAGTATCACATTATCTAGTACAGATGAAATGAAATGTACTCCCTGGCTAGAGTAGAGGAACAAATTCTGGCCCCAGTGATTTGTTCAGAGGTGCGCACACAACCCAAGCTGAGAGGCGGGGAAGGGGAGCGACCTAGCACCATGGCAAGCTCTTTGTGTTGGGGCTGCTCAACTGGAATCCTGTATCTTGAAGTCACCACAAAGCAGACTGAGAACGAAACCACGGAAGAAGAAAATAGAGACTAGAGATGGGCAAGACAGACCCTGAGGACATAATTTGACTGCTTAGATCAAAGTTCACACCTTGAACTTCCAAGTATTAAACCAATCAATCATCTTTCTAACTTAAACTAAGTTGAAATAACTTGCCTTCTAACAACAGGAGTCCTGACTTAAATCTTTTATGTTGCCCTCTACCACTTGATAGTGAGCCTTGGGATTTCCCGAGCTCTCTGTGCCAGTGGGAAATACACTAAATGGGGCTTCACAGTATGGCCCAGGCCTGCTCAGACTTCTCTATTTCAGAGACTATTGCATGAGTATGATTTAAATCCCTTGGTCAGAAGGGAGTTAGTTCTGTGCATGAAATGAGTGCTCAACTAATATAGATGAGAATATTCTAAATGTTATCTTTCCTAGGAAGCTTCCTCAATTTCCACACTTCCTAATACTCCACATTAAGAGATCTCATAGTTTCTACGCGTACACCTTTTTCTATCTCTCTTTATTTTATGTTTTAATATTTTCTTAGCCACTTTCCCAAATGAGATTCTTTTTTTTTCTTTTTGTAATCTCCAACACCCAGCCCAGTGCTTTGCACAGAGTAGGTATACGACATATCATTATTGAATGATTGGGTGAATAATGAATGGTGGTAATTACATAAATTAGGAAAAAACTGGTTTCTTTTCTCATACTTTCTCTAAGAAGGCTGCAGAAAATCAGTAACTACATTTAAGACTTCTACTCATTGATCTTGTTGTCTTACCTTCTATTCTTTGAGGGGCATAGGGATGGATATTGATTAATTATTCAAAATCTGGCAACCAGGTGAAGGGTTAAATGATAAGTGAAGAACAATGAAAGAACTGTTACCTTGGAAAAGGAAGATTTGGGGTGGAGAATAAAACTGTCTTCAAATACTTGAAGTGGGTGGGAATCGGGGCAAAATCCTGCCGATAAATTCAGCCTGAGGTTCTCCTGCAATAGAGAACCCTAACAGTTGGGCTGTCAGAGGCAAATTAACAAGCTGCCTCAGGACCCTGAACGTGCCGTTGTAGAGCCCCTAAAGATCACTGGATGGAGTCTGTAGAGCGTAAGATAGTGAGGGTCAGGAATTCCAGTGCCTCTTTTTTAACAAGATCTCTTGCCACCATGAGAATATTAAATTTTTGGAATCTTTTTAAGAATTCTAAGAATCTTAGAATCTTTTAAGAACCTTTTTTTTTTTAAATTCCACGGAACCTTTGCTCCTTGTTTAATGAAACATTTGCTGATGAAGAGTTCTACCCTCCACTTGCTCCAGTGCTAACCGATGGACAAGGCCAGCATGTAGCTCAAAGGGCTCAGAAACATGGGATCATCCAACATATATGCCCTGCTAAGTTTATGGCTTTATCGGTGTAACCTCTACTCAAGTATGCAGGTGTATTCGTGCATGTCGGGGTAATTTTGCTTGTTGTCATTGGGTGGTTACTGATTAAGGATGCAGGCCCTTCGTATGAGAACCAAAGCCTGTGTTTGGAGTCGGGTGGTCTAAGATCCCACTTGCATCAGACTGTCTCAGGATGTTTTAATAATGCATGTTCCTGGGTCCCCCCCAGACTTAGTAAATGAGACTCTTTGGAGTTTGTCCCCAGGAATCTGCATTATTACAAGTGTAGGGGATGTAAACGAATTTTCCCTCTGAACTTCTGAATTCTTAGCTGAGACCCCTGTAATAAGGGTGGATTAACAAAATAAAAAAAGAAGGTTATTAACATGCATACCTCATGGACACTTGGAGGATACCCAAGGAAAAAATGAGTAATTCAAAGAAGTAGCTTTAGAAGTTAGGCTTAAAAACTACCTTGATAGAGGAAGGGGAGAAGGATAGAGGCTTCCTAGGGAGAGTAAACGATTTTTAGGAAAGATGAATTGGTCCTTAGAAGAACAGATGGGAAGTATGATAGTTTGTAATAAATTTCATCTGGGCTTGGGGTCAACTAGGCTCCTCTCCTGAGATGAGTCCATCCTCCCTGGCTGACGAAACTTCGAGGGTTGAGATTTATGACAATTGATTTCCTTTTGGAGGTTCTGTCTTTAAGCAGATAAGGGGAGTTCAGAGAAAGCTTTCCCTGCATTTGCTGTTTTCCAAGCATCCACAGCTCAAAATAGTCAATATGCCAAAGTGACCTATAGTTTGAGGCTCATGACTTTAGAAGGTTTCAGGATAACAGTGAGAGTAACTTCCCTCCGCTGAATACAAAAATGATCTCTTTGGGGAAAACTGCAGACTGTTCTCAAATGTCAAAAGACAGACTGGCCCATTAGGGAGTGAGTGTTATCAGCTGAAATTTTTCATTGCTAATTCTCTGTAAAAACATGACTTCAATTAAAATAATAGACATCAAATTATATTTTAAGTATCCAAGTGTTGAAAAGACATTCTGAATTATGATTATATAGTTCATTATTTATTAAATAATGCTTTGGTTTTAAAAAAAATCAGGGACCACACAAAAGAAGGTAATTACGTGAGGCTATGGAAGTGTTAACTAACCTTATTGTGGGAATCATTTCACTATATATACATGTATCAAATCATCACATTGCAGACCTTAAAAAACTCTTAAAGTTAGAACTCTTGAGTCTTTTCTTGGTTTCTAGTTTTAACTGGTTAACTCTGAGTCCTTTCTAGTGTGCTTTACTGACCTTATTCTCTTTCCACCCAGCTCATATCTGTTTTCCTGCCTAACAAAGCTGGAAAAATAGAAATTCAGAAAAACTGGAGGCAACATATTTAGAGTCTTCAAATAATATTATTAATATTTTCAAACTTGTGTGTGATAACCATGAAGAATGAGAAACACGTAAGTGACTTGCCTTATAAGCTCATAGTGAAACAGTCTTATGCCTACACTGGAAACCAAGCGAAAGCTACAGTGAAAAAATTATATAGTACTTCTCATTTTATGCTGACACATTGCATCTCCAAATAGGCTCTGTTCCAGGTCACGGAAAGTCAGTTAAGCTACGCATGAAAACAATTCCTGAGATCCACACTTTGTTTGAATTAGGACATACCTGTTCATCAGGAAATACCTCCAGTTAAATGTCCTTTGGAAGAGACTGCTGCCCATAATCTGAGATCAGACATACTCTCCCCAGCAATGACTAAAAAATGGAGGTGGACATCAAAAGCCTGGAACGTTAAATGAAAAGACAACTTCCACTGAGAAAACTGATGTTCTTGAGACCTTGCCTTTTAAAGAAGCACAGAACCGTTAGCACATCTAAATCTCAGGATTGCATTTCAAAAATTCTCATGTTCTACCTCTGGTTTTGTTTGCTAATTTCTGACAAGTATTTGACCTCACTGTATTTCCACTCCCTGTGAATCACAGGGTGGCAATTATGTTCACTGCTGTCTCTGTTCTAGAGAGTCCCACTGTGAAGAATTTGCAAATAAAAAGTACATGAAAATAATGTTAACAAGACAAAAATTACAGGCCCATGAGAAAGGGCCCTCATGTCGGTAAACCAAGACTTAATACCTAACCTAACTGCAGTTTCTAGCTGCTCAGGAATGTAGGCTTTACCCAGCCAAACTGCAATTCCTGGAGGTCATCCTCTGGAAGAGCCTTCCTCCCTCCCACCCAAAAGGAGGACAACTTTGCCTAAACAATGCATTCCTTGCTAATAAATTCCTTTCTTATTTTTACACTCTCTTTGCCTTTAAAAACCTTTCTTTCCTATAGCCCATTGGAATTCCCCTCCACTTGCTAGAAGGGAAGCTGCCGATTCGTGAATCATTTAATAAAAGCTGTTAGATCTTCAGATTAACATGGTTGGATTTTGCTTTTGGAAAATGACAAGAGGTAATAGATGGGAGATAATTTTTCTTGTATTTTGAAATAACATTTTGCTTCCAGTCTCAATCTATATTTTCTCTCTTTATTTCTATTTTATTATTAGAGATCATATGGTCCAAAGGCTTACTTATATCCTGTTGTCACTGACTTCCAAGTCATCGATTAAAATAGCACAGTACACTGGATCCAGACAAGAGTTTTCTGGAAAAGAGGCATTGATAAATAGTAATTCTATGGTTTTTTTTTGTCTTTGGAAATAAAAATCAGGAATCTCATGCTGTGTTTTGTTGATAAAATGCAGGACGTAAATATAGAAAGAATTACAGGCAACCTCACTTATCCAGTGAGTTATCTCACTTTAGATAATGTGTTACAGATTGAAATTTTAAAAACTCTTACTGATACATATATGTATATGTATATATGTACACATATAAGTGTGCATAAATGGCATTAATCATAAATATGCAGTTCAATGAATCTTTATTACATATACACCCTGGTAGCCTCCATCCACATCAGGATGTAGAAAAATTTCAGCTCTATGTAAGGTACAACGTTTATTGCATTTTAAAGTACTATATTTAAATTCTAATTCAAATAAGTGAAACATGTTTAAGTATTTGACATGTTAAAATGTGTTCATACATTACAGAAATGTTGAAAAATTACTAGAAAATAATCATCCACTTTTTTACCACCTTAATAAAACTTTTAATTTCCTATAGTTTCATTCAAGTCTTTTTTTACATATTTTAAAAATATTGTGAGCAGAGTATAGATAAAATTTTGAATACTGTTCTTTTTCGCCTAACCTCATATCATATACATTTTTCATGCTGTTTTATAATTCTTTGTACTTATAATTATTTCTCCCACATAATGCATTGAACAAATATACTATAATGTTCTTAACTATTCCCCAACTATTAGAAATGAAGTTTGTTCCTGCATTTTTCCCTTTGCTGTGATGAATATTTTTGTGTGTATAGGGATTTTTCAGTTCAGTTTGCTTTTCAAACATTTGTTTTACTAAAAACAAAGAAAACCCATATCTTTCTTTTACTGCTGTTAAAAAGAGAAACACAGGCCTAAAGACAGCCTAGAAAATGCTAATGGCCTGTGTCCACAAATCAAGACTTAATACTTAACCTAACCGCATTTTCAGCTCCCAAGGAATGTAACCTTCAATTAGTTAACATGAAATTTCCTGGTTAGCACTAGGAAATTTACTGATAGGCTCCTTCATTTCCCTTCGGGGGTCCTTGCCTAAACCAATGGATTCTCTTCTAATAACTTCCTTTTTCCTGCTCCCTCTGTATCTTCAAAAACCTCTCATTTTCTGCAGTTCAACAGAGCCTCTCCTTGCTAGATGGGCTGCTGCCCCATTCATGAATTGCATAATAGCACCAGTTATGTCTTCAGATTTACCTGGTTAATTTTTATTTTTTAGCAGTACCTTTCCATCAACCTTGACTTTCTAGTCAACAAATACAGGATCATAGTACACAAATCTGAAAGGACCTTGGAAGTAACTCAGTTCTGCCTCATTCCTATAAAATTTCCAAGAGATAGTAATCCCACTTCAGTATGATCACTTCCACCAGCTTTAGAACTGCTATTGCCATGTTCATTATGAGACATAAAACTGAGGTGTAACTTTCGAGCCAGCCTCTCCAGCTTCCTAATACAAAACCATTGCCACCCACTCCACCCTGATTCCAGCAACTTCTATGCACTGATTTTAGTTATTTGCCAGTCTTCCTCTCTGTGCTTACCATCTTCTCTCTCCAGTTCCTCCACACCCTCTCCACCCTATGTTACCCCGAGGCTGACCTGAATGGACTACATCAGCATTTGGCTTCTGGGTCCCCCAGAAACAGAAAGAGCAGGAAGTTAGAGTATTCACTCTCTTGGCTGTCTCCCTACGGAATCACGCAAAGCTGGCTGTGTCCTTCCATCAAAGACCACAGCCCCTCTCAAGGTGACTCTCTCCACAACACATTTTTGAATCTCTCTTTCTGGGATTTGTTAACCAGTATCTCATGTGTCCCTTCAGGCCAAGGTAACAGCCCAGGATATTACCCTACCCTTGTCACTCTCCTCTACCCTACTCTACTTGGGTAATGGTCCATTAACCTATTTGGACTATCCTGATTTGAGGGTGCCATCTGTTTCCTGTTTCCTGCCGGGATGTGTCTGACTCACTCTAGATACACTCTTAACAGATGTAACCCAGAAGGTCACAAAACTGGAATTGAAACGTTTGCTTCGTTGATACTGGCAGTTAAATAGTTCAGAAAAGACTGGTGCGTCTCGCTCTTCTCACCCCTAGTATTCATCATAGCATGGCTCAGTTGCTTCATAAGTCCCCGTCAAAATGAGAAACTTCGCTAAAGAACTTAGATAATAAAAGTTGATTCACAATGGCTTGTGAACTAAAAGAGTTTTGTCTGGCTTTCCTTTAAAATTCAGATTTTTGTCTCGTGAAAATTCTCATGCTAGGTAAGTATTTGCCCCAGATCTATTTTAATAATGGCATGAATAGATGAGTAAAAGAGCTAGATGTTATTTCTCCTTTATGGACATTCAATGCCTAAGAGGTTATGGATGAAATAATAACTCTGATAATCATAACGTTAAAAAAAGAGTTCATCTCTCTGAGTGTTCAAGTTCTTCCACATCTGCAAGACAAGCTCCTGTAGTAACTAAAATATTCTTCCAAGCCTTTGGGAATATTTTTTGGCTTAATCTAAGTTTTCATTTTATAGGAAAAATGCTTTATTAGTATTAAGGTGATCCTGAGGGGATTGAGAATTATTAGGTTAATTATTCCCTTTTAGAAGGAATGCCTCAAACTTGATAAAAGGAAGCAAATGAAGGTGTGCCAGGGATTAACTCAATCTATTGTATTATTTTCTCCATATGTTTCTTCCCGTAGGACTTGTTTTGCTCTTACAGTGAAGAGGGTGTAAGTAAAAAAAAGACGTGAAGAGCAGAATCAAGGCCAAGGAAACCTGGGGCTTCCTCACTAGATACTGAGCATCTTCTCTTCTCACTCCTCACTCTCCTTATTTGATTTCATCTATTTTCATTTCTCCCATGACCACTTATCACAGATGACTCCCAAATTAGAATTTCTAACACAGATCTGTCTGAGCTCCAGACCCACAGATACGAGCCTCCTTGACATGACCAAATGGAGACGTCTCAGAAAACCTCAGCTTCGGGACCCATCTTCCTGCAGCCGGGTTTGCTCCTCTTCCTGCACTGCCTACATGAGTGGCACCATTATCCACCCAGTTACTCCAGCCAGACAGGTAGGCGTCATCCTGGACACATCATTTCCTCGTTCCCTCATCACTGTTCATCCACTCTCTGCCCAAACTATATCGCAAACACATCCACTCTTCCCTTTTCGGAGGCCAACTGCCTAGTCGTGCTACCCTCACCTCTTGCTCTTGCCCAGGCAACGGCAGTCACCCCTTAGCTGGCTCCTCAGTATCCACTCTTCCCAGCCTTTCGACTAGTTCTCATGCTACAGCTCAAGTGACTTTGAAATGCAAATATGTTCCTGTACACACACACACACACACACACACACACACACACACCTCCTTCGCTAACACTTCAGTGTCTTCCTTTTCCTTACCATCAAAACAAAAATTTTTCACATGGCCTATGAATTCCTGCATGTTTTAGTTCTGACTGACTTCTCCCAACTAGGAGTGGTTAAAAAGTATTGTTGACTGAACAATACTTGAAAACTGGAACCTGAACAACTTGAAAGAAGCAAGTTGACTTACTTATGACTAATTCTTGGCAGAACCAGCAAGGGGACACTGGATTGCAGACGGATTACCTCAGCCCTTACCAGGAAAGCATGCAGGATGATGGAGCCAAGGAAAATGCCAATGGAGAAAAAGACGTTTTTTATAGCTAGACACAGAGAAATAATTGACTTCTCTTTTCTTAGAAGTGTCTCTAGAGTTGGCTGCTTGATTAAAGTTGCCCTTGAAAGAAGAAAGCATTTAATTTAGGATTTACAGGAAACTAAGAATTCCAAGGGTCAGGAAAAATGAGTGCACAGGAAGGCCAGACAACAGGTCACAGGGGCAGCTGTGAGAATTTTCATTTTTTATCTTATCATTTTTTATTTTATTTTATTTCTATTTTATTTTATTTTGGTATTGTTAATGTACAATCACTTGAACAACATTATGGCTCCTAGACCCCCCATTATCAAGTTCCCCCCACATACCCCATTACAGTCACTGTCCATCAGTGCAGCAAGTTGCTATAGAATCATTACTCGTCTTCTCTGTAGATACTGCCTTTCCCGTGTCCCCCGCCCCCCACTACATTATGTATGCTAATAATAATGCCCCTTTCCCCCCTTATCCCTCCCTTCCCACCCATCCTTCCCAGTCCCTTTCCCTTTGGTAACTATTAGTCCATTCTTGGGTTCTGTGAGTCTGCTGCTGTTTTGTTCCTTCAGTTTTTTCTTTGTTCTTATACTCCACAGATGAGTGAAATCATTTGATACTTGTCTTTTTCGGCTTGGCTTATTTCACTGAGCATAATACCCTCTAGCTCCATCCATGCTGTTCCAAATGGTACGATTTGTTTTCTTCTTATGGCTGAATAATATTCCATTGTGTATATGTGACCGGGCCCGCAGATCAGTAAACGTAAAATCCCCGGCCGTGGGATTCTCCAACTGGGACCTAAGGAGGGGGTGCGCGAATGAAAAGGGACAGAAGACAGAGAGAATGGAGACAAGACAGGCTTTCTGATCAAGTCTCATTTATTAGCAGAAAAGGCAGGGAATATATAGCATTTGAAGGGGCGTGGTAGGGAGTGGCTTCTTCTGGTTGGTTGCCCATTATGATAATGAGGTAGCTTACAAAGTCCAATCACACACCGAGTTGTGCACATGCTCAGTAGTCTTTGACGTAAGCAACAGACCTGGTTGAGGACTTAGCGGGAAGCTGTGGTGGGAAACTGACCAAGAAGAAGTAAACAACAAGATGGAGTCCTTTTGTTCTTGTGCCACATGGCTCCCAACATCTCCTCCCTTCTTTTATATAAAAGATTCGCTTTTCAGCGATGGGCATTAACCAATTGGGGGAGTAGTGACCTGGCTCCTCCAAGACTCCTCATTGATGGGAGTCATCGTTGGCCCTTGGTATCTTTTGCGGAGGGGAGGAAGGGCGCTGTTATTTTTTTTTTTTTGATACTAACCTCCATGCAAGCCAGGTTTTCTCTCAGGGAATTCAGAAGCGGTTCATGGACCTTCCCCTGCGCTGCTCAGCCTCGCACCCACATTGGTGCCCATGTCGTACTCATTTTAAGGTGAGCCGATATGCATAGGTCTGAATCCTATGCAGTTCTTAAAGGAGGGGAGCTATATGGCACGAAAACTCCTTGTCTGCAGAGGGCAGTACTGATTTGTTCTTTGATAAAGATGGTGATTTCCCGGAAGGCTCAAGGGCCAAGGGAGAGTATGAGCACAAGGCCTAATTTGCTAGACAAAAAGACTCTCAAAATCATACATTTCTAAAGATTATAGTAAATACAACCTATCTTAAAGGAAGAAGCAATGAATCGATCAATAAAGGGTACATAAAGTAAGGCAATTAAGTGACAAAGTTTAACAAGGTTTAACATCATTCTAATTCTAGACAGTTGATTATCTGGCACACAAGCTAAATTAGCTAGAACCATGCTATATAGCAAGCTTTCTCTTAGCCAAGGCTGTCCTCGTGACAGTCCAGGAAAGGTCCACTTAGTGAGGAGCTGAAGAGATACCATCAGAACTCAGCGAGCCCTCTATCGGCTAAATCAAGTTTATGGTAGTGGACCTGGAGGGGACGAGCAGCAAGGGAATCAACTTGTTTTATAAACATTGTAAGCTTGTTGAATAAAAAGGGTCCTAGCGATAGCAATAACAGGAGACCCAGCAAGGGTCCTAGAAGTGAAGAAAATAATGTAGTTAACCACGGGGAAGATTGAAACCAAGATTCGAACCAATTTTTCTGAGCTTCACGAGCTCTCTTTCTTTCTAAGATCCCTTCTCTTATTTTGGCCATGTTTTCTTTTACTACGCCTGTATGATCTGCATAGAAGCAGCATTCCTCGTTTAAAGCTGCGCAAAGGCCCCCCTGTTGAAGAAATAAGAGGTCTAAGCCTCTCCTGTTTTGCAGGGCAACTTCGGCTAATGAGGAGACTGACTTTTCTAGAGCAGTGATAGATTGCTCAATGCGATTAATATCTTCGTCTATCGCCGCTCGGAGAGAACTAAATCCTTTCTGTTGTTCTACATAGGACGCAATCCCAAAACCAGTCCCAGAAGCCCCTAGGGCAAAGAGAGTGGCTACAGTAAGGGCAGTAACAATTTCTCTCTTAGAGCGGGTCTGTGTATCTTTCATCCAGTCAAACGGACGATCTGGCAACTCCTGATGATATGTGACCCGAGGAAAGATGGCAACCATAATGCAGTAATCATTAGAATGATTAAAGTTGGAGCTAATGCAAGGAGTTACTCCGGAGGTGGAACATATCCACCACCCCCTATCAGGGATCAACCATTGGCCATCAGCAATATTGGGAGAAGAAACAGTCTTTTTGCAAAGTCTTTCGTGGTTAGAAGGTACTTTTCCTACGCAGGTCCCCAAGCCTGAGACTTGAAGAGACAAGCCTCGCTTTGATCTTAAGCTGCATTGTTGAGTCAGAGTTGGGTTATGGCTAAAATTTCCTGGGTAAGCTACTGCTTCATAAAAGGGGGGTTTCATAGAAAGGCAGAGCCAACAGCTGGCTGTGGCATTGGAGTTAGTGCTGTTTAGTAATTCATATGTGGAACGCACTGTCTGCCAGAGGGCTTGGGCAGGTCCCGAAATAGTGAGAGGGGGCGCAGGGACTGGGGGCTGGCGGGTAGAAGCCAGAGGTGGAGGAGCCCCGTTACGGTTGTTATTATAGGGGCTCGTTGTGACAGCGGGTGGGGGTTTTTTTGTAGGGGGTTTGTAGTAGGGGTTTTTTTAGTAGGGGGCAGCAGGATTCTGTTCTTCACTAGATTAGGCCCCACTGCAACTGCAATAGCCTCGTATGATAACCTAATCTGAATTGCTGTGGCTCGTTGAGGAGTCTGCCAAAAATGGAAGCCCCACATCAATCCTGATACCCATCTCCTGTCTTTTTTTCCTTCCTCAGTAAAAGTTAATTTTACAAGATTGCAGTGCTCTGAATAAAACCCATTTCTACCTCTAGGCCTACGGCACCTCTTAACATATTCCCATTTTAGGAGCCATGGTTTAGTGTCCCACTTCCAAGCTCCATCATTACTTGTGACACAGGCCCAACTTTTACAGTAGTAAGAGGTAAGCGATCCACAGGTCTCTTTCATCTTATCCTCTCTAAAACCAGGGCAAACATAGAACCCATTATCACTTATGGAGATTCTTGCTGCACTGACACGGCCACGGTGTTCTGGTTCCAGGGGATAGACATAATCTAAATTGAAATACAAAGATGGCCACCAGGTCCATAAGGCTCCCTCTGATGTTGTGGAGTTGTAGGTGGTTAAAGTTTCTCCATTCAGGATTTTCCAAGTCATCTTATAAGGGGCATGTGGCTGTTGTCCTGAAGTGGCATCAATCTTGGGCAGGCTTAGCAAAATCCAAAATACACGCATCCCAATCTTTTTCATGTTTATTCTGTAAAAGAAAAAGAAATGTGATCTCAGGGGGGTTCATCCCCTCTGGATGAATAGTTAAAGTTATCTGCCTGTTTAACGAGTCTTTCTGGCAGCCATCTTGCTGCTCCATTTTTAGTATCGAAAACGCACACTGACCCCCGTCCCCATATGAGGACTGGGTCGGGTCCAGACCATTTATAGGTCAGGGGATCTTTCCACAGTACTGCTGCATAATCATCTTGTGTATTAGGGTGCCATAAGCGATCTGCAGCTCTTTTATTTTTTGCATCCAAGTTTAGAAAATTTAGAATAAACAAAGCATGATTAAGTATATTTCTCGGAGACCCTTTTACTGGGTATATCATTCCTTTTTTCAATTTTTCAAAAGTATGTTTAAGAGTCTGATGGGCTCTTTCAACAATTCCTTGGCCCTGTGGGTTATAAGGAATGCCTGTAACATGTTTTATTTGTAACTGAGAGCAAAACTGCTGAAAATTATTTCCAACATAACCAGGGCCGTTGTCAGTTTTAATAATTTTGGGTTGACCCATCACTGCTAAGCAAGCAAGGGTGTGAGCAATAATGTGCTTCCCAGCTTCCCCTGTATGGAGGGTACCATAAATAAATCCACTAAAGGTATCTACAGTAACATGCAAATATTTAAGACTACTGAATTCTGGGATGTGCGTCACATCCATTTGCCATATTTCATTAGGGACTAGGCCCCTAGGATTAACTCCTAAATGTGGGGCAGGCAGGAAGGTGACACATGAAGAACATTGTTTTACAATCTGTCGAGCTTGTTCTCTAGTTATTTTGAAAAGAAGCTTAAGAGTATGGGAATTCAAATGATGTAGAGAATGGGCTTGTTGAGCTTTTTGAACTGCAGTATCAATTACAGAGCACACTAGTCGTGTGGCTAGGTCCGCAGTTGCATTCCCTTCAGAGAGCGGGCCAGGGAGGTCAGAGTGTGCTCGGAGGTGACCTATGAAAAAGGGGCAGGATCTTGACCTGATTTTTTCTTGTATTTTTAAGAAAAGGGAAACAGCAGCAGTGGAGGGTTTGATAAAAGCCACAGTCTCTAGAAATGGGACAGCGTGAGCGATATAAGCACTGTCAGTGTATAAATTAAGGGGCTGATTTGGAAAGGTTGCAAACACTGTTAGAACAGCATACAACTCTACGAGTTGGGCAGACGTATAAGGAGTAATCACAACTGTGGCCTGCCCTCTGGCTGTAAAGGCAGCTTTCCCCGAGGAAGAGCCATCTGTAAACACAGTTAGGGCTCCACTTAGTGGTTGAAGGGAGGTATTTTTTGGGAAAACAAAAGAATGGGTTTTTATAAATTGAAGCAGTTTGTTAGCAGGATAATGATTGTCTATTTGTCCAAAAAAGGATGAACAAGCAATAGGCCAATCATCTGTGGTTTGAAAAAGCCAATCAAGTTGAGCCTTGGAATATGGCTGAATAATGACATCAGGCTCTTTGCCAAAATATCTTCTTCCGTGTTCCCTACCCTGTATGAGTAAGCTTGCTACTTGGTTATAATAAGGAACAATTGCCCTTTTGGGGGAGGAGGGCAAGTGGACCCACAGGAGTGGCCCCTCCTGCCAAAAAACTCCAGTAGGTGTATAAGAGGTCGCACAAACAACAAAAAGGAGAGGTTTTCCATAACATATAAATGTAACAAACTGTTTTTCAATTGCCAACTCAACCCTTTTTAACGCCTCTTTGGCTTCAGGTGTCAATGATCTATTGGATTTAGGGTCGGAATCCCCCTTAAGGATATCAAATAGAGGCTTAAGTTCTCCAGTAGTTAGTTTTAAATAAGGCCTGATCCAATTTATATCTCCTAGGAGTTTTTGAAAATCATTGAGGGAATTCAAATGATCTATTCTCAACTGTGTCTTTTGTGTATTAATTTGGGTATTATTTAATTCAAAGCCTAAATAGGTATAAGGATCTTTTAGTTGAACTTTATTAGGGGCTATCTGAAGTCCTCTTTTTGAGAGATTGCAAATGAGGGCATTACAGCAATTCAAAAGCTGTTCCCCGTTTTTTCCTGCAAGCAGAATATCATCCATATAATGTATAAGGTAAATAGAGGGCCACAGTTTCCTAAGGGGGTCAACAGCTAGGGCAACATACTTCTGACAGAGCGTAGGACTATTAGCCATGCCCTGAGGGAGCACTTTCCATTGAAAGCGTCGCATGGGTCCCTTGAAATTGGTAACTGGCAAGCTAAAAGCAAACCTTTTCTTATCGTCAGGGTGTAATGGAATGGTAAAGAAGCAGTCTTTAAGGTCAATAACTATTTTCAGATAGTTAAGCGGGATGGCCACTGGTGTAGGGAGACCTGGTTGGAGTGCTCCCATTATTACCATGGTTTTATTAATTTCCCTAAGATCTTGTAAAAGTCGCCAATTTCCTGATTTTTTCTTAATGACAAAAATTGGAGTATTCCATGGAGAAGTAGTAGGCTCAATATGACCCGCAGCAAGTTGCTCCTGCAACAACTGTTCTGCGGCAGCTAATTTTTCAGAGGTCAAAGGCCACTGATCTACCCAAACAGGTGCATCACCTTTCCAGGTGATTTTATCTGCATAGGGTGCAGGACCATCAGTGACCATTAGGGTAAATTTCCTAGGCCTAAACGGTCTAATTTCTGAGTGACTTGAATGGGCTCTTTTATACCCTGGGATTGTTTTCCCAGGCCTTGACCAGGGAGGAAACCCTGGTTTAACAATTGAGAGGTGACAATTTCATTGGGGCTGCACATCATTAAATTTAACTGAGAAAGAATGTCACGTCCCCACAAGTTGACTGGGAGGCCGGGTATAACATATGGCTGCACTATTCCCGAGTTTCCCTCTTCATCTGTCCATCTCAAAATTTTAGCACTTTGCTCTGGATTTTTAGATTGTCCTATTCCTTGCAGGTGGGTAAGGGAAGTGGAGAGGGGCCACATCTGAGGCCACTTTTCCTTTGAAATGACTGTTGTATCCGCTCCAGTGTCTACAAGACCTTCAAACCTTTTTCCATCTAGTTTTAATGTTAACATAGGTTTGTTTCGGGTAATGTTATGTATCCAGTAGGCATCAGAGGAACTAAAGCTCTGATCTTTTCTATCTCTTCCAGTTCCAGGGTTACTAGTTTTTACAAGCGGGAGAAGGAGTAATTGAGCAATCTTTTGTCCTTTTTCTATAAAAAAAGGGGTTTGTAATGTACTTGCCATGATTTTTATTTCTCCTGTATAATCATTGTCTATAACTCCAGGGTATATTTGTAATCCCTGAGAGATGGAACTACTTCTTCCTATCAGTAATCCAAAAGTATTGGGCGGTAATGGACCAAAGGTTCCTGTGGATATAATCTGTGTTCCCATCTCAGGAGTTAGTACTGAGCGGGTGGAGGAACAGAGGTCCAGTCTTGCACTACCTGGGGTTGCTCTTGAGAGCTGGGACAAGAATTGCTTATCTGTGGGACAAACCCAATCGCCCCGGGGGTCTGCCTCGAACTCGGGGCCGGGGGCTGGCCCCTTTGGAAGTTTCCCTGCTGAGGAGGTAAGGGATTTCCCTGAGCATCTGTTTTGGAACGGCATTCAGCCGCCCAATGCCTTCCTCTTTTGCACCTGGGGCAAGGGTAGGGAGGAAGGGGACTTCTCCTGATGGGAGGCTCACTTTTTGGAGCACGGCAGTCTCTGGCAAAGTGTCCTTCTTGTTTACAGTTAAAACATCTTTTAACTTTAGAAAAATCTTTTAAAGCGGCTCCTATCGCTATACCAAGACTATGAGCAGTCCCAATACCAGCACAAAAACGAATGTAATCAGAGATGCTGTTGCCACTTCGGTGTGGACGGATAGCTGCCTGACAAGCTGGGTTGGCATTTTCAAAAGCTAGATGTTTAATAAAAATCTGTTTCAGTCTCGCTTTCTCCAAAAAGCCTTTCAGCTGTACTTGTAAGACGGCTAATAAAGTCGCTGTAAGGCTCATCTGGCCCTTGCCTAACATTTGCTAGGGAAGTAGTAACTGACCCCTTTTGGGGAAGCTTTCTCCACGCATTCACGGCAGCATTTTGAATTTGAGCGAAGAGACCAGGAGGAAACTCCTTTTGGGCTTCATGGGTATCGAAAGGAGTATTTCCTTTTAACTTTTCTAAGGTCCAATCAGCGGAGTCACCACCCGCAGCAATGTTTTTTCGGGCAGTCTCTCTACAATTTTCTGAGAATTCAGATTTCCAGAGAATAAAATCTCCCCCAGCTAGGGTGGCACGAGAGAGTCGATACCAATCGTTAGGTGTTAGCCAGAGGTCTCCTAGGGCCTCTAAAATAGAGAGGGTGTAGGGCGCAACAGGCCCATAAAGTGAAATGGCAGATTTTAATTCCTTTATGGTTGTGAAACCAAGGCGATGATATTGGCGAGTAATTACTTGTTCTCCGTCACTGCCATCATCTTCTCCTTTAACCTCAGTGACTGAAAAAAGATTTATCAAGGTCTGAGGCTTTTTTTGGGGGGGGACTACAGCTGTAGTTTTCATAGAACTACTTTGAATTTTAGGTTGGTTTTCATAGGGGCTAGGGGAAGGGGCGGCTACTGCCGGAGGAGACTCAGTAAGCTCCAGGTCTAACGCTCGCAATTCTCGGACAAGGTTATTATGTTCTTTCCTCAGCTGTATAACTCGCCTTAAATGTCTAATCTCTGCAGTGAGGCTCACAGCCATGGTATGAATAGGCATGGTAGGGATCTCTGGAGGGGCGGCTGCCAGTCTGTAAGAAGCAGGGAGCTTAGAGGAAAAGGAAGGAAAGGGCAGGAGGGCTTGGCCAGGATTATATGGGGGTGGCCGTCGGCCGAGAGAGGGCCAGTCTGGACTATGATTTTTAACGGCCTCTGTTTCTAACTCAGCCTCCTCTGCAGGGGTCAACTCATCTTTATCTATTTTGGCATGAAAAACTTTTAGAGAGGGATAAAGTGGTTTTATAGAAAGGGGAGAGGTGGCGGTCTCCCCCTTATCTTGTATGGGGGGGAAGACTGGGCCTTTGGGCGGCAGGAAGGAGGATTGTCATTATCAGGGGGCATATCAATGGAAACAGTATCAGCCCCCTGAAAATCTGAATGTGCCTCTGAAGCATTGTTCAAAGGGACTTAGAGACTTTACTGCCTGTTTTAAGAAACTTTTCCCCCTCCTGAATTACCTCTTCAACATCCTTATGAAAGTGCCTAATTTGTAAGACTTCATTAATCAGATTCCAATACGAAAAAGCAGTACCTGGTACTTTTTCTGGCCCAAAGGTCTTATAATAGTCATTTAAACAATCACCAACTCTTAGCCATCTTTTTTCATCAATAGTGCCCTCCTGAGGAAACCAAGGGCAGATATCATCTAGAAAAATGAAAAACTTTACTAAGTCTTTTTTCTTAACCCTAGTCCCTCGTGCCTTGAGTGAGTCTTTGAGCCCTCTGATAAAGAGCTCATGTTTACTCAATGTCTGTCCCATGATTGCGCCGTTCACTTACCTCTCAGGCGTGTCTCACAGAGCGGGTGACTCTGTGGCCACCAAAATGCAGGTCTTCACTCACGAGAATCCTTCGCAGGCATGTCTCACAGAGCAGGTGGCTCTGTGGCCGCCAAAATGAAAGCGTGTCTCACAGAGAAAATCTGTGGTCGCCAAAACTCTCCCGCGGCGACCTCATAATCATCGGCTGGCCAGCCCTTCCGGAACGGCGTTCGTCAGTCACAGTCTCCCCCGTGCCTCTGGCCCCATGTTGGGCGCCACCTGACCCGGCCCGCAGATCAGCAAACGTAAAATCCCGTGGGATTCTCCAACTGGGACCTAAGGAGGGGGTGCACGAATGAAAAGGGACAGAAGACAGAGAGAATGGAGACAAGACAGGCTTTCTGATCAAGTCTCATTTATTAGCAGAAAAGGCAGGGAATATATAGCATTTGAAGGGGCGTGGTAGGGAGTGGCTTCTTCTGGTTGGTTGCCCATTATGATAATGAGGTAGCTTACAAAGTCCAATCACACACCGAGTTGTGCACATGCTCAGTAGTCTTTGACGTAAGCAACGGACCTGGTTGAGGACTTAGCGGGAAGCTGTGGCGGGAAACTGACCAAGAAGAAGTAAACAACAAGATGGAGTCCTTTTGTTCTTGTGCCACATGGCTCCCAACATATATGTACCATTTCTTCTTTATCCATTCATCTACTGATGGACACTTAGGTGCTTCCATTTCTTGGCTATTGTAAATAGTGCTGCGATAAACATAGGGGTGCATCTGTCTTTCTCAAACTGGGCTGCTGCATTCTTAGGGTAAATTCCTAGGAGTGGAATTCCTGGGTCAAATGGTATTTCTATTTTCACTTTCTTGAGGAACCTCCATACTGCTTTCCACAATGGTTGAACTAATTTGCATTCCCACCAGCAGTGTAGGAGGGTTCCCTTTTCTCCACATCCTTGCCAACATTTGTTGTTGTTTGTCTTTTGGATGGTGGCCATCCTAACTGGAGTGAGGTGATATCTCATTGTGGTTTTAATTTGCATTTCTCTGATGATTAGAGATGTGGAGCATCTTTTCATGTGCCTGTTGGCCATCTGAATTTCTTCTTCTTTGGAGAAGTGTCTTTTCAGCTCCTCTGCCCATTTTTTAATTGGCTTATTTGCTTTTGGTTTGTTCAGGTGTGTGAGCTCTTTATATATTTTGAATGCAAACCCCTTATCGGATATGTCATTTATGAATATATTCCCCATACTGTAGGATGTCATTTTGTTCTACTGATGGTGTCCTTTGCTATACAGAAGCTTTATAGTTTGATATAGTCCCACTTGTTCATTTTTCCTTTTGTTTCCCTTGCCCGGGGAGATATGTTCATGAAGAAGTTGCTCGTGTTTATGTCCAACAGATTTTTGCCTATATTTTTTTTCTAAGAGTTTTATGGTTTCATGATTTACATTCAGGTCTTTCATCCATTTTGAGTTTACTTTTGTGTATGGGGTTAGACAGTAATCCAGTTTCATTCTCCTACATGTAGCTGTCCAGTTTGCCAACACCAGCTGTTGAAGAGGCCGTCATTTCCCTTTTGTATATCGATGGCTCCTTTATTGTATATTAATTGACCATATACGCTTGGGTTTATATCTGGGCTCTCTATTCTGTTCCACTGGTCTATGGGTCTGTTCTTGTGCTAGTACCAAATTGTCTTGATTACTGTGGCTTTGTAGTAGAGCTTGACATCAGGGAGCATAATTCCCCATGTTTATTCTTCCTTCTCAGAATAGCTTTGGCTATTCGGGGACTTTTGTGGGTCCATATGAATTTTAGAACTATTTTCTCTAGTTCATTGAAGAATGCTGTTGGTATTTTGATGGGGATTGCATTGAATCTGTAGATTGCTTTAGGCAGGATGGCCATTTTGACAATATGAAGTCTTCCTAGCCAAGGAATTTCCATTTATTAGTTTCCTCTTTAATTTCTCTTAAGAGTGTCTTGTAATTTTCAGGGGATAGGTCTTTCACATCCTTGGTTAGGTATATTCCTAGGTATTTTATTCTTTTTGATGCAACTGTGAATGGAATTGTTTTCCTGATTTCTGCAAGTTCACCATTAGTGAATAGGAATGCAACTGATTTCTGTGTATTAATTTTGTATCCCGCAACTGTGCTGAATTCAGATATTAGATCTAGTAGTTTTGGAGTGGATTCTTTAGGGTTTTTTTATGTACAATATCATGTCATCTGCAAACAGGGACAGTTGGACTTCTTCCTTGCCAATCTGGATGCCTTTATTTCTTTATTTTTTAATTTATTTTTTATTTTTTATTTTTTACTGTATTCTTTTATTTATTTATTTACTTATTTATTTTTTATTAAGGTATTGTTGATATACATTCTTATGAAGGTCAATGTGATCACTACATTTACCCATATTATCAAGTCCCCACCCATGCCACTATGCAGTCACTGTCCATTAGTGTAGTAAGATGCCACAGATTCACTATTTGTCTTCTCTTTGCTACAATGTTTTCCCCGTGATCCTCCACACCAGGTGTACTAAACAAAATACCCCTCAATGCCCTTCTCCCTCCCTCCCCACCCGCCTTCCAACATCCCTCCCCTTTGGTAACCACTAGTCCCTTCTTGGAGTCTGTGAGTCTGCTGCTATTTTGTTCCTTCAGTTTTGCTTCGTTGTTATACTCCACAAATGAGAGAAATCATTTGACACTAGTATTTCTCTGACTGGCTTATTTCACTGAGCATAGTATCCTCCAGCTCCATCCATGTTGTTGCAAGTGGTAGGATCTGTTTCTTTCTTATGTCTGAATAGTATTCCATTGTGTATATGTACCACATCTTCTTTATCCATTCATCTACTGATGGACACTTAGGTTGCTTCCATATCTTGGCTACTGTAAAAAGTGCTGCGATAAACATGGGTGCATATGTCTTTTTGAATCTGAGAAGTTGTATTCTTTGGATAAATTCCAAGGAATGGGATTCCCGGGTCAAATGGTATTTCTATTTTTAGCTTTTAGAGGTACCTCCATATTGCTTTCCACAATGGTTTAACTAACTTACTTTCCCACCAGCAGTGTAGGAGGGTTCCCCTTTCTCCACAACCTTGCCAGCATTTGTTGTTCTTAGTCTTTTGGATGGTGGCCATCCTTACTGGTGTGAGGTGATATCTCATTGTGGTTTTAATTTGCATTTCCCTGATGATTAGTGATGTGGAGCATCTTTTCATGTGTCTGTTGACCATCTGAATTTCTTCTTTGGAGAACTGTCTCTTCTTATCCTCTGCCCATTTTTCAATAGGTTTATTTGCTTTTTGGGTGTTGAGGCGTGTAAGTTCTGTATATATTTTGGATGTTAACCCCTTGTCAGATATGTCATTTACAAATATATTCTCCCATACTGTAGGATGCCTTTTTGTTCTGTTGATGGAGTCCTTTGCTGTACAGAAACTTTTTAGTTTGATGTAGTCCCATGAGTTCATTTTTGCTTTTGTTTCCCTTGCTCGAGGAGATGTGTTTAGGAAGAAGTTGCTTGTGCTTATATTTAGGAGATTTTTGCCTATGTTGTCTCCTAAGAGTTTTATGGTTTCATGACTTACATTCAGGTCCTTGATCTATTAGGGTTTACTTTTGTGTATGGGTTTAAACAATAATCCAGTTTCATTCTCTTGTGTGTAGCTGTCCAGTTTTGCCAACACCGGCTGTTGAAGAGGCTGTCATTTCTCCAGTGTATGTCCATGGCTCTTTTATCATATACTAATTGACCATACATGGTTGGGTTTATATCACGGCTCTCTAGTTTGTTCCATTGGTCTATGGGTCTGTTCTTGTGCCAGTATCAAATTGTCTTGATTAGTGTGGCTTTGTAGTAGAGCTTGAAGTTGGGGAGCACAGTTCCCCCAGCTTTATTCTTCCTTTTCAGAATTTCTTTGGCTATTTGGGGTCTTTTTGGTTCCATATGAATTTTAGAACTATTTGCTCTAGTTCATTGAAGAATGCTCTAGGTATTTTGATAGGAATTGCATTGAATCTGTGGATTGCTTTAGGTCGAATGGCCATTTTGACAATATTAATTCTTCCTATCCATGAGCATGGGATGTGTTTCCATTTACTGGTACTTCTTTAATTTCTCTCATGAGTGTCTTGTAGTTTTCAGAGTATAGGTCTTTCACTTCCTTGGTTAGGTTTATTCCTAGGTATTTTATTCTTTTTGATCCAACTGTGAATGGAATTGTTTTCCTGATTTCTCTCTCTGCTAGTTCATTGTTAGTGTATAGGAATGCCACAGATTTCTGCATATTAATTTTGTATCCCGCAAATTGGCTGAATTCTGATATTAGACCTAGTAGTTTTGGAGTGGATTCTTTAGGGTTTTTATGTACAATGTCATGTCATCTGCCAACAGGGACAGTTTAACTTCTTCCTTTCCAAACTGGATGCCTTTTATTTCTTTGTGTTGTATGATTGCCATGGCTAGGATCTCCAGTACTATGTTGAATAGAAGTGGGGAGACTGGGCATCCTTGTCTTGTTCCCAATCTAAAAGGAAAAGTTTTCAGCTTCTCTTTGTTAAGTATAATGTTGGTTTTGGGTTTGTCATATATGGCCTTCATTATGTTGAGGTACTTGCCCTCTATATCCATTTTGTTGAGAGTTTTTATTATGAATGGATGATAAATTTTGTCAAATGCTTTTTCAGCATCTATGGAGATGATCATGTGGTTTTTGTCCTTTTTGTTGATGTGGTGGATGATGTTGATGGATTTTCGAATGTTCTACCATCCTTGCTTCCCTGGGATGAATCCCACTTGATCATGATGGATGATATTTTTGATGTATTTTTGAATTCGGTTTGCTAATATTTTGTTGAGATTTTTGCATCTATGTTCATCAGTGATATTCGTCTGTAATTTTCTTTTTTTTTTGGTGTCTTTGCCTGGTTTTGGTATTAGAGTGATGTTGGTCTCATTGAATGAGTTTTGCAGTATTCCCTCCGCTTCTACTTTTTGAAATCTTTAAGGAGGATGGGTATTAGGTCTTCACTAAATGTTTGATGTAATTCCGCAGTGAAACCACCTGATCTAGGTGTTTTATTCTTAGGTATTTTTTTGATTACTAATTCAATTCCTTTGATGGTAATTGGTCTACTCGTATTTTCTGTTTCTTCCTGGGTCAGCCTTGGAAGGTTGTATTTTTTTAGAAAGTTGTCCATTTCTTCTAGGTTATCCAGTTTGTTACCATATAATTTTTCATAGTATTTTCTAATAGTTCTTTGTATTTCTGTGGTGTCTATAGTGATTTTTCCTTTCTCATTTCTGATCATGTTTATGTGTGTAGATTCTCTTTTTTTCTTGATAAGTTCCGCTAGGGGTTTATCTATTTTGTTTATTTTCTCAAAGAACCAGCTCCTGCTTTCATTGATTCTTTCTATTGTCTTAGTCTTCTCAATTTTATTTATTTCTGCTTTAAACTTTATTATGTCCCTCCTTCTACTGACTTTGGGCCTCATTTGTTCTTCCTTTCCTAGTTTCATTAATTGTGAGTTTAGACTGTTCATTTGGGATTGCTCTTCTTTCCTGAGGTAGGCCTGTATTGCAATATATTTCCCTCTTAGCATGGCCTTCACTGCGTCCCACAGATTTTGTGCTGTTGAATTATTGTTGTCATTTGTCTCCATGTGTTGCTTGATCTCTGTTTTATTTGGTCATTTAGGATTATTTAGGAGCATGTTATTTAGAAGTATGTTATTAAGCCTCCTTGTGTTTGTGGGCTTTTTCATTTTCTTTGTGTAATTTATTTCTAGTTTCATACCTTTGTGATCTGAGAAGCTGGTTCGTACAATTTCAATCTTTTTAAATTTACTGAGGTTCTTTTTGTGGCCTAGTATATGATCTATTTTTGAAAATGTTCCATGTGCACTTTAGAAGAATGTGTACCCTGTTGCTTTTGGATGGAGTTTTCTGTAGATGTCGTTAAGTCCTTCTGTTCTAATATATTGTTCAGTGCTTATGTCCATTTATTTTCTGTCTGGTTGATCTGTCCTTTGGAGTGAATGGTGTGTTGAAGTCTCCTAAAATGAATGTATTGCATTCTATTTCCCTTTTTTAATCTGTTATTATTTGTTTCAGATATGTAGGTGATCCTGTGCTGGGTGCACAGATATTTATAATAGTTATATCCTCTTGCTGGACTGACCCCTTTATCATTATGTAATGTCCTTCTTTGTCTCTTGTGACTTTCTTTGTTTTGAAGTCTATTTTGTCTGATACAAGTATTGCAACTCCTACTTTTTTCTCCCTATTAGTTGCATGAAATATCTTTTTCCATCCCTTAATTTCAGTTTGTGTATGTCTTTGGGTTTGAAGTGAGTCTCTTGTAGGCAGTATATAGATGGGTGTTGTTTTTTTATCCATTCAGTAACTCTATGTCTTTTGATTGCATTCAGACCATTTACATTTAGGGTGATTATTGATAGGTATGTACTTATTGCCATTGCAGGGTTTAGATTCGTGGTTACCAAAGGTTCAAGGGTAATTCCTTACTATCTAACGGTCTAATTTAACTCACTTCGTATGCTATTACAAACACAACCTAAAGGTTCTTTTTTTTTCTCCTTTTTCTTCTTCCTCCGTTCTTTGTATGTTATGAATCATATTCTGTACTCTTTGTCTATCCCTTAGGTGACATCTATTTAGCCTTAGGAATACTGCCATCTTTAGGAGTCCCTCCAAAATGCACTGTAGAGGTGGTTTGTGGGTGGTAAATTCTCTCGGCTTTTGCTTATCTGAAAACTGTTTAATCCCTCCTTGTTCTTACACTTTTAAGCGAGAAGCTTATTTGCTCATGATTGGTAGAAGTAATGCTTGAAACCTTAGAAGAGGACAACTGCTCCTTCTCCCTTTGCCACGTCGTGTTCTGCTGGATCTGGTGAGTTAGGCCTTCAGTGCTGATGGGGTGCTCATTCTCATCTAGGTGCAGGACATTCTGAGGTAGCAAAGCAGACAGAAGAAAGCCTGCCTTCGCAGAGCATGCCATAGGCAGGAGGAGAGAAACCATAAACACGGAAAATCGTGTATTTAAAGGCTGATAGATGCAACGGAAAAAATAACACAGGGAGGGTTGGGAGTAAAGGAGTGGATCTAATCTTAAATAGCATGGTCGGAGGGGCCTCTAGAGAAGATGGTATGTGAGCCCTGTGCATGTCCTGGACAAGACTCCAGGCAGAGGGACCTGGGTGCAAATGTCCCTAGATGAAGCATTCCTGGTTTTGTTAAGGGACCGTAAGGAGACTGGGGTGTAAGAAGCAAACAAGCGGGGGACGACTTGAATGGGGTCAGAGTCGAGCTGGGGCTGGACTGCACCGCCGATGTAGGCTTTGGCACTTTGGGTGAAATGAGTGAATTTCTCCTCTTTAAAGCGGAATCTGAGATCTAAGAGCTGAAAACTACTTTTAAGTCTCCATATCTTCTGCCACCCTGTTTTGTCCCTACTCATCTCCACCCCCTCCTGAATGTTTCTGTTAATACCAGGGCCATGATAAGGAGGCAGTGAGGGAAACATTTTCTTCCCATGCAAAATTTAAGGGGGGGCCAACAGCCTCAGTGGTCACTGGGTTTCCTTTTGTCTCCGTCTCTGGTGTGGCAGAGTGCAGCATTGTTATTGGCCCTGTCTTTAAATTTTGATATTTTGCTTATTGTGGATTTGGGGCATTAATTTTGTTTTTTAAAAAGATAGCATTGAATGTTATTAATTGCTGATGTTTCTTGGCACTGTTCCCCTTAAATTCTGTGCCCAAGGTGTGTCCCTCACTCACCTTATCCTAGTCCCCACCTTGATGCTCTCTCTTCTCCGTTTCCCCAGTGTCAGCCTAAACTAAGGGTCTACAAACAGTTTCTGTAAAGGCCAGATAGTAACAATTTTAGGGCCATACTTTTTGGGCCATACAGTCTCTGTCACACTGCCACTGGGGCACAGAAGCAGCCACAGACCATAAAGGAAACCAGCAACACTGGCTGTGGTCCAGTACGTCGGAGGAGGTCATTGAGAAGACGCTACTGCCATTTGACCCCCAGAGCTGGACCCAGCCAACGGGAGGCTCCTCCTCCCCTCCCGTGTCCTCGGAACATATGTCTGCCCACTGTTCCCACGGTGGAACCTTTCAAGGGTGCAGCCTTGAGACAGCAGTGTGTTGCTAAGTCCATCTGGATGGTACATGTGAAGTTTAAGGCCTTTTTATAAACTGAGATTCTGTCAGGCAGATCTATTCATCTTGCAGTTGCCCAGCGAAGCTTCTGGGTAAACTCCCTTGCTCACTGAACCTGCCACCTGCCAGTCTGGAGTGACCACCTCTTTCTTGGGTCTCTCCTTGCCCAAGTTTAGGGACCCGATGTACCAAGGCCAGTTTCAGATTTCAGTCAGGGAACTCCTGAGGTTGCAGAGCAGAACAGTAAAACTTTATTAATGGAGACTGAAATTTGAAGTTAATGTAATTTTCATGTGTCATGAAATATTATTCTTCCTTAGACGTTAATCCCCAACCATTAAAAAATGTAAAAATCATTCTTTGCTCACAGGCCTTGCTGCCAGGGCCAAGCTGGTTTGGGAAGCCTTGATCTAAACTGCCGGTGCCTGTAAAGGGTCTTTCAAAAGTACTGTTTTCTCTCCTCTTGTTGCTCAAGTACTCCCAGCTGACCACACTGAGGGCAGATTCAGGGCCGCTGGGTTTGACCCACACTTTCAACTGAAACTTGTTTTTCTCTCCTCCCTCAAATATACCCTCTATGTGGAACCAGTCCAGTCTCTACTGTCCTCTAAACAAACCAAATTCATTGCCACCTGCCTTTGACCCTGTGGCTTTTACTTTCTCTCCAGCACCCTGCAAGGTCATTCTCCTTTTCTGACTCCCCGGCCACTAGCGGCCTCCTCTTTTTCTCTGAACTCCTACTGCAGTTGCCAGTTATACCTCATTTCTTTCTTAATTCTAACATTTTCTTATATTTCAGTATTATAGATGTATGTATCATGCTCTGGAGATGCCACCTACTCTCTATAAATCCTTCAGGATGCCTAGGCCAGAGCAGAGGCCATGGTAGAAGCTTGACTACTCATGAACTGACTAGTATTATTATATCTTATAATCAAGTGGAACTGATGACATCAAGCCCTCTGAACTTTGGAGGTGGGGAATCATTTTAATTTGATACCCAGATTATTGGTGTTCTCTTGTCTCCTTCACTCTGATTAGTGGCATTTTGTGCCCTGTGTTATCCCAGTGCCTTACCATGTACTTCCTTCATATCCCCTACTTTTTCCTGATTCGCCAATTTACTAAATGAAACCCTTAGGTTAAACAGACCTGTCTGACCACTTTCAACTAACGGTAGAGGAAGAAGGAGTCGTCATTTATTAAGCATGTAGTGACGTGGCAAACAGTCTGCTAGGAAACCTACGTTGAGGTAGGAATATTATTCCTGGCTTTCAGAGGAGGGGTCTGAGGTTCAGAAAAGTTCTAAACCCATCTGAGCCTAAGGAGTGGAACTAAAATACCCAGGAGGTGACTGTAAAAGAATCCAAAGGGATTTAGCCTCCCTGACAGGACTGAGGACGTCAGCTCTCGGCCGGCACTTGCCTCGCCTCTGCATCCCCCTTCCGCACCTGTACTCCTACCAAATTTCCCAACGTTCGCGCTGCGTTATGAGACCCTGTGTGAAGCTCAGACCCCGGAGGGCAGCACGTGACGCTCACTCCAAACGGGCTACATTTTCTTCCTCTTAATCTCTCCCACTTCTATTTTCCAACCTCTACATACCTTTTTCAAATCGAATGGCTATTTTAAATCTACACCTAAATAAATATGTCACTTTATTTTATCTTATTGAGGCATAATTGACATATAGCGTGATATTAGTTTCAGGTGTACAACATGATGATTTGACTTTTGTATATACTGTGAACTGATCAGTATAGTAAGTCTAGTTACTATACATAGTTACAAAATGTTTTTTTTTGTATCATGCATATATCCTTTCAAATGTTGAAGTATTTACATTTAAAAAGGGGGTGAAACTAATTTTAATAGTATGTTTTATTTAACCCACTATATAAAAAGCATTGTCACATCAACATGCAGTCACTGTGAAAATTAAGTTTCATACTAATTCTTTGTATTTGACACTTTCAGCCGCATCTTAAGTGCCCGTAGCTACATATATGGCTACTATATTGGACAGAACAGGTGTACGTGATTTCTCAGAGTTATACAGAACAGGCAAAGGAATGGAAGTATTTTTCTTTTGCATTCCTTGGTAAAGGCTGCCCCTGGGTCACGTAATCCCAGGTACTTCAGTGTTCGCTGCAGTCAGGCTATTAGTCCTAAACCTAGGAGAAATGAGCACTTCTCTTCCAAATTAACTTTTTAAAGCACAGGGAAAATACTTTGGCCTAATTTGGGTTTTGTATCCATTTTTTGAACCTACAGAGGTCAGGAGAATTAGCATCATAATTTTCCCAAACAGGCCATGTACTCATATAGGGGAAGAAAAATCATTTTCCCTCTATCCTTCTGAGTTCCTAGCTGAGACCCCTGTACTAAAAGACTGATTAACAAGGGAAAAACAAATAGAAGGTATTAACATGTGTATCTCATGTACACACCCGTGATGGCTAGGGAAAAATCAGTAACTCAAAGAGGTAACTTAGGTTCAGGCTTAAATATCATTTTAGGGAAAGGGGAGGTCTCTTGCGGAGAGTAAATGATTTTTAAGACAGATGAATGAGTCCTTAGAAGAACAGGTAGGAGGCATGGTAGTTTGTGACAGTGGGTCTGGGTGGGTGTAGGGCTGCCCTCTGGTCTCCTCTGTGATGACCGTCCGTCCTCCCTGGTTAATGAAACTCCCCGGGAGGAGATTTATGACAACTGAGTTCCTTTTGGAGGTTCTGTCTTTAGGCAGAGAAGGGGAGTTCAAAGAAAGCCTTTCCCTGCAGTTGCTGTTTTTCCAAGTGTCCACAGCTCAAAATAGCCAGTCTGCCACAGTGGCCTATTTGCAGGTGGCATATTCTGAGCTCCTACAGTCATATTTTGGGGTGCATATTTTGCTGTCCTTCTCTCACATGTAAACAGAAGTTGGCAGATGAAATTAAAGACAGGATGCATGGATATAGTCATTGGAGGCAGTTATGTTATCTATACACCTATCCCAGTTTGGGTCCATTGTCAGCATCCAATTTTTTAAAAATAGTAGAATAATTGATTAGAAGCCTACTACTTTATACAGGATTATACAGCTCAGGCTTATTTTTATACAAGTCAGCATAGCTAATGGTGTTTGAAAGGTTGGTTTGTTGGGACAGGTGGGTACTGTCCAATTCTGACTCCAGGTCTATCTCATGGGTGGTCATTCTTTGTGGTGTGGTGTTTTTTGAAGAAGTTTCAAAAGAAAGAATAATTTTTATAAAACTAGTACAACACTAGAGTTTGTAGGCAGTTCCAGCCCTTGTCTCTATCATTTCAGGGTTGCTATAGCCTCTGGGGAGCATCGCCCCTTTTGGGTCTTGCTGAAATCGAAAGCTCGCACATGTTCGATGATTTGATTGTATCTTGAGGTTTGCACTCTCATGGAAGGCCATATGGACTTAAGTCATGGCTCATTTGTCCAAGGATCTGACTCCTGTCTAATGCTATGGTCTTACATCCAGCAGACACCTTTGCATGTCTCCAAGATTCCACTGCAGTTGAGGCAGGTCACTAGTGGGAATAATTCCATAAATTTAACCTAATTGTAAGTAAATCCCTGTGTTTCCTTGAGAAACTTAGGATGCTTTTGTGTACCAAGACTCTCTGGCGTATGATATACCAGTTATACCACTTTTGAGCTGTTTGACTCTGGGAAGTTACTTTACTCCTTAATGTCTCAGTCCCATCTTACGGGAAATAGGGATCATAATTATATCTACTCCATAGAGTTTTTATTATGATTAACAGAATAATTCATGTGAATCTCTAATGACAATGCCTGTCACTTAGAAGGCACTACTAAATATTAGCTAGCTGGCAGTAGAACAAGATGTGGCATGGTTTGAGTTTCTCAGACTTCAACAGAAGGCAGTTTATTATATCCCTTCAATGATTTTCCATAACACGACCATCTGAATCTCTATATTCTGATTCAACTTTCCCTATGTATTATAAACTAGTGATGAGTAAGGACACAAATATGAAGAAATTCTCATAAAACCTCATGATACAATGCTGAACTCTCCTGGTGAACACTATAGTGGGAACAGCCTTCTGTCTCAACTTCAATAAATTGTTTTATCCTTTCACTCCAACCTTTTATTGTAGTTCTCTTATCGGCACAGGATTGATGTGGGACGGGGCGCAGAAAGAAGAAAATGTCTGGAAAATAGAGTATTTACCTGAAAAACAACAGTTCAAACAAGAAGAGATGATGAGATAGTTAAATAATAAGTTTAAGATCCCTGCCCACTCACTCACATAGAGGCTTGAGTAAGTTTTAGATAAGCTGTAGAAAAATAAATGCTCTTATATAGTCTGACTGAATTGTTAAACCCTGTCATCAGCACCAGCTTCATTATGTGGGACTCAGTGAAAAAGAGTCCCTGTTCAAAAATGCAGAGTCCCTATTCAAAAAACAGGAAAAACGTGCAGTTAAAGGTACCAGAACTCTTCCACAATCTTTCAATTTGTCAAGATGTTTTTTGATTTTTAATTTTCTAAGTAAAGAAAACAAGGATTTAAAATTATTAGCATGAACTTCACCCTTCCTCTTTACATTGTGCAATGCCAGTTTTAAATGCAAATGTTAGCATTTAATTTGTATACAAAATCATCGAAGTTATGCAGTTAGCATTTTATAGCTCTTATTGTATATTTCATTTTTGCCTGAATAATAGAAATACTGCACAAAAGTAACTCAACTGTTTTATTTCACTTCTTGATACCTACATGCTCCATCAGTATTCTTTTGGCCAATGATAAGGAAGGACTGAACGGAAAAGGAATTATGGGTTTTACCCTATCTTTCCTTTTTTCCTATCATTATTTCAACATAAGTGGTTGGCTAATACTGAGCAGTAGCAAGAGTAAGAAAGGGTGTTGTAGGGTTCCTTGCTTGCTTGTTTCTTAGAATGCCCTTGCCCTCTTTTGTGCTGGAAGCCAAGTTCTGATTCGAACAGAAAGTGTGACCTCTAGCGGCTCTCCGTGTCCCTGCTTACCTAGCTGCAGATGTATGCTGCTTACTTTAGAGTCTCATTGAACTCCCGCAAGTCGTGTACCCAATGGAATCCTGTACTCACGGGGCATTTCAAACACTATATGCAAATTGGGCAGCAAGAAATAGCAAACACATTGCACACATCTCCTCTGCTCTTATGCATGATCCAGTGTTCCATCAGACATCACTTACAAAACACAAATTCAAAGACCAAGTTTTTAAGAATTTCAAGACAGTGATAGCAGAGCATTAACCTAAACTCAGGGCCTTGTGAGAGCAGCCAAATGCACTGGCCACATGCCCGCCTGCCATATGTGTTTGGACCAAACATCTTCAATTCCCTGCTGGTTGAGGAGAGACTGCTCATTGCCACCTCAGACTTTTCTCTCCTACACCCTTGGTAACAGAACTCCAATTTTATTTGGGGTGGTAAGGTGCTTAGCTAAAAACTACATTTCCCAGCATTTTCTGCAGTTACTGTAGCCATGTGAATGAGGTTTGGTTAATCAGATGCATGTAGAAAGAAGGGAATAAAGAAAGAAAAGAAGAAAGAAAGGGAGGGGGGTACAGAGGGAGGGAGAGAGGAAGGAAGGAAGGAAGAAAGAAAGAAACTCTTCCTCTTTCCTCCCAGGTCAGGACTATATTCTGGAGCTCTGAGGGTGCTGGTTGCTGATAAACTTCAGATAATGCAGTGTTACAATGCAATATGTTATAACGATGTAGTGATCATACAATAAAATGAGTGTAGCATATAGTGTTTTTTCATAAGAAATTTAAATGCCAATATCTTGCGATAAGCATGGTAAAGAAAATCATTAAAACCCTTGTGAATAATTAGACTACCTACAGGAAAGAGATGTCAACCATTACTCTGCCAATTATGAATAGGTCGTTTTGTAAGAGTAAAGCGATGAAGTTGACAAATACTGCCACCTAGTGTTAAAAATCAAAACTACAATTTCTTATCTGTGGAGACTGAAAGGGGTTTGAGTTAGGTGGGTTTTTTCTCAGACTGATTGGTACTGGCTATGCTAATTGTCTTGTCCATTTGTGAAGAACCACTAGGCAACGTTTGCCAGGAGTTCCCTGGAGGTAACTGGGGTGGTAGTTGGAATGTAATCATAAATTAAGCTAGTGTATGGAGTGTGTTCCATTTTCCATTTTTCCAGTCTAAGGGCTGTCCTGGCTGAGCAGCACAAAGGATGGTCTTTGAACTAAGAAAGGGTTAAAGCAGAAGGGAATCTAGACTGAGGGTAGTGGAGGAAAGCAATGGAATTTCAATGCTCTGACCTCTTCCCAGCTGTCCTTCCAGCTGATCCTTAGGCTGGACCTCAGGCCTATTTTCTCCCCTCCTAACTTGTTCCTTCTGTCCTTTTAAACCCCATTTGCCCCATCATGACCCTTTAAAGGCTTGTCCTCTCTCTCATCCCCTTTCTAATATCCTTGTCACATCACTTCGAGTTAGCGCTGTTTGGTGGGAAGGAAGGTAGAGAAAGGAGTGGTTTGAATCTAGAGTCCCCCATTTATCTTACTATTTATATTCAGCAAGTGATTAAAATTTTCTAAGTCTCAAATTATCCATATTTGTAGGGGGTACAAATATGTGCTTTACAAAATGGTTGCAAAGTTTAAATGGGGAAATGTATTGTGAGAGAAACTGGCATGTGGTTGATAGTCAGGAAATTTTATTTTCTTTCCCTTCTCTAATTCTCCTGTTGTCCTTATATCACTGTTAGGGAAAAATTAGTAAAAGAGAGAACTTGGCTATTGGTATGAGATATCAGGCATAAATAATCTTCCAAGCTTGATTTTAAAGATATGATGATAGGCAATATTGATTGTTTTTCTGTTTTTTCACCTGGATGTTTTCTGAGAAAGTGAAGCTCATTAGATGTGGTTGCATTGTGGAAAGAAAAAACATCTGCTATTCCACTTACTCACCTGTATTTGAGACAAGTCACTTTTGCTTCTCTGAAGCTAATTTTTTCATCCGTGAAATAAGAACAATGTCCTTTTCATGCCCACTTACTCTGCGCATATGAGGACACATGAGGTAAAATAGCTGGAAGGATTTTGTAAAGTTTAAAGTAAATACTAATGTAATAATTACTATCTTTTCTTTGCTCCATGTTGTACCCATAGTGGACATTCAGTAAAGATTAAAAAAAAAACATTAACCTCCATCAGTAGATGAATGGGTAAAGAAGATGTGGTACATATACACAATGGAATACTATTCAGCCATAAGAAAGAAACAAATCCTACCATTTGCAACAACATGGATGGAGCTGGAGGATATTATGCTCAGTGAAATAAGCCAGGCAGAGAAAGACAAGTGCCAAATGATTTCCCTCATTTGTGGAGTATAACAATGAAGCAAAACTGAAGGAACAAAACAGCAGCTGACTCAGAGACTCCAAGAAGGGATTAGTGGTTACCAAAGGGAAGGGGTGTGGCAGGGTGGGTAGGGAGAGTGGAGAAGGGGATTGAGGGGTATTATGTTTAGTACACATGGCGTGTGGGGGTCACAGGGAAGACAGTGTAGCACAGAGAAGGTAAATAGTGAATCTGTGGCATCTTACTGCACTGATGGACAGTGACTGCAATGGAATATGAGTGAGGATTTGATATGGGTAAATGTAGTAACCACATTGTTTTTTCATGTGAAACCTTCGTAAGAGTGTATATAAATAATACCTTAATAAAAAAAATATTAAACATGAATTTTACCTAATTAATTCATCCAATATCACTGAGTGACTACTAAGTGCCAGACACTATATTTAGCATGTATTGTGTAAAAGGCACTTCGCTAGGTTTTGGTGGGGCTGCGAAAATGATTAGGGTCCTTCCTAGAGTTTGTTGGGCAAAGATGGGATAATAGAGCACTACAGAATGAAATTAGTACAAAGTTGGGGAATGTGTGCTTACTAAGGGCATCATTTGTTGCAGGAGTCCAGAAAGAGGAGCAATTGATGTTGTGGAGTTCAAGGAAGGCTTCACCAAGATAAGGCATTTGACATACATATGTTTGTAAACCGAAATGGGGAAAAGGAAATTCCAGGTAGAAGGTGCGTTATGAACAAAGGCATGCATTTGGCAAAGAGCAGGTAGGAAAGGGCAAGCTGTGGCATGGAGTCTCTTCATAGCCATAAGGAATAGACATAAACACTGTTTGTGTGGTTGAAACGTTTCTTTGAAAACTCTATTCTAAAATAATTTGTATGATTTGTTTGTTTTAAAAGCATGTTTGGATTATATTGTTCTTAGTTGTCAGGAGAAAGCTTGAGTTGTTTAATCAAGAATCATCTTTTGAAAAGATTATTTTCAGAGAAATGCTCAAATAAAGTTAACCCTATACTTAAATGTTGGTGTTACTCTTGACAAATTAATTTGTCCATCCACTCACTCTACAAACATTTACTAAATGCTTTGTTTTTAAGGGAATGCCAATGATTTTTTTCATGTTGAATGTGTTACCTCTACATTCAATATTAGAAATAATAATTATAGGACTTTTCCTTTATTTGGAGAGCTTATATTTCATAGTACACTCCTATAACTCTTATGATACTTAATCTTTAAGTTTTTTGACCTGAAATTAGTCTGATTCCTCCTTTTTCTAACACGATGGGAAAGTGTTCACATTTGGAGACAATAGGTGTTGACAGTTGGGATACAGCCCCAGTGCTGAGAAGTGAGGTCCACAACTTGTGGAGAGAGTTGGTGGCCTAGTTTAACAGATAGACTCTGGAAGGTAATAGGCATTTTTTTAAATGTGAATAGGAAGTGTTATATTTTATTACTTAGAAATGATTCACAAATAATGTTATCACACGTTAAAATTCTAAAATACATGACTACTCTTTTTTTTTATTAATATACAATAACATGAGCAACATTATGGTTACTAGACTCCCCCTGTTATCAAGTCTGCACCACATACCCCATTGCAGTCACTGTCTATCAGCGTAGTAAGATGCTATAGAATCACTACTTGTCTTCTCTGTGTTATACTGCCTTCTCCGTATCCCCCCACCCCACCCCACCCCTGCTACATTATGTGTGCTAATTGTAATGCCCTTTGTCCCCATTATCCCTCCCTTCCCACCCATCCTCCCCAGTCCCTTTCCCTTTGGTAACTGTTAGTCCATTCTTGGGTTCTGTGAGTCTGCTGCTGTTTTGTTCCTTCAGTTTTTTCTTTGTTCTTATACTCCACAGTGAGTGAAATCATTTGGTACTTGTCTTTCTCTGCCTGGCTTATTTCTCTGAGCATAATACCCTCTAGCTCCATCCATGTTGTTGCAAATGGTAGGATTTGTTTTCTTCTTATGGTTGAATACTATTCCATTGTGTATATGTACCACATCTTCTTTATCCATTCATCTACTGATGGACATTTAGGTTGCTTCCATTTCTTGGCTATTGTAAATAGTGCTGCGATAAACATAGGGGTGCATATGTCTTTTTCAAACTGGGCTGCTGCATCCTTAGGGTAAATTTCTAGGAGTGGGATTCCTGGGTCAAATGGTATTTCTATTTTGAGTTTTTTGAGGAACCTCCATACTGCTTTCCACAATGGTTGAACTAATTTGCATTCCCACCAGCAGTGTAGGAGGGTTCCCTTTTTTCCACATCCTCGCCAACATTTGTTGTTGTTTGTGTTTTGGATGTTGGCCATCCTCACTGGTGTGAGGTGATATCTCATTGTGGTTTTAATCTGCATTTCTCTGATGATTAGCGATGTGGAGCACCTTTTCATGTGCCTGTTGGCTATCTGAATTTCTTCTTTGGAGAAGTGTCTTTTCAGCTCCTCTGCTCATTTTTTAATTGGCTTATTTACTTTTTGTTTGTTAAGGTGTATGACCTCTTTATATAATTTGGATGTCAACCCCTTATCGGATATGTCATTTATGAATATATTCTCCCATACTGTAGGATGTCTTTTGGTTCTACTGATGGAATCCTTTGCTGTACAGAAGCTTTATAGTTTGATATAGTCCCACTTTTTCATTTTTGCTTTTGTTTCCCTTGCCCAGGGAGATATGTTCATGAAGAAGTTGCTTATGTTTATGCCCAAGAGATTTTTGCCTATATTTTTTTCTAAGAGTTTTATGGTTTCATGACTTACATTCAGGTCTTTGATCCATTTTGAGTTTACTTTTTTGTATAGGGTTAGACAGTAATCCAGTTTCATTCTCTTACATGTAGCTGTCCATTTTTGCCAACACCAGCTGTTGAAGAGGCTGTCATTTCCCCATTGTATATCCATGGCTCCTTTATTGTATATGAATTGACCATATATGCTTGGGTTTATATCTGGGCGCTCTATTCTGCTCCACTGGCTTATGGGTCTGTTCTTGTGCCAGTACCAAATTGTCTTGATTACTGTGGCTTTGTAGTAGAGCTTGAAGTCAGAGAGCATAATTTCCCCTGCTTTATTTTTCCCTCTCAGGATAGCTTTGGCTATTCGGGGCCTTTTGTCGTTCCATATGAATTTTAGAACTATTTGCTCTAGTTCATTGAAGAATGCTGTTGCTATTTTGATAGGAATTGCATCGAATCTGTAGATTGCTTTAAGCAGGATGGCCATTTTGACAATATTAATTCTTCCTAGCCAAGAGCATGAGATGAATTTCCATTTATTAGTGCCCTCTTTAATTTCTCCTAAGAGTGTCTTGTAGTTTTCAGAGTATAGATCTTTCACTTTCTTGGTTAGGTTTATTCCTAGGTATTTTATTCATTTGGATGCGATTGTGAATGGAATTGTTTTCCTAATTTCTCTTGCTGCTAGTTTATTGTTAGTGTATAGGAATGCAACAGATTTCTGTGTATTAATTTTGTATCCTGCATATTTGCTGAATTCAAATATTAGATCTAGTAGTTTTGAAGTGGATTCTTTAAGGTTTTTTAAGTACAATATCATGTCATCTGCAAACAGGGACAGTTTGAGTTCTTCCTTGTCAATCTGGATGCCTTTTATTTCCTTATGTTGTCTGATTGCTGTGGCTAGGACCTCCAGAACTATGTTGAATACAAGTGGGGAGAGTGGGCATCCTTGTCTTGTTCCCCACCTTAAATGAAAAGCTTTCAGCTTCTCGCTGTTAAGAATAATGTTGGCTGTGGGTTTGTCATATATGGCCTTTATTATGTTGAGGTACTTGGCCTCTATACCCATTTGTTGACAGTTTTTATCATGAATGAATGTTGAATTTTGTCGAATGCTTTTTCAGCATCTATGGAGATGGTCATGTGGTTTTGGTCCTTTTTGTTGATGTAGTGGATGATGTTGATGGATTTTCGAATGTTGTACCATCCTTGCATCCCTGGGATGAATCCCACTTGATATGATGGATGATCTTTTTCATGTATTTTTGAATTCGGTTTGCTAATATTTTGTTGAGTATTTTTGCATCTATGCCAATCAGGGATATTGGTCTGTAATTTTCTTTTTTTGTGGTGTCTTTGCCTGGTTTTGGTATTAGAGTGATGCTGGCCTCGTAGAATGAGTTTGGAAGTATTCCCTCTTCTTCTACTCTTTGAAAACTTTAATGAGGATGGGTATTAGGTCTTAACTAAATGTTTGATAAAATTCAGTGGTGAAACCATCTGGTATAAGCTTTTGTTCTTAGGTAGTTTTTTGATTACCAATTCAATTTCATTGCTGGTAATGGGTCTATTCAGATTTTCTGTTTCTTTTTGGGTCAGCCTTGGAAGGTTGTATTTTTTTTAAAAGTTGTTCATTTCTTCTAGGTCATCTAGTTTGTTATCATATAATTTTTCATAGTATTCTCTCATAATTCTTTGTATTTCTGTGGTATCTGTAGTGATTTTTCCTTTCTCATTTATGATTCTGTTTATGGGTGTAGACTCTCTTTTTTTCTTGGTAAGTCCCTCTAGGGGTTTATCTATTTTGTTTATTTTCTCAAAGAACCATCTCCTGCTTTCATTGATTCTTTCTATTGTTTTATTCTTCTCAATTTTATTTATTTCTACTTTAATCTTCATTATGTCCCTCCTTCTACTGACTTTGGGCCTCATTTGTTCTTCCTTTTACAGTTTCATTAATTGTGAGCTTAGACTGTTCATTTGGGATTTAACTTCTTTCCTGAGGTAGGCCTGTATTGCAATATATTTCCCTCTTAGCACAGCCTTCGCTGTATTCCACAGATTTTGTGGTGTTGAATTATTGTTGTCATTTTTCTCAATATATTGCTTGATCTCTGTTTTTATTTGGTCATTGATCCATTGATTATTTAGGAGCATGTTATTAAGCCTCCATGTGTTTGTGGGCTTTTTCGTTTTCTTTATGTAACATATCTAGTTTCATACCTTTGTGATCTGAGAAGCTGGTTGGTACAATTTAAATCTTTTTAAATTTACTGAGGTTATTTTTATGGCCTAATATGTGATCAATTTTTGAAAATGTTCCATGTGCACTTGAGAAGAATGTGTATCCTGTTGCTTTTGGATGGAGTGTTTTGTAGATGTCCGTTAGGTTCATCTGTTCTAATATGTTGTTCAGTGCCTCTGTGTCTTTACTTATTTTCTGTCTGGTTGATCTGTCCTTTGGAGTGAGTGGTGTGTTGAAGTCTCCTAAAAGGAATGCATTGCATTCTATTTCCCCCTTTAATTCTGTCAGTATTTGTTCCACATATGTAGGTGATCCTGTATTGGATGCATAGATATTTATAATAGTTATATCTTCTTGTTGGACTGACCCCTTTATCATTATGTAATGTCCTTCTTTGTCTCTTGTGACTCTCTTTGTTCTGAAGTCTATTTTGTCTGATACAAGTACTGCAACTCCTGCTTTTTTCTCCCTATTAGTTGTATGAAATACTTTTTTCCATCCATTTACTTTCAGTCTGTGTACATCTTCGGGTTTGAAGTGAGTCTCTTGTAGGCAGCATATAGATGGGTCTTGTTTTTTTATCCATTCAGTAACTCTATGTCTTTTGATTGTTGCATTCAGACCATTTACATTTAGGGTGATTATCCATAGGTACATACTTATTGCCACTGCAGGCTTTAGATTTGTGGTTACCAAAGGTTCAAGGGCAATTTCCTTACTATCTAACAGTCTAATTTAACTTACTTTGTATACTGTTACAAACACAACGTAAAGGTTCTTTTTTTTTCCTCCTTTTTCTTCCTCCTCCATTCTTTGTATGTTATGAATCATATTCTGTACTCTTTGTCTTCCCTTGGGTGACATCTATTTGGCCTTAGGAATACTTCCGTCTACAGGAGTCCCTCCAAAATGCACTATAGAGGTGGTTTGTGGGAGGTAAATTCTCTCAGCTTTTGCTTATCTGAAAATTGTTTAATCCCTCCTTCAAATTTAAATGATAATCTTTCTGGGTAGAGTATTGTTGGTTCAAGGCCCTTCTGCTTCACTGCATTAAATATATCATGCCACTCCCTTCTGGCCTGTAAGGTTTCTGTTCAGAAGTCTGTTGATAGCCTGACAAGTTTTCCTTTGTATGTGATGTTTTTTTCTCTCTGTAGCTGCTTTTAAAAGTCTGTCTTTATCCTTGATCTTTGCTATTTTAATTATTATATGTCTTGCTGTTGTCTTCCTTGGGTCCCTTGTGTTGGGAGATCTGTGCACCTCCATGGCTTGAGAGACTATCTCCTTCCCCAGATTTGGGAAATTTTCAGTAATTACCTCCTCAGTGACACTTTCTATCCCTTTTTCTCTCTCTTCTTCTTCTGGTACCCCTATAATGTGAATATTGTTGCGTTTGGGTTGGTCACACCGTTCTCTCAATATTCTTTCAATCTTAGAGATCCTTTTTTCTCTATGTGCCCCAGCTTCTTTGTAGTCCTCTTCTCTAATTTCTATTCCATTTACCGTCTCTTCTACTACATCTAATCTGCTTTTAAATCCCTACATTGTATGTTTCATTTCAGATATGGAATTTCTTAATGATTGAATCTCCCACTTAAATATGTTCCTGAGTTCTTGAATATTTTTCTGTACTTCCATAAGCGTGTTTATACTTTTTATTTTGAACGCTCTTTCAGGAAGATTGGTGAGTTCAGTTTCATTTGGCCCTCTTTCTGGGGTTTGTGAGATTTTGGTCTGAACCATGCTCTTTTGTCCTTTCATATTTCTGTGTGGTGCCCACTAGTGTACAGAAACTCCGGTCTCTGGAGCTGCTCAGCCCCTAGAATGTGGTTGGGGTCGTAGGGGAGCAGAGCTGGTACCTGGGAGGAGGCAAGATCTGTTTCCTGATTCCCGTCTGTGGTGCTTGGCCCACTGGCTCTGACACTGTCAACCCTGTCCAGCTCTCCTTTCTCCCACAGAGCAAGCTCTGTGCAAACCCCGCCCTTTCAGCAGCCCTCTCGCTGCTAGGAAGTCTCTCAGACCACCTGCCTTTCCTCTGACACAGAGCGGCTGTGTGTTTCCCCTCCTCCACAAATGGCCGGAATGTCAATTTCTCAAGCACTCAGCCTGTCTGAGCTGATTCTTCTCACAAAGCAGATCCAGGGCCAGGTGTTCAGCAGTCCCAGGCTTCCACCCCCTCCCCTGCTCCGTTTCTCTGCCTCCTGCTGTTGAGCTGGGTGGGGGAAGGGCTTGGGTCCCGCCAGATTAAGGCTTTCCTCTGTTACCCTGTTTCGTGAGGTCTGCTCTGTTGGTGAGGTGCATGTGCATTATGGTTCAGCCTTCTTTATAGTTGCTGTTTTAAGGTTAGTTGTATTAATTAACTATATTTTTGTACAATTTGTGGTTTTAGGAGGAGCTCTCCATCTTACCTCTCATGCTGCCATCTTGCAAGTCTGTGACTACCCTTTTTGTAGATAATTTTCCTTCCTGAAAATTTACTTCTTTTAAATATGGTTTAATTTTTTCATTTTTTCTTCTTTGTGCTAGACATTTCATTTATTTAGAAACAAGAATTTGTTGGAAGTGTACTGTGTATAGGTTACCTTACCAGGTGCTAGAGGGAGTGATGCCGAGGTTCTTGTTCACGAAGCCGAAGAATGAACTTTGCGAATAGTCAAGGTAGGAGAGCAAGGTACAGGCTTTCATTCAGAGATAGAGTGAAAGGACAGAGCTCCAGGCTCACGCCAGGAGGGGAGAGGAGAGTCTGGGGTGGTGCCTTGTATAGGGGAGTTTTATAGGCAGTTGAGAGGCAAAGGGCTAGGGATGTACACCTGTTAAGTGGTCCCAAATACTTTTGAAGAAATACTAAGTTTCTTCTTAGTCTTCCTGATTATTTACAAGAACTTTACTGATCTGATTTCCTCCCAGGAGAGCAGCTTCCTGGTCTGGGAGCGCATCACTCAAGGCGCCTGCTTTGCTCCAAAGGTGGGCTGAGTCATTGTTTTACTTAAACTTTTAACTAATTGGATTTCAAGATTAAATCCTTCCTGCCTTATGTTGTTTTGGGCTTGTTTGCTACATTGCCCAAGTTGCAACAAATCATTTGTTTAGGGCTGGAGGAAGGAAGGCAGCACTTGGGTAAAGTTAGAAAAATAAGCTGGGCCCCCCAGCAGGCCAAAGCAGATCTCCCAATGGTTATCTTGTTTTTCCCAGAGGCCCTCACCTTGCTCTGTCTGAGCCCATGGTCCCTGTCTCAGGAGTAGTGCACTTACAACAAAAATAATGGTGCTTGCCTAATTAGGTTAGTAAGACAAAATTAAAGTGATCTCATGCAAGTATGATGTATATTTGCATATATAGTCAAAGTTTGGGTTCTGTGAGTCTGCTGCTGTTTTGTTCCTTCAGTTTTTTTCTTTGTTCTTATACTCCACATATGAGTGAGATCATTTGATACTTGTCTTTTTTGACTTGGCTTATTTCACTGAGCATAATACCCTCTAGCTCTGTCCATGTTGTTGCAAATGGTAGGATTTGTTTTCTTCTTATGGCTGAATAATACATTTTGTATATGTACCACATCTTCTTTATCCATTCATCTACTGATGGACACTTAGGTTGCTTCCATTTCTTGGCTATTGTAAATAGTGCTGTGATAAACATAGGGGTGCATCTGTCTTTTTCAAATTGGGCTGCTGCATTCTTAGGGTAAATTCCTAGGAGTGGTATTCATGGGTCAAATGGTATTTCTATTTTGAGTTTTTTGAGGAACCTCCATACTGCTTTCCACAATGGTTGAACTAATTTGCATTCCCACCAGCAGTGTAGGATGGTTCCCTTTTCTCCACATCCTCGCCAACATTTGTTGTTGTTTGTAGTTTGGATGTTGGCCATCCTCACAGGTGTGAGGTGATATGTCATTGTGGTTTTAATCTGCATTTCTTTGATAACCAGCGATGTGGAGCATCTTTTCTTGTGCCTGTTGGCCATCTGAATTTCTTCTTTAGAGAAGTGTCTATTCATGTCCTCTGTCCATTTCTTAATTGGATTACTTGCTTTTTGTTTGTTAAAGTGCGTGAGTTCTTTATATATTTTGGATGTCAACCCCTTATCAGATGCATCATTTATGAATATATTTTCCCATACTGTAGGATGTCTTTTTGTTCTACTGATGGTGTCCTTTGCTGTACAGAAGCTTTTCAACTTGATATAGTCCCACTTGTTCATTTTTGCTTTTGTTTCCCTTGCCCGGGGGGATATGTTCATGAAGAAGTCGCTCATGTTTATGTCCAAGAGATTTTTGCGTATGTTTTTTTCTAAGAGTTTTACGATTTCATGACTTACATTCAGGTCTTTGATCCACGTTGAGTTTACCTTTGTGTATGGGGCTAGACAGTAGTCCAGTTTCATTCTCTTACATATAGCTGTCCAGTTTTTCCAACACCAGTTGCTGAAGAGGCTGTCATCTCCCCATTGTATATCCAAGGCTCCTTTATCAAATATTAATTGACTGTATATGTTTGGGTTAATGTTTGGATTTTCTATTCTGTTCCAATGGTCTGTGGGTCTGTTTTTGTGCCAGTACCAAATTGTCTTGCTTACTGTGGCTTTGTAATAGAGTTTGAAGTCAGGGAGCATAATTCCCCCTGTTTGATTCCTCCTTCTCAGAATTGCTTTGGCTATTCGGGGTCTTTTCAGGTTCCATATGAATTTTAGAGTTATTTGTTCCAGTTCATTGAAGAAAGCTGTTGGTAGTTTGATAGGGATTGCGTTGAATCTGTAGATTGCTTTAGGTAGTATAGCCATTTTGACAATATTTATTCTTCCTAGCCAAGAGCATGGGATGCATCTCCATTTGTTAGTGTCCTCTTTAATTTCTCCTAGGA
>JAQQAC010002594.1:18971122-18990952 GCA_029783875.1 Phataginus tricuspis | reverse complement strand
CATGCCATCTGCAAATAGTGACAATTTGACTTCTTCTTTACCAATCTGGATGCCTTGTATGTCTTTGTTTTGTCTGATTGCTGTGGCTAGGACCTCCAGTACTATGTTGAATAAAAGTGGAGAGAGTGGGCATCCCTGTCTTGTTCCCGATCTTAGATGAAAAGCTTTCAGCTTCTCGCTGTTAAGTATGATGTTAGCTGTGGGTTTGTCATATATGGCCTTTATTATGTTGAGGTACTTGCCGTCTATACCCATTTTGTTGAGAATTTTAATCATGAATGGATGCTGAATTTTGTCAAATGGTTTTTCAGCATGTATGGAGATGATTATGTGGTTTTTGTTCTTCTTTTTGTTGATGTGGTGGATGATGTTGATGGATTTTCGAATGTTGTACCATCCTTGCATCCCTGGGATGAATCCCACTTGATCATGGTGTATGATCCTCTTGATGTATTTTTGAATTCGGTTTGCTAATATTTTGTTGAGTATTTTTGCATCTACGTTCATCAGGGATATTGGTCTGTAATTTTCTTTTTTGGTGAGGTGTTTGCCCGGTTTTGGTATTAGAGTGATGCTGGCTTCATAGAATAAGTTTGGAAGTATTCCCTCCTCTTCTATTTTTTGGAAAACTTTAAGGAGAATGGGTGTTATTTCTTCTCTATATGTCTGGTAGAATTCAGAGGTGAATCCATCAGCTCCGGGGCTTTTGTTCTTGGGTAGTTTTTTGATTACCGATTCAATTTCGTTGCTGGTGATTGGTCTGTTTAGTTTTTCTGTTTCTTGCTTGATCAGTCATGGAAGGTTGCATTTTTTTAAGACGTCCATTTCTTCTATGTTTTCCAGCTTGTTAGCATATAGATTCTCATAATATTCTCTTATAATTCTTTGTATTTCTGTGGGGGTCTGTCATTATTTTTCCTTTCTCATTTCTGATTCTGTTCATGTGTGTAGATTCTCTTTTTCTCTTAATGAGTCTGGCTAGGGGTTTATCTATTTTGTTTATTTTTTCAAAGAACCAGCTCTTGGTTTCATTTTTTTTTCTATTGTTTTATTCTTCTCAATTTTATTTATTTCTTCTCTGATCTTTATTATGTCCCTCCTTCTGGTGACTTTGGGCCTCATTTGTTCTTCTTTTTCCAATTTCAGTAATTGTGTCTTTAGACTCTTCATTTGGAAATGTTCTTCCTTCTTTAAATAGGCCTGGATTGCAATATACTTTCCTCTTAGAACTGCCTTTGCCGCGTCCCACAGAAGTTGTGGTTTTGTGTTGTTGTTGTCATTAGTCTCCATATATTCTTTGATATCTGTTTTGATTTGGTCGTTAACCCATTGATTTATTAGGAGAATGTTGTTAAGTCTCCATGTATTTGTAAGCCTTTTTGATTTCTTTCTGAAATTTATTTCTAGTTTTATACCTTTGTGATCTGAGAAGTTGGTTGGTAGGATTTCAATATTTTTGAATTTACTGAGGTTCTTTTTGTGGCCTAGTACGTGGTCTATTCTGGAAAATGTTCCATGTGCACTTGAGAAGAATGTGTATCCTGCTGCTTTTGGGTGCAGAGTTCTGTAGATATCTGTTAGGTCCATCTGTTCTCGTGTGTTGTTCAGTGCCTCTGTGCCTTTACTGATTCTCTGCCTGGTTGATCTGTCCTTTGGAGTGAGTGGTGTGTTGAAGTCTCCTGAAGTGAATGCATTGCTGTCTATTTTCTCCTTTAATTCTGTTAGTATTTGTTTCACATATGCTGGTGCTCCTGTGTTGGGTGCATATATGTTTATAATGGTTGTAACTTCTTGTTGGACTGACCCCTTTATCATTATGCAATGTCCTTCTTTATCTCTTGCTACTTTCTTCATTTTGAAGTCTATTTTGTCTGATACAAGTAGTGCAACATCTGCTTTTTTCTATTTGTTGTTTGCTTGAAATATTTTTTTCCATCCCTTCACTTTTAGTCTGTGTATATCTTTGGGTTTGAGGTGAGTCTCTTGTAAGCAGCTTATAGATGGGTCTTGCTTTTTTATCCATTCTGTTACTCTGTGTCTTTTGATTGGTGCATTCAGTCCATTTACTTTTAGCGTGATTGTCAATATATATGTACTTATTGCCATTGCTGGCTTTATATTTGTGGTTACCAAAGGTTCAAGGGTTGCTTCTTTACTATCTAAGAATCTAACTTAACTTTCTTGTTAAGTTTTTGTGAACACAGTCTGATGTTTCTTTATTTTTCTCCCTTCTTATTTTTCCTCCTCCATTCTTTATATACTAGGTGTTTTATTCTTTGCCTTTAGTTAGTATTTGGATGGTCTGCTTTCTTTGCTATGATTTTATTTTCTATGGTGTCATGTTTTTAGCCTTCCGAGTGCTTCCCTCTAGAGCAGTCCGTTGAACATACTGTAGTGGTGTTTTATGAGAGGCAAACTCTCTCAACTTTCGTTTGCCTGGAAATTGTTTAATCCCTCTTTCATAGTTAAATGATAATCGTGCTGGATACAATATTCTTGGTTCGAGGCCCTTCTGTTTCATTACCTTAAATATATAATGCCATTATCTTCTGGTCTGTAAGGTTTCTCTTGAGAAGTCTGATGATGGTCTGATGGGTTTTCCTTTGTAGGTGATCTTTTTTCTCTCTCTAGCTGCCTTTAATACTCTGTCTTTATCTTTGATCTCTGCCATCTTAATTATTATGTGTCTTTGTGCTGTCTTCCTTGGGTCCCTTGTGTTGGGAGATCTGTTGGCTTCCGTAGACTGCGAGAGTATTTCCTTCCCTAGTGTGGGACAGATTTCAGCAATCATTTCTTCAAAGTCACTTTCTATGCCTTTTTCTCTCTCTTCTTCCTCTGGTACTCGTATAATGCGAATATTGTTCCGTTTGGATTGGTCACACAGTTCTCTTGATATTCTTTCATTTCTAGAGATCCTTTATCTCTCTCTGCCACCGCTTCTCTGTATTCCTGTTCTCTGTTTCTATTCCATTAACAGTCTCTTGCATCTCATCCAGTCTGCCGTTAAGCCCATCGATTCGTTTGTCTGATTTCTGCATTGTCTTTCCTCACTTCCCTCACTTCCTCCCTCAGCTCTTGCACATTTCTCTGTAGATCCATCAGCATTGTTATGACTTTTATTCTGAATTCTTTTTCTGGAAGATTGTGCATTTCCATCCCTTCAGACTCCCTCTCTGGGGTTGTCTGGTTGATCTTAGTCTGTACCATCTTCCTCTGTCTTTTCATGGCTATAGAAGTGGTTGCTGGTAGTTGCCATGTATATCAGCTGGGCTCTTTTAGACTTTAAAAAGGAAAATAAAAAGAAAGGAAGAAAGAAAAAAAGAAAAAAGAAAGAAAAGAAAGGAAAAAAGAAGAGAAGAAAAAACAAAAAACAAAACAAAACAAAAAACCAAACAAAAACAAGAAGAACAACAAAAAAAAGAAATGCCCACCGGGAGTAGATTCTGTGGGGATGGTTGAGGTGACGCTGTTGCCACACTACTCTGCAGCCATGGCCGCGCCGCTCCGCCGGACCCTTTATAGCTCTGACTGGGGTGGGAACGAATAGGAGGCTGTTGTTCTCTGTGGGAAGTCCAAGTGCGGCCACCATTTCCCAGTCACTAGCTACGGGGTCCGAAACTCCCCAGGACTCCCAGCCTGCTGGGCTGAGTGTGCCTGGACGATCTAGCTCCTCTGCTGCACTCCTGTCTCTTTAAGACCGCTGAAAAAAGTGCGTGTTTTTCTTTTTTTCTTTCCTTCCTGGGAGCTGGCTGCAAGCACCCTGACGAGTTCCCGGCTCAGATCCTGCAGCCTCTGTCTCTCCAATCTCTGCTACACCGTGCGACGCGCAGATCACTGGGGCTGCTTATTTCGCGGGGTGTACTTCCTCTCCCTCCCGGTTCTGAATCCTCTCCTCCCGCCGGTGTGCTGGGGTGGGGGAGTGCTCGGGTCCCACCGGGTCGCAACTCAGTATCTTACCCACCTCGCAGGGTGCTGTGTCCTCTCAGGTGCGATGCACGCTGTGCGCTTTCCTGTGTATTCTGGTCTCTTGTATTTGCTGTATTTTCATAAATATATATAGTTTTGGGAGGAGATTTCTGCTGCTCTGCTCACGCCTCCATCTTCCCGGAAGTCCCACACTCACGCCGCCCTGCTCACGCCGCCATCTTCCCGGAAGTCCCACATATTAACTTTTAAACTATTCAAGCTATTCTATAAATGCCTGCTGTTATCCCCAACAATAAACAGAAGCCTTATGTCAGTGGTACTTTAGGAAAGGAAAGACTATGGGGTGAGTTCCATGGGGAGATGCTCATGTGGAAATAGGGCAGGCTTACCTGGGGGTAACCAAAACAGAGAAAGCACCAAGGACACTACACAAGAAAAACGTTAGACCCTGGCAAATCCTCAGAGTTATTCTGGACAGGCCTGGTTTCTACGATAAATGCAATGAAGACCCAGATGTTTTCTATTTGAATTTTAAGGGAAAAGAAGTAAGCTCAATATCTTATTGATCCCTCGGCACCTGACTTTTGGTTGTGACCTTCAGGCCTTTCAACTCCAGCATTACCTTTTCTTATACAAATGGATGAACTGTAGTAAACATTTAAGGAAGAGAGAGTACCAGTTCTTTTCGTACTCATTCAGAAAACAGGAAGAGGGAACACTTCCCAATTAATTCTATGATGGCAGCATTACCCTAATACTAAAATCAGACAAAGACATTAAAGAAAGAAAATTATCTCATAAACATAGACACAAAAATTTTTTACAAAATTTTAATGTATCACACATATTCAGTGAAGCAGAAGAGTAATAAGATCTTATGACCAAGTGGGGTTTAATCCAGAAATGCATTTGAAAACTCATTATATTTCACTATAATAGACAAAGAAAAATCATATAATTACTTCAAAAGAGGCAGAAAAGAAATATTACAAAATTCAATAGCTACTCATGCATGCTAAATACTCTTAGCAGACTAGGACCAGAAGGGAACTTCTTTAAGATAGAGTCTACATACATGTAACCTCATAATGGCTAAAGACTGACTGACTGCTTTCCTACTAAACTGGGAACAAAGGAAGGATGACTTTCATTGCTTTTATTCAACATAGTACTAAAGGTAGCAATACAAGAAGGCAAAGAAAAAAACAGAATGATTGGAAATGAGGGCATAATACCATCTTATTTATAGAACTGCCTGGTCATGTGTAGTAGATTCTAAGGATCTACAAAATAATCTAAAACTATTAAGTAAACATATAAAGTTCTCAGGATTCAAGATCAATACATAAAAACTACTTCTATATACTCACAAGAATCATAAATTAAAAAATTAAAAAGTACCACTTGCAATATCATCAAAAAATAAATACTTAAGGATAAAATTAAAATGTGGTCAACTGTAAACTGAAAACTAGAAAATAGTGTTGAAAGAAATTAAAGAAGCTTTAATGCAAAGAGATATGCTCATGGATGGAAGAATCAGTATTAATCAGCATGTTGATTCTACCCAAATTAATCCAATTTAGTGCAATCTCAAAATCCCTACAGTCTATTTTGTAGAAATTGATAAACTGATCCTAAAATATATATGAAAATTCAAAGGACCTAATATAGCCAAAACAACTTTGAAGACTGGTGGAGCATTTGAATAAACTGATTTTGAAACTTAATTAGAATCTACAGTGTGGTACTGGAGCAAAAACAGACATATAGATCAATGGGTCACAATTAAAAAGTCCTTGAGTAAATTTAATGATATAGAGTCAACAGAGTTTTGACAAAGATGCCAAGGCAATTCAACGGGAAAAAGCAAACTGGAACAACTGAAAATCCATAAGGAAAAACAAATGAACCTGTACCCTTACATCAGACCATAAAGAATAACTAATTCTAAATGTAATAAAGACCTAAAACTATAAAACTTACATAAGATAACATATAAGAAAATCTTTATAACCTTGGTTAAGTCAAGCATTTTTTAAGACAAAGGAATAAACTATATAAAAGAAAAAAAGAAATTCCATAAAAATTAAAAACGTTAGCTCTTCAAAAGACACATGTAATAACATAAAAAGGCAAGCCACAGACTGGTAGAAACATTTAAAAAAATCTAATAAAGGACTTGATATATAACATAAAGAACGCTACTATATGTAAAGAATTTTTGAATAAATCAAATGAATAAATGGGCAAAAGATGTAAACAGACCCTTAACCAAAGAAGAGAGAGATTAGCATTAATAAGCACAGGAAAAGATGCTCAACATCATTAATCCTTAGGGAAAATGAAATGAAAACCACAATATTAAGACATCACCACAGACCACTGTAATTAGTACAGTTAAAAAAGAGTAACAATACCAAATGTTGGAAAGGATATAGAGCAACTGGAGAGATAAAATTGGATATAAATTGCTGGAGAGAATGCAAAATGGTCTAGTATTTTGGGAAATTTTAGCAGTTTCTTATGAGAGTCCTGTAGTTACCATATGATGTAACAATTCCATTTTTAGGTATTTAGCCAAAAGAGAACATTTATCTTCTCAAAGACTTGCTCAGTCATCGCTCCTCTATTCACTGTAGTTAAAAGCTGGAACGGATTCAAATATCCAACAACTGGTGAATGAATAAACAGATGGTATTATATCCATATAACTGAATACCGCTCAATAACGAAGAGGGAATTACTGATGAAACAATGGGATTAATCTCAAAAGCATTATGCTAAGCCAATAAAGGCAAACACAAAAGATTGCGTAGGTTTGTCCAATTGTGAGAAATTCTAGAAAAGTCAAAACTCTATTGACGGATCACTGTGCCAGGCACCGTGTAAACAGTTCTCTTTTCAGTTTCTTCGCAATCCTGTGGCAGCGCCTGGAACAGAATGCTTACCAAACTTTCCTTACAACGGTAGTTTCTGGACAAGTCCGCCTGTGCCAGGGCTCCTCCTAGTGGAATTTCAGTTATTCTTCGAAAGCCATGTGGTCCAGGAGTTGAGGTGACTGCTGCCCGTCCCGGGAACACCTTTTCAGCTCTGCCCCCCAACTCATCAACTGCCGGCACTCCGTTTATTTTGGCCGCCTTCCAGGCCATTCTCGCGTCGTTCGTTTCCCTTTCTCTTTCCATTTCGATTCTGCCCCCTTAAGAAAAAATCAGTTTCGTTTCCAACTTACCCTGAGGCCCCGCCCCCAAACAGCGCTCACGAGCCAGACGTCTGAGCAGCCGCGAAGGAGCGGAGCTTGCGGTTCCCCGACGCTGCGGCGCGGTCGGCGGTCTCCTGCTTAGCACCGCGACGCCCGGGTGGTGAACGTGCTCGGGCCTCGGCGCTTCCCGTTTTTCCTTTTTCCTGGCGGCTGGCTGGACTCCGTCTCCTCCGAAGGTCCGGAGAGCAGAGGCGCGCCGTGGAGCCTGTGAAAGCGGCGACGGAGCCGAGGCCACAGAGGATGTCGCGGAGCAGCACGCGCTCGGCTCCCGGTGTGGCCGACGCGGCCTGGTCCGTCGCGTCCTGCGCGGCGGAACCGCGGGGCGCGCAGCTCTGGCTCTTCCCCTACGCCGCGGGCCTCCGCAGGGCGCTGACCCAAAGAACCGAGGCGACTCGCCAGATGTGCTGCGCGTGCGAGCGTCTGGTGGTGCTGGAGCGTGGCGGGGCCGGCGTCGAGGTCTACCAGCTGTGGGCGGAGAGCGACAGCGCTCGGAAGCCAAGTGAGTGGGGCCCGGCAGCGCCCGCTCGGCCGCCCCGCCCCGGGCTGCCGGTAGGGTGGGCGGCCGGGAGCCGCTGGAGGGGAAACTCCGAAGCCGGCGGAGCTGCGGCGGCCGGCGGGGTCCGTGGAAACGCGCCCGGTCCGGGTGGCCGTGGTGCGTGGCGCGCGCAGCGTCCGCGAGGCCGCCTTCATCCCTGTGGGGAGTCGGCGCCGAGTCGGGCTGTGGAGAGAAATCAGGCGTCCGCTCCGTCGTCTTAGCCGTGCCTTTATCATTGGTTCTGTTCGAAAGTTTGCTCTCCGCTTACTCTTTTTAGAACGTTCTGCTCTGATTTTGTGAGCCTTTGGAGAAAATAGTTATGTTGTTCTCAATGATATATCCTAAGTTTGCAAGCTATTTAAAGCGTGCTTTCAGTCGCACTTCTCCAAGGCGGCAGTCTCCATATAAATTCGATCAAGTACTGCGGCTCGGATTTTACTGGTGAGGGAAAGCAAACGGACACACTCTCCATCTTTAAAATTTCGTCTGTCGAGTAAAGAAAATAATACTTTACAATAGTAAAACTCGTTTTGCTTTTAACTTGAGCGAATGCGAGCACCTTTTGTGTATGTATGTTGGTCGTTTGCATTCCTTTTTGGTGAACTGCCTGTTCATAACTTTGCCTACCTTTTAAAAATCGAGTTGTTAATTTTCCTTATTTATTTGAAAAAATTATTTGAATATTGAGTAAGAGTAGCCCTTTGTCGGTCATATACGTGGTAATTTTTTCCCCGCTTGCCTTTAATTGACATTATTTTGTATTTACTTCCTCAGTTTCGAAGGCGGCTTATGAATTTTAAGTTACGTTAGAAAGCTATCCACATTCCAGGTTTCCTTTTTAATGTACTCATCTTTATAGTAATTTAAGGCTTTTGTTTTCAGAGTTAATGTTTTTGATACGCTTCGAAATTATTTTGACTTAAGGAGTAAGATAGAGGAATTTAGGTTTATTTATTCGTTTCTCCAAATGGCTAGCCAGATGTGCCAATATTTTTTAACAACTTTTTTCCAACTTTTTTTAAATGCTGAATCTAAAAAACGTTAGCCTGATGAGCCATTTCTTCTCTATTACCAAACTCTTTGATTCCCTTAGCATTTGTAATATGAAGTGGTTTGTGCTTTGAGATTTTTACATGAATAGATTCTATTTCGTTAGAAATGAAGGACCAAGTTCCCAAATCGATCTTTAATTTCTGTGAACAAACTAAATAAGAGTAAATGGTAACTAGTGGACAGTTTTAAATCTTTCAACTTTTGGTAAGTGCTAAAAATACGCACTAGTGCCAATAAAAATTCTTTTAACAATTTCCACTTTCAAAACTGCCCCCAACACAATTTCTTTTAAGAATATAGGTTTTGGCTTCTATATGGAGCAATCAGGAGGCATTTATTATTGTTAACTTGTTTTGTTTTTTGGAAATGGTATATCTTAGAATACACTGTATATTTGCTGTTAAAATGAGTTGTTATATTTTCTTACAGATTTTTTCATTTGTCACTTCAAATTTCGTTTCTCTGTCTCAACTTATTACACAGGAATCTAAAAGCAAATATATTAATTAAGTATTTTTAAGGTATGCTTAATTTAAAACAATATGAATCAGTACTTCCCAATTTAAAAAAATCCATTGTCAAAACAATAGTCATTGTTGATTTGCCTGCTTTTGGTACTTGGATTTTCTTTAAAGAGAAGTTCATCTTAACTCAAAGGTTGTCTAGTTTAACTTTTTTTCAGTTGTTTTAAGTTTATTATAATAAAGTCAATAGTAATAATGGGTAATAATTAGAGTGATGATAGTTCTTGGTTGGATTTGCTCTGCAGAGTGCATTAAGTTAGGAAAAAAAATGAAGATACATTCCGTGGATCAAGGAGCAGAGCACATGCTGGTTCTATCCTCAGATGGAAAACCATTTGAGTACAACTATAGCATAGAACATGCAAGGTAGGGAACTTTTTTATTAAACATTATTTAAACTTTATTCAAAAGGCAAATCTTAATTTTTCTAGGAAAATATTACTTCATATGATCCTTTCCCCTGTTTTATATAGTGTCATCTTAAGTAAAACAATTCTGAACTGACAAGTGAATTTTGTTAGTAAACTACAAACCAATTTATGTCTCCTAGGGCATGTATCGTATGTTGCTTTGACATTTAAAGGCAATAATTGGTTAGTTCACCTAGTCCCAAATTGGATTTTCACATTCATTAGCTCACTTAACTCTCATAATAATCCTGTAAGTGAGATTTCCAGAAATAAAAGTTTTCAGCCTAGGGGGAAAAAAGCCTCATCATGGAATGATTTGTGAGATGTTTTCCTAGTAGATCATGTAAATAGAACTTACTTCCATCTTGTACTAGTACTGCATCATAAAATTACTATTTGCAAAAGAGTATTAGAATCATTTTATTACAATTATACTATACACATTATTTTCCTGTTAAACCAATAATTAAAACGTGATAGTATTTTTATAATAATTTTAGATGTACTAGATATGAAGCAGTAAACTAAAAATTTTTTTCTTAAGTTTCAATCTTAAATACAATTAATTTTAACGTTGATGTGACTTTGATTAACAGTGGTTATGATTAACATAAAATATATTTTCTTTCATCAGGTTTCAATGCATTTTACAAGAAAAAATTATAATTCAGATCACATGTGGGGATTATCATTCTCTTGCACTTTCAAAAGGTACTTTTCTGGAATATTAGTTGTTTTTTGACAGGAATACATATGTGTAAATGTAGAACTAGTAGAATGTGTATTTTACTTTGTAACAGGACAGAAATATGGTTTTGAATGTGATAAGGTTCAGAGCACTATTCTTAAAGGAAATGAAAAGTGAGAGAATTCATGGACTATAAAATCTCCAGGTTTCCAAAATTACTACTACTACATTTTGTTCTGTTACATGACAAAACTAAAAAATTTCATAATAGTGTTTGGTGCCTTTATTCAAGGGACCCAATCCATGGATGGGGGTTATAGTGCCTCTGAAGCAGTGGAGCACTGTTCCTGAGGGATTTTGGAAAAAAGTGAATCATATAGAGCATTCGAAACCAAATTGCTGAAATGGAGCATGATTGGCTGGGGTTGTATATCTGACCTTATTTTTAAGTAAGAACAAATAAATAGGTATGGATCCAGAGTTGGCTTGGTGTTTGGAGATTGGCTGACTGGATATACTGTTTCCAGTCAAGTGGCAGTTTTATAGGAACACAGTTCAGTTTTCTGATATGTATAGAAGGAGCAGCTCCATCTTGGGTCTAGAGATATATTTCAACAGTTCCTAGTTTTTATTTTTCAAATATGAAACAAAAAAATACTCTGAATAATCAAAATCATTTTCTCTGAAATCAGGAGCAGGCATCGGCCACCCTTTTCCAGAACCTTCTTCCCATTTCCTACTGTTCTTTTGGCTCCCATGACTGTAGTTCATAATCCTTTAGGTCTGCTTTTGTGGCCAATTTGCAGGTTTCTGGTTTGTTTTAACATTACATTTTGAATTCAGGGATTTCCCGAGCTCTTTATTATTTCCTGCTTTTAATCAGACACCATAATGATGGGAAACAAAGTGGATATGGATTGTTTTCTAAAGAAACTTGACCATAGAGGAATTAAGACAGGAGGGTGATAGAAGGGAATTCAGGGTCAATGAAATTTTTTAATATCCAGAACAGACATAATAATGAACTGAATGGAAACTGGGATATTCAAGAGAGGTAAATAATCAAGTGTTTGACCTGTACTGAAGGCCCTGTGGAAATTTGAGAGTATGAACTTGTATTGGAAAAAAATTGACCAGGTTGTTTGACTTCATACATTAATGAACAAAAGTTTCGTTTTGAGTATCCATGTGTTCAGGTTATGAAGATAAAACAGACACAATATGCTTTCAAGAAGAGTTTTTTATTGGTAAATCACAATATAAGAAGAATGAAATTTGGGAAAGCAAGAAAGAGAACTTGATCGTGCTCACCGTTACATTCCTGTGCTTGTAGGCACAGGATAATTTTATTTGAAGGAAGGGCTCTGACTTCCACCAGATCCTGCACAGTATCTTGGAAAAGAGTTGCTTAGATACATTTTTTCAGACTCCATTAGGTATTGTCAGCTCCATTAGATAACATCTAAGAACTCCATATATTGCATTAATGCTGACCATGTAAAGATATCGTGCTACAATTTCAAATGTATTTTTCAGTTGTTTATTTAGGATTTCAGGCACATTAAAGGCTGGGGCGGAGGTAGAGAGAAAAACAGTAGTTTTAGTTTTTATTTTCCTACATAAAGAATGTTTCTATTTTCTGTGGGCCCGTCCTGTGGGTTTTTAAAAGTAAGTACTTCTCGAATTTGATTATGTGTTCAGATAGCTTCATTCTGTCTTTGTGCATTTTTGCTGCTGCAACAGAAATATCTCAGACTGGGTGGTTTAAACAGCAGAAATTTATTTCTGAACAGTTCTGGAGGCTGGAAATCCAATTCAAGGTGCCAGCAGATACAGTGTCTGGTGAGGATCTGTCTTCCATGGTGGAGAGGGCAAGGGCTTTCTGGGTCTCTTAAAGGGCTCTAATCCCATTCAGGAGGACTCCACCCTCATAATCTCTTCTGATCATCTCCCAAAGGCCCCACCTCCATATACCATCACATTGAGGGTTAGGATTTCAACATGAGTCTTTGGAGGACACATTCAGCCCATAACACTACCCTGTGAGGTAGGAGTAAGGAGGTTTAACTTAAACTGAAGAGAAGATTCTTCTGATTTTTCTGACTCAGACATATGGGATCTGAGAAGATGAGTATAAGAGATTATAATAGTATAATATGAATAACATATAAATACCCCAAGGTAATGTCTGCTGCATTTTAAATGTAATAAGACAGCATTTTCTTTGTTTATGTCAAGGTGGTGAGCTTTTTGCATGGGGACAGAATTCATACGGCCAGCTTGGAGTTGGAAGAATATTTGCTTCAACCCCAACACCGGAAATTGTGGAGCATCTCTCAGGAGTCCCCTTAGTTCAGATCTCTGCAGGAGAAGCCCATAGCATGGCTTTATCCATGTCTGGAAACGTTTACTCATGGGGAAGAAATGATTTTGGACAACTCGGTCTGGGCCACACCAAAAGTATGGAAACATATTTTCAGATGCATATTATCAGTGTATGTATTTATTAGATATAAGAGATGAATCTAACACAGACTGCCCTGTCAGAAATGGTATGCATACTTGCTTTAATTTGTGCTGTGTTCCCTGTTCATCTCCAGTCTTCAGGACAGAATCAGTCTAACAGCCATGCATTGTGTGGAAGTTGTTGCTGTGATTGACACACGTCGGGGCCATGTGGGAGAAGGGAAAGAGCATTGCCTGGGGATCAGAATACCTGCGTTCTTTTCCCGTTTTGCAGGGCCTTGCCATGTCACTTTTCTCCAGGCCTTGGTTTCTTTTTCTATAAAGTGATAAATTTGATGAAATCACGTCCAAGGTGCCTGTATACTTAAAAGTCTACTAATATAATCATCTCATATTATGACAAAAGAACACTGATGTTCTATTTAGAAATTCACGTATCCTAAACATATTCTATAAGGTATTAATAAGATGTTAATTAAGGTAACGTCTGTGTACACACACACACACACACACACATAATTGCTGTTTTTGAACTACCTCCACGATGCAGATGACACAATGTCTTAACACCCAAACATCTTGTTAGAATTTTCAGGTGTAGCAGATGCTGCTGCTTTATCAGCTGTGGAAATGGATATATTATCCCCTGGCTTACTGGTCAAACTGCATTTCTCCCTGATGTGGTCCAATGCCAGTTACGAAGGAGAACCCTTAAGTTGGTGTTAGAAAAATATTCAAAGGAGGGAAGAATAAAGGGCAGTTAAATTATTTTTGCTAAATCTTGAAGTGCTTTGACAAATAATTGTGAAAGAAAGAAGAGGTGATGTAAGGCAAGGACACTGTAGTAGAGAATTTAAAAGAAAATAACAGCTGTGTTCATTAAAAGGGTAGTTCTAGTTGGGAGTTGGAAATACCAGATTTGCTGCAGTTAAAGTTAGTCAAGTTAAAAAGAGAAGAATGGGCTCAGAAAATGGACTTGACTGTCACAGATGAGTGCCCCACCCTACCTGTAGGCCTAGAGAGGGCTTTCTTAACAGAACGTGTTGGGGACTTAACTACTAAGTGAGAGGAAGTGGTTTGGGTATTTTTACCAGCAGCTTGAATGTCTAGTATGAAATTCAGCATTTCCTTTTGGTCAGTTCAACCATTCTTTCCTTTGCGTAGATAAAGAATCTCCTTCCCTTATTGAAGCCTTGGACGATCAGAAAGTTGAATTTCTCACATGTGGTGGCTTTCACACTGTCCTGCTCACAAAGGTGCGTGTCCCCTTACTTCTTGGACTGTATTTCTGGAAGAACACTTTGTAGTGGGGAAAGCACTAGAACATCTAAGTGCGGGCAGCTCATGTTTCCCAGGGAAGAAAGGTCATATCTCCTACCTGATAACATGGAGACTTTGCTTTGACAGTGCTTTTGTTAATTATTCACTGATGCCTGTGCATCAGCAAATATTCTATGGCGTATTTCTGTGGAATCTGATGTGATGTTCCCTCTCCTTAGGATGGGCTGGTGTATACTTTTGGTGCTGGAATATACGGGCAACTTGGTCATAATTCAACAGAGAATGAATTAAGACCACGTTTGGTGACTGAGCTCGTTGGGAATAGAGTGACCCAGATAGCTTGTGGAAGGTAGGTCATACAGTGTCAGTGGCAATTTATAAGATCAATACAGTATATTTAGAATAGGGAGATTAATAAAATTTCCATCAGTTTCTTTGATTGAGGTAAAAGTATCAAACATTTTCAGCTGCGTGAAGATGCTTAATTTTCATTTTTAGATAATCATAAATCTTTTAGTATATATGTTTCTTTTCTTTTTTTAATGAATAGATATGTCCACTTCCTGTTGTCCCTTTACTGAAATACCTTTGTGCCTGTTCAAGTGCATTTTATTTTTAAGAAAAATAAGTCACCCTTTATTTGGGAAACAAACAAACAAACATGAATCACAAAAGATTATTCATAGATATACTCACTTTTCTTTCACAACTGCTCAAGGCCAACATACTTAGTTACCTTAATTCTTTCAGAGTGATCACAGTAAAATATAAGACAGTTAGTTTACCGAGTAGAATATCCTGAGAAGTTTGATTTTCACAGCTCTTTTTTTTTTAACAACAGAAAAACTTGATCAGACTCATTGGTTTACTTAATCATCTTCCTTGAACATCAGTCAGTACACTTCTCACCAGTAGGATCAGTAGGATGTTGGGTCTTGGTGGAGCTAAGAAATATTTTCACCCAGATGCATTTATTCTTTTAAGCAACTTTCTCCTCAAACACAAACAAGTTCAGATCCTATCTGAATATTGGGTTCATTTGTTCGTTGAAACCTTTACTATAAAAAACTGGTGTATAGAATTCAGTCTATAAAATATTCTGTTACGATCTTGGAGTAAAATTACATGAAGTGGATATTAAATTAGAACAGATTATTGGGATGGTATAATTCTCTGTGTTGGGTATTTGTGTTAACCAAAAAATTTTATCACCACTTTCGATTTTTTATAACAAATTCCTCTGAGTAGCATGTGTTACAATAGGAGTTACCACATTAGAGATGTTTTAATGCAAACTAGATCAGTACTCTTACTAACACAGGAGAACTCACTGGAAAAACTCATGGAATTCACTAAAAGCTCTTATGTTCATGATCACATTAATTAATTACAAGAAGAGAATACAAACTAGAACCAGTCAAAGGAAGAGATGCAGAGAGTCTAGGAAGGACCTGGAAGACGAGCTTCCAGTGTATGCTCCCTGTGGAGCTGTGGATGGTATTACCACCTCCTGACCTGATACATGATAGTGTGTTGCCAGTGAGGGAAGCTCACCCAAGTCCACAGTTGTTACTGGGGTTTCATTGGTTAATCATGATTGATTGAATTACTGCCTACATAGTTGAACTCAACCTCCTGCCTCTCCCTCACTTAGGTTGTGCTAACCTGCAGCCAGAGAGGCTGTCCTAGCCACCTGGATGACCTGTTAGCTGCAGCCTGAGGGGCCTACCATGAATAACAAAGACACTTCTATCACTGGGGAAATTCTATGGATTTACAGGTTACCTTGGGGAACTGAGGATAAAGGCTTGACCTCTGTTTGAGCAAGGCTAAATTCTTTATGCATCTGTGTAGTGGCAGAGACCATTGAGCAAATCAGTAAGAAAATAGTGTGATAAATTAAAGATCTTAGGGAAATAGAGTATGAGCTCAGAGGATCACCAAATTCCATCTTCTAGGGTGGGTAAAGGAGGAACTCAGAGCAAGACAGCTTCCAAGAGGTGGTAACTCTAAAGCCAAGGCTTGAAAAAAGAGTAGAAGGTGGGGGAGGTGCTTGTTCCTGACAAGGGAAACACCATTAGCCAAGTTGTTTTGAGTAGATTTACTGCCTCCGAAGTCATCTTCGCCACGCATGAATGATTTCATAGTCTCCAGATGGCTAATCTCATTCATGGGGTGGTGTTTAACTAGTTCCATCCACTGGGTAACCTAATGACAGCAGTTCACCATGTTGCTGTATACTCTCGTCATTGTGGACAATTGAGAATTGACCATATGTGCTTTTATTTAATAGGTGGCACACACTTGCCTATGTTCCTGATTTGGGGAAGGTCTTTTCTTTTGGTTCTGGAAAAGAAGGACAACTGGGAAGCAGTGGAACACAGAATCAGCTGATACCAGTTCCCATGAAATTGCCATCAGATGAAGAGCTCAAATTTGGTAAATTCCATAGGAGCACAGGATTCGGCATAAATACCTTTGTTGAGAAACTGATTTTTCTAAGTGTGTAATGTGGCAACAAAAGAAATGTATGACTATGAAAGGAGTTCCTCTAAATACCGGCTTCATATTTTTACTTGTTAACAGTTTAAATTACCCACTTGAATTCACTAAGTCAGAATAACCATTGGTTTTCTCTTTCTCTTACCCCTTCAGATTAAGATTCATGTGGACTTAAAATGATACAACATAAAATAGACTATATGGATTCAGAGGCATATGTGACTTCTGATTTCAGTTTGCAAGTGACCCGTTCATTCTATTGTGATTGGCTTTCTTACCTGGTTAAATGAACTCATAATCATGTAAAACCCTCAGAGTAATGAAGATCTGCAATAGCCTGGGCACCATAACACATGTGTTATCTTGTCTACCCTTAAATAGTTCTGGGACATGTGTATTCTCAGTCCTATTTACTGGGGGAGAAAGAAGCATAGCAACTTGGAGAGTGAAGGGTTAGCTGGTTCTTGTGGCTAGTAGGTTTGGCAGGATTTGAACTTCGCCCTGCGTGACTGGGAGTCTGAGCTCTGAAACCCTCTAGAGTATAGAACTGCCTCAGAGCACTTTGGCTGCTTTTATCTGAAAACTTAGTGGTGGCCTAAAATACCAAAAAAGCCTCACTTCTTCTGGGAAATGAACAATAGGGCTATTTCCTTTAACCAGTTCTTAAATTTGATTTTTTACAACCACTCAGACTTCTGAAGTACTTATTTACATTCTTCACAGCCAAATCGTGAGTTGAATTTTGAGTTGTACAATATGGCATTTAGTAACAGGAGCAAAATTAATCCAGGGAACACTTAACTAATCAAATATTTGACTATTTTATTTATAGTTGACCCTTGAACAACTTAAGGGTTAGGGGCATTGACTCTCTGCATATTCAAGTGTGTATATAAGTTCTGACTCTTTAAAACTTTACTAATAGCCTTCTGACTGAAAGACTTACTGTAACATAGTTGATTAACACCTATTTTGTATGTTATATGTATTGTGTACTGTATTCTTAAAATAAGCTAGAAAAAAAATTTTTAATTGCTGGATTCTTCAAAAAATTTTCTAATATATTTATTGAAAAATGCCCCATGTAGAAAGTGCACCCATGCAGTTCAAACCCATATTGTTCAAGGGTCAGCTTTATTTCTGCTTCATGGGTAGAAAGTGTGCTGAGTCTTTGTCTATCAGAAAGATAAAAGGACTGAGTTTCTTAAGAAGAACCTGAAAGTATTTACATTGAGTATGCATGTTTGTGCCAACTAACTTTTTAAAATCCTACTTTATATTTACCTTTTAGAAAGCCATACCTCAAAAAAGGAGTTAATAGTGATTGCTGGAGGGAATCAAAGCATTTTGCTCTGGTTGGAAAGAGAGGTAAAAATAGATTTCTAGATGTTCTGTAACTTGGTACTTTAAGCAAAATGAAGGGTTCCAGAATCCGATGGTGATTCCTTAAATTATCAGGTTACTAAGCTGACTTTTGGTGAATAGCTAGACATTATTGATCTTTTATTATCTAAACTATACAAATTTTTACCCACAAAACCCAGCAGATTTGTCCCTGGTGATTGTCAAATCAGAGGGATCTCCTTACTTCTGCTTACTTTTGCCTTGCCAGTCATATTGGGTCAGTGTCCTAGCAAGCCAACAGGTTGACATTCTGAAATGACTTTGCTGGCCAATACTAAAAAAGACCCAAGGCTCACAGGCTTATGAATAATCAGTGCATAACTTCTCACCCTGGTTCACCAAGGCCAGTTGACTTCCTTCTACTCTGTACATAGTCTCCTTCCACTTCTATTCATACTCCTTTTAGAATCTTCCCTTCAAAGCTTTATGATGTGCATTTTAATTCTACCACTTCTGTGTGAAGTGCTGGATGTTGAGATGCTCAGAAAATTTGCAAGTTGACAACCAGGGAAATGATCAACTGATTGCTAATAGAATCTCACTTTATGATTCCATAGAGCTGTATTATCCATATTTAGAAATCTTCATTACCCTATCTCCTTAGAATGTGCCTAAAGCTGGATACCTGTTTCTGTTTGGTCTAAATGCATTTTCCTTTTTTTTTACAGAATCCCTATGTTAATCTGAGGAGGAAAATTCCTACATTGAATGAAGTGACTGTAATGAGGTGGATTGCTGATGTGGGGACTAAACAGTGGCAAAATACAAAAAGGTACACTTCATGCATCTGTCTTCTTATATAGCTCTCTACAGTAGTGTTTCCCCCCAGTTAGTTCTGTGCAATACAGGGTTGGTGAAATTTTGTGATCTGTTCATGGTCCCTTAGCCAGAGATCTCCAGAGAAACAGAAGCAATCGGGTGTGTGTATGTAGAGAGCAGATTTATTTATTTATTTTAATTAAGGTATCATTGATAAACAATCTTTTTTTTTTTTACAATTTATTTTGGTATCATTAACCTACAATTACATGTGCAATATTATGGTGATTAAACTACCCCCTTCATCAGGTCCCCCCCCACCAACCCCATTACAGTCACTGTCCATCAACATAGTGAGATGCTATAGAGTCACTACTTATCCTCTCTGAGTTGTACAGCCCTCCCTGTGCCCCCGCTACCTTGCGTCTGCTAATCGTAATACCCCTTTTACCCTCTTATCCCTCCCTTCCCACCCATCTTCCCCAGTCCCTTTCCCTTTGGTAACTATTAGTCCGTTCTTGGGTTCTGTGAGTCTGCTGCTGTTTTGTTCCTTCATTTTTTTTCTTTATTCTTATACTCCATATATGAGTGAAATCATTTGGTACTTGTCTTTTTCGGCTTGGCGTATTTCACTGAGCATAATACCCTCCAGCTCCATCCATGTTGTTGTAAATGGTAGGATTTGTTTTCTTCTTATGGCTGAATAATAGTCCATTGTGTATATGTACCACATCTTCTTAATCCATTCATCTACTGATGGACACTTAGGTTGCTTACATTTCTTGGCTATTGTAAATAGTGCTGCGATAAGCATAGGGGTGCATCTGTCTTTTTGAAACTGGGCTGCTGCATTCTTAGGGTAAATTCCTAGGAGTGGGATTCCTGGGTCAAATGGTATTTCTATTTTGAGTTTTTTGAGGAACCTCCATACTGCTTTCCACAATGGTTGAACTAATTTGCATTCCCACCAGCAGTGTAGGAGGGTTCCCTTTTCTCCACATCCTCGCCAACATTTGTTG
>JAQQAC010002594.1:18914766-18970622 GCA_029783875.1 Phataginus tricuspis | reverse complement strand
TACATGAGCAATATTGTGATGATTAAACTACCCCCTTCATCAGGTCCCCCCCACCAACCCTATTACAGTCACTGTCCATCAGTGTAGTGAGATGAGAATCACTACTTGTCTTCTCTGAGCTGTACAGTGCCCCCCGTGCTCCCCCACCCTATGTCTGCCAATCGTAATGCCCCTTTTACCCTCTCATCCCTCCCTTCCCACCCATCTCCCCAGTCCCTTTCCCTTTGGTAACTGTTAGTTCATTCTTGGGTTCTGTGAGTCTGCTGCTGTTTTGTTCCTTCATTTTTATTTTTCTTTGTTCTTATACTACACATATGAGTGCGATCATTTGGTACTTGTCTTTTTCGGCCTGGCTTATTTCACTGAGCATAATACGCTCCAGCTCCATCCATGTTGTTGCAAATGGTAGGATTTGTTTTTTCTTATGGCTGCGTAATATTCCATTGTGTATATGTACCACATCTTCTTAATCCATTCATCTACTGATGGGCACTTAGGTTGCTTCCATTTCTTGGCTATTGTAAATAGTGCTGCAATAAACATAGGGGTGCATCTGTCTTTCTCAAACTGGGCTGCTGCATTCTTGGGGTAAATTCCTAGGAGTGGGATTCCTGGGTCATATGGTATTTCTATTTTGAGTTTTTTGAGGAACCTCCATACTGCTTTCCACCATGGTTGAACTAATTTGCATTCCCGCGAGCAGTGTAGGAGGGTTCCCTTTTTTCCACATCCTCGCCAACATTTGTTGTTGTTTGTGTTTTGAATGTTGGCCATCGTCACTGGTGTGAGGTGATATCTCTTTGTGGTTTTAATCTGCATTTCTCTGATAACTAGTGATGTGGAGCATCTTTTCATGTGCCTGTTGGCCATCTGAATTTCATCTTTAGTGTTGGGTAGTTTTTTGATTACCGATTCAATTTTGTTGCTGGTAATTGTTCTGTTTAATTTTTCTGTTTCTTGCTTTGTCAGTCTTGGAGGGTTGTATTTTTCTAAGAAGTCCATTTCTTCTATGTATTTCTGCTTGTTAGCATATAGATTCTCATAATATTCTCTTATAATTCTTTGTATTTTTGTGGGGTCCATCATTATTTTTCCTTTCTCATTTCTGATTCTGTTTATGTGTGTAGATTCTCTTTTTTTCTTAATATATCTGGCTAGGGGTTTATATATTTTGTTTAATTTTTCAAAGAACCAGCTCTTGGTTTCATTGATTTTTTTCTATTGTTTTATTCTTCTCAATTTTATTTATTTCTTCTCTGATCTTTATTATGTCCCTCCTTCTGGTGACTTTGGGCCTCGTTTGTTCTTCTTTTTCGAATTTCAGTAATTGTGTCTTTAGACTATTCATTTGGGAATGTTCTTCCTTCTTTAAATAGGCCTGGATTGCAATATACTTTTCTCTTAGAACTGCCTTTGCTGTGTCCCACAGAAGTTGTGACTTTGTGTTGTTGTTGTCATTAGTGTCCATATATTCTTTGATTTCTGTTTTGATTTGGTTGTTAACCCATTGATTAATTAGGAGAATGTTGTTAAGTCTCCATGTATTTGTGAGCCTTTTTGATTTCTTTTTAAAATTTTTTCTAGTTTTATAATTATGTGATGTGAGAAGTTGGTTGGTAAGATTTCAATATTTTTTAATTTGCTGAGGTTCTTTTTGTGGCCTAATATGTGGTCTGTTCTGGAAAATGTTCCATGTGCAGTTGAGAAGAATATGTATCCTGCTGCTTTTGGGTGCAGAGTTCTGTAGATGTCTGTTAGGTCCATCTGTTCTAGTGTGTTGTTCAGTGCCTCTGTGTCTTTCCTTATCCTCTGTCTGGTTGATCTGTCCTTTGGAGTGAGTGGTGTGTTGAAGTCTCCTAAAATGAATGCATTGCTGTCTATTTCCTCCTTCAATTCTGTTAGTATTTGTTTCAGATATGCTGGCACTCCTGTGTTGGGTGCATATATGTTTATAATGGTTGTAAGTTCTTGTTGGACTGACCCCTTTATCATTATGTAATGTCCTTCTTTATCTCTTGCTTCTTTCTTTATTTTGCAGTCTATTTTGTCTGATACAAGTACTGGAACACCTGCTTTTTTCTCTTTGTTGTTTGCATGAAATATCTTTTTCCATACCTTCGCTTTTAGTCTGTGTGTATCTTTGAGTTTGAGGTGAGTCTCTTGTAAGCAGCATATAGGTGGGTCTTGCTTTTTTATCCACCCTGTTACTCTGTGTCTTTTGATTGGTGCATTCAGCCCATTTACATTTAGGGTGATTATTGATAGAAATGTACTTAGTGCCATTGCTGGCTTTAGATTCGTGGTTACCAAAGGTTCAGGGGTTGCTTCTTTACTATCTAACAATATAACTTAACTTTCTTGTTAAGTTATTGTAAATACCATGTGATGTTTTTATATCTCCTTTCTTATTCTTCCTCATCCATTCTTTATATATTAGGTGCTTTATTCTTTGCCTTTAGTTTGTATTTGGATGGTCTGCTTTCTTTGCTATGATTTTATTTTCTCTGGTGACATCTTTTTAGCCTTAGGAGTGCTTCCCTCTAGGGCATTCCATTGAAGATATCCTGTAGTGGTGGTTTATGAGAGGCAAACTCTCTCAACTTTCGTTTGTCTGGAAATTGTTTAATCCCTCCATCATATTTAAATGATAATCGTGCTGGATACAATATTCTTGGTTCGAGGCCCTTCTGTTTCATTACGTTAAATATATCATGCCATTCTCTTCTGTCCTGTAAGGTTTCTGTTGAGAAGTCTGATGATAGTCTGATGGGTTTTCCTTTGTAGGTGATCTTTTTTCTCCTAGCTTCCTTTAATACTGTGTGTTTATCTTTGATCTTTGCCATTTTAGTTATTATGTGTCTTGGTGTTGTCTTCCTTGGGTCCCTTGTGTTGGGAGATCTGTAGGCTTCCGTGGACTGTGAGACTATTTCCTTCCCCAGCATAGGAAAATTTTCAGCAATTATTTCTTCAAAGACACTTTCTATGCCTTTTTCTCTCTCTTCTTCCGCTGGTACTCCTATAATGTGAATATTGTTCCGTTTGGATTGGTCACACAGTTCTCTTAATATTCTTTCATTCGTGGAGATCCTTTATCTCTCTCTGCCTCAGCTTCTCTGTATTCCTGTTCTCTGATGTCTATTCCATTAACAGTCTCTTGCATCTCATCCAGTCTGCTGTTAAGCCCGTCGATCACTTGTCTGATTTCTGCATTGTCTTTCCTCACTTCCCTCAATTCCTCCCTCAGCTCTTGCACATTTCTGTGTAGATCCGTCAGCATGGTTATGATTTTTATTCTGAATTCTTTTTCAGGAAGATTGTGCGTTTCCATCCCTTCAGTTTCCCTCTCTGGTGTTGTGTGGTTGATTTTAGTCTGTACCATGTTCCTCTGTCTGTTCATGGCCATAGAAGTGGTCCCTGGTAGTTGCCACGTATGTCAGCCGGGCTTTTAAGACTTTAAAAAGAAGAAAGCAAGAAAAAAAGAAAGAAAAAAAGATTAAAGAAACAGAACAAGAAACAAAACAACAACAACAATAAAAAACAAAAAAGAAAAACAACAACAGCTACAAAACGCCCACCGGGAGTAGATTCTATGGTGATGGTGTAGGTGGTGCTGTTGCTCCACTATTCCGCAGCCTTCGCGCGCCTCTCTGCAGGGCCCTTTATAGCTCTGGCCGGGGTGGGAACGAATGGGAGGCTGTTCTTCTCTGTGGGAAGTCTAAGTGCGGCCACCTTTTCCCAGTGGCCAGCTAAGCGGTCCGAAACTCCCCAGGACTCTCACCCTGCTGGGCTGAGTGTGCCGAGGCGATCCCACTCCTCTGCTGGCCTCCTGTCTCTTTAAGACTGCCGCCTTGCGGGGTGCCGAGTCCTCTCAGTTGTAGCTGCACGCTGTGTACTTTCCCATGTATTCTGGTCTCTCTTTTAGGAATAGTTGTATTTGCTGTATCTTCGTAGATATGTATAGTTTTGGGAGGAGATTTCTGCCATCCTGCTCACGCCGCCATCTTCCCGTAAGTCTGTCCCTGTATAATTTATTTCTTGCTTTACACATTTGTGATCTGAGAAGTTTGTTGGTAGAATTTCAGTCTTTTTTAATTTGGTGAGGTTCTTTTTGTGGCTTATTATGTGGTCTATTCTGGAAAATGTTCCATGTGCACTTGAGAAGAATGTGCATCCTGCTGCTTTTGGGTATAGAGTTCTGTAGATGTCTGTTAGGTCCATCTGTTCTAGTGTGTTGTTCAGTGCCTCTGTGTCCTTACTTATTTTCTGTCTGGTTGATCTGTCCTTTGGAGTGAGTGGTGTGTTGAAGTCTCCTAAAATGAATGCATTGCATTCTGTTTCCTCCTTTAATTCTGTTAGTATTTGTTTTCCATGTGTCGGTGCTCCTGTGGTGTGTGCATAGATATTTATAATGGTTATATCCTCTTATTGGATTGACCCCTTTATTATGTAATGTCCTTTTTTGTCTCTTTGACTTTCTTTGTTTTGAAGTCTATTTTGTCTGATACAAATACTGCAACACCTGCTTTTTTCTCCCTATTGTTTGCATGAAATATCTTTTTCCATCCCTTCACTTTCAGTCTGTGTATGTCTTTGGGTTTGAGGTGTGTCTCTTGTAAGCAGCATATTGCTTTTTTATCCATTTTATTACTCTTTGTCTTTTGATGGGTGCATTCAGTCCATTTACATTTAGGGTGATTATCGATAGATATGTACTTATTGCCATTGCAGGCTTTGGATTTGTGGTTACCAAAGGTTCAAGGGTAGCTTCTTTACTATCTACCATCTAACTTTAACTCACTTATTATGGTATTATAAACACAGTCTGATGATTCCTTATTTCTCTCCCTTCTTATTCTTCCTCCTCCATTCTTTATATGTTAGGTGTTTTATTCTGTACTCTTTTGTGTTTCCCTTGCCTGCTTTTGTGGATAGCTGATTTTATTTTTTCCTTTAGTTAGTGTTTGGTTTTTATGCTTTCTTTGCTGTGATTTTATTTGCTGTGGTGACATCTGTTTAGCCTTAGGAGTACTTTCATCTGAAACAGTCCCTTTAGAATACCCTATAGAGATGGTTTGTGGGAGGCAAATTCCCTCAACTTTTGCTTCTCTGGAAATTGTTTAATCCCTCCTTCAAATTTAAATGATAAGCTTGCTGGATACAGTATTCTTGGTTCAATGCCATTCTGTTTCATTGCATTAAATATATTTTGCCATTCTCTTCTGGCCTGTGAGGTTTCTGTTGAGAAGTCTGATGATAGCCTAATGGGTTTTCCTTTGTAGGTGATCTTTTTTCTCTCTTTGGCTGCCTTTAATACCCTGTCCTTGCCTTTCATCTTTGCTATTTTAATTATTATATGTCTTGCTGTTGTCCTCCTTGGGTCCCTTGTGTTGGGAGATCTGTGGGCTTCCATTGGCCAAGAGACTATTTCCTTCCCCAGCTTGTGGTAGTTTTCAGCAATTATTTCTTCAAAGACACTTTCTATCCCTTTCTCTCTCTCTTCTTCTCGTACCCCTATTATGTGAATATTGTTCCATTTGGATTGGTCACACAGTTCTCTTAATATTCTTTCATTCCTAGAGATGCTTTTATCTCTCCCTGCCTCAGCTTCTCTGTATTCCTGTTCTCTGATTTCTATTCCATTGACAGTCTCTTGCACCTCATGCAGTCTGCTCTTAAGTCCTTCTGTAGGTTGTTTCATTTTTTATCTCTCTCCAGACTTCATCCCTTAGCTCTTGCCTATTTCTCTGCAGCTCCATCAGCATGGTTATTACTTTTATTTTGAATTCTTTTCAGGAAGAGTGGTTATATCTATCTCGCCAGGCCCTCTCTGGCGTTGTTTGAGTGATTTTGGACTGGACCAGGTTCTTCTGCCTTTTCGTGCAGATAGAAGTGATCACTGGCAAGTGGCACGTGTGTCAACTGGAAGAATAAAGTCCCTTCCTGCTTGCTGGTCGCCTTGCCCTTCGCCGCTGCCTATGACGGTTAACTGCACACAGGGAGCAGTCTCTGGGTTAATTCCCTGAGCTGCCATGGGCTGGGCGGCCCTCTGGATGGCCTAGCACACTGCCGGGGGTCGCAGGTGCACGGCATGTGTTCTCCTGCGAGAACGGTGCCCCTTCTTGCCTTCCGGACTTTGCCCCATCCTCGTCTGCCTGTGCTTGGTGGCTGCATGCTGGAAGAAGACTGTGTGGTTGCTGTGGGCGGGGCTGCTCCTAGGCTGGTGTGCAGCAATGGCAGGTCAGCCAGTTTGCTTTCAGAGCTGCCTTGTCACCCAGGGGATTAGGGCACCTGAAGTTCCTTAAGATTCCCAGCCTGCTGGGCTGTGTCACAGGACGATTTTGTCCATCTGTTATACCCTTTTCCTTTAAGACTTTTAAAACTTTTAAAGCACCTATTTTCTTTTGGCTGTGGGGACCCACTAGCAGTCTCCATCTTAGATTTTACTTTTCTGCTTCTCTGATATCCAATACACCATGCAATGTGTGTCTGTGCTCCCAGTGCAGATTACTAGGGCTGATTATTTAGCAGTCCTGTGCTTCCACTCCCTCCCCACTCTGATTCTTTTCCTCCCGCTGGTGAGCTGGGGTGGGGGGAGTGCTCACGTCCCGCTGGGTCATGGGTTTGTGTCTTGCCCTTTTCAGGGAATGCTAAGTTCTCGCAGATGTAGATGTAGCCTGGCTATCATACTATATCTTCTGGTCTCTCTTTTAGGAATAGTTGTATTTGCTGTATTTTCAAAATATATATGGTTTTGGGAGATTTCCACTGTCTCTATCTTCTACTCTCCAAGCTCAGGAGATTTATTTTTAAGGAATTGGTTCATGCAGTTGTAGAGACTGGCAAGTTCAAAGTCTATAAAGGAGGCTAGACCTAGGGAAGGGTGGATATTGCAGCTTGAGTGCCAAGGCAGTCTGGAGGCAGCATTCCCTCTTCCTTGGGGGGCCCTTAAGCTTTTTCTCTTAAGGCTTTCAACTGACTGGATGAGGCACCCACATTATGGAGGGTATTCTGCTTTACTCAAAGTCTTCTAATTTAAATGTTTAATCTCATCTAAAGAATACCTTCATAGCAACATATAAATTGGTATTTGCCAAATATATGGGTACCATGGCCTAGCTAAGTTGACATACAAAATTAACCTTCAAATTATACACTTTTAATGTGTGAACTGTTTGGTGTGTGAATTACATCTCAGAGTTTTAGATTTAAAAAAAATGAGCCTTCACAACTAGCATCTAAGCTTTATGAAGGCAGTTTTCCTTCCTACAAGACTTCTTTGGGCCTTGATACATTGGCATATATTTTAACTCCGAGGAAGAAATATAGTGTACAGTTTCCAACCCTGTTTGACCTTGGAACCACTTGTTTTTGGACTTCACATCTGAACAGTTTGGGCTACCTTGCTCTAAAGGATAAACCCCTACCATTTGTAAAGATTGCACTCATTTTTACAAACATTTCATTTCAGCAATATTTTTAGGTATGGCTTTCTAATTCTGGAAAGTAATTTTACAAATTACAGTTGCATCATAATTTGCAAGCATAAGTGATCAAGAACTTTTTTATGCAATTACTTCTGAAATGGAATGGAGCATTACCTCACTCTCCCCCTACCCCTGCCATTTTACTTCTAGTAATTTTTTTTGTTCCTACTTCAGTGGAAAACAAATAGGTTGGAAAACTGAGTAGGAATAGGAGTGTTTTATATGCCAAAGAAAATGTTCCTGGGTCTTTCCTTTATTGCTTTCCAAAGGCTTCTCTGAGTACATACCTTTTTGTTTCCATGTTTGCCACTGAAATTTTGAGAGTTAGCAAATGGACTAGACTTACAGATGCCCAAGGCTATATACAAACAACTTGGAGACTGGGGGAGAATTTGGAGAACATTGCTATGAATTTTTTAACCAGCATCTTATTTCTAATACAGGGAAATCAGAGAGATATTTTCATCTCCTGCTTGTGTGACTGGAAGTTTTTTAAGGGAAAGGTAATATATATAATAAACTTTAAATTCAGTTAAAAAAATACTGTACAGCATGTTACTGTAGTTAATAATTGTATATTTGAAAGTTGTCAAGAGAGTACCTCTTAAAAGTTCTCAGTACAAAAAAAGAAAATTTGTGACCATGGTGATGAATGTTAACTAGACTTACGATGGTAATCATTTTGCAGTATATACATATATTGATTCATTGTGATGCACACGCCTGAAACTAACACAGTTATATGTCAGGTATAAATAAAAAGAAGGAAAGATTGTGAAGAAAATGGTTTGAGAGTAAAATAATTAGCTCTGTGTTTATCTCTTTAAAAATTACTTTGTAATTTTTTTGACAAAAGCAATATATGCTTGCTCTAGAAAATGTCAATAACAGATACAAAACAAAAAGTGATAGGTCAACAATACCATTTTTGAGTAATAGCGAGTATTTGTGTATATATCTTTTTTCTATGTAAATGTATTCTTTTACAAAACATGGGAGTATATTTTACACATAATATATTTGTCCATTTTCCTTTTTAGTCAATTTCCATATTGCTCAGTATTTTTTATAACATTTTAATGGCTGCATGGTATTCCATGGAAAGGGCATACCTTAATTTATTTAAACATGTCCTTATTGCAAGGTATTAAGGTTTCTCAAACAAGCAAAACAAATAGATGCATAGACACAAAACATACTGGTGGCTGCTATAGGGGAGGGGGTAGAGGGATGGGTGAAATAGGTGAAGGGGAAATATTAGTAAGAATGTTTGATATCTTCATCTGGGTGAGGGTTACATGAGTGGTATATGCATGTCAACATACATCATACTGTGTACTAAGATTTGTGCATTTTGTATGTACCTCAGTTTTAAAAAGATACATTTCTTTGAATTTTTGAATATTATGAAATAATGACTTGGCACTTATAAATATATAAATAGAAATTCTAATTTTAGATGGTAAATATATATTTCTTACAAACAGTGTCTATATTTAAATAATGTATTCAGTAAAAACATAACTCACAAGTTCAGATGCTTACAGATTTCATTATCAAATTTCTGGTAGAATACTAAAAAATGTACTGCTCTGAAGCTCCTTTTTTGTGGTCTCCATTTCCAGTTCATGTAACTGGGGGAAGTGGTCATTTTTCCACAAACAGGAAGAACTGTTACCTTTTCTGTGACTTTTTTTTTTACTGGAAAATGTATATTGATTACCCATTTAAGGTAACACAATAAATCTGAATTAAAGTCTGAAAGCATGTTACGTTAATTCAGTGATGAATTCAGTCTTGAGAGTTTGTGTCATTTTAGAAATAATAATGTTGTCAACTATATTTTCAATTGTATTTGTGTTCAGCCAAATTATAGTTACTGTAAAGTTGAGAAAATAAATTCACTGAAATGAAATATGCTTTAGAAGAAACTTTTCATCTGGATAATCTATTAAAATACTTAATTTTGAAGTGTTCATTTTTATTTACTTACCCATCTGTTTTTAAATTTATCTTCCTACCACAGAATATCTACAGAAATGATTCCTGTTCATTTGGATTTAAGTAAAGCAAGAAACACCTTCAAGGAGTTAACCCAGAAGGACTGGATTACTAACACGGTTGTATTCTTCATATTGTTACTTGGAAAAAGAAAATACACTAGAACATTTTTTATAAGAATTCAAAATAGTAGAAGTATTGTGTTTTGAGATTATCTTGAGACTGTAGCCTATCCAAATTAAGTTAAACTCAGGTAGCACTCAGAAGTTTGCCCACTTAGGATGCAGTAGGTGGTATAGTAGTCACGTTCATCTGTACGTGTAATTCATATGTACATACACTCTCTACAGAGGGAATTTTTTCAACTCAGAGCTTTAGGAATATGATAGAAGGATTTGTTGTGATTGGTAGCACTGGAGTAAGAACACTTTATTTGCAATACTTTTAAATATAAGTGTAGAAATGAGAACACTGTTTCTGATATGAATATCCCCCTCACCGAAGATTGCCTGGATTCTTCCTCTGTTTTTTAACGTTGCACTTTTCTGTAGGTTCTGGATTGTTGGTTCTTTGTCTCAGCACTGTTATTACTCTCTGTGGGTTTCCCACTTGCAGATGTTCTAAACATGCTTCATTTATTAATTTATTACCCAGTTCTGTTGTACTGGTAGCTCTAGGAGTGGCACTTACCATGTTCTCTCCATCTGTTTCTATCTAGGTCTCACTGTTTTTTTTTTCTCTCCATCACTTCTTTACTTGCTCCCCCATCCTTGATCTTTTCCTCTTTCTCATTCTCTTTCCCTTAGTCTTGCTTTCATTTCTCACTCCTTCCTCTCAGCTCCCTCACCTGCTGTGTTGCTCTGTCTGCCATAATTAGCACTCGTATCTTAGCTACAGGTTCTCTATCACATACACTTCTTTTCTCTCAAGGGAAGGTGGAAAGTTTAATTCTGTTCACTTTGGCAGAATCACAGTCCAATGAGGGGTCTCAGGTAAAATGGATCTCTAATTATGCACCTTTATCGAGATGCTGCAGCACTTTCCACTGTAGTGGAAAGATCACCAAAAATAGAAGGCCATTTCTGCATCTCTGAAGGGAAGGGGTTGGATCAGTTTATCACTAAGGCTAATAATGCCTAAGTTGTGCCAGAACAATATTATATAATGTGCAAGCAGCTCTAGTCATAGAGCAGTCATCCATTGTTTTAGACAAGATAGTTGGATCAGGCACCTGTAATGTTTCCATTTTGAGTTTCTGTGATTGAGACTTGGCATTCATCCACTTACTAAGCAAACATTTGAATACTGGCTACATGTAGGGCACTGTGATGAGCACTCCTGATAAAAAAATGAATGTTATGGACATGGACAGGAACATTCAGGAATTAGTGGAGAGACTGGGTGTGTTTTACACTCCACTGTCTCCCCGAATGTGTAGCTTAGAACATAGTGAGTGTATACTAAATATTTTTGGATCAATGAATTCAGTTATTTGTAGGGCAACACCTGGTCAGCTCTACTTAGAGTACTCAGAATGAGGTACCCAGGGGAAGTAGGCATTGCCCAGGTGCCTGCAGGGGCAGGGGCATGGGCATTCCTGGCATCCGAAAAGTATACGCTAAGGCATGGTGTGTGAAACCATAGAACTGGCTTGAGAGTAGTAGGGCTGGTTGTCAGTTGGAAGGTTTGGGAATGTGCTAATGATGAGAAAAGAGGTTGGAGGGGCATGTACCATTGAGACATGTCAAAATAGAGTTGTCGTTTTTATGTAACTCCAAAACCGAACCAGTAGGAGGAGCTCAGTATAATATTTTGATATAAAAATAGTGACAAGAATTTATACGATTAGAGGTAAGATTTAGGTAGTATCTCATAATTTAGTGATGAAGAATATGGGCTTTGTAGTTAGAAGGATACAAGAGAGATTCTCACTTAGCTGTGTGACCTTGATCAAGTTAATTTCTTTGAAGTACACATTGCTCATCTATGAAGTGGAGTTCACACAATATCATCTATCTTACAGAAAAACTACAAGGATTAAATGACATAATATATGTAAATCACTTAGCACAATAACTGACAAATAAGTACTCCATAAATGATAACTTATTTTTTAGTGAGTTTTTAAATTATTTCTGTTATCTGAACACACCTAAAATAAAAGTTCAAGTTTGCATTTGAATTTTTCCTTAACTCTCTCATTCTGAATTGGGGAAATCAAGGTGATTAGAAAGCTAGAAACTAGAGTTCATGATGAGACAGGTGATCCTCTGAAGAGCTAATAGGAAACCATGTTGTTTTTTTTGTTGAGTTGTTGCTTTTTATTTGTTTTGGGTGTTTATTTTTGTTTTTGTTTTGGGTTCTGACATTCTTCCTCTTTAAAAAAATACTGAGGTGTGATAGTGGAACCAGAGGGTAGAGTGTATTCCTCTTGGGAGGGCTGCTTATTAGTTCTCAAGTCCATTGTTCATCCAATGTAACTCTTACACTGTGATTTATTGATCTGCTTCATGCACCCCAACAACTGAAGGGGACAATACTTGTAACAAGTCTACACCTCAGGAGGCTGGGTGAAGTGGGGTGTAAATGTGGGTTTTAGAAAGACTAAATGATTTTTCCAATTTCATAGTATAATGAAACTCCAGGTTCCTATCCTTTATTACAGCAAGTAGCCCCCAGTTCCTGCTGTGTTTTGAGTGTCTTTCTCTGATCCTTTTTGACCATAGATAACCACGTGTCTCAGGGATAATCTATTCAAAAATCTTCCATTTCATTCTCCACACCAAGAAGCTTTAGAAATTTTCTTCCTTCTTCCAGAATGTCCTGTGATGCATGATTGTAACAACTGGGAGAGCCTAGTGGTTCCGTTTGCAGAGGCTCTTTGTAAAATGAGTGACCATGCTTCAGGCATAATGGGTAAGATTGATGATTTACATTTGAACATACTTTACCATTCTCTCAGTAGAAATAATGCCTAGTACAGTTATGGCAAAACTTAGTACAGAATATATTCATGTTTTGTAGTTCATATTTGCATATTGTAAAGATGCTGTAGAATTAACTCTGGTCATCCAAAATAGGTTGTTATAGTACCTTTTAATGTTCTTGTAATGATACATGTGTGGTTTGGTTATGAGGTCCTTTTCCCCCAGTTTTTCATGATGAAAAATTTCATACACGGAAGTTGAAAAAATAGTACAGTGAACACCCATTGACCCTTTACCTTAGAGTCACCATGACAGCCCTGTGTCCTTCCTCTCTTTATGTACTGATTCCATTTTATTTTTGCTGAAGAATTTGAAAGTAAGTTGGCACATCATGACATTTAACTCATAATATTTCAGCATGCATCTCCTAAGAATATGGAGTCCTATATTATCATGACATCATTATCCCACCTAATAAAGTCAGTCCTAATTCCACAATATTATCTAATATCTGAACCATATTCAAATTTCTGCATTTGTTCCAAAAAGTATTTTATAGCCTTTTTTTTTAAAGAGTCCAGGTCAGTTGTCTTGTACAGTGTCCCACATCAGGATTGTGCGAATGTTTCCTCCTTTCCCTGTATTTCCAGTCCACTGAAAGTAAGGTCCAGGAGCTTGGTTTTTTTAATTAAAAAATTGTTTTTAATTTTGCTATTAATTAGTGTACAATAACATGAGCAACATTATGGTTACTAGACTCCCCCTATTATCAAGTCCCCACCACATACCCTCATTGCCCTCTGCCCATTTTTTAATTGGCTCATATGCTTTTTGTTTGTTGAGATGCGTCAGCTCTTTATATAATTTGGATGTCAACCCCTTATCGAATATGTCATTTATGAATATATTCTCCCATACTATAGGATGCCTTTTTGTTCTATTGATGGTGTCCTTGCTGTGCAGAAGCTTTTTAGTTTTATATAGTCCCACTTGTTCATTTTTACTTTTGTTTCCCTTGCCCGGGAAGATATGTTCATGAAGAAGTTGCCCATATTTATGTCCAAGAGATTTTTGCCTATATTTTTTTCTAAGAGTTTTATGGTTTCATGACTTACATTCAGGTCTTTGATCCATTTTGAGTTTACTTTTGTGTATGGAGTTAGACAGTAATCCAGTTTCATTCTTTTACCTGTAGCTGTCCAGTTTTGCCAACACCAGCTGTTGAAGAGGCTGTCATTTCCCAATTGTATATCCATGGCTCCTTTATTGTATATTATTTGACCATGTATGGTTAGGTTTATATCTGGGCTCTCTGTTCTGTTACATTGGTCTATGGGTCTGTTCTGGTGCCAGTACCAAATTGTCTTGATTACTGTGGCTTTGTAGCAGAGCTTGAAGTCAGGGAGTGTAATTCCCTCCACTTGATTCTTCCTTCTCAGGATTGCTTTGGCTATTCGGGGTCTTTTGTGGTTCCATATGAATTTTAGAGCTATTTGCTCTAGTTCATTGAAGAATGCTGTACGTATTTTGATAGGAATTGCATTGAATCTGTAGATTGCTTTAGTCAGGATGGTCATTTTGACAATATTAATTCTTCCTATCCATGAGCATGGGACGTGTTTCCATTTATTGGTATCTTCTTTAATTTCTCTCATGAGTGTCTTGTAGTTTTCAAAGTATAGGTCTTTCACTTCCTTGGTTAGATTTATTCCTAGGTATTTTATTCTTTTTGATGCAATTGTGAATGGAATTGTTTTCCTGATCTCTCTTTCTGCTAGTTCACTGTTAGTGTATAGAAACGCAACAGATTTCTGTGTATTAATTTTGTATCCTGCAACTTTACTGAATTCAGATATTAGATCTAGTAGTGTTGGAGTGGATTCTTTAGGATTTTTTATGTACAATATCATGTCATCTGCAAACAGGGACAGTTTGACTTCTTCCTTACCAATCTGGATGCCTTTTATTTCTTTGTGTTGTCTGATTGCTGTGGCTAGGACCTCTAGAACTATGTTGAATAAAAGTGGGGAGAGTGGGCATCCTTGTCTTGTTCCCAATCTTAAAGGAAAAGCTTTCAGCTTCTCGCTGCTATGTATAATGTTGACTGTGGTTTTGTCATATATGGCCTTCATTGTGTTGAGGTACTTGCCCTCTGTATCCATTTTGTTGAGAGTTTTTATCATGAATGGGTGTTGATTTTTGTCAAATGCTTTTTCAGTATCTATGGAGATGATCATGTGATTTTTGTCCTTCTTTTTATTAATGTAGTGGATGATGTTGATGGATTTTCGAATGTTCTACCATCCTTGCTTCCCTGGGATGAATCCCACTTGATCATGATGGATGATCTTTTTGATGTACTTTTGAATTCGGTTTGCTAATATTTTGTTGAGTATTTTTGCATCTATGTTCATCATGGATATTGGTCTGTAATTTTCTTTTTTTGTGGTGTCTTTGCCTGGTTTTGGTATTAGGGTGATGCTGGCCTAGTAGAATGAGTTTGGGATTATTCCCTCCTCTTCTACTTTTTGGAAATTTTAATGAGGATGGGTATTAGGTCTTCACTAAATGTTTGATAAACTTCAGCAGTGAATTGATTACCAATTCAATTTCTTTGCTGGTAATTGGTTTATTCAGATTTTCTGTTTTTTCCTGGGTCAGCCTTGGAAGGTTGTGTTTTTCTAGAAAGTTGTCCATTTCTTCTAGGTTATCCAGTTTGTTGCCATATAATTTTTCATAGTATTCTCTCATAATTCTTTGTATTTCTATGGTGTTTGTAGTGATTTTTCCTTTCTCATTTCTGATTCTGTATGTGAGTAGACTCTCTTTTTTTCTTGATAAGTCTGGATAGGGGTTTATCTATTTTGTTTATTTTCTCAAAGAACCAGTTCCTGCTTTCATTGATTTTTTTCTATTGTTTTATTCTTCTCAATTTTATTTATTTCTGCTTTAATCTTTATTATGTCCCTCCTACTGACTTTGGGCCTGTTCATTTCTAGTTTCATTAATTGAGTTTAGGCGGTTCATTTGGGATTGTTCTTCTTTCCTGAGGTAGGCCTGTATTGCAATATATTTCCCTTTTAGCATGACCTTCACTGTGTCCCACAGATTTTGCGGTGTTGAATTATTGTTTTCATTTGTCTCCATATATTGCTTGATCTCTGTTTTTATTTGGTCATTGATCCATTGGTTATTTAGGAGCATGTTATTAAGCCTCCATGTGTTTGTGAGCTTTTTCATTTTCTTTGAGTAATTTATTTATTGTTTTATACCTTTGTGATCTGAGAAGCTGGTTGGTACAATTTCAATCTTTTTGAATTTACTGAGGCTCTTTTTGTGGCCTAGTATATGATCTATTCTTGAAATGGTCCATGTGCACTTGATCAGAAAAATGTGCGTCCTGTTTCTTTTGGATGGAGTGTTCTGTACATATCCGTTAGATTCATCTGTTCTAATACATTGTTGAGTGCCTCTGTCTCTTTATTTTCTGTCTGGTTGGTCTGTCCTTTAGGGTGAGTGGTGTGTTGAAGTCTCCCAAAATGAACGCATTACATTCTATTTCCCCTTTTAATTCGGTTAGTATTTGCTTCACATATGTAGGTGATCCTGTGTTGGGTGCATAGATGTTTATAATAGTTATAGCTTCTTGTTGGACTTACCCTTTATCATTATGTAATGTCCTTCTTTGTCTCTAGTGACTTTCTTTGTTTTGAAGTCTATTTTGTCTGATACAAGTACTTTAACTCCTGCTTTTTTCTCTCTGTTAGTTGCATGAAATATCTTTTTCCATCCCTTTACTTTCAGTCTGTGTATGTCTTTGGATTTGAAGTGAGTGTCTTGTAGGCAGCATATAGATGGGTCTTGTTTTTTTATCCATTCAATGACTCTACATCTTTTGATTGGTGCATTCAGACCATTTACATTTAGAGTGATTATAGATGCGTATGTACTTATTGCCACTGCAGGCTTTAGATTTGTGGTTACCAAAGGTTCAAGGGTAATTCTCTAACTATCTAATAGTCTAATTTAACTCACTTTGTATGCTATCACAAACACAACCTAAAGATTTTTTTTTTCCTCCTTTTTCTTCCTCCTCCATTCTTTGTACATTATGAATCATATTCTGTACTCTTTGTCTAGCCCTTGGGTGACATCTATTTAGCCTTAGGAATACTTCCATCTATAAGAGTCCCTCCAAAATGCTCTGTAGAGGTGGTTTGTGGGAGGTAAATTCTCTCAGCTTTTGCTTACCTGAAAATTGTTTAATCCCTCCTTCAAATTTAAATGATAACCTTACCAGGTAGAGTGTTCTTGGTTCAAGGCCCTTCTGCTTCTTTGCATTAAATATATCATACCACTCCCTTCTGGCCTGTAAGGTTTCTCTTGAGAAATCTGATGATAGCCTGATGAATTTTCCTTTGTATGTGATGTTTTTTTCTCTCTCTAGCTGCTTTTAAAAGTCTGTCTTTATCCTTGATCTTTGTCATTTTAATTATTATGTGTCTTGATGCTGTCTTCCTTGGGTCTCTTGTGTTGGGAGATCTGTGCACCTCCATGGCTTGAGAGACTATCTCCTTCCCCAGATTGGGGAAGTTTTCAGCAATTACTTCCTCAATGACACTTTCTATCCCTTTTCCCTTCTTCTTCTGGTACCCCTATAATGCGAATATTGTTGCGTTTGGGTTGGTCACACAGTTTTCTCAATATTCTTTCATTTTAGAGATCCTTTTTTCTCTCTGTGCCTCTGCTTCTTTGTATTCCTCTTCTCTAATTTCTCTTCCATTTATCGTCTCTTCTACATCTAATCTGCTTTTAAATCCCTCCATTGTATGTTTCATTTCAGATATGGAATTTCTTAATGATTGAATCTCTGACTTAAATTCGTTCCTGAGTTCTTGAATATTTTTCTGTACCTCCATAAGCATGTTTATAACTTTTATTTTGAACTGTCTTTTAGGAAGATTGGTGAGTTCAGTTTCATTTGGCCCTTTTCCTGGGGTTTGTGAGATTTTGGTCTGTACCATGTTCTTTTGATGTTTCATATTTCTGTGTGGTGCCCTCTGTTGCCCAGAAGCTCCAGTCTCTGGAGCTGCTCAGCCCCTAGAGTGAGGTTAGTGGTTGTAGGGGAGCGAAGCTTGTGCCGGCGGAGAGGAAATACCTGTTTCCTGACTCCCATGTGCCATGCCTGTCTCCAGTATCACAGCCAGTGGGCCAAGCACACAGGTGTAAGTCTCCAGCTGTTGTAGGTGAGGCCTCTCTCTGGATGGCCTGACACCAGAGCAGTAACTGCCAGTTTGAGAGCTGGTGCTGTCAGGGCAGGAGGAAGGTTCAGCAGGCTGTGTATCACAGTGGGGGGCCTCGGAGCTGAGTAGCCAGCCAGGGGATGGAGTGCCTGAAGCTCCCCCAAGTTCCCAATCTGCTGGGCAGAGCACGCCCACACAACCCTGTCCCCCTATACCTTCTCCCACGCAGCAAGGTCTGTGCAAACCCTGCGCCTTCAGCAGCCCTCTTGCTGCTTGGAAGCCTCTCAGACTGTCTGCCTTTCCCTTGTTTCAGAGCAGCCAGGTGTGCATCCCGTCCTCCACAAACGGCCAGAATCTGTCTCTCAAGCACTCCGCCTATCTCATCTCCCCATCCTCCAGAGCACCACACAATGTAGGTTTCTGCTCGCAAAGCAGATCTCCAGGGCTAGGTGTTCAGCAGCCCCAGGCTTCCACCCACTCCCCGCTCATTTCTCTTCCTCCCGCCGGATCAAGGCTTTTGTACATTACCCTGTTTTGTGAGGTCTGCTCTGTTCGTCAGGTCTGTATGCAGTCTGGTGCAGCCTTCTTTCCTGTTGCTGTTTTAGGGTTAGTTGTATTAACTATATTTTCACACTATCTGTGGTTTTGGGAGGCATTCTCTGTCTTACCTCTCATGCACCATCTTGAATCATCTGGTTAGATTTTAACAAGGTTTTTGACCCAAATATCATACTTGGTCTAGGGAAGTTCATTCTTTCTTATGTCTTACTAAATCCAGGTAACATTTATAAGTGATTAAAAGCTAGTTTAAAACGTTTTTTTCTTGTTTTTTTTAAGAGTTAAAAACTCATGCTGGGAGTACAAAAATAGTTGACACAATCATGAATAATTACTAATCTCATTTTGATACTGTGTGCTTATTTCATCTGGGCAAAAATGTGACTAATTTTTTCTCTTTTTCACAAATTAATTAGATCAGTTGTGGTTTTCATTACTGTCAAGGAATTTTTTCTAGGACATTAAATTCTAAACTTTTTATTGTAGCCATATCTACTGAAAAATGTATTACAAAATGTGTTTTTGTCACTATGCTAAGTAAGAAAATAGTCTATACCAGTTTTGGAAGATACTGACTACTTTTCTTCTTTAGGAATCTAAGAGAAATTACGTGCTAACATTTATTTACCCAAATTTGTATCCCTCAGAGGAATATTGGACATCTCTGCAAGAATCTGCTCTCAGCCAACTGGTCCAGATGTTTAAAAGAGCCATCACTGCTCAAATGCACTATTGGACTGAAAGTATAGAGAGTAACTGTCACATTAAAGCTCTCCTACAAATATTGAAAAGGCTGCACAGGGTAAGGGTTCTTTTAGAAACCCATGTATTTTTATTTTGTGGTAAAATTGCATTGGTTTTAGTTGGCCTGAACCTTAAGCAGATGGTTATGAAACATGAAATTTATGTTGCTGTTTTAAAATTTTCCTTTCTTAAGAGTTAAGTTATACATATAAGGGAGTATGTATGGTATCTATGTACAGTTTGAAGAAAAGTAATAAAACAGACACTAGTGTAGCTAGTGCCCATGTTAAAGATTTCCAGTACGTTAGAAATGCCTGATCAAGATTTCCAGTACGTTAGAAATGCCTGAGTATCTCTCACACACTGTAGCCGCCCCCCCCCCCCCCCGACCTGGAGGTAGCCTAGATCCTGGATTTTGGGTTAATCATTCCCTTACTCCTCTTTGTTGTTTTACCACTATATATCTCTCTAGACACTGTGTTGTTTAGTTCTGTTTTTGAAATTTATATGAATATAGTACAGGATTCCTACACAACATTTTGTTGTTTGGATTTACCAGATTGATACCTACGACTGTATTTCATTCATTAGTATGAGTCTACCATATTTATCCATTCCAGTATATTTGTGGTTATATGTGCTGTTTGCAGTTCTTTTTTTTTGTAGGTGGGGTATTTCTCTGTGAGAAAATACTCTGCTATAAAGATATTTGTACATATCTCTAGTGTTCATGTGTCAAGAATTGGTTTTTAGTTTCCAGACCTACTTCTGGAATTGATGGGTGGTAGGACATGCATGAATTCTTTACTGGACTGGGAGTGCCAAATACTCTTCCAAAGTGGTTGGACCAGTTTAAATCCTTTCCAGGAGATGATAATTCTCTTGCTCTGATTTTAATATTGGAAAGTATTTTTAGTCTGAAGTGGTACCAAATTATGATTTCAGTTGCATTTCCCTGGTTCTAATGCATTTCAGAGCATATTTCATGTTTATAATTGTAGTAGTTGTTTACTTTTCTATAAAATGTCTGTCCTTGATATTTACTCAACATAAATGTATTGTTTGACTTTTCTTATTGTTGGGAGTTTTTAAAATTTTTATTACCATTACTTTGAAAGCTAGTCCTTTGTCAGTTATATGTGTTGCAATATATTCCAGTTTGTAGCTCATTTTCTCACTTTATGTTGTTTTTTGATTTACCCACATTCTTCATTTTAAATAGATAAACTTGTTAGTCTTTCCTTTGTAATTTTTACTCCTAGTGCCTAGTTTTAAGCTTTTTTTCTATTTTAAACTGTTACCCTAAATCAGGGGTCAGCAGGGTTTCTTTGGGGAAAGAACCAGGTAGTAAATATTTTAGGCTTTGTGAGGCATGTAGTTTCTGTCTCACCTGCAACTACTGTACTATGGTAGTAACATGAAAGCAGCTGCAGGCAACACAAAAATGAGTGGGTGTGGCTGCATTCCAATAAGACTTTCCGAAAATAAATAGAGGGTCTAATTTGGCCCTGAAAGCTGCCCTAGATGATCTTCTAACAGATGATAGCTTGGGTCAGGGGAAGAGTACAAACAGAGGCCCAAATATGTCTAATAGTTAATAGGTTATAAATCTAGCTAACAAACTGTTGAATAAATATGCTCTAAAAGAAAAATATATCCTCCCACCTTGACAGATAAGCCTTCCTATTGACAGGGGAGGCCAGGTTTGAATTTAGAGATCTCAGACTCCTTACAGAGGTCTGCACTGAAAGGTGGAGCCTCAGACAGATACATCCCCAAGTCCTGTGCATTCTTTTCCTACCTTAGTTTCGTCCCATGCCAGAGGTGTCACATGGCCATATGTGGACACATCAGCCCTTATAGTCTGCATTCCACCCCACTTCCCACAGTAGCTGCTCCTTAGCCAATCCTTGAATCCTAGAGCTTGGAGGTTGCTTTCTTCTGTCCGCTTTCTAGAAACCAAATGGGAAGAGTCTTGGCCAGGTCCTGGGAGCTGACTTTGGGGCCATTTGAGCAGGGACTTCAGGTGTGGGGTATCTGGAAGTCAGTCTAGCAGGGGACATGTGGGCTGCAACAGACAGGTCCATTTGGCCCTGCAGGCTCTGTACTTACCCGGTGGGAGGAAGACTGCTGGGAGAAGGCCAGAGCAGGGACCTGTACATCCTGGCTCCAGGGCAGGGGCAACTCTTTCCCAGGACTGAAGGGGGTATTATTTGAGCTTTGCTTTCACAATTTGGTGTTTAATCCAGTTAGAAATTTATTTGTTCAATTTTCCATATGAAAATAATTACCTGTGCGACTTACTGAAATTCTGCCCTTCCCTGCTGGAGATAATGCAAACTCTGTCATACAAGTTTCTGTGTGTAAGATTCATTTCTGGGCTCTCTTCTCTACTGTTGGTCATTTTTTTATGTACCTAAGTAATAATAGTTTATATCTGGTGAGAAAAGTACCCCTATCTTATTCTTGAAGTGTATCTTGGCTATTTTTGGCATTTGGCTTTAAAATACAAATCTTAAAATTGGCTGTCACGTTCCACACACACACACAGTAATCTTATTGGGAATTTGGAGTTGCATTGAATCTATTTTAGGGATATTGCTATCTTTACTATTTTTAATCTTCATGGTGTTTATTTCTTCTGCTTATTATAAGATAAATCTTTCAAACTTTCAAAAAGTTTTGTTATTTTACTATGAAAGTCTTGTATATGTTTAGTCAAATCTATTCCAGCTATTTCATTTTTTTAGTTTTTGTAAATGGTATCTTTTAATTACAAACGCATTGGTTTTTAATTTATTTTTTTGGAGCATATTGACTTTTTAATATTTTTTATAGCCAGCCAATTAGCTAAATTCTCAGATTGTATCTAGTATTTTTTTTGCATTCCTGTACAATCATATGTTTGAAAAAAATAACATTTTTTCTTTCCAACCCTTGTGTATTATTTCCCTTGCTTATTGCACTGGCTGCGCCTTCTTATACAGTGTGAATAAGTAGTAGTAACAGTGGGCACCTTCCCTTGCCTGTGATTTTAAAGGAAAATTTGGAATATTGCTATGAAATAGACTGTTTACTATAGGGTTTTTGAAAATAACCTTTATAGATTGATTTTTTTCTAAATTGTTACACATTTTAAACCTAAAAAAATAGACTCTTCTTTCCTATTGACATTCCAGTTATTTATATATATATTATATATTCTCTGTCTTCCATATTTGTTAACCTGTCTTATTTTCCATCTACTTGTCTCTTTGTACCACATTCTGATTTCTTCATCGTAAGCATTGTGTTTTCCATTTCCAGAAGTTTTCATTGGTTCTTTGAATTTTTTTCTTATCATTATTTATAATTTCTTCATCCTTTGAGTTTCAAGCTTTCCTTTTACTTATTTAAATCTTTATGTCTTATAATTCCAGTATCTGAAGTGTTTGCAGGTCAGTTTTTGCCATCTCTTGTGTCTGCTAACGTTTCCTTATAGTGTCTTCATTATCATGTGTTGTGTGTGTGTGTGTGTGTGTGTGCGCGTGCGTGCGTGCGCGTGTGTGTGTGCGTGTGTGCGCGCGCAGTGCCCATTTGCCTTGAAACTTGATCTGTTGGAATTCTTTAAGGGCTGGGTTTCTCCAGGGAGAATTTGCCTGGAGACAGCACCAGTTTGATACTACTTTAAATTAAATTCTTGGCTTGTGGCTTTTAATTTCCTGGTGGAAAAAATTTGGTGGGGAACTTTAAGGCAAGCACTTTCATAATTACAAATCCTGTAGTGTAGGATTCGTGTTTTCCCCTACTCAGTCAGCACCATTTTAACCAGCTGCAGTTAGTCTCATTGTCTTGTGGAGTCAGGGTGGGGCAGGTTGGTACAGAAGTGGAGGAAAGAGCTTGTTCATTTCTAGTTTACTTTCACTTTGATGGTGTAGCACTTTTGGGTTGCAGATTTGTAAGGCAAGTCTCTGCTGTTAGCTTTCTGATTTGAACAGTCTGGGCTTTGTCATCTCTCCCTAAGCCTGAACCATTGAAAACTAAAGTTCACCTTCACTAGGTTTGACAAACATTCTCAAAGCAAATGCCATCTTCACTTCGTTTTTAAACCTGATTATTCCATATCTACTTACAAGATCAGTATTGCATTAAAAAATACTTGTCTACAGTTTATCCTGTGTTTTCTTGTTGTTTCAGTGAATCAAGGCGCCTAATCTGTTATACTGCTTTAAAAAATGTCTGCCATATTGCTATCCTTAGTTATTTGCAAAGGCTTTTTGTACAAAAGAGAAATAAAAAAAAAACTTGGGTTTTGAAAAATTTACTGAAGAGCTCAGAGAAAGTATATTCTAATAAACTTTTGCCAGTTACAAAGAGAATCCTGAGAAATTCTGAAGTAGCAATCAAAGAAGTCCTTAAGGATTCCTGCTTTGTCCTTTGACTCTTAACTGGTGACATCAGAATATTTGCCAAGCCCCCATGTCTTCCTCCCACCTCAGAAGGGGGACCACAAGCCCTGAGGATGAAGTACCCCCTTTATCTATGATTCTGGGGATGTTGAGACTATTGACAATTCAAGGCTGAGGGTCCAGAGGATCATAGTCATGGGGCTGAAACAGCTTCAGTATGCTCCGGCTGCTGGTGCTGGGATGCCTGGGTCATTTGGGGTCTGGTCTAGAGTCAGACTATTCCAGATGAGTGGTTTTAACTTAATACAGCCAAGAGGGCCTTTTAGAAGACTTCCTGAGGTGAGTCATTTAGGCCAGAAGTGTGCCCATCCAGGTCTAGTACTGGTGGTTACGTACGTCCACAGCATTGCAGTCACTATCATTGTCCTCACTGACTGACGATTACCACTGTGCTGGGGTGTTCATGTGCCTGTCCTAGTCACCCTTGTCCTCTCACTGGGCGGGAGGCTGGAACACTCCCCCTGCGTGGTGGGGTGTGCTCTGCATGTGCCTTGCTCAGAGGGAACATGTGTTAACTGTTAAGCTCCAAAGAACATGATCTGAAGTGTTGGGCCTCAGTGCTTTGCATTCGTAGTAGTTTTCTTTGGACTTAAAGTTCTTTAAAAATTTATTTATGAGTTATAAGTAACTAGAAGTTTATCATCAATTTCTACTATTAAATCTTAGGTATTCTTTATGTTCCTGAAAATTTGGGGTTTAGGCAGTAGAGGAACTAAATAGAACTTTATCATGGTCATTAGAAAGGGAGTTTAATTTGCTCTTCTGGTAATCTAATTCATATCAAGTTAGCAAAATTGTCTTTATGCCCTGTGAGAAAATTGTATATATTTTTTATTTAAGATAAACCAGGCTAAATGTCAACTGCCTGAAAAAATTTTCAAAATAGATGAACTCACGCACTGGCTTGATTTTTATGGAGATGTGTATAGAAGATCCTCTTGGAAAATGAGCTCAGTAAGTATGGCATAATATTAAAATGGCGAAATTGATCATCAGTGAGTTTTTGTACTGAAACTTTCTATGACCTTCCAAAAACCCGTGCAGTCTGCCCAGTTGCCCAATAACAATAGCAGCCTTATGGGAGAAGCAAGACAGACATCTCAAAACCTTTGCAGTTTTGTAACCAGACCACTAACAGAAAATGGTTGCTACCTGGGAAGATCATTTGGATCACCCTGTCAAACAGCTCATGGAGAGGCTGTGAGAATATGAAAAGTGCAGAAAAACAAAAGGGAAGAAATCGTCCACACTCTAGTTAGAGGACTGGTAGTACTGAGATAACATAGATGGAAACAGAGCTCTGCTCTTACAGTAGGCATGAGGGCAGCATGACTCACCAGGAGCCAGCACTGCAGGGCTGCAACTCTGGGGAGGGTGCCCTGGGTGTTAGTACTCCTTCTTTTATTGTCATAGAACTAAAGGCTCTTTGCTGCCAGTTCTGCAGCTGACCTGAGGTTCTTTTCCTTTCCTCTGAAAGGTATAATTTTGCTTCTTAGTGCATCAACCCTTGCTTGGCAAAGGTCATATATGTGCTAACCAGCTGGCCACATTGTATCATTTCCCTACCTAACACATCTGAACTATTCATATTTCAGAAGTGCAGGTAGGAGAACAGACTCTTTGGGAATGTGTTCAGAGTTTATAATTAATTGGTAAATTACATGAGCACTGAAAATCCTAGGTTTATATACCTTTCACTGAGACATAAACATTCTCTTAGAATTCTTATAAATAAATATTATCAGCAACTTGGATTGCTTTGGCTGTAAGTACTAAGACCTTAAACCATCAGGGATGTAAGCCTGTAGGGTAAGGCATAAGATTTCTTTTTCCTTTCATTATCAGAATTCTTGTCATTTCCATTTTTAGGACACTTTGGGAGACCTCCATTATCCTGTCATATTCAGTCATTTTCCATTTGTCTTTAATACTTTATCAAAAATTAAGCTACTGTATGCAGACTCACTTTTAAAAATAGAGGTAGGTATGCCTATTTATCTTCATTAACAAGTCAAATGATGTGCCTTTTTAGACATACTACATTTTGTGGGTGATAAGGGAGCCTCCCCACTGGTGAACCCAATGCTTGTAGTATTCAGGGAGCTCATGTTCCAGTGAAAAAGGCAAGAAAGACTCTCATACTTTATGAGGTATATTAGGGCCTCAGTAGCACAGATGAGAGCATGGGCAGCTGGCCTTGTTGTAGGGCTTGTACTTTGAGGTTGGTGCCTCGCAGTCTTCTGGATGGCATTCCAGGAGGCACAGCCGACTTGGGCTTGATTGGGACAAGCACCAGTATTTGACAAGGTCCAGTCTAATGAAAAAACATAGCAGTGGAAGTATAAGTGACAGGATTCTTGAAATTCTGACCCAAGGAAATGGCTGGTATTTCCTGATGATGCCATAATAAAGGTTTATCAAAAGTGTTCCCTTTTCAATAAACTTTGACCAGCCGAGTCAGTTCTGTTTGTCAGCATATCCAGCAAACAGATTTAGTTTCACTTTTGGACAACTGAAAATTCCTTGGAATTGTCCTCATGGCATTTTTGTAAGGGTTGAATTTGTCAGTACAGGTAAGGCATTTAGACTGTTGCCTCACACCAAGTAAGTATTCAAAAGTGTTAGCTATCTCATGTATATAAGACTTTTCTCATAAATGTTTGTGTCATGCATTTATAACAAACTGAACCAGTTTATTCCACTTTATAAATTTGTATTTAGAGCAAATGGTGAAATGAAGTGAAACATTTCTGTTTTTCTAGGAGAACAAAATTAGAGCTTGTATGGGGTTGTTTGGAGTTATGGAAGAAGGAGCGTCTGAATTAGCTTTGCTGTCCACCTTTAATTTCACAGTTAGAAGGAGTCACTTAATTGAGGATGTTTTGAGACACCTATATCGATATGAGAATGAAGATCTGAGGAGGGAGATGATGGTAACATATAATTCTCACTTAATATATTTGCTTCTGAGAGAAGAAAAACACGAAAGAATATAACAGTGGGCCTTAGGGCAGGAGGCGTGGATTATCTCCCTTCCTATGAGGTAGTCTGTTTCAAAGTGGCACTGAACTCGCTTGGGCTAAGGAGCAGCAGGTGAAATGGTTATCCTCCCCCAACCTGGTGAGATAGAAAGTCGGTAAGACATCCAATCCCTTCTGAGGCCTGACCTAGCCTGCTGGCTACTCACTAGCTTGCAGCATTCCTGTGAGATGGCGTTGACACAGAGAAGAGTTGAGGGTTTATTTCAGCTCTCATAGTTTGTGGAAGAGAGGACTTTCTCTATTTGATAACACAGTCTTTTGAAGGTGTAATTACAGATAACCACCATGTTCTCAACATTCATAAATGTTCTTTGGTTTAGTTACTCTATAGCTTGTCTCACTAGTAGATAGTGGACATAGAATATTAATAATAATGACTAGTAGATCTAGTGAGTGTTTTCCCTGTGCCAGGAGCTGTTGTCAATGCTTTATACATACTTGGTGTAACCCTTTAACAATGCTGTGTGGAAGGTTCCATTTCCCCTCATTTTACAGATGGGGAAACTGAGGTATAGAACTTTAGGTAACTTAACAAAGGGTAACACAACTGATAAGTATCCAAATCAGGATTTGTTGTAACCATCAGGCTTTAGACTTTCCACTTAAGACAAAGATTTGCCTGATGAAAGACCCTAGTTTATTTCTTACCCTACTCAGATTAAAGAATGACTTGACTAAAGCTCAAGATTTTATTTTATACTATTTTTAACCCCTGAAACCAATACAGTACTGTATCAACTACACTTCAGTAGAAAAAAAAAAGATGCTATTTTAAAAGTATGTTGGGGGTTTGCAGTTAGGGTTGGCATTTCCACATACTTTTTGCACATAGGCAATTTTAAGTATCTGACAAACTCATGTGATTCTAACTTTCATCAGTCATCCAATCCACTCAGTTATTTTAGCTCTATTTTTAAAATTTCATTCATCCATTTTTTTAAATGTAAGTAACATTTGATAAGCAGTTAGCATTTTCCAGACTCTGAAGCATGTTCCACGTGTTACCCCATTTAATCTTTCTGATAATCTTGTGGGAAAACTGAGCCTTTCTGAGATTAAGGAACTTGCCCATAGGATGTGGCAGAGTAAGAATCTGACACCTAGTCTTAAAAAGATTTTAAACAATTCATTGAGGTTTGAAACGTGCATCTCTGGAAAAAAGAGGTGTTCATCCAAATAAACCAGTGAAAGGAGCTTTTTGGAAGTTCTAGTGGATCATCCAGATGGAAATGGTTAGCAGGCCTTTGGAAATGAATGTGTGTCAATCAGGGAAGAAGATAAAATAGATACGAAGGTTTAGTGCCTGTGAGTGATACATGAAATTCAAAGAGAAAAATGAGCATCCAGTGAAGGAAAGAAAAAATAGAAGTGCTGGCATAGAACTGCTATAATTTCTGGTGTTAAAGCATCAGGAAGAAGAGAGAAAACCTAGATAGTACTTTATAAAGAGGGCAAGGGAGGAAAGAGTGTGAAGAAAGAGGGAGCCATCAGAAATGTAAAATGATTTCCCCTTGGTGAAATCAAGGTGACGAAACATGAGAAAAAGTGTTTGGAAATGGGGGTTTACAGGTTCTTGGTCCTCTTGAATAGAAGCTTTTAAGTAGAGAGGTGGGTTTGAAAGTTGGTGTTCATGATTCTTCAAAATTTAGCCACCTGGAGTAGAAGCCAGTATTTTTTCTGTATTGGAGACAACAGTTTGGGGACTTTTTCTTTTTGTAAGAATAGGGAGCCCTTAGCACATTTGTAAACCAAAGTAAAGGATCCCAAAAAGGAAAGGCAGGAGCAGAGTGAGTAACAGAAAGAGCAAGGACGGGTTATGAAGAATCATCTTGGGAAGGGATTGGGATCAACAGGTGCGGTGGTGCCACCTTAAGGGCTTAACAGCCAAGCCAGTAAATGCTTTATGTGTGCTCTGGTTTTACAGTGTTTGAAAGATCCTAATATTTATGATTTCTTCATGTTTATTTTCATTATACTTCATGTACTTTATAATAATAATGCCACTTTCAATGTTGGCTCTTTCTATTATTCAATGAGATTTAATACATAGCAATACAGAGTCCTGGAAGACATGCATGTTTGCTGTTCCCTCAGGTTTCCTTTAGTGGAGAAATTGAACATGATTTTGGAGGAGTCAGGGCAGAGTTTTTCCACTGCCTGTTTGAAGAGATGACCCGGCCAGAATACGGCATGTTCATATATCCTGAAGAGGCTCCCTGCATATGGTTTCCTGTCAGGGTGAGTCCTCTTTTCTTTGCTTGTGGTTGCCACGACCAAAAAGTTGTGTCACATACCACAGAAAATTAGGTTGAATAGATTGTTCATATTAGGAGAGGAGTTAGTTGGTATAATTGTGGAGATAATCTTAATTCTAATAAGGTGATTATTTTTTTAAACTCGAGTCTTCATTCCCTGTGTCCCCATGTCTGCCCACATAGGAAAACTAAGCAATGTGTGTTTTTGATCATTTATAAAATGTATAGATAGAAAGGAACCCTTCCTCTCTCAGGCACTCATTCTTTGTTTGAGTTATGTTTTTCCCAATGAATGAAGACAAAGGCTTAGAAAAGAAATTGCAAAAGCTTTCATTTATAAGAATGACTGAGCCTGATATATTTCTATTCCTGTTAATGCTTTTAGTAACCAAAACTGTAGCAGAAATTTAAACTGACTTAATGACTAAATATAAACTTTAAATATTCTTATCTCAAGCTTTTTGATTTTAACTTATAATTTGACTTTGTGAAAGGGGAAAAAAAGGTTTTCCTACTATAAATATTCCATTGTACTTGTAAAAATTCATAATATGTGAAGATTTTTTTTTCTTTTCAGCCTAAGTTTGAGAACAAGAGATACCACTTCTTTGGGGTTCTCTGTGGACTTTCCCTTTTCAATTGCAATGTTGCCAACATCCCTTTTCCATTGGGTCTGTTTAAGAAACTTTTGAACCAAATGCCATCATTGGAAGACTTAAAAGAACTCAGTCCCATTTTGGGAAAGTAAGTAGATTTGGTTCCTTTTTTAGAACCTATGGAACATATATTTGGGTAAATACAACACCCCAATGGTATTTTCCTGTTCAACAGTAGCATTATAGGTACTTCAAAGCAATTTTAACTTTGGGAAGAATTGTTGGATAAGTTGATTTTCCTCTAATAGTCCTTAGTGCATGCAGTAATCTTTGAACATTTTTTGTGTAGAAACTGTCATGGACACATAACATAGGGGGGTGCATGGGGAAGGCAGTATATCACAGAGAAGACAAGTAGTGACTCTGTAGCATCTTACTACGTTGATGGACAGTGACTGTAGTAGGGTATGAGGTGGGGACTTGATAATGGGGGGAATCTAGTAAGCACAGTGTTGCTCATGTGATTGTATATTAATGATACCAAAATAAAAAAAAAAGAAGAAAGAAACTATCATGGACAGAGGATAGGTTACACCTGGGGGTGAAATCTGAAATGCTGTTTATTTTCTTAAAGTATCATTGATACACAATCTTATGTTGGTTTCAAATATACAACACAGTAGTTCAACAGTTACCCATATTATTAAATCCTCACCCCATCTACTGCGGTCACTCACTATTGCCATAGTAAGATGTTACAGAATCACTAACTGTATTCTCTATGTTGTACTACCATCCCCATGACCAATTTATATTGTGATTGTGGATTATTGTGCCCGTTTATCCCCTTCACCCACCCCTACCCTTCCCAACCCCTTCCCCTTGGTAACCACTAATCCCCTCTTGGTGTCTATGAGTCTGCTGCTATATTTTTCCTTCTGTTCTGCTTTGTTTTTATACTCCACAAATAAGTGAAATCATTTGGTATTTGTCTTTCTCTGCCTGGCTTATTTCACTGAGCATAATACCTTCTAGATCCATCCATGTTGTTGCAAATGGCAGGATTTCTTTTCTTTTTACAGACAAATAATATTTCATTGTGTATATGTACCACATCTTCTTTATCCATTTATCTGTTGATGGACACTTAGGTTGCTTCCATATCTTGGTTATTGTAAATACTGCAGTGATAAACATAGGGGTGCATATGTCTTTTTGAATCAGGGATTTTGTTTTCTTCGGGTAAATTACTAGGAGTGGAATTACTGGGTAAAATAGTATTGCTATTTTTAGTTTTTTGAGGAGCCTTCATATTGCTTTCCACAACAGTTGCACCAATTTACATTCCCACCAACAGTATAGGAAGGTTCCCTTTTCTCCGCATTCTCGCCAGCATTTGTTATTTCTTGTCTTTTGGATGGTAACCATTCTAGCTTGTGTGAGGTGGTATCTTATTGTGGTTTTAATTTGCATTTCCCTAATGATTAGCAGTGTGGAGCATCTTTTGCATCTGCCTGTTGGCCATTTGTATTTCTTCTTTGGAGAGGTGTCTGTTCAAGTTGTCCACCCATTTCTTAATCAGGTTATTTGTTTTTTGGGTGTTGAGGCATGTGAGTTCTTTATGTATTTTAGATGTTAACCCTTATTAGATGACTCATTTATGAATATATTCTCATGCTGCAGGATGTCTTTTTGTTCTGCTGCTGGTGTCCTTTGCTGTACAGAAGCTTTTTAGTTTGATGTAGTCCCACTTATTCATTTTTGCTTTTGTTTCCCTTGCTTAAGGAGATGTGTCCAGAAAAAATGTTGCTCATGCTTATATTCAAAAGATTTTTGCCTATGTTTTCTTCTAAGAGTTTTATGGTTTAATGACTTACATTCAGGTCTTTGATCCATTTCACGTTTACTTTTGTGTATGGAGTTAGACAGTAATCCAGTTTCATTCTCTTACATGTAGCTGTCCAGTTTTGCCAACACCAGTTAATGAAGAGGCTGTCACTTCCCCATTGTATATCCATGGCTCTTTTTTCATATACTAATTGACAATATATGCTTGGGTTTATATCTGGGCTCTCTATTCTGTTCCACTAATCTATGGTTCTGTTCTTGTCCCAGTACCAAATTGTCTTGATTACTGTGGCTTTGTAGTAGAGCTTGAAGTTGGGGAGCATAATCCCCCCGGCTTTAATCTTCCTTCTCAGGATTGCTTTGGCTATTTGGGGTCTTTTGTTGTTCCATATGAATTTTAGAACTATTTGCTCTAGTTTGTTGAAGAATGCTGTTGGTATTTTGATAGGGATTGTATTGAATCTGTAGATTGCTTTAGGCAGGATGGCCATTTTGACAATATTAATTCTTGCTATCCATGAGCACAGAGTGTATTTCCATTTATTGCATCTTCTTTAATTTCTCTCATGAGTGTCTTTTATTTTTTTTGCTATTTTTTTATTAAGGTATTATTGATATACACTCTTATGAAGGTTTCACATGAAAAAACAATGTGGTTACTACATTTACCCATATTATCAAGTCCACCCCACCCATACCCCATTGCAGTCACTGTCCATCAGTGTAGTAAGATGCCACAGATACACTATTTGCCTTCTCTGTACTACACTGTTTTCCCCTTGATCCCCCACACCATCTCATGAGTGTCTTGTAGTTTTCAGGGTATAGGTCTTTTACCTCCTTGGTTAGGTTTATTCCTAGTATTTTATTCTTTTTGATGCAATTGTAAATGGATGTGTTTTCCTGATTTCTCTTTCTACTAGTTCGTTGTTAGTATATAGGAATGCAATAGATTTCTGTGCATTAATTTTGTATCCTGCAAGTTTGCTGAATTCAGTTATTCTAATAGGTTTTTGGAAGTGATGTTCATTTTAAATGTTTTATATCACCACCTTGAAGGTGCAAATTTAATTATAAGTTAAAGACAAGCCACCATCTTGCAAAAAATATTGACAACGTATATAATAGAAAGCATTAATACCCCTGCTGTGGAAAAATTAACAAAGTATATAAGATGGCAACCCACAAAAGGAGCACTATAAATGGCTTGTAAATATTATCATCCTATTATGATTATTATTCCCATTTCACAGATGATGAAACTGAAACAGAAACAGGTTAGGTAATTTGTCCTAGGGTCTATAGTGACAGAACCATGATTTAAACAATCTGACTCCAGAATTCAACTATTAATTATTACACTAATAAGGAAGAGAAAAAAAAATCAAAAAGGACATGATTTGGAAAGGAGGTAAACTTTTTACGGAAGACATTGAAAATAACCTAAATAATGCTTATGCCTGAGAAGACTTAATAAACTTAATAACTCAACAAACATATGCTTAGCAGATGTAAAAATTGTTTAGTATGTATCAGTATTTCTCAAACTTGTAGGTCTTAGGATTCTCTTTAAAATTATTGAGAGCCCCAAAGAGCTTTTACTTAATAATTGGCTACATTTGTCAGTTCTTACAATATTAGAAATTAAAAGTGATAAATATTCTAAATAAAGGAATACAAAAACTTGTTATGTTAGCTATCATATAGCCTCTGGAAACCTCTATTCTGTATTTAATGACAGAATGTTAAAAAGGCACTAATATCTTAGTGTTATTATGAAAATGGTTTTGACATTGTGGACCCTCGGCGAAAGTCCTCAGAGATTCCCAGGAATTGACGCTCTGGGCCACACTTTGAGAACCACTGATCTGTTTTCAATAAAATTCCAACTTTATGAAGTTTGACAAGCTGATTCTAAAATGTATATGAATGAGCAAAGGGCCAAGAATAGGCAGAAATAATTTGAAAGGTAAAGAGGATGGGGAGCTTGGTCTATTAGATAGCAAGAATTATTAGCTGTGTTAATTAGAAGGGTACAACAGTATTGGTACAGCAGGTTTACCAATGGAAGAGAAGTGAGAGCTCAGAAGCCGACCTGCGCATGTGGAGTTTGGTTAGAGGCGGCGTATTAGATGAGTGGGAACAGGAGCACTGTTCAGTTAACACCTCCATGGAAAAAATGAGAGTGGGTATCTTCTGCCATACACAAAGATCAACTCCATGTGGATGAGTGACTTAAAAATATGGACAGATCCCTCACCGTTGCAATTTCTTAAGCAAGACATAAAGAATAAAAAGTACCAACATTAAAGACTGATAAACTTATCTATAATAAGGTTAAAGAACTTGTTCATCCAGAGATGCCTTAATATTAAGGAGAAAAGACACTCCTCAAACTGGTATTGGTAACACATTTTGGGGGTGGTAGAAAATGGGACAGGGAGGCACCCCTATGGGTAGGTGTAAAGTATTAGCTATGTTCCTCTTTTGGGTGGCAGTTTCACAGGAATTCTCATAAACACACCCACAAATAAGCAAATTAGCCATATGTGGACACATGACAGAGATTAGTGAACCAAGTATTAGGACAAATTTGATTTTGTCAATTAGGTTCCCATCACCTTTCTCAAATCTCCCCCCAAAAAACTCAACAATGAATAAAACATGGTCTATCTCAATACTGTAATAAAAAAAAATCCAGTGAGGAAAAAAGTCACCTTAGATTTCTCCTTCTCCCAGAGGCTTTCCCCAGTGACACATATTAGAAAGAGTTGACTGAGTTCTTCCAAGCTATGTTTGTACCATTGACATAGTTTCTGGCTGCACATACCTCACTATAATGTAGGTAAGACTTCCATCAGGGTATACTGTATGCTAGTCTCAGGGTTTATTTACAGTGATATCTGAGTCTCAACTTTAATCTTAATAAATGTTGAATGAATAAGCTAATAGTAAAATATGAGGCATACTACTTTAAAAGTATGAATAAAGTACCATAGGACGACAGCATGGTCGTACAAAAGGCTGGCTGCTGTCCATTCTGATACGACCTTTGTCTTCACAGATGCCATGAAACAATGTAGTCAACATTCAAATCTTTCTTTAAAGCTTGTTCATTTTGGGACAGCATATACAGAGAAGGTCCTTTGACCTGTCCACTCCTCAGATTTCCTTAGTACCTGATATTTAAAAGGAGATCTATTGTTTTTTTAGTAAGTCAAGTTTAAAAGCTAAATAAAGGTAACACCAGTTTGAATAAGTTTTAGTATCATCAAACATGTTATCAACCTTTTAAAATAGAAACCTACAGTCACTGGGTAAAGGAAGGTTGAGTGGAGAGAAGAGAGCTGAGAATCAGTTGGGGAGCCTATATAATTGCAAATAAACTTTCTGTACCTCACACTTACAGTCGAGGTCTGCTTTTATTTAGACTATCAGTATGTAGAGCCATAGGTGCTGTTAACTACCTGACACCCCACCTTCAGAAGAGTCATGTACTTGACATGTATTTTACATGATGTTTCTAATGATCATGATTATTGACTTTTTAAAACCAAAATTATTTGTTCTTAAGGAGTTTGCAGACACTTCTGAATGATGAAGGCGATGGCTTTGGAGAAGTATTTTACATCTATTTTAATGTGAGTAACAGTGAAAACCAGATTACAGATCAGATTTATTCTGATTAACCCTTTACATTTCGATCTAAACATGTCATTCTTTAATAAAATAAAAACATCTTAAATTAGCTCGTGGAAAAGGTTTTTTTCCTCATTTTTCATGAGCTAGATGCATCAGAGTTTACTATGGAATGAATAACACTTACACAGTGGCTGTCTTAAAAGAGCAAATAATTCTGTGTGTTTCTGGGACGGGCTGACTTGGCTGGGCTGGAGGGTGTATAATGGCCTTGCTTATATGCCTGATTCTTAGCTTTGTGGGTTATCAGCTGGAACAGCTTGTCTGCATTCTGGTGGTCACTCATCCTCCAGGAGGCTAGCTGAGGTTTCTTCCCAGGATAGTCTCAGGGTTACAGAGAGTAGGGAGAGATGGAAGGCCCCAACATATAGGCTTCTTTCCAAACTTTTTCTTCTGTTAGATCCTCTGGCCAGAGCAGCCACACCCAGATTCAGGGGCTGAAGAAACAGTCCCCACCTCACCATAGGAAGTGTTGCAGAGTCACACTGCAAAGGGACATGAGTGCCTCAATGGGAGTTATTTGTGGCCATTTTGGTAATCTGCCATTCTTGGTCTATACTATATAAAGTGAAAACTGAGATACAGGAATTTGCCAATTAATTTTTTCAGTATGATCAGTTAAAATAATTCAAATTATTAAAAAAATACATTTTTATTCTGCGTAAGATAGTAATCATTTGCACATTCCAGCTAGTTTTTAATGGTAAAAAATGTACATTTCTATTATTTCTTGAGGTGAGGTGTTACACTTCACAGTGTCTTTGTTGATGATAAATTATTATTTTGGAGATACTGAGTTTATTTATGGTTACAGGTGCATTGGGACAAAAGTGATGTAGACTTAATTCCTAATGGAAGTTGTGTAATTGTCAACCAGACAAACAAGTAGGTGCAAAGAAATGAAGTATTTGTTTTGTTCATACACTGTATTTCACTGTGCTCTAAAAATTTCTTAGAGTTATATTATTTTCCATTCCCAAGTAATTTTTCAATAAGGCAGGGAGTTGATGTGTATGTGTGTATCTCCTTAAGTTTATATTCTGGAAGGAAAAGGCTTTCTCAGGGAAAAATACTACTTTCCCATATCATCCTATCTAGAATTATACCATCTGTCCCTCTCTCTTGTCTTTATCCCCTGACCCTGCTTTACTTTTTCTTGTTATATTACACATTACCTACCTTTAGAATTCTTTTCCTTATTACATGTCAGTGTTTCCCCTACTCTAGTGAGCTGCATGGTGGCAGGAACTAGTCTTGCTCACCATTGTATATCCAGAAGCTGGAGTAATCTATAATGGGGCCGTAATACTCACTTAGTATTTCTTAGTATTATTAGATGTTACTGTGGTAGTTTGACTTCCCAGCTCCTTACGGGATGCCATTTAAAGCCACAGAGTTTGGGATTATAGAATAGTCCCTTGATGGTTGGTTATAGTGGCAAAGAGATACAAAGTGAGCATTCTGGCCTATTATTTTTCTTGTTTTTTAATCTTTACTTGCTTAAAAAAACTTTGTATTGAGTATAACAATACAGAAAAGTATACAACCTAAGTATACAGATCAAGAAATAGGACATTTCCAGCTCTCTCTATGTATTTATGAATATACTCCAATTTAGTCATAGTATTGATAGATATAATAAGGTTCTCTGCCTCTTAACAACTACTTTTTGCCTGGTTCCTTTTCCTGAAAGAATTGACAAGTGTGCCCAAAGAGAAAAACTGTAAAGTAAAATTCTGGGCTCACCTCAGTGAGGTTCCCTTCTCTTAGCCAACAGGACTTCTGAGTGTTGACTCAGACTTGGACATCTGGAGCTGGATGTGTTTTTGAGTATTATCTGTTTTTTTATAGTTCTTAACAGGTTGCATTTTCTATAAGCTACTTCACCACACCAGAAATATAAATCCCTTCTTTCTTTGTGTTTAGCCACAAGTAATATTAATTACTGAGAAATTCAGATAATACAAAAAAGTATAAATTAAAATATGAAATCTCCCCATCTACCAAGCCCATTCCCCAGATCTCATCATTGTTAGCAGATCAGGCTTTACTCTTGCAGACTTTTTCTATTCTCATCTGTATCAGTTCTAAGCGTGTAACTTTGAGCAGTCACATAACTTCACTGTCTCAGTTTTTTCATTAAAAAGTCATAAGAGTCTGCCTTAAAGAGTTTTATGAGGATTAAATTCAATAATACATGAAAAATAGCTGTAACACACATAGTAAGCACTTATTATTCTCCTCTTCCCCACCCCCAATATTGTTCAAGGTATTGCAGTAATCTGAAATCATTTTTTTGTTTCATTAAAGGAGAGACTATGTTTCTAAGTGTGTTGATTACATCTTCAACATCTCTGTAAAGGCAGTTTATGAAGAATTTCAAAGAGGCTTTTACAGAGTGTGTGACAAGGAGATTATTGGATTTTTCCATCCTGAAGAACTAAAGGATGTGATGATTGGAAATACAAATTATGACTGGGAAACATTTGAAAAGGTACATCAAGACCAAGCAGTATGGATTTAAGTTTCTGTTCTGTTACCTTAATACTTAAAAAAAATTTTTTTTTCATTTTTCTCTAGAATGCACATTATGAACAAGGATATGACAGTTTCCATCCCACTATAGTGATGTTTTGGAAAGCCTTACACAAGTTGACTTTGGAGGAAAAGAAAAAGTTCCTTGGTAGGTATTACGTCAGGAGTGGATCTGTGATCATATATATTTTTAGGAAGTGTTTGTCACAGGCACCATTGGCACCAAGTCTTACACCACAGGAGTATAAGAGCCACTCCTAGTCCAGTTGAATGTCCTCTGTGCCAGGTTGTCTCAACGTCGAGAAAATAAGTGTTAGTGCAGATCTCTTTCCAGAGATTTCAACCCTGACTACGGCTTTTACATTTTTCTTCTTGTTTTCATCCATGCTGAATACTGAGCCTTCTTACTGTAGTTGTGGCATTCAGTTATCCAGGCCTGTGGGGTTAGAAGCTGTGTAATGTCACTGTCTCTAAACTATACCTTCCAGATTTGATCTGTTTTATGCCTGCTCAGTGGTTTTCCTGAGACTTGTCTCATGACTTTCTCATTTTCTTACTCAATTTCCTTATGTTTGAGAAACATTAATTCTGTTGTTCTTATTTTTATGGATAACATGTATGTTGGATGATACTCAGACTTCTCCAGAGGCCCAAACTAACTTTCCAGTCTTACTTAGATGGAAAACCTTTGATGCACTCAAATGATTCCAGTATCTGTATGTTCCTGCGCTCACTTTGCACCCTCCCTCCACAGGCTTTCTGGAAGCTCCTTGCCCTGACTTAAACTTTCACCTACTTCCACTTCCTTGTTGCCTCTCTCAAACTTTCCCTCTTAGCTATCCCAGTCCTCCCAGCCTGATGCTCCCTGCTCTGGGCCAAAACATTGGCACTCAGGCGGGGGGGGGGGGGCGCTTTGTTCCATAGCACCTTGTTTGGCTGTCTTAACACCCTTTCATTTTTCTCTTCTTATTTGTCTCTTTCTGCACAAGAATATAATCCCAATCAGACTATAAGCTGCTTGTGGGAAGTGGCTGTGTGTCAGACTTCATCCTGCTGCGGTCCCAGTACAGTCTAACGGAGGACTCTGCACATGGGCCCTCTGTAAATGTCTTTGTGTGAACATATTTCCTCTCTGTAAATTTTGGTGTCTGTGGAACAGATCACTCAATTTTATTCTTTTTAGTGTTTCTTACAGGAACTGACAGAATTCAAGTAAAAGGTTTAAAGAACATGAAAATAACATTTTGCTGTCCTGAAAATTTTAACGAAAAAGATCCTATGAAAGCACAGACGTATTTTAGTGTCCTCTTCCTCCCTAAGTATTCTACAATGGAAAGAGTGGAAGAAGCACTTCAGGTAGCCATCAACAGTACCAGAGGATTTGGCTGACCTACCTCATACTTTCTACACCTTTTTTGGAAATATTTTCAAAAATAAAATTTTCAACTCAAAAGTTAACATAAAAGTCTTTGCTGACAGTTCAGTGTGTTAACCTGCTCTTTTAGAATTGCTGTTTTTGCATATAAGATGTATTTAGTAATGATACTGATTAGGCTGTTAAAATAAGGCAACCCCAAACTGGTACATTAAATAAGACAGAAGTTTGTTTTTCTGCTCATAAATGTCTGAGTATTTTGTCTAGGGCTGAGGTGGTGTTTCTCCACTTAAACTGCTCTAATAAAAGTTACAGATGACTTCCTTGTTGCAAATTTCAGTGGGAACTTGCCCATTTCTGCCTTATATCCCACTGTTGCCTTTGAAACCATTGACTACTTTCTCCTCAAAACTGTCATGAACTGTTAGACGGTGTTTCCTTTTTCTTGGTTCCTTTCACATTTCTTGGCATGCTTCTCTTACCCTACCCTGACCTACAATGCTAGTGTAGACATCTTCTCTCACTCTCTGCATACTCCTTACCAACCCCATAGCCTCAATTATTACTTCCAGATTGATGCAAGGTGTCTCTCTTACCTACAGGAATCGGTATGTTTTAGCACTGCAGCCATGTTTCTGTGTAGTCTGTGTCTACCTGCATTCCCCGTGGCTCCTTCATCTTGCCATGTTAAGAAGAAAATGCTCGGTTTTCCTGTATCCTACAGCTTGGAGTGGTAACCACCCATATCTCCAGGCAGAAGCCTGCAGTTATCTTGCCTTCCTCCCTCCTCTTCACCCATGTTCAGTCAGTCAAGTCCTGGGCATTCTAGTTAATTATCTCTTAACCCCACTGCCAAAGCTCTAGTTCAGGCTCTCCTCATCTCCTGTCCCATCACTACCATTGTCTCTCAGTTGGTCCTCTTGTATCAGGACTAGCACTGCTCATCAGCCTTCTCTGCGGCTGGGAATCTGCACTGTACAGTGAGTGGACCACTGCCTTAGATCTGAGGTTTAGTCTTTGTCTTTGAAGAATTTTGAAGAGAGAAACTTTTCACTGTCAGTAGTGGGAAAAACCAGTCTAGAACTTTTCTGTCTAATATATGGCTATTTAACATTTAAGATGCAATTCCTCGGTCACACTAGCCACATTTCAAGTGCTCAGTATCCTCATGTGATGGGCAGTTACTGTGTTAGTGCAGCTGAGCACTTGCCACTGAGAGTCCATAACATAAAACCCCTTAAATTTTTCATGTGTTTTTTTCCTTGAAAAAGGGCCATAGTGTTTTATCAGCTGCACAAATCAAAATGATGTAAACATAAGGCAATAAAGTCCAGTTTTGTTAACAGTGTTATTACAGTTCCCAAATCCATCCTGACGTGCCCCTGGTACAGCTCCAGCCTGGACTCCCCCACCATTGCCCTGCATACACAGTGTACTTCTTCCTAGTCATTTTAACTATTTTAGGTACCTGCGTGGACCACTGCCTCATATATTTTTTCATGCCTGGAACCCTCATCTCATCCCACCCTCATTCTTACTCACCTCATCTCTCTTCAATTCTGCCTCCTACTCTTGGTAGTTTTCCACTCATTTCTCAGATTCACTTAAGCCATCATGGCTGTCTAGAAGATACCATGATACTGAAATAGTACATTTTTATAACATACAATAAACAGTTTGTGGGATAGGGCTACCTCGCTCAGCTTTTCACAAGTGTGGTCCAGAATTCCTTCGCGGTGCTTGGTTGACCATGAGTTAGCCAGAAGTGCCACCTAGTGGCATATGAGGAAGATAAGCAATCACTTCCAAGCTGACCATTTCACTGAGAGGGACAAAACTTTGAAAAGGGGACAGGCCTTTCTCCCCACAGCTACTGAGTAGTAGGAATCTATTGTGGCTCTTGGCTATGCTAGGTAGTTTCATATATTCTACCTAGTTAAAACTCCCACCAGGTCTGGAACTAGGCATTTCCATCTTACAGATGCAGTCTCAAGTTTAGAGAGGCTTCCTTCCAGCCCATTCTGCAGGATTGGAAGAAAATGAAGAGGGAGAGTAGGTCATGCCAAGTCCTGTTCCCCCAAAAGTGGGAAATTATGACTCAGAAAGTAAAGTGGGAAGGTTCTTACAAGCTGGGTAAAGATTCACTGTCAGTGATGCAAATGATATCAAGGAAGATAACCTTGGTAAGAGTCTAAGGAGACAAGATCCTCTGACATTGTCAAGTCAGCTAATTATTGGAGAGGCAGAGTGCTAAGAGTGGCTAAGAGTCCTAGTTCATGAAAGACAATATTTGTCATGGGTTTACAGTGCAATAATTGGAGGAGGTCGTAGGGCCAGTGTCATGGTGTGTGACTTGAGCTGTGTAAGGGGAAGCTAGTGAAGGAGAGTCCCCATAACAAATAGGAAGCCAGGATAATTTGCTAGCGAGGAACTTGGGAGAGGAGCTCTAGAAAACTGTTGAAGAATTCCCAAGAAAGAGTGAGAGGGTCGTACTAGTAACACAACACGGTGAACAAAATTTAGAAGACTTGAGACCAATTTGCTAGCAAGGAACTTGGGAGGGGAACTCTAGAAAACTGTTGAAGAATTCCCAAGAAAGAGTGAGGGTCGAACTAGTAACACAACACGGTGAACAAAATTTAGAAGACTTGAGACCTACATTCCATTTTCAGCCATGCCTCTAACCAGCACCGGACCCCCAGCAGGTGACTTGGAACCACTAAACCTTGCTGGACAGATAGTGGTTTTTTTTTTTTTTTTTTGGTAAAAGCTTTACTGATAAATCCACACAGTATATAATTCAGCCATGTACAATGTACAACTCAATGCACTTAACATTCACAGAACTGTGTAACTTGCCATGACCAATTTTAGAATATTTTTGTCACTCCAGAGAAAACCAGTACCTTTAGCCATAACTCCAGTCTCCTCTTCACCTCTAGCCCTATACAACCGTGAATCTACCTTCTGTTTATAATTTACAGATTTTCCTCTTGTGGACATTTCATGTAAATGAAATCCAACAATATGATTTTTATAACTGGCTTCTTTCACTTGGCAGGTTTACAAGGTTCATTTATGTCGTAGCATGTATCAGTACTTCATTCCTAAATAGGGCCAAGTACCGCATTGTATTACATTGCATCGCAGTACCACATTTTGTTCACCCATTCACCAGTTGGTGGGTAGTTGGGCCGTCTTCCACTTTTTGGCTATTATAAATGATGCTGCAGTGAGTATTTGTGCACAAGTTTTTGTGTGGACATACTTTCATTTCCTTTGATTGTATTCCTAGCGGTGGAATTGCTGGGTTACACAGTAACTAATGTGGGACTACCAACTGTTTTCCAGAGAAGGTGCATCATTGTATATTCTCACCAGCAGTGTATGAGAGCCTGAGAAATCTCTTAAAACTGCAGATCTGTTCTTAAGAGTGCCAGTGAGATAGAGAAACATTACATCTATGTAGCTCTTCTTTTCCCCCACTTTTTGTGCTGTATTGTCATGCATATTACATCTACATGTTATAAACCCAACAGTACTTTGTTGTAATTATTACTCTATATAATTTAATGTCTCTCAAAGAAACATTACAAGCCTGTATACTATACTTACCAAGTGTTAGGTTTTCTTGTGTGTTTCCTTAGGACAATTTCCATGGACTTTAAAAGTTTTTCATTTTCACCAGTTGGAGTTGTTTCACCAGGAATTGGTCTGCAGAGCCCCTCATGATGCCATTGCAGAAGTCAGTATGGCTCAGTTCTTTACAAACACTTTGACATTGTAAAGTTTAATTTGTTCTCACGATTTTATGAAAGAAGCAAGTGAAGCATTTCTAGCCCTAAAGATGAAGTTCAGAGATGTTAAGTAACTTGCCTAAAGTTATAAAACCTGTTAAATTCGTGTGTTCACTTTTTCAGGAAGTGCTCATTACCTGCTCTGTGCTATGCATTACATTAAAAATGTTGAATAATTTACTGTCTAGACAGGAACAGAAAACATAGCAGTACAAGGTTAACTGCTAAAATAGATACAAATGTGGTACTTTAGGACACGGTAAGAGGGCATCAGACTTGAGGAAAAATTTGAATCCAAGCCTTTTGATTCCTAATTCTATTTTTCTTATAAATGGAAAGGTTAAGTTTACTCAAGAGGCACCATGTAGTGGCTAAGGAGGCTGACTGAAAGAAGTCACATTGCCTGATGTTGTCAGCTCCAGTCCAATTACTGCTGTTACCCTGGGTAAATGACTTTATCTTTCTGTGCTTGTTTCCTCACCTGTAAAATGGTGCTAATATAACCTAAGGTAAGATTAAACATTATATGCAACATGCTCAGAACTGTATTATAGTTTGTACTATACAAATGATTGCTAAATAAATTCTCTTAGTGATAGGCTAGAGTTAATGCTGAACTCCTCCAGGGGTATGCTTGTCAATTTCCTAAATGCTAAAAAAGCTTGACATGAGCTAAAATTTAATCTTCAGAATACACTGCTTATTCTGTCAGCAAACTTGTTTCATGTACACTGCCCACAGTGAGATTCAGGGTAAATTAAAAATAACTTCATTTCAGAAAATGACAGGAACCTCTATCATCTCCCAGTTATTTGTATGTTACTATCAGGTAATTTACCACTTACAATACAGTGCAATATTTATATAGTTACAATATTCGCAATTGTACGATAGTATATATTGAATTAATGCAACAGAAAGTACTTCTAACTTCACCTTTTAATTTTCTTTTGAAGGGGAAGAATTACTGTCTACAGATTGTTACACTACTTTTAATAAGAGTGAGGTTTATGTTCAATTCCTAGGTGTCTTTTGGGTAACTATTGAAACATTTATACCTCTGAAATAGAATTGTACTATCCTCAATCAGTTTTGTTGGAAGTTCTGGAAAATCAGGAACTATTACATTAATGTGACAAATGTTCATGCCCTTAGTAGTGTTAAACAGGTCTCCTAAGGCAGAAAAACAAACAGGAATATAGTTCAAAATGTTGCTGAGCTCAATGGAACACAACCAGCTATTTGCAAGTCTTCCAAACCAACCTCTACCTACTACAGTACATACTTTCCTGGGAAATTATTCTATTTTGGGTATTAAATGCCTCCCTAAACATAGTCTACATATTAAAATTTGGGAAAGTATTACATTTTCCTGCTTTAGAACCACATTCTTGTGACAAAAAAAAGTAAATGCTGCAAACTTTATGGAAAAGTGTCAACATCTTATTTTATTATTACTAATGTAAGCATTTGATGCCAAAGAAATAAAGGCAATTTTACAAACTCAATTTTTGCAAGTACATGAAATTTCCATTTTGTTATGTAGTTTTACATCACACTAGTTCAAATCCATTTCTCCACAACTACTCCAACTTAGTTTCCTTTGGAATTATTTCATTCATCCTTAACATGGGACTTTACCAAAGACTTTGACCTAAATTAAACACATAAAATTTCAAATTGTTAACTCTTAGATGAATGGCGTAAGACATGGAGTCAGGAGGTGATGGTTTGGCATGTTAATTTCCAACGAGACACTTTATTGAAATGTTTCTTTCAATACAGTGGTTATCAGAACCTTAAAGAAATGAGGGCAGAACAAAAGTACAATAAAAAATTTCTGCAGCTTAAGGCTCCCATAGTCCTAAGCCTCTGACACAAGCAAGGCGAAGCATCTCCTGCAAATTGTGTTTCCAGTATTTCCATGTAGTTGAGTTCTCAGGAACAGACGCTCAAGACATATCATTTACATACCATCTTGGCTCTGGTTGCATTAATTATGCCTGAAGAGTTTAATACCCATCCAAGTCCAAAGGTGGAAGAACACATAAACTGGTATGGTAATTGGCAGGAGCAAACTGTAAAAGCACAGGCTGGTTGTGCTAGTGCAGCCATGTGGGAAGTTTTCTTCCACAGAGGCAGAGTAGAAGAGTCCTGCTAAAGATACCAATGGAATAAGTACAGTCAGCGTAGGAAGAGACAGAAACATTCTTGTCCCCCCACTTATTACCCACCACCCTTTTTAAAAGGTAGATGGAATTAAGTAAATTTAGTTGTTTTATGTGTTGTCGTAGTTTTTAATTATGATCTAGTGCTGCTCCTCTTCCTTTTTCTTTTGATGTGTCATCCTAGCTGCCTGCGGGATCATATTAGGAATCCCATCAATAATTGGATAGGCTATTCCCAGCTCTTCATTAATCAATTCGTTTGTTGATGCTTCATATCTGAGCGGGGAAAAGAAAAAAAAAGTCAACTGTGGAAAACAAAATGCTTGGAAGAACTTGATGTTCAATAACCACCACCACTTATCCAATTCTTGACATAGAGTTAATCCCTGAGAAGAATTAAACTGCTTTTAATTCTAAAAACAGTAACAGCGAATTGAACCATTTTTCTTAGAAAATGAATTCTAATCATTACTATTTTAGTCAGTTTATCACTTTTCTTTTTCACTTTATTCTGAAGCAATGCCTTAATTTTTTTTAAATACCAGTCAAGAAACTTTTTTATCCGAATAGTCCTTCATTACTCTGGTCAACCCCAAAACAAACCATCCCCTTAATTTGCTACTGGAAGAGACACCAGAGAAAAATTAAACTTCCTCTTTTTAGAATACATGCTTTACCAATCCATTAGAAGGAAATCACTGAAAAATCAAAATACACAAAGTTTGAGAAAGATGAGAGAGAGAAATTAGGCCATTTTGATAAGCAGCAGGTCTGCAGTTAACTAGTTACACAATTAGCTAAAAGGCAGATCAAATAATAATTTCAAGGTTTAAGAAAACCGAATGAGCAATATATTCATTATGGGAAAAATCTAGAAAGAGATGCAAAAAGATGAAAATAAAAATAGCAATCTACACCCAAAGATAACCACTAATAACACTTTGGTGTATAGTATATTGCCTTTGCAATACTAGTGTTGTCAACGTTCAGATTTAGCAGCCGAGAACTGTTTATCCTAAGGACTCTGGGCTAAAGGTTACGGAGCTAGTCCAGAACTAAGCAAAAGGGCAGCCCAGACAGTTTTAAAAGCTCAAGATCGGCAGGCATGAGTTGTACACTGCATTTCCACAAAAGTCTGGAGGCCACAAGGGTATTTTTCATATTTCCTTAAAAATCTGAATGCCTTGGACTAGTCCTAAATCCCAAACAGTTCATAAATCTGGCTGTACATTAGGATAACTTAGGATCCTTTTAAAACACAAAATTGCTCAGATCTAGCTCCCAGACCAGCTTCCATTCGGTTCTCCGGGGGTGGTGCCCGGGAGTCAGCATTTTTGAAAAGGTCCCCTGGCGACTCTAATACGCAGCCAGTGGCGAACTTACAGACAACTCCGATCCATGCGCGGGTCGGTGGTCTGAGCTGGGAGGCCTGGGGCTCGGCTCCTGTCCGGCCTCCTCCTGCCCTTCCGCCGCAGAGGGAGGAGCACCGGAGCTGGCCCGGCCGGGGTCCAGAAAATGGCAGCGGAGAACGCCCGGACTGAGCTGAGAGGCTCCTTGCGGACTGCGAGCGGCCGCGCGGTCCGCCTCCTGCAGTGGGAGGCTGCGGAACCCGCAGCCGGGGAGTCTCACCTGAGCGGCTTTTTGGACAGCGGGCACACCAGGAACTCCAGCAGCGCCGGGTCGAAGGCCCCGGGCCGTCCCTCCGTCCTCTCGCTCTCGCCGGGCGACGGCCGCCGCCCAGAAGCATGTAGGCACCTACCGGCGACTGCGGACCGCGGCGCGCGTGCCCCCCGCAGGGCTGAACCGAGCCGGCCGCACGCCCCGCTCAGCATGATCCGGCAGCCGTCGCCGGCGATCGCGCCTCGCTGCACCCTCCGCCAGCCAGGGGCGCTCCTGCGGGTCCCAGCGGGCCCCGCCCAGCCCCGCCCCGCCCCCGGTGCGTGGAAACGCCGACCCGAAGCAGGCGGGGGCTAGCACTTTGGTTCCGGGCTCCCTGCTGACCCGACTCCTTAGCTCGCGGCCCGCTCCGTAGCTAAGAGTGCGGCCTACAGCCGGCGGACTTTGGTGATTGTTCACCGTATTTACAAATTACAAACAAAACCAAAGCCCAGTCGAGTTGTGTTGAGTTTTCCCCAGGGCCTGTCGCCGGGGTGCCAGGAAGCCAAAGGTCGGACCTCAAACTCTCAGTGTTAGACTTGGACCCACGTGGTTATCTCCAAAATGAGTTTCAAGTACGCTCTCATATTGGGTACGTTAAAAGCATTAATTTTTTAACGTAAATCTTTACTTTGCCGTAGTTCCTGCAACCTTGTTTGGCCTTTTTTCCCCTTCTCTCATTAAAAAAAAAATTAAGAACCTGAAAATGGCTTAGGCCTCTAAGCCTTCAAGACGTTATTTTCTTACCCTGTGGGACTTATTTTGAATTTAGTTGCATAATAAAGCACAACTAATTTACTTATATAAATGAGCTTGGAGACAGCAAGGAGTCTGTGCATCAGGCAAATATTCATTAGTTAAATGGGCCACCCATTCAATGGATTTTTTCACCCAATGTTTGCCTCGGACTCCCCAAAGGAGTGATGCGGGTTTGATCTCAGAAATTTCTGAGTTAAGAGCATGGGCCCTGGGGCCTGGCAGCTTGGTTCCAGATCCTTAGTTTACTAGCAGTGTGACTCCAGCAAATGGTTTAACTATTCAATTTCCTTACCTGTATAATAAGACTAATAATTGTACCTACCTCATGAAATCCCCTTGTGGTATTAAAATGAGGCAACACATGCAAACAGCATTTATAAAAGTGCCTGGAACAAATTAATGCTTGATTAGCATCATCTGTTGTATTTATTTCCTCCATTCTTCCTAAATCAATATACTAAAAGATTCTTTGTTAGTCATCTGTTTTTTTCCCTGTTTTGCTGAATATTGACATTATCAGGCTTTATTATTTCAGTTTGAGCTCCTGGGACGTAGGGGTGGTAGTGAATGCACAGATACAAATAGAAGATTATGTTTTAAAATTTGTCTTCCACTCACCGATGTAAAAATAAATTGGGAAAATTTTATATTTGTTTGTTCACTCTATTTTAAAAAATCCACTGCACTATTTGATGTTTTTGTTCACTAATGCTCAAAAGAGTTCAGCACAGGGTAGTTGTCAGGGATATAGTCTCAAGAAGGATTATTGTAGAGTTCCTCTGTTAACTTCACATTATTTCCTACTAAGGCAGTAGCAGGAATTATTTTTTCAGGTGTAATTAGTTGATACTTTGGGCTCTAGCGATGCAATGAACCATAGGAAAGATATGTTTCAGTCAGATGTGCGGAAGCAAAGCCGGAGGTCTGCCAGCACTGAGTGGGCCTAGGCCAGGCTGGGCAGGCCCAGGGTAGGGACAGACACCCATGCTTGAGATCAGATTCATTAGCTTTAGCAGGCCTGGCCTGCCTGACAGATCCCTCCATCAACTGGGTTTTCTAACCAGTTATAAATAAATTAGTTTCAGTTTGCCTCCACCTAGAAGGTTGGAACCATATCAGTTTTACTTTCATCTATATTAGTATTGGGGAGAAATGGAGAATAACAGCAAAGTATTGATAAAACTTTCAGATTTATAATTCGAATAATCCACTATATTTAAGGAATGTGTGAGTGCGTGATGTATTAGTTCAAACCGTGTAAATATTAAGTTCCAAAATTTCCCTAAACAGCCCTCAGTAAGTAAGGAATATAACTCATTTCTGCATGTAGCTGAGTGTAGGTGACAGTATAGGATTGTAAAATCATGAGTCCTTTTATACTGTTGGCATGACTGATCTTTCCCATAAAACAGCCCTCTGCACACACTTAATAACCTCATAGGCTCCAGGCTTAGGTACCATATTTGCTGAGTGACCTTGGGAAAGTTACTGAAATCCCTCAGTCTTCTCATCTGCAAAATAGATTAATAGTACCCACCTTATCAGAGTTGTTCAGAGGATTAAATAAAACAACACAAGTGAGGAAGTTAGCGCATGGGCTGGCACAAACTAAACATTTAAGGAATGTTAGTAGCAAAATCACGTCTTGTGGTGAATTTGGTGAAAATTCTGATGAAAAAAGAAAGCACAATGAGCAGTGGGCACCTTAATTTTAATTGACATGGAGCTTTAAGTTTCTAATGTGGATAATATTGAAACACAACACCTCAGCTATCATATACATTTCTATGTATCAATTAGAAATCTCCAGGCAAAGGAGACTCTAGAAAACATATTTTATTTTATTTTAAAAATTTTTTATTAAGGTATTATTGATATACACTCTTACGAAGGTTTCACATGAAAAACAATGTGGTGACTACTTTTACCCATATTATCAAGTCCCGACCCATATCCCATTGCAGTCACTGTCCATCAGTGTAGTAAGATGCCACAGATTCACTGTTTGCCTTCTCTGTGCTACACTGTTTTTCCCAAGATCCCCCCACACCATGTGTACTAAACATGATATCCCTCAATCCCCTTCCCCCTCCTCCCCACCCATCTTCCCACACCCCTCCCTAACAACTAGTCCCTTCTTGGAGTCTGTGAGTCTGCTGCTATTTTGTTCCTTCAGTTTTGCTTCGTTGTTATACTCCACAAATGAGGGAAATCATTTGGCACTTGTCTTTCTCTGCCTGGCTGATTTCACTGAGCATAATATCCTGCAGCTCCATCCATGTTGTTCCAAATGGTAGGATTTGTTTCTTTCTCATGGCTGAATAGTATTCCATTGTGAATATGTACCACTTCTTCTTTATCCATTCATCTACTGATGGGCACTTAGGTTGTTTCCATATCTTAGCTATTGTAAAAAGTGCTGCAATAAACATAGGGGTGCATATGTCTTTTTGAATCTGTGAAGTTGTATTTTTGGGTAAATTCCAAGTAGTGGGATTCCAGGGTCAAATGGTATTTCTATTTTGAGTTTTCTGAGGGACCTGGATATTGCTTTCCACAATGGTTGAACTAGCTTACATTCCCACCAGCAGTGGAGGAGGGCTCTCCTTTCTCCACATCCTTGCCAGCATTTGTTGTTCTTAGTCTTTTAGATGGTGGCCATCCTTACTGGTGTGAGGTGATATCTCACTGTGGTTTTAATTTTCATTTCCCTGGTGATTAGTGATGTGGAGCATCTTTTCATGTGTCTGCTCGCCATCTGAATTTCTTCTTTGGAGAATTGTCTCTTCATATCTTCTGCCCACTTTTTAATCGGGTTATTTGCTTTTTGGGTGTTGAGGTGTATGAGTTCTTAAAATATTTTGGATGTTAACCCCTTGTCGGATATATCATTTACAAATATATTCTCCCATACTGTAGGATGCCTTTTTGTTCTGTTGATGGTGTCCTTTGCCATACAGAAGCTTTTTAGTTTGATGTAGTCCCATGTGTTCATTTTTCCTTTTGCTTCCCAGGCTCAAGGAGATGCATTCAGGAAGAAGTTGCTCATGTTTATATTCAGGAGATTTTTGCCTATGTTGTCTCCTAAGAGGTTTATGGTTTCATGACTTACATTCAGGTCCTTGATCCATTTTGAGTTTACTTTTGTGTATGGAGTTAAACAATAATCCAGTTTCATTCTCTTGCATGTAGCTGTCCAGTTTCGCCAACAACAGTTGTTGAAGAGGCTGTCATTTCCCCATTGTATGTCCATGGCTCCTTTATCATATATTAATTCACCATATATGATTGGGTTTATATCAGGGCTCTCTAGTCTGTTCCATTGGTCTATGGGTCTGTTCTTGTGCCAGTACCAAATTGTCTTCAGTACTGTGGCTTTGTAGTAGAGCTTGAAGTTGGGGAGCATAATCCTTTCTTCTCAGGATTGCTTTGGCTATTTGGGGTCTTTTGTGGTTCCATATAAATTTTAGAACTATTTGCTCTAGTTCATTGAAGAATGCTGTTGCTATTTTGATAGGAATGGCATTAAATCTGTAGATTGCTTTAGGCAGGATGGCCATTTTGACAATATTAATTCGTCCTATCCATGAGCACGGGATGTGTTTCCATTTATTGGTATCTTCTTTAATTTCTCTCATGAGTGTCTTGTAGTTTTCAGAGTATAGGTCTTTCACTTCCTTGGTTAGCTTTATTACTAGGTATTTTATTCTTTTGGATGCAATTGTGAATGGAATTGTTTTTCTGATTTCTCTTTCTGCTAGTTCATTGTTGGTATATAAGAATGCCACAGATTTCTGCAACTTTGCTGAATTCAGATATTAGATCTAGTAGTTGTGGAGTGGATACTTTAGGGTTTTTTTACATACAATATCATGTCATCTGCAAACAGGGACAGTTTAATTTCATCCTTCCCAATCTGGAGGCATTTTATTTTCTTCCTTTTTTTTTTTTTTAGTATCATTAATCTACAATTACATGTGCTACATTATGCTTACTAGACTCCCCACATCATCAAGTACTCCCCCACATACCCCATTACAGTCATTATCCATCAGCATAGTGAGATGCTATAGGATCACTACTTGTCTTCTCTTAGTTGTACAGCCCTCCCTGTGCCCCGCCATACGTTATGTCTGCTAATCGTAATGTGCCTTTTTCCCACTTGTCCTTCCCTTCTCACCCATCCTCCCCAGTCCCTTTCCTTTTGTTAACTGTTAGTCCATTCTTGTGTCCTGTGAGTCTGCTGCTGTTTTGTTCCTTCCGTTTTTTTCTTTGTTCTGATACTCCACATATGAGTGAAATCATTTGATACTTGTCTTTTTCGCCTTGGCTTATTTCACTGAGCATAATACTCTGTAACTCCATCCACGTTGTTGCAAATGGTAGGATTTGTTTTCTTCTTATGGCTAAATAATATTCCATTGTGTATATGTACCACATCTTCTTAATCCATTCATCTACTGATGGACACTTAGGTTGCTTCCATTTCTTTGCTATTGTAAATAGTGCTGCAATAAACATAGGGGTGCATCTATCTTTTTCAAACTGGGCTGCTGCATTCTTAGGGTAAATTCTTAGGAGTGGTATTCCTGGGTCAAATGGTATTTCTATTTTGAGTTTTTTGAGGAACCTCCATACTGCTTTCCACAATGGTTGAACTAATTTGCATTCCCACCAGCAGTGTAGGAGGATTCCCCTTTCTCCACATCCTCGCCAACATTTGTTGTTGTTTGTGTTTTGGGTGTTAGCTATCCTAACTGGTGTTAGGTAATATCTGATTGTGGTTTTAATTTGCATTTCTCTGATGATTAGTGATGTGGAGCATCATTTCTTTCTTTCTTTCTTTCTTTCTTTCTTTCTTTCTTTCTTTCTTTCTTTCTTTCTTTCTTTCTTTCTTTCTTTCTTTCTTCCTTTCTTCCTTCCTTTCTTTCTTTCTTTCTTTCTTTCTTTCTTTCTTTCTTTCTTTCTTTCTTTCTTTCTTTCTTCTTTCTTTCTTTCTCTCTTTGTTTCTTTCTTTGTTTCTTTCTTCTTTCTTCCTTATTTATTTTGGTATCATTAATCTACAATTACATGTGCAATATTATGGTGATTAAATTACCCCCCTCATCAGGTCCCCCCCACCAACCCCATTACAGTCACTGTCCATCAGCGTAGTGAGATGCTATAGAATCACTACTTGTCTTCTCTGAGTTGTACAGCCCCCCCCACCTTACGTCTGCTAATCGTAATGCCACTTTTACCCCTTTGTCCCTCCCTTCCCATCCATCCTCCCCAGTCCCTTTCCCTTTGGTAACTATTAGTCCTTTCTTGGGTTCTGTGAGGCTGCTGCTGTTTTGTTCCTTCAGTTTTTTTCTTTGTTCTGATACTCCACATATGAGTGAAATCATGAGATACTTGTTTGTCTCCACTTCGCTTATTTCACTGAGCATAATACCCTCTATGAGCATAATAGCTCCATCCATGTTGTTGCAAATGCTAGAATTTCTTTTCTTCTTATGGCTGAATAGTATTCCATTGTGTATATGTACCACATCTTCTTTATCCATTCAACTACTGATGGACACTTAGGTTGCTTCCATTTCTTGGCTATTGTAAATAGGGCTGCAATAAACGTAGGGGTGCATCTGTCTTTTTCAAACTGGGCTGCTGCAGTTTTAGGGTAAATTCCTAGGAGTGGGATTCTTGGGTCAAATGGTATTTCTATTTTGAGTTTTTTGAGGAACCTCCATACTGCTTTCCACAATGGTTGAACTAATTTGCATTCCCACCAGCAGTGTAGGAGGGTTCCCTTTTCTCCACATCCTTGCCAACATTTGTTGTTGTTTGTGTTTTTGATGTTGCTTGTGCCCATTTTTGAATTGGATTATTTGCTTTTTGTTCATTGAGGTGCGTGAACTCTTCGTATATTTTGGATGTCAACCCCTTATCAGATATGTCATTTATGAATATATTCTGCCATACTGTAGGATGTCTTTTTGTTCTACTGATGGTGTCCTTTGCTGTACAGAAGATTTTAACCTTGATATAGTCCCACTTGTTCATTTTTGATTTTGTTTCCCTTGCTGGGGAGATATGTTCATGAAGAAGTCGCTCATATTTATGTCCAAGAGATTTTTGCGTATGTTTTTTTCTAAGAGTTTTATGGTTTCATGATTTACATTCAGGTCTTTGATCCACCTTGAGTTTACCTTTGTGTATGGGGTTAGACAGTAGTCCAGTTTAATTCTCTTACATGTAGCTGTCCAGTTTTTCCAACACCAGCTGCTGTAGAGGTTGTCATCATCCCATTGTATATCCAAGGCTCCTTATCATATATTAATTGACCGTGTATGTTTGGGTTAATCTCTGGATTTTCTATTCTGTTCCATGGATCTGTAGGTCTGTTCTTGTGCCAATACCAAATTGTCTTGATTACTGTAGCTTTGTGGTAGAGCTTGAAGTCTGGGAGCGTAAGTTCCCCTGTTTTATTCTTCCTTTTCAGGATTGCTTTGGGTATTCGGGGTCTTTTGTGGTTCCATATGAATTTTAGAACTATTTTTTCCAGTTCATTGAAGAATGCTGTTGGTATTTTGATTGGGATTGCATTGACTCTGTAGATTGCTTTAGGTAGTATAGCCATTTTGACAATATTTATTCTTCCTAGCCAAGAGCATGGGATGTATTTCCATTTGATAGTGTCCTCTTTAATTTCTCTTAGGAGTGTCTTGTAGTTTTCAGAGTATAGGTCTTTCACTTCCTTCGTTAAGTTTATTCCTAGGTATTTTATTCTTTTTGATGCAATTGGGAATGGAATTGTTTTCCTGATTTCTCTTTTGCTAGTTCATCTTTAGTGTATAGGAAAGCAACAGATTACTGTGTGTTAATTTTATCCTGCAACTTTGCTGAATTCAGATATTAGTTCTAGTAGTTTTGGAGTGGAGTCTTTAGGGTTTTTTATGTACAATATCATGTCATCTGCAAATAGTGACAATTTGACTTCTTCTTTACCAATCTGGATGCCTTGTATTTCTTTGTTTCGTCTGATTGCCGTGGCTAGGACCTCCAGTACTATGTTGAATAACAGTGCGGAGAGTAGGCATCCCTGTCTTGTTCCCGATCTTAGATGAAAAGCTTTCAGTTCCTCATTGTTAAGTATCATGTTGGCTGTGGGTTTATCATATATGGCCTTTATGATGTTGAGGTACTTGCCTTCTATACCCATTTTGTTGAGAGTTTTTATCATGAATGGATGTTGAATTTTGTCAAATGCTTTTTCAGCATCTATGGAGATGATCATGTGGTTTTTGTTCTTTTTGTTGATGTGGTGTATGATGTTGATGGATTTTTGAATGTTGTGCCATCCTTGCATCCCTGAGATGAATCCAACTTGGTCATGGTGTATGATCCTCTTGATGTATTTTTGAATTTGGTTTGCTAATATTTTGTTGAGTATTTTTGCATCTATGTTCATAATGGATATTAGTCTGTAATTTTCTTTTTTTGTGGTGTCTTTACCAGATTTTGGTATTAGAATGATGCTGGCTTCATTGAATGAGTTTGGAAATATTCTCTCCTCTTCTATTTTTGGAAAACTTTAATGAGAATGGGTGTTATGTCTTCTCTATATTTCTGATAAAATACAGCGGTGAAACCATCTGGCCCTGGTGTTTTGTTCTTGGGTAGTTTTTTGATTATCAATTCAATTTCTTTGCTGGTAATTGGTCTGTTTAGATTTTCTGTTTCTTCTGTGGTCAGTCTTGGAAGGTTGTATTTTTCTAAGAAGTTTTCCATTTCTTCTAGGTTTTCCAGCTTGTTAACATATAGATTTTCATAGTATTCTGTAATAATTCTTTGTATTTCTGTGGGGTCCGTCGTTATTTTTCCTTTCTCATTTCTGATTCTGTTTATGTGTGTAGATTCTCTTTTCTATTTAAAAAAAATTATTTTGGTATCATTAATCTACAATGACATGTGCAATATTATGTTGATTAAACTACCCCCTTCATCAGGTCCCCCCACCAACCCCATTACAGTCACGGTCCATCAGTGTACTGAGCTGCTATACAATCACTACTTGTCTTCTCTGAGTTGTACAGCCTTCCGCACGCCCCCACAACATTACATCTGCTAATCGTAATGCCACGTTTTCCCCTGTGTCCCTGGGCCCTTCCCATCCATCCTCCCCAGTTCCTTTCTCTTTGGTAACTATTAGTCCGTTCTTGGGTTCTGTGAGTCTGCTGCTGTTTTGTTCCTTCAGTTTTTTTTTTTTCTTTGTTCTTATACTCCACATATGAGTGAGATCATTTGGTACTTGTCTTTTTTGGCCTGGCTTATTTCACTGAGAATAATACCCTCTAGCTCCATACATGTTGTTGCAAATGGTAGGATTTGTTTTTTTCTTATGCCTGAGTAATATTCCATTGTGTATATGTACCACATCTTCTTAATCCATTCATCTACTGATGGACACTTAGGTTGCTTCCATTTCTTGGCTATTGTAAATAGTGCTGCAATAAACATAGGGGTGCATCTGTCTTTTTGAAACTGGGCTGCTGCATTCTTGGGTTAAATTCCTAGGAGTGGGATTCCTGGGTCAAATGGTATTTCTATTTTGAGTTTTTTGAGGAACCTCCATACTGCTTTCCACAATGGTTGAACTAATTTGCATTCCCACCAGCAATGTAGGAGGGTTCCCTTCTCTCCACATCCTCGCTAACATTTGTTGTTGTTTGTGTTTTGGATG
>JAQQAC010002594.1:18884062-18909766 GCA_029783875.1 Phataginus tricuspis | reverse complement strand
TTACTATCTGAGAATCTAACTTAACTTTCTTGTTAAGTTATTGTGAACGCCGTCTGATGTTTCTTTATCTCTCCCTTCCTATTCTTCCTCCTCCTTTTTTTATATATTAGGTGTTTTATTCTTTGCCTTTAGTTGGTATTTGGATGGTCTGCTTTCTTTGCTATGCTTTTATTTTCTCTGGTGACATCTTTTTAGCCTTAGGGGTGTTTCCCTCTAGAGCAGTCCGTTTAAGATATCCTGTAGTGGTGGTTTATGGGAGGCAAACTCTCTCAACTTTCTTTTGTCTTGAAATTGTTTAATCCCTCCATCATATTTAAATGATAATCGTGCTGGATACAATATTCTTGGTTCGAGGCCCTTCTGTTTCATTACGTTAAATATATCATGTCATTCTCTTCTGGCCTGTAGGGTTTCTGTTGAGAAGTCTGATGATAGTCTGATGGGTTTTCTTTGTAGGTGATCTTTTTTCTCTCTCTAGCTGTGTTTAATATTCTGTCCTTATCTTTGATCTTTGCCATATTAATTATTATGTGTCTTGGTGTTGTCTTCCTTGGGTCCCTTTTGTTGGAAGATCTGTGGGCTTCTGTGGACTGCGAGACTATTTCCTTCCCCAGCATGGGAAAGTTTTCAGCAATTCTTTCTTCAAAGACACTTTCTATCCCTTTTTCTCTCTCCTCTTCCTCTGGTACTCCTATAATGTGAATATTGTTCCATTTTGATTGGTCATACAGTTCTCTTAATATTCTTTCATTCCTCGAGATCCTTTTATCTCTCTCTGCCTCAGCTGCTCTGTATTCCTGTTCTATGATTTCTATTCCATTAACAGTCTCTTGCATCTTGTCCAGTCTGCTGCTAAGCCCGTCGATGGCTTGTCTCATTTCTGCATTGTCTTTCCTGACTTCCCTCACTTCCTCCCTCAGCTCTTGCATATTTCTCTGTAGATCCATCAGTGTGGTTATGACTTTTATTCTGAATTCTTTTTCAGGAAGATTGTGCATTTCCATCCCTTCAGGCTCCCTCTCTGGTGTTGTCAAGGTGAGCTTTGTCCGTACCATATTCCTCTGTCTTGTCATGGTGATAGAAGTGGTTGCTGGCAGGTGCTACGTATGTCTCTTAGCTCTATAAGACTTTAACAAAAAAAGAAGGTAGAGAAAGAAAAGAGAAAAAAGAAGGAAGAGAAAGAAAAGAGAAAAAAGAGAAAGAAAATAAAGGGGAAAAAACAGGAGTAGTTTCTGTAAGGATGCTGTAGGTGGCGCTGTTGCTCCACTATTCAGCGGCTGCAGATGTGCCGCTCAGCTGGGCCTTTTGCAGCTCTGGCCAGGGCGGGAACGAATGGGAGGCTATTGTTCTCTGTGTGAATTTTCAGTGCAGCTACTTTTTCCCGGTCGCCAGCCAAGGGGTCCGAAATTCCTCAGGACTCCCAGCCTGCTGGGCTGAGTTGCTGGGACGATCGTAAGACCGCTGAAAAAAGCGCACTTTTTTTTTGTCCTGGGATCCGGGTGCAATGTCCCGGGCTGGCTCCCCACTCAGATCCTGCACCCTCTGTCTCTCCAATCTCCGCTACACTGCCCCATGTGTGTCAGTGCTCCCAGCGCAGATCACCAGGGCTGGTTATTTTGCAAGCCGGTATTTCCACTCCCTCCTGGCTCTGAATCCTCTCCTCCTGCCAGTGCATTGGAGTTAGGGAGTGCTCAGGTCCCACTGGGTTGCAGCTCCGTATCTTACCCGCCTTGCGGGGTGCCATGTCCTCTCAGGTGCAGATGCACGCTGTGCACTTTCCTGTGTATTCTGTCTCTCTTTTAGGAATAGTTGTATTTGCTGTATTTTCATAGATATATATAGTTTTGGGAGGAGATTTCTGCCGCCCTGCTCATTCCACCATCTTCCCGGAATTCCTCTCTTTTTCTCTTAGTAAGTCTGGCTAGGGGTTTATCTATTTTGTTTAATTTTTCAAAGAACCAACCCTTGGGTTCATTGATTTTTTCTGCAGTTTTATTCTTCTAAATTTTACTTATTCTCTGATATTTATTATGTCCCTCCTTCTGGTGACTTTGGGTCTCATTTGTTCTTCTTTCTCCAATTTCAATAATTGTGACTTTAGACTATTCATTTGGGATTGTTCTTCCTTCTTTAAATAAGCCTGAATTGCAATATACTTTCCTCCTAGAATTGCCTTTGCTGCATCCCACAGAAGTTGGGGCTTTGTGTTGTTGTTGTCATTTGTCTCCATATATTGCTTGATTTCTATTTTAATTTGGTCGTTGATCCATTGACTATTTAGGAGCATGTTATTAAGCCTACATGTGTTTGTGAGCCTTTTTGTTTTCTTTGCACCATTTATTTCTAGTTTTATACCACTTTGATCTGAGAAGTTGGTTAGTAGAATTTCAGTATTTTTTAGTTTACTGAGGTTCTTTTTATGGCCTAGTATGTGGTCTATTCTGGAAAAAGTTCTATGTGCACTTGCGAAGAATGTGTATCCTGCTGCTTTTGGGTGTAGATTTCTGTAGATGTCTGTTAGGTCCATCTGTTCTAGTGTGTTGTTCAGTGCCTCTGTGTCTTTACTTATTTTCTGTCTGGTTCATCTATCCTTTGGAGTGAGTGGTGTGTTGAAGTCTCCTAAAATGAATGCATTGCATTCTATTTCCTCTTTTAATTCTGTTAGTATTTGTTTCACATATGTCGGCGCTCCTGTGTTGGGTGCATATATATTTATAATGGTGATATCCTCTTGTTGGACTGACCCCTTTATCATTATGTAATGTCCTTCTTGGTTTCTTGTGACTTTCTTTGTTTTGAAGTCTATTTTGTGTGATACAAGTACTGCAACTCCTGTTTTTTTAATCCCTATTAGTTGCATGAAATATCTTTTTCCATCCCTTCACTTTTAGTCTGTGTATATCTTTGGGTTTGAGGTGACTCTCTTGTAAGCAGCATATAGATGGGTCTTGATTTTTTATCTATTCTATTACTCTGTGTCTTTTGATTGGTGGATTCAGTCCATTTACATTTAGGATGATTATTGATAGTTATGTACTTATTGCCATTGCAGGCTTTGGATTCATGGTTACCAAAGGTTTAAGGGTAGCTTCTTTACTATCTAACTGTCTAACTTAACTCTTTTAAAGCTATTATAAACAGAGTGATTATTTCATGATTCTTTATTTCTCTCCCTTCTTATTCTTCCTCCTCCATTCTTTATATGTTAGCTGTTTTTTTCTGTACTGTTTTGTGTTTCCTTTGACTGATTTTGTGGAAAGTTGATTTTATTTTTTGCCTGACCTCTATTTAGCCTTAGGAGCCCTTCCATCTAGAGCCGTCCCTTTAAAATATCCTGTAGAGGTGGTTTGTGGGAGGCAAATTCCCTTAACTTTTGCTTGTTTGGGAATTGTTTAATCCCTCCCTCAAATTTAAATGATAATCGTGCTGGATACAATATTCTTGGTTCAAGGCCCTTCTGTGTCATTGCATTAAATATATTATGCCATTCTCTTCTGGCCTGTAAGGTTTCTGTTGAGAAGTCTGATGATTGCCTGATGGGTTTTCCTTTGTAGGTCGTTTTTTTTCTCTCTCTGGCTGCCTTTAATAGTCTGTCCTTATCTTTGATCTTGCCATTTTAATTATTATGTGTCTTGGTGTTGTCTTCCTTGGGTCCCTTGTGTTGGGAGATCTGTGGGCTTCCATGGACTGAGAAACTATTTCCTTCCCCAGCTTGGGGAAGTTTTCAGCAATTATTTCTTCAGACACTTTCTATCCCTTTTTCTCTCTCTTCTTCCTCTGGTACTCCTATAATGCAAATATTGTTCCATTTGGATTGGTCACACTGTTCTCCTAATATTCTTTCATTCCTAGAGATCCTTTTATCTCTCTCTGCCTCAGCTTCTCTGTACTCCTGTTCTCTGATTTCTAGTCTATTAACAGTCTCTTGCACCTTGTCCAGTCTGCTCTTAGGCCTGTCAATCGATTGTTTCATTTCTGTAATGTCCTTCCTGACTTCATCCCTTAGCTCTTGCATATTTCTCTGTACGTCCATCAGCATGGTTATTACTTTTATTTTGAATTCTTTTTCAGGAAGATTGTTTAAATCTATCCCACCAGGCCCTCTCTCTGGGGTTGCCTGAGTGATTTTTGACTATACCAGGTTCTTCTGTATTTTCATGGTGATAGAGGTGGTCTCAGGCAGGTGATATGTGTATCAGCTGGTAGAACAAAGTCCCTTTCTATTTGTTGTTTGCCTTGCCCTTCTCTGCAGCCTGTGCTGGTTATCACACACCAGGAGGCAGTCTGTGGGATAATCCCCTCAGCTGCTGTGGGCGGGGCCACCCTCAGGCTAGCCTAGAGCACTGCGGGGGTGTGGCAACCATGCTGGGTGCGTTCTGCTGCAAGGATGGGCCCTTTTGCATCTTCAGGACCTTGGTCTGACTTCTGCAGCCTTTGCTGATTACTCACACACCCGGAGGCAGTCTCTGGGATAATCCCCTCAGTTGCTGTGGGTGGAGCCACCCTCAGGCTAGCCTAGAGCACTGTGGGGGCATGGCCACCATGCCGTGTGAGTTCTACTGTAAGGATAGGGCCTTTTGCGCCTTCCAGACCTTGCTCTGGCTTCCTCAGGCTGAACTGTTTACCTGCACACAGGGAGGAGTCTATGGGATAATCCCCTCAGCTGCTGTGGACAAGGATGCCCTCAGGCTAGCCTAGAGCACTGCAGGTGTGTTCTACTGCCAGGACGGCCCCTTTGCACCTTCTGGACCATGCTCCAGCTTCCGCTGTCATTCCAGGTTAGCTGCGCGCTGAGAGGAGACTCTGTGTGGTTGCTGTGGGCAGGGCGGCTCTCCGGCTGCTCCGCAGCTGTGGCGGTTCAGCTGGCACCGGCAGGGGGAACGAATGGCAGGCTGCTTATTGCCGTGAGGCGTTTCGGGGCTGCTTTACCCGGCAGGGGCTTAGGAGACCCGAAATTCCTCAAGATTCAAAGCCTGGTGGCTGAGTGTGCTGGGACGATTTTGTTCAGCTGTTGCGCCCTTGTCCCTTTAAGACTTTTAAAAAGGGCCCACTTTTCTTTTGTCCCAGAGGAGCTGGCTGTGGAGACCTGCTCCGAGTCTCCATCTCGGGTTTTGCTTTTCTGTTTCTCTAATATCCAGTACACCATGCAATGTGTGTCTGTGTTCCCAGTGCAGATTACTTGGGCTGGTTATTTAGAAGTCCTGTGCCTCCACTCCCTCTCCACTCTGATTCTTTTCCTCCCGCTGGTGAGCTTGGGTGGGGGGAGTGCTCAGGTCCCGCCAGGTCGTGGCTTTGTATCTTACCCTTTTCGTGAGGTGCTTTTCTTGCAGATGTAGATGTAACCTGGCTATTGTACTGTATCTTCTGGTGTCTCTTTTAGGAGTAGTTGTGTCTGTTGTATTTTTAAGAATCTATATGTTTTTGGGAGATTTCTGCTGCCCTGCTCATGCCGCCATCTTGAGCCGAGTCCCCCACATTTTATTTCTTTGTGTTGTCTGATTGCTGTGGCTAGGACCTCCAGTATTATGTTGAATAGAAGTGGGAAGAGTGGGCATCCTTGTCTTATTCCCGATCTTAAAGGAAATGCTTTCAGCTTCTCAGTGTTAAATATGATGTTCACTGAGGGTTTGTCATATATGGCCTTTATTATGTTGAGGTACTTGCCCTCTAAACCCACTTTGTTGAGAGTTTTTATCATGAATGGGTGTTGAATTTTGTCAAATGCTTTTTCAGCATCTGTGGAGATGACCATGTGGTTTTTGTCCTTTTTGTTGATATGGTGGATGATATTGATGGATTTTCAAATGTTGTACCATCCTTGCATCCCTAGAATAAATCCTACTTGATCATGATGGATGATCTTTTTGATGTATTTTTGAATTTGGTTTGCTAATATTTTGCCTCTATGTTCATCAGGGATATTGGTCAGTAATTTTCTTTTTTTGTGGTGTCTTTGCCTGGTTTTGCTATTAGAGTGATGCTGGCCTCCTAGAATGAGTTTGGAAGTATTCCCTCTTCTTCTATTCTTTGGAAAACTTTAAGGAGGATGGGTATTAGGTCTTCACTAAATGTTTGATAAAATTCAGCGGTAAAACCATCTGGTACAGGCATTTTGTTCTTAGGTAGATTTTTGATTACCAGTTCAATTTCATTGCTGGTGATTGGTCTGTTCAGATTTTCTGTTTCTTGCTGGGTCAACCTTGGAGGGTTGTATTTTTCTAGAAAGCTGTCCATTTCTTCTAGGTTATCCAGTTTGTTAGCATATAATTTTTCATAGTATTCTCTCATAATTCTTGGTATTTCTGTGATGTCTGTAGTGATTTTTCCTTTCTCATTTTTGATTCTGTTTATGTGTGTAGACTTTCTTTTTTTCTTGATAAGTCTGGCTAGGGGTTTATCTATTTTGTTTATTTTCTCAAAGAACCAGCTCTTGCTTTCATTGATTTTTTTTGTACTTTTTTTATATTTTGGTATCATTAATGTACAATTACTTGAACAACATTATAGTTACTAGACTCCCTATTATCAACTCCCCCCCACATACCCCATTATAGTCACTGTCCATCAGCATAGTAAGATGTTATAAAATCATTACTTCTCTTCCCTGTAAATACTGCTCTTCCCGTGTCCCCCCCCACTACACTATATGCTAATTGTAATGCCCCTTTTTCCCCCTTATCCCTCCCTTCCCACACATCGTTGCCAGTCCCTTTCCCTTTGGTAACTGTTAGTCCATTCTTGGGTTATGTGAGTCTGCTGCTGTTGTGTTCCTTCAGTTTTTTCTTTGTTCTTATACTCCACAGATGAGTGAAATCATGTGATACTTGTCTTTCTCCACCTGGCTTATTTCACTAAGCATAATACCCTCTAGCTCCATCCATGTTGTTGCAAATGGTAGAATTTGTTTTCTTCTTTGGCTGAATAATATTCCATTGTGTATATGTACCACATCTTCTTTATCCATTCATCTACTGATGGACACTTAGGTTGCTTCCATTTCTTGGCTATTGTAAATAGTGCTGTGGTAAACATAGGGGTGCATTTGTCTTTTTCAAACTGGAATGCTGCATTCTTAGGATAAATTCCTAGGAGTGGAATTCCTGGGTCAAATGGTATTTCTATTTTGAGTTTTTTGAAGAACCTCCATACTGCTTTCCACAATGGTTGAACTAATTTACATTCCCACCAGCAGTGTAGGAGGGTTCCCCTTTCTCCACATCCTCGCCAACATTTGTTGTTGTTTGTATTTTGAATGGTGGCCATCCTAACTGGAGTGAGGGGATATCTGATTGTGGTTTTAATTTGCATTTCTCTGATGATTAGCGATGTGGAGCATCTTTTCATGTGCTTGTTGGCCATCTGAATTTCTTCTTTGGAGAAGTATCTATTCAGCTCCTCTGCCCATTTTTTAATTGGCTTATTTACTTTTTGTTTGTTGAGGTGCATGAGCCCTTTATATAATTTGGATGTCAACCCTTTATCAGATATGTCATTTATGAATATATTTTCCCATACTGTATGATGTATTTTTGTTTTACTGTTGGTATCCTTTGCTGTACAGAAGATTTTTAGTTTAATATAGTCCCATTTGTTCATTTTGCTGTAGCCTGGGGAGATATGTTCATGAACAAGTTGCTCAGGATAATGTCCAAGAGATTTTTGCCTATATTTTTTTCTAAGAGTTTTATGATTTCATGACTAACCTTCAGGTCTTTGATCCATTTTGAGTTTACTTTTGTGTATGGGGTTAGACGGTAATCCAGTTTCACTCTCTTACATGTAGCTGTCCAGTTTTGCCAACACCAGCTGTTGAAGAGGCTGTCATTTCCCCATTGTATATCCAGGGCTCCTTTATCTTATATTACTTGACCATATATGCTTGGGTTTATATCAGGACTCTCTAGTCTGTTCTACTGGTGCATGAGTCTGTTCTTGTGACAGTACCAAGTTTTCTTGATTACTATTGCTTTGTAGTAGAGATTGAAGTCACTTAGCATAATTCCCCCTGCTTTATTTTTCCTTTTCAAAATAGCTTTGGCTATTCTGGGTCTTTTGTCATTCCCTATGAATTTTAGAACAATTTGCGCTAGTTCATTGAATAATGCTAAAGGTATTTTGATAGGGATTGCATTGAATCTGTAGAATGCTTTAGGCAGGATGGTCATTTTGACAATATTAATTCTTTCTTGCCAAGAGTATGGCATGGATTTCCATTTATTAGTGTCCTCTTTAATTTCTCTTAAGAGTGTCTTATAGTTTTCAGGGATAGGACTTCACTTCCTTGGTTAGGTTTATTCCTAGGTATTTTATTCTTTTTGAAGCAATTGTGAATGGAATTATTTTCCTGATTTCTCTTTCTGCTAGTTCATCATTAGTGTATAGGAATGCAACAGATTTCTGCATATTAATTTTGTATCCTACAACTTTGCTGAATTCAAATATTAGATATAGTAGTTTTGGAGTGGATTCTTTAGTGTTTTTTTATGTACAATATCATGTCATCTGCAAACAGGGACAGTTTGACTTTTTCCTTGCCAATATGGATGCCTTTTATTTCTTTGTGTTGTCTGATTGCCATGGCTAGGACTGCCAGAACTATGTTGAATTAAAGTGGGGAGAGTGGGCGGCCTTGTCCTGTTCCCAATCTTAAAGGAAAGGTTTTCAGCTTCTTGCTTTTAAGTATAATGTTGGCTGTGGGTTTGTCATATATGGCCTTTATTATGTTGAGGTTCTTGCCTTCTATACCCATTTTGTTGAGAGTTTTTATCATGAATGGATGTTGAATTTTGTTGAATGCTTTTTCAGCATCTATGGAGATGATCATGTGGATTTTTTTCCTTCTTTTTGTTGATGTGGTGGATGATGTTGACAAATTTTCAAATGTTTTACCACCCTTGCATCCCTGGGATGCCACTTGATCATGATGGGTGGTTTGTTAATATTTTGTTGAGTATTTTTGCACCTATGTTCATCAGGGATATTAGTCTATAATTTTCTTTTTTTTTTGTGGTGTCTTCGTCTGGTTTTGGTATTAGAGTGATGTTGTCCTCATAAAATGCGTTTGGAAGTATTCCCTCCTCTTCTGCTTTTTGGAAAACTTTAAGGAGGATGGGTATTAGGTCTTTACTAAATGTTTGATAAAATTCAGCAGTGAAATCATCTGGTACAGGGATTTCTTCTTAGGTAGTTTTTTTATTACCAACTCAATTTCTTTACTGGTAATTGGTCTATTCAGATTTTCTGTTTCTTCCTTGGTCAGTTTTGGAAGGTTGTATTTTTCTAGAAAGTTGTCCATTTCTCCTAGGTTATCCAATTTGTTAGCATATAGATTTTTGTAGTATTCTCTAATAATTCCTTGCATTTTTGAGGTGTCTATAGTAATTTCTCTTTTCTCATTTCTGATTCTGTTTATGTGTGTAGATTCTCTTCTTTTCTTCATAAGTCTGGCTAGGTGTTTATCTATTTTGTTTATTTCCTCAAAGAACTGGCTCTTGTCTTCATTAATTTTTTCTATTGTTTTATTCTTCTTAATTTTATTTATTTCTTCTCTGATCATTATTATGTCACTCTTTCTGCTGACTTTGGGATTCGTTTTTTCTTCTTTTTCCAGTTTCAATAATTGTGAATTTAGACTATTCAGTTGGGATTGTTCTTCCTTCTTTAAATAGGCCTGGATTCCTATATACTTTCCTCTTAGAACTGCCTTGGCTGCGCCCACAAAAGTTGTGGTGTTGTGCTCTTGTTTTCATCTGTCTCCATATATTACTTGACTCTGTTTTAATTTTTAATTTGGTCATTGATCCATTGATTATTTAGGAGCATGTTGTTAAGCCTCAATGTGTTTGTGAGCCTTTTTGTTTTCTTTGTACAATTTATTTCTAGTTTTATACCTTTGTGATCTGATCAGTTGCTTGGTAGAATTTCAATCTTTTTTAATTTACTGAGGCTATTTTTGTGGCCTAGTATGTGGTCTATTCTGGAAAATGTTCCGTGTGCACTTGAGAAGATGTGTATCCTGCTGTTTTTGGGTGTAGAGTTCTGTAGATGTCTGTTAGGTCCATCTCTTCTAATGTGTTGTTCAGTGCCTCTGTGTCCTTGCTATTTTCTGTCTGGTTGATCTGTCCTTTGGAGTGAGTGGTATGTTGAAGTCTCCTAAAATAAATGCATTGCATTCTATTTCCCCCTTTAATTCTGTTAGTATTTATTTCACATATGTAGGTGATCCTTTGTTGGGTGCATAAATATTTATAATAGTTATAACTTTTTGTTGGACTGACCCCTTTATCATTATGTAATGTCCTTCTTGGTCTCTTGTGACTTTCTTTGTTTTGAAACCTATTTTTGTGTGATAGAAGTACTGTAACTCCTGCTTTTTTATCCCTATTAGTTGCATGAAATACCTTTTTCCATCCCTCAATTTCAGTTTGTGTATGTCTTTGGGTTTGAAGTGAGTCTCTTGTAGGCAGCATATAGTTGGGTCTTGTTTTTTTATCCATTCAGTGACTGTATGTTTTTTGATTGGTGCATTCAGACCATTTACATTTATGGTGATTATCGATAGGTATGTACTTATTGCCATTGCAGGCTTTAGATTCGTGGTCACCAAAAGTTCAACACTAACTTCCTTTCTATCTAAGAGTCTAACTTAACTCACTTTGTATGCTATTGCAAACACAATCTAAAGGTTCTTTTTTTTTTCCCTCATTTTCTTCCTCCTCCATTCTTTATATAGTAGGTATCATATTCTGTACTCTCTGTCTATCCCTTTTTATTACCTCTGGTGACAGCTATTTAACCTTTGGAACTCTTACATCTATAGCAGTCCCTCCAAAATACACTAGAGATGGTTTGTGGAGGTAAATTCTCTTAGCTTTTGCTTCTCTGGAAATTGTTTAATCCCTCCCTTAAATTTAAATGATAATCTTGCTGGATAAAGTATTCTTGGTTTGAGGCCCTACTGCTTCATTACATTAAATATATTATGCCACTTCCCTCTGGCCTGTAAGGTTTCTGCTGAGAAGTCTGATGATAGCCTGATGTGTTTTCCTTTGTATGTGATCTTATTTCTCTCTCTGGCTGCTTTTAATAGTCTGTCCTTATCTTTGATCTTTGCCATTTTAGTTATTATGTGTCTTGGTGTTGTCCTCCTTGGGTCCCTTGTTTTGGAGATCTGTGCATTTCCATGACCTGAGAGACAATTTCCTTCCCCAGATTAGGGAAGGTTTCAGCAATTTCCACCTCAAAGACACTTTCTATCTCTTTTTCTGTCTCTTCTTCTGGTACCCCTATAATACGAATATTCTTCTGTTTGTATTGGTCACACAGTTCTCTCGGTATTGTTTCATTCTTAAAGATCCTTTTTTCTCTCTGTGCCTCAGCTTCTTTGTATTCCTCTTCCCTAATTTGTATTTCATTTATCATCTCCTCACTGGTTTTAATACCCTCCATTACATTCTTCAATGATTGTATCTCTGTCCTAAATTTGTTCCTGAGGTCTTGAATATTTTTCTGTACCTCCATGAGCATTTTAATGATTTTTATTTTGAAATCTCTTTCAGGCAGCTTCATGAGGTAAATTTCATTTGAATCTTTCTCAGGTGTATTCATAAGTTTGCTTTGAACCAGGTTTCTTTGGTGTTTCATATTAGTCTGTGGTGCCCTCATATTAGTCTGTGGTGCCCTCTAGTGTCCAGAAGCTCTACTCTCTGGATCTGCTCAGCCCCTGGAGGAATGTCGGGGGTTTCAGCGGGGGACCTGGGAAGAGGAAAGAGCTGTTTCCTGCTTCCTGGCTTCTATGCCATTGTCCACTGCCAGATCCAGTAGGTCAAACACACAGGTGTAAGCCTGTATGGTTTGTGTTTGTAACTGCCGTAGGTGGGGCTTCCCTCTGGCTGGCCTGATGCCATGGTAGGGGTTCCTGGTTTGTGAGGTTGGTGCAGCCTAGCCAAGAGGAAGACACAGCAGGCTGTGTATCACAGTGGGGGGCCTTGGTACTGCATAGCCAGCCAGGGGGATGGAGTACCTGAAGATCGTTTAAGCTCCCAACCTGCTGGCCAGATTGCACTGAGACAATTTTGTCTACCTGTCCTTTCTCCTGAGCAGTAAGCTCTGTGCATTACTTGTCCCTTTAGTAGCCCTTTCGCTTTTAGGAAGTCTCTCAGATTGCCCACCCATATCACCCGGATATGAATCCCTGTTTTCCACAAGCAGCTGGAATCTCCATCTCTCCAGATATTCTGCCTGAAGCTTTCCAACCCCACTAATCACCAGAGCACCACACAATGTAGGTTCGTGCTCCCAGAGCAGATCTCCAGGGCTAGGTGTTCAGCAGTCCCAGGCCTCTACTCCCTCCCTGCTCTGTTTCTCTTCCTCCTGCCGGTGAGCTGGGGTGGGGGAAGGGCTTGGGCCCCGCTGGGTCACAGCTTTTGTACGTTACCTGTTCGGTGAGGTCTGCTCTTTTCTCCAGGTGTATGCAGTCTTGTGCAGCCTTTTTTCCTGTTGCTCTTTCAGGATTGGTTGTATTAATTATATTTTCATATTATATGTGGTTTAGGGGGAGGTCTTTGTCTCACCTCTCACACCGCCATCTTTAATCCAATCTCAGAGGTCTGTGTTGCAACTATTTTTGTGTTTGATTTTAAAGTTCTGTGTCTTCAGTTTTAACAAAATATCTTAGCTTTTACCTCTTTTCTTACTCCCTTTCTTCCTCTTTTCACCCCCACACTTCTTATACCTCATTTCCTTCCTGCTGGTGGATAAATAGGATCCCTATAATCTGATGGCGCTTTTCAAATTTGAATTTGCATGAGTCACCTAGGAATCTTGTTAAAATGCAAATTCTGAATCAGTATGACTGATTTCTTGAAAGCTTCTAGGTGATGCTGCAAGTTTCAGACCCCACTTTCAGTAGGAAGAAGTTAGAACAGTGGTTCTCAAACTAGAATAATTTCCATTCCCAGGGGACATTTAGCAATAGTGGAGGCCTTTTTGATTACTCCATTTGGGTATGCTACTAGGTAGAGACCAGTAGTGCTGCTAAACATCTTATCATGCACAGGACAGCCCTTCACAATAAAGAATTATCTAGCCCCAAATATCAGAAGTGCCAAGACTGAGAACCCTGCTCTAGAATGATCTTGAACAGTATAAGTACTCAGTGAGCGTCTTGTATGAATCTAACATTTTTTTCCTGGGAAAAAGCTTTCCAGGTTGCTTTCAGTTCCTTGCCCTCTTAGTCACTTCCTGTGACTAAAAGAGTTTCTTATATCATACTAGGAAGGATTTTTTTCTTTCAAAATCTACCAGCCTTCAGGTTATATTCTCTTCCAATTTATTAAAGTGAAAACTATGAATGGAATTTTCTAGGGCATTAACATGATTTAAAAAACCCCATAATCCTGGAAAAGGATGAAAAATTAAGGCAGCAAGTTTGTGCACTTGAAATAGGTCATCTCATATAACTTATATTATCTGTATTTAGGCTAGTGCATTATAGAGTCTGAAGTGATTCTCAAAATGATAATCCATAGGTGTTCCACTCTGTGTATGTTTTCAATGAATCTTCAGATTGTATCACTCAAATTGTCCCATGTTGTAGAGGAAACGAACATCTAAAAGAAGGCTTTCCTTGTATTTAGTTGAGACATACGAGGACTATCTTGAAACAGAGCTCTTCACTCTGTGGGAAGCTGTGTTTTCCATGGTTGAAGAGATTGGGGAATTGGACAACTCTAACTTGATTTGACCCTTTAGTGAAGTAGTTTGTGCAAAAGAGTTATTGCATGTGAAAAATGTAAATCATGATGAAATGTAAAGAAACTGAGTCCTGAGTATTTTTATTTGAAACATGTTCACAATTCCAAGTGTTTGAAAGTCTGTTTTTCCTAAATTTCTCAGCCTGTCAGGCATCTTTGGCTGACTCACAGTCCAATATTGGGCTTCCTCCAGGCTCTTACCCCTTGGCCTGCCAGCACCTGGGGCACAGCCCTGTGATTCACTCTGCCCTGGTTTCTTCTTGATTTCCTTGCAATGGAAAACAACCGAATTTTTAAATAATGTTTGATCTAGTTACTGAAGATATTTTCTTTTAATATTTTCATTGAAATGTATTTTATTCAAGTTACAGAATTTATAAACTGAAAACTTTTATGTAATTCAATCAGACGGAATGGTCCTCTTAAACTTATTATCTGCCTTCCCCACCCCAACTCTCCCTCCTCTTTAGTAAATTTAGTAAATGATACCACCACCTACTGCATCACCTGGGCCCTAAAACTGATGTTCCAGACGGCTTTCTCTCATCTCCCACATGCAGTCAACGAAGTCCTGTCTTGCATCTCATGCGTCCCTTAGTCCAGGTCCTCCTGGCTTCTGTCTTGTTCTTTGAGAGTAGTCCTCTAAACAGTAGTCCTCCAGTCTTTTCCTTTTCAAATTCACCCCCATGCCCTGTTGTCAAAATAGTCTTTTAATATGAAAATTAGAAAACTTACCAACTAAAAGCCTTTGCTTAAAATAAAACTTCCAAATTCCTGAATGTGGTTGCTTTAGGGTAATTTTGGCTTTAATCCTCCTGGTGATCTCCGAATTTAAATATGTATATACAAATATAAATACATATATTTAATTAACAGACTTATTTTTTAGAGCAGCTTGAGGTTAGCACAGCAGAGGGGTAAGTACAAGAGTTCCTATATACCCCTTCTCCACAAATGCACAGAGCCTCCCCACACTATCAACATCCTGCAGGAGAGTGGTAACTTGTTAACAAGTCCATGAACTTTATGGACACATCATTATCACCCAAAGTCCATGGTTCACATGAGGGTTCACTGTCCATGTTGTACATTCTCTGGGTTTGGACAAATGTGTAATAACACGTATCCCCCACTATAGTATCATACAGAATAGTTTCACAACCCTAAAAATCCCCTATAGCTCACCTGCTCATCCCTCCCTTTACCCAAACCCCTGAGAACCACTGAATATTCCATCTCCATAGTTTTGCCTTTTCCTGAGTGTCATGTAGTTGGAATAACACAGTATGTAGCCTTTCAGATTGGGGTCTTTCACTTAATAATATCCATTGAAGCTTTGTTTGTGTCTTTATATGATTTGATTCCTTATTCCTTTTTACTGTTGAATATTTCATTTTTTATCCATTCACCTATCGAAGGACATCTTGCTTGCTTTGAAGTTTTGGCAATTCTGAAGAAAGCTGCTATAAACATTCATGTGCAGGTTTTTATGTGGATGTACATTTTTAACACGTTTGGGTAAGTACCAAGGAATGTGATTGTGGATCATATGGTAAGAGTGTATTTAGTTTTGTAAGAAATTGCCAAACTGTTCCAAAGTGGCTGTGCCATTTTGCATTCCCACCAGCATGAATAACACTCCTGTTGTTCTACATTCTTTTCAGCATTTGGTGTTGGTGTTTTGGATTTTCGCCATTCTAAAGGGTGTGTAGTGATTATCTCCTTATTTTAATTTGGAACTTGCAATTCCCTAATATACCAACTCTGCATCTTTTCATGTGCTTATTTGTCATCTGTATATCATCTTTGGTGAGGTGTCTATGCAGATCTTTTGCTCATTTTTTAAATTGGATTGCTCATATTCTTATTGTTGAGCTTTCAGAGTTCTTTGAATGTTCTGGATAACTGTCCTTTATCAGATATGTCTTTTGAAAATATTTTCTCCCAATCTGCATCTTGTCTTTTCATTCTCTTTATGTGTATTTTTATACAAGAGTAATTATAGACTCAGAATACTGAGACAGACATAAATTAGAAATATTTTTTCATTAAAAATCCCTTATTTTTACTCAAGGTAACAACCACCTGTCTCCTGCACATACCACTCAACCTTCTGATTGCATGGTTTCTCTTCTTTACTGCTGAATTCTTATCAAGATGTGAACAGTCATTTTCTTTTTCTTTTTCTTTTTTTTTAATTAAGGTGTTATTGATATACACTCTTATGAAGGTTTCACATGAAAAAACAATGTGGTTACTACATTTACCCATATTATCAAGTCCCCACTCATACCCCAATTTAGTCACTGTCCATCAGTATAGTAAGATGACACAGATTCACTGTTTGCCTTCTGTATGCTACACTGTTTTCCCCATGATTCCCTGCACCATGTGTACTAAACACAATACCCCTCAATCCCCTTCTGCCACCCTCCCCACCCATCCTCCCACACCCCTCCCCTTTGGTAACCACTAGTTCCTTCTTGGAGTCTCTGAGTCTGCTACTATTTTGTTCCTTCAGTTTTCCTTGGTTGTTATACTCCACAAATGAGGGTAATCATTTGGCACTTGTCTTTCTCCGCCTGGCTTATTTCACTGAGCATAATATCCTCCAGCTCCATCCATGTTGTTGCAAATGGCAGGATTTGTTTCCTTCTTATGGCTGAATAGTATTCTATTGTGTATATGTACCAAATCTTTTTTATCCATTCATCTACTGATAGACACCTAGGTTGCTTCCATATCTTGGCTATTGTAAAAAGTGCTGCAATAAACATAGGGGTGCATATGTCTTTTTGAATCTGAGAGGTTGTATTATTTGGATAAATTCCAAGGAGTGGGATTCCCGGGTCAAATGATATTTCTATTTTTAGTTTTTTGAGGAACCTCCATATTGCTTTCCACAATGGTTGAATTAGCTTACATTCCCACCAGCAGTGGAGGAGGGTTCCCCTTTCTCAGCATCCTTGCCAGCATTTGTTGTTCTTAGTCTTTTGGATGGTGGCCATCCTTACTGGTGTGAGGTGATATCTCACTGTGGTTTTAATTTGCATTTCCCTGATGATTAGTGATGTGAAGCATGTTTTCATGTGTCTGTTGGCCATCTGAATTTCTTCTTTGGAGAACTGTCTCTTCATATCCTCTGCCCATTTTTTAATCGGGTTATTTGCTTTTTGGGTGTAGAGGCGTGTAAGTTCTTTATATATTTTGGATGTTAACCCCTTATCGGATATGTCATTTACAAATATATTCTCCCATACTGTAGGATGCCTTTTTGTTCTATTGATGGTGTCCTTTGCTGTACAAAAACTTTTTAGTTTGATGTAGTCCCATGTGTTCATTTTTGCTCTTGTTTCCCTTGCTTGAGGAGATGTGTTCAGGAAGAGGTCGCTCATGGTTATATTCAGGAGATTTTTGCCTATGTTGTCTTCTAAGAGTTTTATGGTTTCATGACTTACATTCACGTCCTTGATCCATTTTGAGTTTACTTTTGTGTATGGGGTTAAACAATAATCCAGTTTCATTCTCCTGCATGTAACTGTCCAGTTTTGCTAACACCAGCTGTTGAAGAGGCTATCATTTCCCTGTTGTATGTGCATGGCTCCTTTATGATATATTAATTGACCATATATGGTTGGGTTTATATCAGGGCTCTCTAGTCCGTTCCATTGGTCTATGGGTCTGTTTTTGTGCCAGTACCAAATTGTCTTGATTACTGTGGCTTTGTAGTAGAGCTTGAAGTTGGGGAGCATAATCCCCCCAGCTTTATTCTTCCTTCTCAGGATTGCTTTGGCTATTCAGGGTCTTTTGTGGTTCCACATGAATTTTAGAATGATTTTCTCTAGTTCGTTGAAAAATGCTGTTGGTATTTTGATAGGAATTGCATTGAATCTGTAGATTGCTTTAGGCAGGATGGCCATTTTGCCAATATCAATTCTTCCTATCCATGAGCGTGGGATGTGTTTCCATTTATTGGTATCTTCTTTAATTTCTCTCATGAATGTCTTGTAGTTTTCAGAGTATAGGTGTTTCACTTCCTTGGTTAGGTTTATTCATAGGTATTTTATTCTTTTTGATGCAACTTTGAATGGAATTGTTTTCCTGATTTCTCTCTCTGCTAGGTCATTGTTAGTGTATAGGAATGCCACAGATTTCTGCGTATTAATTTTGTATCCTGTAACTTTGCTGAATTCAGATATTAGATCTGGTAGTTCTACAGTAGATTCTTTAGGGTTTTTTATTTACAATATCATGTAATCTGCAAACAGGGACAGTTTTACCTCTTCCCTGCCAATCTGAATGTCTTTTATTTCTTTGAGTTGTCTGATTGCCGTGGCTAGGACCTCCAGTACTATGTTGAATAGAAGTGTGGAGAGTGGGCATCCTTGTCTTTGAACAGTCATTTTCAACCCTGCTTTATAAGAGGCAAACAAAAAAGAGATGCACCCAAGGTCAAGTGCAGTGTTCTTGATCTGAGCCACTGTTTCTCTACTTGGAGTGACTGCAAGATAATTGGCATTGATGACATTCCATTACAATTTCAACTTTCTACTTTGGCACATTGCAAGTCAAGTCCCCTCCAATCTCTTACAGTGATTGGAAAGTACAAAGAATGCAAGTATTTCTCATGTCATAATGTAAAATACAAAGATGGCAGAACATCCTATTCTGTGTTCCATCCTGTTATAATTGACAAAACTATCTCATGGGAAGGAAACAACCTATTTTGATGTACCTTGCTTTGTATGTGATAGTTTAACAAGTTAGGTTATTTATAGATGCAGACAAATGGCCAAGAACTCCCAAATCCATCTTTTTAGGACTGTGCAAAGGTCCTGGCACAATGGCTTATGAGGTCCTCAAGGAACTGGCCTTTGTCTCTCTCCAGCATCTTTTCTCATTGTGCTCAGTTTCCATCTTGGAGTCAGCCACTCTGAATTATTTGCTGTCCTCCTAACACTATAGATTGTTTTATAGCTCCATGTCCTCTGTTCATACCTTACCAACTTCCCTCCATTTTTCCTTTTAAAACGCTATTCATATTTGAAGACCCAGTTTTAGTACAACTTCTCTAATGAAGATTTTTCTAACTTCTTCCTTTATTCTGCTTCCTGAGAATTGGCCAATCCATCTTTTGTGTACAATGGTAGACTACACACACACACACACACACACACACACAAACACACTTACTAAAACACCTATAGTACTTTATTTCAATTATTCATGTATATGTATGTCTTCCTTGCTAATCTGATCCTTTAGGTCACATACCATCTATGTTTTATTTCTTCATCCCTGTATCTAGAGGAGGGTCTGGCATATAGTAGGTTTTTTAAAACTGTTTGTGAAATGAATATAATATTCCTGGTACCAAAGGTTTAGTTGTTCCCCTTAAATGCCCAGCAGAAAAAATATATTTTGCAGTCACAGAACATTCCAGGGATATAGCTACAAGCAAAAAGAATAGCCCAATGAACTTTTATTTTTGTCTATTTAGAGATATTTTAAACACAAATTCTTTTCTAGTCTAGTTATAATTTTGAGCAAACTAAGTTAGGAAAGAAGTATTAGAAGGAGTACTGTGTTAGATCTGTCTTCTAACTTTTTTTTTGTTTGAGATTATGTATTTTCTAAACTTACGTAAAAGTTATAAGAATAGAACAAAGAATATCTGTATATAGAATAAGGAATTCCTATATACTCTCATCTAGATTCCCTAAGTTAACAACTTTCCAGAGCTAGATTTTAGAACACTGTTTGAGAGTAATTTACAGACATGAGGCTTATACACTTCAAAACAAAAACAAGACAAAACAAAAAAAATTCTCTTATGTCACCATGGTACAATTATTGAAATCAGGAAATTAATATTGATGCAATGTTATTGTACAATCTACAGATGTAAAATTTGCTAGTTGTCCCATTAATGTACTTTTATAGCAAAAGAAAGAAAATTTCTGGTCTAGGATCTAATCCAGGGTCAAACATTGTATTTAGTTATCATGCCTCATTTGTCTCTTAATGTGAAACAGTTCCTTAATTTTTTTTTGTCTTTCTTGATCTTGATCTTTTTAAGCAGATGAGCCAGTTATTTCACAGCAAGTCTATTTCTTGATTTGGATTTGTCTGATATTTCTTTGTGATTAGATTTAGGTTATGCTTTTTTGCCAGGATACCAAAGAGTGATGCTGTGTCCTGCTCAAGGCAATCATATCAAGAAGCATTTGTGGTGACACTAGCTCTACTTTTTACCAAGGTGGTGCCTGCCAGTTGGCTCTGCGATAAATTACTGTTTTTATCTGTGTAGTTAATAATTATCTTGTGGAATGAGGTTATTTTTAAGGCTAAACAAAAGAGGGAGCAAGTTTCCTAAGTGATCTAATAGGAAATTGTTTAGCTGTGTTATTTGACTTCCTAGAGATTACACATAAAAATTAGAACACGGTTTAAAAGGCAGTCTCCTGGCACTTTCAGTGCTTTAGCTGCAAATTATTTACAAAAGCAAGATATAGATCTGAATTCTGTAGATCTGAATATTAAAGCCTTCAGTAAATGGAAGTTCTGCATTCAGCAGCTCCTCAGGGGGATGGAGCTTGAAGAGCAGCAGAACTGTTATTTCTATGATGCTCTATGCATTTGGCTCTTCAAAAGCCCTCTGACAGGAAGATAATGTCCTATGCTATTAGTCATACTTTACAATCAAAAGAACAGGCCTATGTTGGTATTAACGCGATGAATTGTGACTTCCAGTCTCCTTGTTTACCCTCATGTTCCTAAACAGAGAACTAGGCAGAAATTGTACAAGTTATTTGATGCATATTTAATTAGTTTTCTGGAGTTATAAACCAGCACAATAAATGGGATTTTTTTTTAAAACTACTCTTTCAAATGCTTCTATGTCATAGTAAAGGAATCATACACTTCTTTTTTTATGCTTGTTGATTTTTTCTTTATTGAGGTATAATTGACAAATAAAATAGCATATATATAAGGCATACAACATGATGTTTTGATATGAATACACATTGTGAAATGATTAACACAATCAAGCTAGTTAACATATCCATCAATTCACATAGTTACCATTTTTGTGCCTGAATAGTGAGAACATTTAAGTCTATTCTATTAACAGATTTCAAGTACACAACACAGTGTTATTAACTGTAGTCACCATGCTGTACTTAGATTTACAAAATTTATTCATCTGAAATAACTGAAACTTTGTAACCTTTGACCAACATCTTCCTATTTCCAGTCCCTGGAAACCACCAATCTACTCTCTGCTTCTGAATTCTTCTTTTTTATTTTCAGCATATAGGTGAGATCATGTAGTATTTTTCTGCTTCTGGCTTATTTCACTGAATGTGATGTCCTCCAGGTTCATCCATTTATCATAAATGACAGAATTTCCTTAAAGGCTAAATAATATTCTGTTGTGTATGTGTGCTTGCATATATATATATATATCACACTCTTTTTATCCATTTACCTGTTGATGGACTCTTAGGTTGATTTCATATCTTGGTTATTATGAATAATGCATTGAGATACTGATTTCATTTCCTTTGGATATATACACAGAAATGGGATTGCTGGATGATACAGTGGTTCTATTTTCAAGTTTTTGAGGAACCTCCATACTGTGTTCCATAATGGCTGTGCCAATTTACATTACTGCCAAAGATGTACAAGTGTTCCCTTTTCTGCACATCCTCACCAACACTTATCTTTTTTTTTTTGATAATAGCCATTTTAACATGTGTTAAGTGCTATTTCCTGGCTTTTATTTGTATTTTCCTGATGATAAGTGGTGATGAGCATTTTTTCATACAACTATTGGCCATTTGTACATTGTCTTTTGAGAAATATTTATTCACATCCTTTGCCCAATTTTAAATCCATTTATTTGTTTTCTTGCTGTTGAGTTTTTTGAATTCCTTCTGTATTTGGATATTAACCCCTTATCAGATGTACAGTTTACAAATATTTTCTCTCGTTCCATAGGTTGTCTCTTCACTTTGTTTCCTTTGCTGTACAAATAGCTTTTTAGTTTGGTGTGATCCTTTTGTGTATTTTGTTTTTGTTGCCTAAGCTTTTGCGATCATACCCAAAAAATCATTGTCCAGACTAATGTCAGGAAATATTTTCCCTGTTTTCTTCTAGTAGTTTTATAGTTTTAGGTCTTACATTTGAGTCTTTAATCCATTTTGAGTCAATTTTTCTATATTTTGTAAGATAGAATCCAATTTAATTCTTCTGCATATGGATAACCAGCTTTCTGAACAACGTTTATTGAAGAGACTGTTCTTTTGCCATTTTGTGTTCTTGGCACGCTCGTGGAAAATCAATTGACCATAAAGGTCAGTTTATTTCTGGACTCTTTATTCTGTTTCATTGGTCTGTATGCTCATAATTACAGAAGTACATACTGTACTGATTACTATAGCTTTGTGATATAGTTTGAAATCAATGTATGATGTCTTAAGCTTTGTTCTTCTTGCTCAAGATTGCTTAGGCTATTTGGGGTCTTTTGTGGTTCCACATGAATTTTAACACTGCTCTTCCAGTTCCTTTGTCTTGGTACAAAAAGTTCTTGGTTATTCTACCAAATCTACAGGATTTAAAGGAAGGTATAAAATATCCTATAGTCCCTTAATAGACTTTTTAATGCATATTTAAATTTGTTTGACTTTTTAAAGGGAGTCGTTAGCAGAATTCTCAATGATTAGAGAATTATGTATGGGCAACATTCATTTTTAAAGTAATGATGGCTTCAAGGAAAATTTTCTCTTTTTTGTGTGCTTGAAGATAACTTGACTATGAAGACCTTTTACAGTCTGAACTAAAAAAAATTTTTCAGGAAAAATTCTGAACGAAACCCAATGTGAAGTTCTCCTAATGTAAAAATGTAATAATTCAAGTGCTCTTCGTAGGTTATTCCTCCTTAGTAGTGGTATAAAACAAATCCTACCATTTGCAACAACATGGATGGAGCTGGAGGGTATTATGCTCAGTGAAATAAGCCAGGCCGAAAAAGACAAGTACCAAATGATCTCACTCATATGTGGAATATAAGAACAAAGAACAACAACAACAATAACAACAACAAAAAAAAAGCTGAAGGAACAAAACAGCAGCAGACTCACAGAACCCAAGAACGGACTAATAGTTACCAAAGGGAAAGGGACTGGGGAAGAAGGGTGGGAAGGGAGGGATAAGAGGGTAAAAGGGGCATTACGATTGGCAGACATAGGGTGGGGGGGGCACGGGGGGGACTGTACAGCTCAAAGAAGACAAGTAGTGATTCTCATCTCACTACGCTGATGGATGGTGACTGTGGTGGGGTTGGTGGGGGGGACCTGATGAAGGGGGTAGTTTAATCATCACAATATTGCTCATGTAATTGTAGGTTAATGATATAAAATAAAATAAATTGTAAAAAAAAAAATGTGAATAATGACCAAACATTTTAGAAGGGGTTTCCTTGCCCTTTGGGAAAGAATCAGTTAGGATAGGCTAGATTATACTACAGTGAAAACAAACTCCAAATCTCAATGGCTTAAAATAGCGAGTCTATTTTGTCTTTATGCTTCTAGGTTAAGTTACATGATATAAACAGTATTTAATCATTTTTGAACTATAGAACTGGAAATATTGCAAATTTGTATGGATAATCCTGATCCATATCAGTCACAGATCAATTGGGGGCTCTACTCTTTATCCTTTGTGAGGGTAAAATCTTATAGAGGTTTCACCAGCTAGGATGTTGCAGATAGTTTGGCAGAAGGAAAGGAACCTAAGAAGGTACACATATTCCACTAACAATATTATTGGTCCAAAAAGGTCATAAAACTGTGTCTAACTTTAATAGGGTTGAGGGAGTGCTGTCTATATGCCAGGAAAAAGGAGAACTTGAAATATTGGTGACTACCAAGTCTGGTAATATTTATGTCAGTGACAATCTAGTAACGTTTCTTTTACATACTTTTATAGAACCTAGTTTAAACCTTCCATAGAACCTGGTTTAAAAAAATCACATGGTCCAATTATACAGATGATTGTTTTTGTTTGTGTACACTGTAAAAATTGAAACACCTGGGCATTGTTAATCCCCAAAGTATCTATGTTATTTAAGTAGGCTTTATCACAGAGTTTCAGAAATAGTTTTTGGAACTTGCTATTGTTAAAATAGTAGGCTCCCAGTAATTCTTCAATAATGTATCATGTTCCTCTCTGACATGTAATGTAATTACTATGCTGGGGCTATATTTCCAAACATTTCCTGGGTCTAGAATTGGAATTCCACAACAGACACTGAAGAAACCATGTTTCTTTACTTTTTCTCCTTTGTTTTATCTTAAATTTGTCATATACTGTAAGAATATAATATTTCAGATAATATCTATGTTTAATAATGAAATAGCTGACATCTTTATTAAACTGACTGGTCTTATTAACCAAATAAGAAGTTGCCAATCTAGTGAAATTCCAGTTCTAATTTTGTGTTCTTTGTAAAAGAATTGCTTTATAATTTTTTTTGTGAGGAAGTATAACAACTACCTAGTTACTGTAGTATGTTAACTAATATCGAAGGAATGTATATATGTATATTGGTTTTATTAACAGCTGTTTTGAAATAAATTTACATATATATAACTTACCCATTTAAACTGTGCAATTTAATGTTTTTTTGTATATTCACTAAGAGTTGTACATCCATCACCAAGATCAATTTTAAAACATGTTCATCATTCCAAGAAGAAACCCCATACCTATTAGTAGTTACTCTCCATTTCTCCAGTCCAACCCCACCCACCAGCCCTAGGCAACCACTCATTAACTTTCTTCTCTATAGATTTGCCTATGATGTGTTTTCCCTATAAACAGAATCATACAATCTGTAGTTTTTGTGACTGTTTTCGTTCATTTATCATAATATTTTTAAGGTTCATCCATGTTGTAGCATGTATCAGTACTTCATTCCTTTTTGTTGCCAAATAATATTCAATTGTATGGCTATCCCACATTTATTTATCCATACACCAGTTAATCAACATTTGGGTTGTTTCCAAGTTTTGACTGTTATGAATAATGTTATGAACATTTGTGTTAGAATGATTGAATACATGTACATGTTTTTATTTTGCTTGGATACATACCTAGAAGAAGAATTGGTAGGTCATATGGCAACTCTAAGTTTAACCTTTTCAGATTGTTTCCAAAGCAGCTGCACCATTTTACATTCCCAGCAGCAAGATATAAAGGGTCCAATTTTCCACATCCTTGCCAGTACTTACTATCTCTTTGATTATAGTCATCTTAGTGGGTGTAGTATGGTATTTCCATGTGGTTTTAATTTGCATTTCCTTGATAGCATGTGATGTGAGCATCATTTTCATGTGTTAATTGGTCATTTATATATCTTAATTGGAGAAATATCTCTTCAGTTCCTTTGAACATTTTTCAGCTGGGTTCTTTGTCTTTTCATTATTGAGCTGTAAGAGTGCTATATACATTCTGGATTTAAGTCCCTTATCAGATATTAATTTAAAAATATTTTCTCTCATTGTCTTTTCACTTTTTGATGATATCCTTTTAAGCACAAAGGTTCTCCTATTTGTCTCTTTTGTTGCTCGTGCTTTTGTTGTCATATCTAAGAAACTATTGCCTAATTCGAGTTCACAAAAATTTAAACCTGTTTTCTTCTACAAGTTTCATAGTTTTAGCTCTTACATTGGGAATTATTATTATTATTATTTTTTACAATTTATTTTATTTTAGTATCATTAACCTACAATTACATGGGCAATACCGTGATGATTGAACTCCCCCCATCACCAGGTCTCCCCCACCAACCCCACCACAGTCACTGTCCATCAGCGTAGTGAGATGAGAATCACTACTTGTCTTCTCTGAGCTGTACAGTCCCCCCCGTGCCCCCCCACCC
>JAQQAC010002594.1:18863915-18883207 GCA_029783875.1 Phataginus tricuspis | reverse complement strand
GCGGCTCCGTACCTTACACGCCTTGCCGGGACTCCCGCCGGAGTGCTGGGGTGCAGGGGCGCTCTGGTCTCACTGGATCGTGTTTCCGTCCCGCCTCGCCGGGTGCCAAGTCCTCTGTCTGGAGTGTCTGTCCGCCGGAGCTAGGTGTAGCTGTACGCTGTGCACTTTCCTGTGTATTCTGGTCTCTCTTTTAGGGATAGTTGTATTTGCTGTATTTTCGTGAATAAATATAATGTTGGGAGGAATTTTTCTGCTGGTCCGTTCACGACACCATATTCCCGGAAGTCCACTGCTAACATTTTTTAAACACATAGATCAGATCATTTCATTGAAGGACTTAAAATCATCTATGCCTCCTCATATATTAAGAACAAAGTCTAAAATAAGCCAACTCATAGAAACAGAGTAGACCAGGGGTGGGGATGTGGGGGAAATGGGGAGATGTTGATCAGAGTACAAACGTCCAGTTGAAAGATGAATAAGTTCTGGGGATCTAATGTGTGGTATTGTTATCTATAATTGTGATCATATATTTGAAAGTTGCTAAGAGTGAACCTTGAATGTTCTTACCACAAAAAAGAAATGGTAATTATGTGCCATGAGGAGGGTGTTAGCTAATGCTCTGATGGTAGCTATTTTGCAATATATATAAATGTATCAGATAACACATTTACTCCTAAAGTTATGCAATGTTATATGTCAGTTATATCTCAATGAAGTTGGAACAAAATAAGGTCCAGATCTTTAGCAAATGATCCACAGGCTTTCAGAGTAGAGGTCTTGCCACTCTTTCTAGTCTCATCTTGCACCATGACTCATAGTCAGTGCAGCCACATGTGGCACTCAGAGTGCCTGGTCCTCTAGCCTCCTTTCCTTTTCATACTTAGTTAGCTCTGTTAGTGCTCTCTTCTCCCATCCCACCACTAACTCCTAATCATCCCTTAAGAGACACATCCTCTCAGAAGCATTTGCTGCCACACCCAACCCACTGTTGTCCCCACAACCACATTGTAATGGTTGTCTCTCTAGTCTAATACAATTATTTAATGACAGAGATTTTTGTTCTGTAGTTTTTCCACAAATAAAATATTAGAGTGATTACACTCTCATGGAGAAATAATTTCTAATAGTAATTGATTGAAACAAGTTATTTTCCTTCCATAAAATATCTTCATATCAGGATAAAATGAAAGTTAAGCTAAATAAGCACTAAACTTACTTTCAAATTATAAAAGTCTATGAAAGTCCAAAATGGGGAATATGTGCTAATGCACAATGGTCAAAGCACCTGTCTTTTAGCAAAATGTGCTGGGTATGACTTCTAGCATTCTGAGTGAGCATATAAAATTCCCGAGGTATTTGCACTATCATTAATAAGAAAGTTAATGAAAACTACCACATATAATACCACACTATTTGTTCACATTTGCTCAAAGTTCTTAATTGGTAATAAAGGCCTAAGAAGATCTGAATTCTTGTTCACTTAAATAAAATTTCCATCTTATTAAATACCATGAGCAAGTATCTATATTTTCATTATATTTCTAGTTGTTTTTCTTATTCATTAATGTGAGACCTACATTTTGGATGTGGATATTCAAGCAGTTTATCAAACTGCCCAATTGCTTTATGGCTGTATAAAATATTTATATAGTAATAAATATAGTATACCCAACTCGGGAATACCATAGAAATAAATGGGTTATTGACTGCTTGTGTTAGTTCCCTAGGGCTGCTATAACAAGGTACCACAGACTGGGTGACTTAAACAACAGAAATTTATGTCTCCCAGTTCCAGAGGCTGGAAGTCTTAGATCAAGGTGTTGGCATGGATGGTTCCTTTTGAGGACTGTGAAGGAGACTCTGTTCCATGCACCCACCCCCCACAGTATGCAGTAGCTGTAAGCATTCCCTGGATTGTAGATAGTGTTTTCCCTGAGTCTTCATGTCTTCTTGCCTCTGTGCCTATAACTGGGTCCAAATTTCCCATTTTTGTAAGGACACAGTCATATTCAATTACAGCCCACCCTAATGACTTCATCTTAACTTGATCATCTGCAAAGGCCATATTTCTGAATAAGGTCACATTCACAGGTACTGGGAGGCTAGTGCATCAACATATGTTTTAAGAATACATTCTAAAGACTGTTGTTCTATAAATATAGAAGTAACATAGAGGATAGCTCTTCTTTTACATTTCTTAAGTTTTATGAATGGTAACTTATCACTACAGCCAGGAAGGCAGGAAAGAGCTCTTTCCTCCTGGCAGGTGCCCATTCTGCTCACCTGTGACCACCGCAATTGCTGTAGGTGCTCAGCAGCTCCAGAGAGTAGAGTTTCTGGGCACTAGAGGGTGCTGCCTACACAGACTTACTATTCCATAGGAATCACTAAAAAAAAAAAAAAAGAACCAGCAAAAGAATTTTGTCCAAACAAAACTACAAGAAAAGTCACCAGAATGAGGACTAAGTGAAACTGAAACCACCAATCTTGATAAATATTTCAAAATAAAATTCATAAACATGCTAATGGAGCTACAAGAATAATATTCAAAATCTCAGGGAGCCAAAGGACACTATCAGCAGAAAAAAAAGGCATCCTACCATATGGGAGAATATATTTGTAAATGACATATCTGACAAGGGGTTAACATCCAAAATATATAAAGAACTCCTACACCTCAACACCCAAAAAGCAAATAACCCTATTAAAAAATGGGTGGAGGGTATGAACAGATAATTCCCCAAAGAAGAAATTCAGATGGCCAACAGGCACATAAAAAGATGCTCCACATCACTAATTATCAGGGAAATGCAAATTAAAACCACAGTGAGATATCACCTCACACCAGTTAGGATGGCCAACATAGAAAAGAATAAGAACAACAAATGCTGGCGAGGATACGGAGAAAGGGGAACCCTCATACACTGCTGGTGGGAATGTAAAATAGTTCAAGCATTGTGGAAAGCAGTACGGAGGTTTTTCAAAAAACTCAAAATAGAAATACCATTTGACCCAGGAATTTCACTCCTAGGAATTTTCCCTAAGAATGCAGTTTCCCAGTCTCAAAAATACATATGCACCCCTATGCTTCTCACAGCACTATTTACAATAGCAAAAATATGAAAGCAACCTAAGTGTCCATCAGTAGATGAATGGATAAAGAGGATGTGGTACATATACACAATGGAATATTATTCAGCCATAAGGAAGAAAACAAATCCTACATTTTGCAACAACATGGATGGAGCTAGAGGGTATTATGCTCAGTGAAATAAGCCAGGTGGAGAAAGACAAGTACCAAATGATTTCACCCACTGGAGCATAAGAACAAAATAAAAACTGAAGGAAGAAAACAGCAGCAGGCTCACAGAACCCAAGAATGGACTAACAGTTGCCAAAGGGAAAGGGACTGGGTGTGTGGGGGGAGGGGGAAGGGAAGGAGAAGGGGAATAAGGGGCATTGCGATTAGCACCCATAATGTAGTGGGGGGGCACTAGGAAGGCTGTATAGCATGGAGAAGACAAGTAGTGATTCTATAGCAGCTTACTATGCTGATGGACAGTGACTATAATGGGGTGTGTGGTGGGGACTTGATAATGGGGGGAATCTAGTAACCACAATGTTGCTCATGTAATTGTATATTAATGATACAAAAAATATTCTCAGGGAGGACATCAAGAAAGAGAAATTTTGAAAAATACAGTATCTGAAATAAAACACACAAAGGAGGGATTTTAAAGTAGATTAGAGCAGGTAGAGGAGACAGTAAATGAAATAGAAATTGGAGAACAGGAAAACAAAGAAACTGAGGCACAGAGAGAAAAAAAGAATCTCAAGGAATGAAAGAATAAGAGAGCTGTGTAACAAATACAAATGGAACAGTATTCGCATTATAGGGGTACCAGAAGAAGAAGAGAAAGAAAAAGGATAGAAAGTCTCTTTGAGGAAATTATTTCTGAAAACTTCTCCAATCTGGGGAAGGAAATTGTCTTTCAGGTCATGGAAGTGAAGAGATCTCCGAACACAAGGAACCATAGGAAGACAACATGATGACATATAATAATTAAAATGGCAAAGATCAAGGACAAAGAGTATTAAAAGCGGCCACAGAGAGAAAAATGATCACGTACACAGGAGAGCCCATCAGGCTATCATCAGACTTTTCAGCAGAAACCTTACAGGCCAGAAGGGAGAGGCATGATGTATTTAATGCAATGAAACAAAGGGGCCTCCAAGCAAGAATATTCTACTGGCTAGATTATCATTTAAATTTGAAAGAGAAATTAAACAATTTCCAGATAAGTGAAAGTTGAGGGAATTTTCCACCAACAAACCATCTCTATAGTGTATCTTAATGGCACTGCACTAGATTGAAATGCTGCTAAGGCTAAATAGCTGTCACCAGAGAAAATAAAACCACAGTAAAGGAAGTAGACCAATTAATTACTAAGCAAATCAAAAATTAAATCAACTACTCACAAAGTTAGTCAAGGGATACACAGAGTACAGAATATGACAATTAATATATAAAGAGAGGAGGAGGAAAAAGAAGAAGAAGGGGAGAAAAAAAGAACCTTTAGATTGTGCTTGAAAGAGCCTAATAAGCAAGTTAAGACAGACTGTTAGATAGTAAAGAAGTTACCCTTGAAACTTTGGAAACCATGAATCTAAAGCATACAATGGCAATAAGTAAATATCTATCGATAGTCACTCTAAATGTAAATGGATTAAATGCACCAATCAAAGGACATAGAGTCACTGAATGGATAAAAAAACAAGACCCATCTATATGCTGCCTACAAGAGACTCATTTCAAACCCAAAGACATACAGAGACTAAAAGTGAAGGGGTGGAAAAAGATATTTCATGCAAATAATAGGGAGAAAAAAACAGGAGTATCAGTCTTATATCAGACAAAATAGACATCCAAACAAAGAAAGCAACAAGAGCCAATGAAGGACATGACATAATGATAAAGGGGTCAGTCCAACAAGAGGATATAACCATTATAAATATCTACGCACCCAATATAGGAGCATCTAAATATGTGAGACAAATAACTAACAGAATTAAAGGGGAAAATAGAATTCAACCCATTCATTTTAGGAGACTTCAACACACCACCCACTCTAAAGGACAGATCAACCAACAGAAAATAAGTAAAGAGACAGAGGCACTGAACAACACATTAGAACAGATGGACCTAATGGACATCTAGAGAACACTCCACCCCAAAGCAGCAGGATACACATTCTTCTCAAGTGTACATGGGACATTTTCCAGAATAGATCACATACTAGGCCACAAAAAAGAGCTTCAATAAATTGAAAAATACTGAAATTGTGCCAACCTGCTTCTCAGACCACAAGGGTATGAAACTAGAAATAAATTATGTAAAGAAAACAAAAAAGCCCACAAACACATGGAGGCTTAACAACATGCTCCTAAATAATCAATGGATTAATGACCAAATTAAAACAGATATCAAGCACCATGCAGAGACAAATGAGAACAACAGCTCAACACCCCAAAATCTGTGGGATACAGAGAAGGCACTTCTAAGAGGAAAGTATATAGCATACAGGCTTACCTCAAGAAAGAAGAACAATTTCAAATGAACAGTCTAAACTCACAATTAAGGAAAATAGAAAAATAACGAATGAGGCCCAAAGTCAGTAGAAGGAGGGACATAATAAAGATCAGAGCAGAAATAAATAAAATGGAGAAGAATAAAACAATGGAAAAAAATCAATGAAACCAGGAGCTGGTACTTTGAGAAAATAAACAAAATAGATACACCCCTAGCCAGACTTATCAAGAAAAAAAGAGAGTGTACATACATAAGCAGAATCAGAAATGAGAAAGGAAAAATCACTACAGACACCACAGAAATACAAAGTTATTAGAGAATACTATGATAAATTATATGCCAAGAAATTGGATAACCTAGAAGAAATGGACAACTTTCTAGAAAAATACAATCTTCCAAGACTGACCCAGGTAGAAACAGAAAATCTTAACAGACCAATCACCAGCAATGAAATTGAACTGGTAATCAAAAACTACCTAAGAACAAAACCCCTGGACCAGATGGCTTCACCACTGAATTTTGTCAAACATTTAGAGACCTAATACCAATCCTCCTTAAAGTTTTCCAACAAAATGAGGAGGAAATACTTCCAAACTCATTATATGAGGCCAGCATCAGTCTAATACCAAAACCAGACAAAGACACCACAAAAAAAGAAAACTACAGACCAATATCCCTGAGGAACACAGAGGCAAAAATACTCAACAAAATATTAACAAAACCGAATTCAAAAATACATCAAAAAGATCATCCATCATGATCAAATGTTATCTATTCCAGGGATGCAAGGATGGTACAATACTTGAAAATCCTTCAACATCGTATACCACATCAACAAAAAGAAGAACAAAAACCACATGATCATCTCAATAGATGCTGAAAAGCACTTGACAAAATTCAACATCCATTCATGATAAAAAGTCAACAAAATGGGTATGGAGGGCAAGTATTTCAGCATAATAAAGCCCATATATGACAAACCCACAGCCAACGTAATACTTAACAGCAAAAAGCTGAAAGCTTTTCCTCTAAGACCAGGAACAAGACAAGGATGCCACTGTCACCACTTTTATTCAACACAGTACTGGAGATCCTAGCCACAGACCTAGCAATCAGACAACACAAAAAAATAAAAGGCTTCCAAATCAGTAAGGAAGAAGTTAAACTGTCCCAGTTTGCAGATGACATGATATTGTACATAGAAAACCCTAAAAAATCCACTCCAAAACTACTAGAACTAATAAGTGAATTCAGCAAAGTTGCAGGAGGCAAAATTAATCCACAGAAATCTGTTGCATTCATATACTAACAATGAATGAACAGAAAGAGAAATCAGGAAAACAAATTCATTTACAATTGCATCCATTTACAATTCAAAAGAATAAAATACCTAGGAATAAACCTAACCAAGGAGATAAAAGACCTATACCCTGAAAACTACAAGACACTTATGAGATAAATTAAAGAATGCACAATAAATGGAAATACATTCTGTGCTCATGGATAGGAAGAATTAATATGGTCAAATGGCCATCCTGCCTAAAGCAATCTACAGATTCAACAGAATCCCTATCAAAGTACAATGGCATTCTTCAACGAACTAGAACAAAATGTTCCAAAATTCATATGGAACCACAAGAGACCCTGAATAGCCAAAGCAATTGTGAGAAGGAAGAACAAAGCTGAGGGGTTTATGCTCCCTAACTTCAAGCTCTACTACAGTTTGGTACTGGCAAAAGAACAGACCCATAAATCAATGGAACACAATCGAGAACCCAGATATAAACCCAAACATATATGGCCAACTAACATATGATAAAGGAGCCATGGATATACAATGGGGAAAGATAGCCTCTTCAACAACTGGTGTTGTCAAAACTGGACAGCTTCACATAAGAGAATGAAACTGGATTATTGTCTAACTCCATGCACAAAAGTAAACCAAAATAGATCAAAGACCTGAATGTAAGTCATGAAACCATAAAACTCATAGAAGAAAATCACTTGAATGTAAACATGAACAACTTTTTCCTGAACATATCTCTTCAGGCAAGGGAAACAAAATAAAAAATGAACAAATGGGACTATATCAAACTAAAATGGTTCTGTACAGGAAAGGACACCATCAGCAGAACAAAAGGCATCCTACAGTATGGGAGAATATATTCATAAACAACTTATCCCATAAGGGGTTAACATCCAAAATATATAAAGAACTCACATGCCTCAACAGCCAAAAAACAAATAACCTATTAAAAAATGGGCTGTGGATCTGAACAGACCCTTCTCCAAAGAAGAAATTCAGATAGCCAACAGGCAAAGATACTCCACTAATCAACAGAGAAATTCAAATTAAAACCACAATGAAATATCACCTCACAATAGTTAGGATGGCCAACATCCAAAAGACAAGAAACAATAAATGCTGGTGAGGATGTAGAGAAAGGGGAATCCTCCTACACTGTTGGTGGGAATGTAAATTAGTTCAACCATTGTGGAAAGCAATATGGAGGTTCCTTGAAAAAGGAAAAATAGAAATACCATTTGACCCAGTCATTCCAGTCCTAGGAATTTACCCGAAGAAAACAAGATCCCTGATTCAAAAAGACATGCACTGCTATGTTTGTTGCAGCACTACTTACAGTAGCCAAGATAATGAAGCAACCTAAGTGTCCATTAATAGATGAATGGATAAAGGAGAGGTGGTACATATACACAATGGAATATTATTCAGCTGTAAAAAGAAAACAAAATTTGCAACAGCATGCATGAACCTGAGGGGTATTATGCTCAGTGAATTAAGTCAGCCGGAGAAAGACAAGTACCAAATGATTTCACTCATTTGTGGAGTTTAACAACAAAACAAATATGAAGGAACAAAACAGCAGCAGACTCACAGACTCCAGGAAGGGACTAGGGGTTACCAAAGGAGGGTGGGTGGGGAGAGAGGAAGAAGGAGATTAAGGGGCATTATAATTGGCACTCACAATATAGGTAGGTCACAGGGAAGGCAGTACAGCATGGAGCAGACAAGTAATGATTATAGCATCTTACCCTTCTGATGGCCAGTGACTGCAGTGGGGTGTGGAGGAGACTTGATAATGTGGGTGAATGTTGAAATCACAAAGTTGTTCATGGGAAACCTCCATAAGATTGTATGTCAATGATATCTTAATTAAAAAAATATAGCAAGTTATTCCATATTATATTTGTCTTACTGAATTACAGTATGGCTAATAATCATGAACAGAACACTTTCTTTTCAATGAATTTAATTGTGAATCATCATCTATTACTTTCATTTTTTACACTTTTCTCTATCATCTGAATGAAATTGCTTAGCAACAGTGTTCAAGTTCCCTCAGTTAAGGTTTTTGAAACTTTTAATTATTTCCTGAACGTAATGCACTATATCTGTTATATCATTCTCTGTTATTATCTCTAACTTATCAGTGGGTGCTATGTGTTCTTTTCCTACATATATATACAGCAACAGTAATAATATTATAGAGAGCAGTAAGAGTGATATAACCCTGTTTGAGTTCCCAGATCTGATTCCAATGTGTGTAAGTATGTGGGAGGGGGCCTTCCCACGCATACTTACAACAAACAGTTTTCAAACACCAGTAGGGTGTTGAAGAGCCCAACTCAATTCTGATGCCCAGAGACAGCACCAGATTCCCAGGTTAAGGGTTCCATCCTACAAGACTGCCCTTCACCCCCAAGTCCAGATGCTGGTTGCAAGCCCCAGCCAGTTACCCCGTGCTTCCGCCCCAGCTGCTACAGATTGGAGGTTCCAATGATCCCCATCTTGGGTTTGATTTATTTGTTAGAGTGGCTCACAGAGCTCAGGAAAACACTTACCTTTACCAGTTTAATAAAGGATAGTGTGAAGGATACAGGTTAACAGCCAGATTAAGAGATACACAGGGCAACGTCCCAAATAAGGAACTTCTATCCTTGTGGAACTTGGGGCCTAGCTTAGTGGCACATGGAGGTGTTCTGGTTCCCGGAGCATAGAAGATTTCCCCGACTGAGAAGCAGGATCGAAGAGAGTAGAGGGTGATAAGCTCTTCTCATGAGTTTTTCTGAGGGCTTCATTGCATAGTCATCATTGACTAAATTATTGGCCATGGGCTGATTCAAACTCCAGCCCCTTCCCTTAGGATTGGGAAGTGGGGAGGAGTGTCCAAAGTCTCTCGTTAACATGACAAAACACCCATTTCGCCTTTAAGACTCTACAGTGTTTCCAGGAACTGTGGATGAAGACCAAATATACCTGGAAATATATACTTGGTCATATGAATGACCAAATATGTATTTCTTATGACTCATTATACCACAGTGGGGAAACTGAGTCTCAAAGAAATTAAACATGTCCAAATTAAACACATAACAGATGCAAACTCAAGCCTGTCTGTTTCTCTAGACCATTCTCTTTCCACTTTGCTTTGCAGCCTATAAATTACATAGTGGATTGTGAGAGGCCATGTTTTAGAACATGAATTAAACTTTTGAAATTGAAAGTCTCTGTTAAAAGTTTCCTCTTTTCTATCCTCTTCTCATTCTGGTAACTCATAACTCCTATATCCTATCTACATCCCTGCTTTTGAAAAACTCATCTCTATGGAAGCAAAGTAGAGATTCCTGAAGCCGCAAATTGCTTGGTTTACCTTTCTAATATTTGAAAATGTACATGTTGCTCCAGGAGGAGGGGGTTCCCCACTCTAGGCAACTTTACTGTGAATTTGCTGAGCTCGAATACAGACAGGGGAAAATTGGGGGTTAAAAGGGGCTCACACCACATTTATTCTCACAGCAGAAGGTCGAGTGCTAGAGTCCCATGTGCCCAGCTGTGTAGAAGTGGCAGGGACAGCTCAGTCTCTCCTGGCTCCAGTGCTGCTCCCTCCTCCTTCCTCTCTCTGCCCCCCAAGCTCTCTGCTTCTCAGCTCTCCTTCCTTCCAGGTCCCTAGCCCCAGGGGGAATGCTGTGGGCGGGTCTCCTGGTGACTGGCAGGCACCCCACCAATTATGTCCAGGCACTTGGGTGTCTCCTCTCCACCCCTCCCCTGGGGGGGGGGTACTCCCATGAGGAATGGCTCACTCCCCGAGGCTCTGTCAGCAGGTAGCATCCTGCCCCATAGGTCTGGGAATAGGCTCTTTTATGTAAACAATGGGCAATATTAAAACCAGGCCAGAGTCCTGGCCATAAATTCCCATTTTCTCTACAGTACATCATTAGGAAATTTCCTTTAAATAATTAGTTCCTTTATGCTTCAATTTAAATAAAATGTCTTATTAATGTAGTCAAATTGCAGGGGAACAACATCCTCAGCATAAGGTATAGGATAGATATTAAAATCCAAATTTAACAGCTAGGGAAATATTGGCACAGCTGCCTTAGCAGCAGAGCTGGGATTGGAGTTCTCATGTGTGAGTCTCTAAAGTCCATAATTTTTCTACTATACCAAGCTTATCATTTATTGACTTCTTTCAAATTTTTCATTGACAGATTCTTTGTGATGCCACTGAGAATATTAAGATGAAAACTGAACTAAGTATTTTAACAAGACCTTTATTTACTAATGGGCAATGCATGCATTGCTGATTGGTAATTTGTGGCATTGGTGCCTGGCATGTAATAGGAACCTGAATATGTGATACATCACATGCTTATTTAATTGTCACTCCAGAATTTGATCACTTGTCACAGTGTATATATGAAGTTCATGTCACTGAACTTTTCTCCCTAAATACTTTCAACTTATTCTCATTATTAATTTGCCCCCGTTGAATGCAGTCATATATCCATGTTCCCTCCAAAGTCCCAGAGTGCGTGCCCAGAGGATCTTGTGTATGGGCCTGGCGGTGCTCCCTGGCCTCCTGGCTGCTTGCCTTTGGGGACTGGAGAGGTCCTGCTTGTGTACACTGTGCATGCATCTAGGTCAGAGGTGAGATGGATTTCAGTTCTCTTCGGCTCCTTTATTGGTCATCATGCTACTCACCTAATTTAATTCTGAGTGGGAGGAACATGCCCATGTCCAGTACAGTGCTCACTTCTCCCTATTTTTTTTTGGACATTCCCATCTCCACATACCTTTCCAGGATGGTGTGCAAACTGGAGGGCTGTGATTTAATGAGTTAGAAGAAACATATATTTGGTCATTCAGATAGCCAAAAAAGTATTTCTCAGGTATATTTGGTCTCCATCCAGTTCCTGAAAATGATTCAGAGCCATACAAATCAAATGGGTATCTTGTCATGTTAACAGAGAGTCTTTGGGGCTCCACCCAAGGGTGGGGGCTGGTATCCAGGGGGACCAACCATGTTATTAAAAGGTTGGAACCTAAGACCCCAACACCCAATTCCTGGGAGGGGAGAGGGCAGAGGAGCTGGAGGTTGAATCAGCCAGTGGCCAATGACTTGGTTGATCATGACTATGAAATATAGGCCTCACAAAAACGCCCGAGAAGAACATTTTGCTCTCTCTCTTTTGCATGCTGCTTCCCTGTTGGAGAGAGCTTCTGTGCTTGGGGAACCGTAAAGCTTCCACGGAGGATAGAGCTCCTTTATTTGGAAACTCATCCTATGTATTTCTTTAACTGTCTATTAACTTGTGTCCTTTACACTATCCTTTACTAAACTGACAAATGTTAAGTGTTTTCCTAAATTCTGTGAGACATTCTAGCAAATTAATCAAACCTAAGGGGAAGATACTTGGAACCTCCAATCTGTAGCTGGTTGGTCAGAAGCACAGGTGACAGCCTGGGACTTGAGACTGGCGTCTGGAGAGGGGGTGGAGCACAGCCCGTAACCTGGGGAATCTGGCGCTGTCTCTGGGCAGATAGTGTCAGAATTGAATTGAATTATCAGACATGGATCGAGAACTTAGTGGTGTCACGTGTGGCAAAACCCTCTCCTGCCCCACCACACACACATGCATTGGAATTGGGTCTGGGAAGTCAAACAGAAGGACTCAGGTACAAAGATTCAGGTATATCTAACCAAAGCTTCACACATGTAAGTGTTTGTAATTTCCATTATATCTGGGAACCCATTATCCTTAATAGGACTTTGAAATCCTCAGAGTTGTGAGATTTGTTGGTCCACATATTTGCCATCCTTAAAAATAAGCATCTGGGAATCCCCAAACAGCCTATGCCTGTGCTGTGATCTGACTCCAGTTTGAATATAATTCAGATATAATCTTTCTGTATAGAAATAGTTATCTGGGACTGCTTTATTCCACCTGAATCAAATGAAAAATGTTGGAAATCTGTGAATTAGTGTTGTTAAATTAAACATGAACTGAAGACCAGGCTTAACAATTCCCTGGCAGACAAAGCCAGTTAAGCCACATAGCAAAACTAAATTCAGCTTACTTCACAAACATTAATAAAAGTTAATTTAGGTTATTTCTTGTAAATGCCTCCAATTATCACAAAAGAAACTTGTCATTTTCCTAAAAAGGGTATAAGATAATCACTTTTATCGCCTGCTATGTGGAAACCCCCATTGTAATGACCAGCTATTAAAGGTTAGATAGCTTCCTCATTTTCACTTTATACACCATCGGTAACATCATACCTCTGAGCTTCATCTCAGTTGTAAAAAATTAAAGCTCCCACTTTTAGAATTGTTCTTATGTGTGCAATAAACTCTTACTAAATATGATTTATTGATCTGGTGGCTCTAATTTTGCTATTTCTGGATTTTTGACAGTGTTATAGGCCTAAGAGTTGTGTCCCTCCAAAATTCATATGTTGAAGTCCTCACCGCTAGTGCTTTGGACTGTGACTATTTGGAGATACGATCTTATAGAAGCAGTTAAGTTAAAGTGAGGTCATTAGAATGGCCCCAAATTCAGTATGACTGGTATCTTTCTAAGGAAAGGAAATTGAACAGACACACACAGAGGGAAGACCACGTACATAGGGAGAAGACAGCCATTTCCAAGTCAAGGAGAGAGGCCTCAAAGGAGACCAGTCCTGCCAACGCTTTGATCTCTGGAGACTTCGTATCTCCAGAATTGTAAGAAAATAAATATTTGTTTTTTAAGCTGCTTGGTCTGTGGGACTTTGTTATGGTAGCCCTAGTAAACTAATACAATTGGCTTCCAAATGGGTGCTGAAAGAGTTGTGAATTTCCAATTAGATACATTCAATTCAGATAATAAAGTACAGAACCAAAGAAGAAATCCTCCCAAATAATCAATTTTGACAATGTAACTTTCCTGATAATGTCATTCATACTCAGAAATAAGCACTTAAGGTTTATGGCCCTTGGTCAGTTGGTGGCAGTTGGTGAATTGCATGTGGCTCTAAGCAATCTTCTAACTGAAAATCTATTTGTCAATATGTAAGATTGATATTTGCAGTCTTTTCTTTCATGAAGCCTATAATTAAAGTTACATAAGTGAAGAAATTTTAATCATGAACCCTCCATTCAAAATAATTTGATTTTGGTATCTGAAAAATTATATTTTGGGTGATACTGGGTATCATCTGCAAAAGTAGGGGCAAGACTATATATAGAGAAAAAGAACAGGAAAAGCATTCACTGGATTTTAATTAAAGTGTTGTTTGTTGAGTGTTTCACTTCTGTGGAGTGAAAGAAATGTATATGCTTATAAAAACTAAGGCTTCGCTTTGCTTAAAAAGAGTAACAGCTGGATTTTAGCATTTGCGTTTATTCAAAATCAGCGTTCCCTAAGAAAAAGAAAATTCATGCCCATTTGGAGAAGAAAATGAAAGTTTAACTTACCATGGTGTCCTTAAAAAACATTCTTTATGGGCACATGGATCATAAAGCTCATCAGGTTTATAATCCAGCCACTTCAGTTCTTACAAAGCTTAGTCTCTTGATTGGATGCAATTTAAAGTTGAAAATAAATATTTTTAGTGGCTTGAAACAACACAAGCTTTTTATCTTATAGTTCTGGGGGTCAGACTTCCAAAATGGGTTTCACTGGCCACAGTTAAGGTGTCAGCAGGATCGGGTTCCTTCCGGAGGCTCTCCAGCAGAAACAACTTCCTCGCCTTCTCTAGCTTTTAGCAGGTGCCTGCATTCCCTGACTGGGAATCTTCCCTATTCAGAGCAAGCAACTGCCTTGCTCCAACCTGATTCTGTTGCCACTCCTTCTCTGACTCGGACCCTCCTGTCTGCCTTTTTTTTTTTAAATTAAAGTATCACTGATAGGAGAGAGGATTAAAGATGGCGGCGTGAGAGGTGAGACAGAGGCTTCCTCCTAAAACCGCATATAATATGAAAATAAAGCTACTACAACTACTCTTGAAAGAGCAACGGGAAAGAGAACTACAATAAACTGCATACACCTGGAGACAAGAGCAGCCCTCACAGAAAACGGTAATGTACTAAAGCTGTGGTCCTGCGGGATCCAAGCCCTTCCCCCACCCCAGCTCACCGGCAGGAGGAACAGGGACAGAGCAGAGAGGGAGTGGAGAACTGGGACTGCTGAATACCTAACTCTGGAGATCTACTCTGGGAGCACAAACCTACATTTCATGGTGCTTGCATGATGCTCTTGTAATTAGGCGCTTGGAGAGCTAAGACAGGCAGAGCTCCTGGAGAGACTAAGATTCTGGCTGCTTGTGAGATCAGGGATCCATACCCAGCTTCTCCAGGACAGGGGAGGGGCAGGCAGTCTGAGAGACTTCCTGGCAGGGAGGACCCTGGAAAGAGGCCTGCTGAGGGGGCAAGGACTGCACAGAGCTTGCTGCTTGGGAGAAAGGACAGGTGGACAGGATTGTCTGGGTGTACTCTGCCCAGCAGATTGGGGGTTTTCTGATCTTCAGGTGTGCCAGCTCCCTGGCTGCCTGCACGGCTCCAGGAACCCCTTTGGTGACAGGCAGACTAGTGCACCTTTCGCCTGGCCAGCCCCACCAGGCTTGCAAACCTGGAAGCCCTTCCCTGGTGTTGGGCCAAACGGAGGGAGGATCTGTCTACAGCAACTTAAAAGGCAAAGCACAGAGGCTTATACCTGCGTGCTCAGCCCACTGGTGCAGACAGTGGAGACAGGCATAGCAGCCAGGAACCAGGAAACAGCCCTTTCCTCCCCTGAGGAACCAACACCACTCCCGTACAATCCCTGACATTGCTTCAGGGGCTGAGCAGCTCCAGAGAGTAGAGCTTCTGGGCACTAGAGGGCACCATACACAAATATGAAACGCCAAAGGAACCTGGTCCAGAGTAAAATTATGAACACAACTCCTGAGAAAGATTTTAATGATATGGACCTTATGACTCTCCCTGAAAGGGAGTTCAAAATAAAAATCATTCACATGCTCATAGAGGTACGGAAAGATATTCAAGAACTCAGGAATGAATTCCGGTCAGAGATCCAATCCTTGAGGAACACAATGGACGGTGTTAAAAGCAGATTGGATACGGTGGAGGAGACGATAAATGAAATAAAAAGTAGAGAAGAGGAATACAAAGAAGCTGAGGTACTGAGAGAAAAAAGGATCTCTAGGAATGAAAGAATATTGAGAGAACTGTGTGACCAATCCAAACGGAACAATATTCGCATTACAGGAGTACCAGAGGAAGAAGAGAGAGAAAAAGGGATAGAAAGTGTCTTTGAAGAAATAATTGCTGAAAAATTTCCCACACTGGGGAAGGAAATAGTCTCGCAGTCCACGGAAGCCCACAGATCTCCCAACACAAGGGACCCAAGGAAGACAACACCAAGACACATAATAATTCAGATGGCAAAGGTCAAAGATAAAGACAGAGTATTAAAGGCAGATACAGAGAGAAAAAAGATCACCTACAAAGGAAAACCCATCAGACTATCATCAGACTTCTCAACAGAAACCTTACAGGCCAGAAGACAATGGCATGATATATTTAACATAATGAAACAGAAGGACCTCGAACCAAGAATATTGTATCCAGCACGATTATCATTTAAATATGACGGAGGGATTAAACAATTTCAAGACAAAGGAAAGTTGAAAGAGTTTGCCTCTCATAAACCACCACTACAGGATATCTTGAATGGACTGCTCTAGAGGGAAGCACCCCTAAGACTAAAAACATGTCACCAGAGAAAATAAAATCATAGCAAAGAAGGCAGACCATCCAAATACTAACTAAAGGCAAAGAATGAAACACCCAATATATAAAGAATGGAGGAGGAAGAAAAGGAAGGGAGAGATAAAGAAACATCAGACGGCGATCACAACAACTTAACAAGAAAGTTAAGTTAGATTCTTAGATTGTAAAGAAGCAACCCTTGAACCTTTGGTAACCATGAATCTAAAGCCAACAATGGCAATAAGTACATATCTATCAATAATCACCCTAAATGTAAATGGACTGAATGCACCAATCAAAAGACACAGAGTAACAGAGTGGATAAAAAAGCAAGACCCATCTATATGCTGCTTACAAGAGGCTCACCTCAAACCCAAAGATATACACAGACTAAAAGTGAAGGGATGCAAAAAGATATATCATGCAAACAACAAAGAGAAAAAAGCAGGTGTTGCAGTACTTGTGTCAGACAAAATAGACTTCAAAACGAAGAAAGTAGCAGGAGATAAAGAAGGACATTACATAATGATAAAGGGGTCAGTCCAACAAGAAGATATAACCATTATAAACATATATGCACCCAACACAGGAGCGCCAACATATGTGAAACAACTTCTAACAGAATGGAAGGAGGAAATAGACACCAATGCATTCATTTTAGGAGACTTCAACACACCACTCACTCCAAAGGATAGATCAACCAGACAGAGAATAAGTAAAGACACAGAAGCACTGAACAACACACTAGAACAGATGGACCTAACAGATATCTACAGAACTCTGCACCCAAAAGCAACAGGATACACTTTCTTCTCAAGTGCACATGGAACATTTTCCAGAATAGACCACATACTAGGCCACAAAAAGAACCTCAGTAATTTCAAAAATATTGAAATCCTACCAACCAACTTCTCAGATCACAAAGGTATAAAATTAGAAATAAATTTTAGAAAGAAATCAAAAAGGCTCACAAATACATGGAGACTTAACCACATTCTCCTAATGAATCAATGGGTTAATGACCAAATCAAAACAGAAATCAAAGAATATATGGAGACTAATGACAACAACAACACAAAGCCACAACTTCTGTGGGACACAGCAAAGGCAGTTCTAAGAGGAAAGTATATTGCAATCCAGGCCTATTTAAAGAAGGAAGAGCATTCCCAAATGAACAGTCTAAAGAAACAATTATTGAAACTGGAAAAAGAAGAACAAAGGAGGCGCAAAGTCACCAGAAGGAGGGACATAATAAAGATCAGAGAAGAAATAAATAAAATTGAGAAGAATAAAACAATAGAAAAAAATCAATGAAACCAAGAGCTGGTTCTTTGAAAAAATAAAATAGATAAACCCATAGCCAGACTCATTAAGAGAAAAAGAGAATCTACACACATAAACAGAATCAGAAATGAGAAAGGAAAAATAACGACAGACCCCATAGAAATATAAAGAATTATAAGAGAATATTATGAGCATCTGTATGCTAACAAGCTGCAAAACCTAGAAGAAATGGACAACTTCTTAGAAAAATACAACCTTCCAACTGACCACGCAAGAAACAGAAAAACTAAACAGACCAATCACCAGCAACGAAATTGAATCGGTAATCAAAAAACTACCCAAGAACAAAACCCCCGAACCTGAAGGATTCACCTCTGAATTCTACCAGACATATAGAGAAGAAATAATACCCATTCTCCTTAAAGTTTTCCAAGAAATAGAAGAGGAGGGAATACTTCTAAACTCTTTCTATGAAGCCAGCATCACTCTAATACCAAAACGGGGCAAAGACCTCACCAAAAAAGAAAATTACAGACCTATATCCCCGATAAACGTAGATGCAAAAATACTCAACAAAATATTAGCAAACCGAATTCAAAAATACATCAAGAGGATCATACACCATGATCAAGTGGGATTCATCCCAGGGATGCAAGGATGGTACAACATTCGAAAATCCATCAACATCATCCACCACATCAACAAAAAGAAGAACAAAAACCAAATGATTATCTCCACAGATGCTGAAAAAGCATTTGACAAAATTCAGCATCCATTCATGATTAAAACTCTCAACAAAATGGGTATAGATGGCAAGTACCTCAACATCATAAAAGCCATATATGACAAACCCACAGCTAACATCATACTTAACAGTGAGAAGCTGAAAGCTTTTCATCTAAGATCGGGAACAAGACAGGGGTGCCCACTCTCTCCACTGTTATTCAACATAGTACTGGAGGTCCTAGCCACGGCAATCAGACAAAACAAAGAAATACAAGGCATCCAGATTGGTAAAGAAGAAGTCAAATTGTCACTATTTGCAGATGACATTATACTGTAGATAAAAACCCTAAAGACTCCACTCCAAAACTACTAGAACTAATATCTGAATTCAGCAAAGTTGCAGGATATAAAATTAACACACAGAAATCTGTTGCTTTCCTATACACTAATGATGAGCTAACAGAAAGAGAAATCAGAAAAACAATTCCATTCACAATTGCACCTAAAAGAATAAAATACCTAGGAATAAACCTAACGAAAGAAGTGAAAGACCTGTACTCTGAAAACTACAAGACACTCCTAGGAGAAATTAAGGAAGACACTAACAAATGGAAATGCATCCCATGCTCTTG
>JAQQAC010002594.1:18777098-18851618 GCA_029783875.1 Phataginus tricuspis | reverse complement strand
TATCATGTCATCTGCAAATAGTGACAATTTGACTTCTTCTTTACCAATCTGGATGCCTTGTATGTCTTTGTTTTGTCTGATTGCTGTGGCTTGGAGCTCCAGTACTATGTTGAATAACAGTGGAGAGAGTGGGCATCCCAGTCTTGTTCCTGATCTTAGATGAAAAGCTTTCAGCTTCTCACTGTTAAGTATAATGTTAGCTGTGGGTTTGCCATATATAGCCTTTATGATGTTAAGGTACTTGCCATCTATACCCATTTTGTTGAGAGTTTTAATCATGGATGCTGAATTTTGTCAAATGCTTTTTCAGCATCTACGGAGATGATCATGTGGTTTTTGTTCTTCTTGTTGTTGATGTGGTGGATGATGTTGATGGATTTTCGAATGTTGTACCATCCTTGCATCCCTGGGATGAATCCCACTTGATCATGGTGTATGATCCTCTTGATGTATTTTTGAATTCGGTTTGCTAATATTTTGTTGAGTATTTTTGCATCTACGTTCATCAGGGATATTGGTCTGTAATTTTCTTTTTTGGTGAGGTCTTTGCCCGGTTTTGGTATTAGAGTGATGCTGGCTTCACAGAATGAGTTTGGAAGTATTCCCTCCTCTTCTATTTTTTGGAAAACTTCAAGGAGAATGGGTGTTATTTCTTCTCTATATGTCTGGTAGAATTCAGAGGTGAATCCATCTGTTCCAGGGGTTTTGTTGTTGGGTAGTTTTTTGATTACCGATTCAGTTTTGTTGCTGGTGATTGGTATGTTTAGTTTTTCTGTTTTTTGCTTGGTCATTCTTGGAAGGTTGTATTTTTCCAAGAAGTTGTCCATTTCTTCTAGGTTTTGCGGCTTGTTGGCATATAGATGCTCATAATATTCTCTTATAATTCTTTGTATTTCTGTGGGGTCCGTCATTATTTTTCCTTTCTCATTTGTGATTCTGTTTATGTGTGTAGATTCTCTTTTTCTCTTAATAAGTCTGGCTAGGGGTTTATCTATTTTGTTTATTTTTTCAAAGAACCAGCTCTTGGTTTCATTGATTTTTTCTATTGTTTTATTCTTCTCAATTTTATTTATTTCTTCTCTTATCTTTATTATGTCGCCCCTTCTGGTGACTTTGGGCCTCATTTGTTCTTCTTTTTCCAATTTCAAGAATTGTATCTTTAGACTATTCATTTGAGAATGTTCTTCCTTCTTTAAATAGGCCTGGATTGCAATATACTTTCCTCTTAGAACTGCCTTTGTGGCGTCCCACAGAAGTTGTGGCTTTGCGTTGTTGTTGTCATTAGTCTCCATATATTCTTTGATTTCTGTTTTGATTTGGTAGTTCACCCATTGATTAATTAGGAGAATGTTGTTAAGTCTCCATGTATTTGTGAGCCTTTTTGATTTCTTTCTATAATTTATTTCTAGTTTTATACCTTTGTGATCTGAGAAGTTGATTGGTAGGATTTCAATATTTTTGACTTTACTGAGGTTCTTTTTGTGGCCTAGTATGTGGTCTGCTCTGGAAAATGTTCCATGTGCACTTGAGAAGAATGTGTATCCTGCTGCTTTTGGGTCCAGAGTTCTGTAGATGTCTGTGAGTTCCATCTGTTCTAGTGTGTTGTTCAGTGCCTCTGTGTCTTTACTTATTTTCTGTCTGGTTCATCTGTCCTTTGCAGTGAGTGGTGTGTTGAAGTCTCCTAAAATGAATGCATTGCTGTCTATTTCCTCCTTTAATTCTGTCAGTAATTGTTTCACATATGCTGACGCTCCTGTGTTGGGTGCATATATGTTTATAATGGTTATATCTTCTTGTTGGACTGACCCCTTTATCATTATGTAATGTCCTTCTTTATCTCTTGCTACTTTCTTTGTTTTGAAGTCAATTTTGTTGATACAAGTACTGCAGCACCTGCTTTTTTCTCTTTGTTGTTTGCATGAAATATCTTTTTCCATCCCTTCACTTTTAGTCTGTGTGTATCTTTGAGTTTGAGGTGAGTCTCTTGTAAGCAGCATATAGGTGGGTCTTGCGTTTTTATCCATTCTGTTACTCTGTGTCTTTTGATTGGTGCATTCAGCCCATTTACATTTAGGGTGATTATTGATAGATATGTACTTATTGCCATTGCTGGCTTTAGATTCATGGTTACCAAAGGTTCAAGGGTTGCTTCTTTACTATCTAAGAATCTAACTTAACTTTCTTGTTAAGTTATTGTGAGCACCATCTGGTGTTTCTTTCTCTCTCCCTTCTTATTCTTCCTCCTCCATTCTTTATATATTAGGTGTTTTATTCTTTGCCTTTAGTTAGTATATGGATGGTCTGCTTTCTTTGCTATGATTTTTTTTTCTCTGGTGACATGTTTTTAGTCTTAGGGGTGCTTCCCTCTAGAGCAGTCCATTTAAGATATCCTGTAGTGGTGGTTTATGAGAGGCAAACTCTCTCCACTTTCATTTGTCTGGAAATTGTTTAATCCATCCAGAATATTTAAATGATAATCATGCTGGATACAATATTCTTGGTTCGAGGCTCTTCTGTTTCATTACATTAAATATATCATGCCATTCTCTTCTGTCCTGTAAGGTTTCTGTTGAGAAGTCTGATGATAGTCTGATGGATTTTCCTTTGTAGGTGATCTTTTTTCTCTCTGTAGCTGCCTTTAATACTCTGTCTTTATCTTTGATCTTTGCCATTTTAATTATTATGTGTCTTGGTGTTGTCTTCCATGCGTCCCTTGTGTTGGGAGATCTGTGAGCTTCCGTGGACTGTGAGACTATTTCTTTCCCCAGCGTGGGAAAGTTTTCAGCAATTTTTTCTTCAAAGACACTTTGTATCCCTTTTTCTCTCTCTTCTTCCTCTGGTACTCCTATAATGCGAATATTGTTCTGTTTGGATTGGTCATACAGTCCTCTTAATATTCTTTCATTCCTAGAGATCCTTTATCTCTCTCTGCCTCAGCTTCTGTATTCCTGTTCTCTGATTTCTATTCCATTAACAGTCTCTTGCATCTCATCAGTCTGCTGTTAAGCGCCTCGATTGCTTGTCTGATTTCTGCATTGTCTTTCCTCACTTCAATCACTTCCTCCCTCAGCTCTTGCACATTTCTCTGTAGATCCGTCAGCATGGTTATGACTTTTATTCTGAATTCTTTTTCAGGAAGACTGTGCATGTCCATCCCTTCAGGTTCCCTCTCTGGGGTTGTCTGGGTCTGGAGCTTTGTCTGTACCATATTCCTCTGTCTTTAATGGCTATAGAATTGGTTGCTGGTAGTTGCCACATATGTCAGCTAGGCTCTTTATGACTTTAAAAAGGAAGAAAAATAAAAAAGGAAAGAAATAAAGAAAGAAAAAAAAGAAAAGAAAAAAGAAAGAGAAGAAAAAACAAACAACAAAGAAACAAACAAAAACGCCCACGAGGAGTGGATTCTGTGGGGATGCTGTAGGTGGCGCTGTTGGTCCACTATTCCAGAGCCGTGGCTGCGCTACTCCGCAGGGCCCTTTATAGCTCTGGCTATGGTGGGAATGAATGGGAGGCTGTTGATCTCTGTGGGAAGTCTAATTGCAGACACCCTTTCCCTGTCCCTAGCTAAGGGGTCCGAAACTCCCCAGTACTTCCAGCCTGCTGGGCTGAGTGTGCTGGGGCGATCCGGTCCTCTGCTGGGCTCCTGTCTCTTTAAGACCGCTGAGAATAGCACGCACTTTTCTTTCTTTTTTTTTTTTTTCCTTCCTGAAGCCGGCTGCAAGCAACCTGGCGCGTTCCCTGCTCAGACCCTGCACCCTCTGTCTCTCTAATCTCCACTACACCGCGCGATGTGTGTCTGCGCTCCCCGCGCAGATCACCGGGGCAGGTTATTTCGTGGGCCTGTACTTCCACGCCCTCCCGCTCTGAATCCTCTCCTCCCACCGGTGCGCTGGGGTGGGGGAGTGCTTGGGTCCCATCAGGTTGTGGCTCCGTATCTTACCTTCCTCGTGGGGTGGCGAGTCCTCTCGGGTGTAGCTGCACACTGTGCACTTTCCTGTGTATTCTGGTCTCTCTTTTAGGAATAGTTGTATTTGCTTTATTTTCCTAGATAAATATAGTGTTGGGAGGAGATTTCTGCTGCCCTTCTCACGTCACCATCTTCCCGGAAGCCCATTTTCCAACTTTTTTAATGTAAACTTTTCAAGCACACAGAAAAACTGGAAGGAATGTACAATGAACATCGTTTTTTCTACCATGTAGAGTCTATAGTTAGTATTTTGCTATACTGAATTTGTCAACATATATATGCATCTATCCATGTCTCCATCATTCCTTCAGTCCATCTTGTATAATATACATTTCAAAATAAATTGCAGACAACAGCACATTTCCTGCCAAATACTTAAGCACGCATGGCATTAACCGGAGCTTGGCTTTGTTTACAGTTCCTTTTTGGGTTAAATCTTTCATTTTTAACATGAATATTTCTCTTTCATAAAATGTATCATGGTTAACAACTATATAGCCTTTGGAATGATTATTTGGTTAATGTTTGCCTCCCTGTACAAGGCAACAGAGACTGTCGTTTTGCTCCCCAACGAATTCACAGGGCCTGGTATTTATAGTAGATGCTCAATATACAGTAAGCTTGTTAGGGAACATATGGGAAGTCAGAAAGAAAAGGGTGGAAGACGGAGCTATAAAAATGGAAAGAGAAAGTAAACTCTGGCTTCTTTAAACCAGTTTAAGTGTCTGCTGTGATTACTATTTAAAGCCGTTTTGGTACACAGAGCAGGGCATCCTTGCTGAGGAAAATGCCAGTTTATGTTGGTTCAATTAAGAAAACAAAATGAAGTACTATGGGTAATTTCACTGATTGTTATTCATATTAAGTAAGTTCCCAGGGCTCGGGCTCTTTATTTGCTAAGGAAGCTTAAAGTATCTCAATCTGTAGTTTAGACATCATTCCTATCCCACCTCCATGAGTTTTTGATGACCAGCTTTTTCCTCAAGATGAAATTTCATATGAAAAACACTTGAGCTGTTGGCCAGATATATTGACCTAAGCGCTGACTGATTACAAACCTTATGATTGACACAAGAAAATAGACTTTCACTCTCTCCTCAACCATGGGGGAACTTTGTTTCCTACCGTGATTCCTCTTTGGCCATTCCCCCAGTTCTTTTTGGCAATACCATCTCTATATTGGGATTATGTCTTCGTGAGAGAACTGGACTTCTGTGAAACTGCCACACCTTTGGAGCATGAGAGAATTGTCTTAATTTTGTCCCCAGTGTTTGTAAAGGTGTCCAGTGTGATTCAAATTTCAAAGGTTGGAATCATTTTTTAGATGACCTACTTACCTGATAACAGATTTTGCTCTTATCTTTCTTGTCTCAGGTGCATTTGACAACTTGCCTTATGTCACTGAGAGTTCATATGCCAGGCAACAGTGCCCCATACCCAGGATACACCACACCTCAAAACTTTTTTTTCTGCTTGTCAATCTACAAGATTCTCAGACCTAACCTGAGTTGAACGTCATTGGAAGGAATCTGGCCTCAAAGATCTTCCCGGTTCAAATGTCAGATTATAAAAATTCTTCCATTAGGGAAGGCATTCCTTGGATTAAAGTAGTACCTTCCCGGTATTCTGTTAATGTGTTTCAAATTCTAAGGGGTTGGAGGGACAGCAAAACATGAAGTCACATTTGTGAGAATGTTTTCTTCAAAATATTATCTGTGGATCGTACAGGGACCAGGGGAATTCTGAAAGCACTGTGACCTTGGAGAGGAGGAGGAAGCTCGGAGATTCAGTGCCAGGGAAAGTAAGGGAGGAACAAAGTTCTTTATCCATTACCGGATTTTAAGCCACATATGTCTTTCATATGATTAAGATTTAAGATCTCCTGCTCAGTTACTTCTTTTCATGCTCTCCCAGCCACCACCCTCCAATCTTCTCCACGCCCTCCTTGCATCTGCAGCACAGCCCTTTTTTTCGACTCAATTCCCCAGGCGGCCCGGGCAGCGCCGGTCTCACCACCCGGCTTCCTTCCCGCCTCTCCCACGGCGCAGCCCCGCGTTTCGGCTCTGCGCTTCTTCCAGTTCACCGAAGGCGAGGGAAACAGAAGACTCCTCCACAGTGGAAAAAAATGCTTAATAACTCACTTTCAGTTGTCACCCTCTAGCGTTTCCCCTATGCCAAGGCTTTTTTGGTCACCTCTGCATAAATAAGAGCCCAGAATCTGAAAAACCAATTGCTGGTCAGTCCCGCTCGCTCCCCCGCCAATGAAAAGCAAGCCTACTCCTGCGCGAACGCGCTCTTGAAGTAGGGGCCGGGGCGACACACGCCCCCGCTGTCCCGTCGCCTGGCGCACGGGTCCTGTCACCTCGGGCCGCCCCCGCCCGGGCCAGGGCCTCTCCCCGCCTCCCGCCCCCGGGCCTCGCCGTCCCGCCTCCCGCTCCGCCCTGGCCGCCATTGGTGCGGGCTTCTCCAGAAGGGCGCTCATTGGCCGCGTGGGCAGTCATTCACCCGGTGCTTTCCGCCGCCCGCAGGCTTGCGGGGAAACTTCCTTATTATTGTGACGCCGAAAACGGAGAAACCCCGGCCGGGGCCAGAGGAGCTTTCACAGTCGGAATCCCCAGCGGCCGTTCGGCGGGCACGGAGGTGCGCGGGGCGGGGGCCGGGGTTCCAGGGAGGAGGGCACCGCGGAGTTGCACCCCGGCGGTCGCCGGGGTCGGCGGGGCACCGCTGTGAGCGCGCGGCTCTCGGAGGGGCGGCTGCGGCTGCGGGGCGCTCTCCGCGACAGCCTGGACCCGGCGCGCAGAGAGGTCGGGTGCGGCGCCTGCAGTGCCTGCGGGGCGCGGGTGGCGGGGTTGCGCCGGGGCGGGCGCGCGAGCGCCCCTGGGTTTCGCGTGCGCCTCCCCGGCGTTCTGCCGGCTCGCCCTCTCACCAAAAGAACCTCCGCACCCTGAAAGGCCGGAAGCGGCTTCAAAAATGGGAGCGCCCCCCACCTGGACGCAGCTGCCTGCAGACTAGGAGGAATTGCGACGCAGAAAGTCAAAAAAAAGGACACTCCCCTTCCTCCTCGCCTGCCCCATTTCAGTTCTGGGGCTCCAGTGACACCCTCGCAGCGGGGGGCGCGGACGCCTCCCCGCGGGATGGGAGCCGGCGAGGCCTCAGCGTTTCGGGGAACACCCGTGGCTGCGAGGAGTTTGCGCTGAGCACGCGGGGTTCGGCGTCCGCGGTGACAGCACCGGTGGGGCCGCAGCGCCCGGCACCACCCACCTCCCGGAGGCCTGGCCGGCTCGCCTCGCCCGCGTCCACCTGCTGGGCGGAGCCGGGGCGAGGGTGTGTTACCGACACGTTTGTGCGCGGCCGGGCGCGGGGGTGTTAGGCGCGGGGACGTCCGGGGGCAGGTGGCACTTTGAGTCATTTGTAAATGAGTGGAGTAGGCAAAGTGGGACAAATGACAGAGAAGAACGTGTGTAACCTGAAACAGATGAGCCGGGAGTACTGCGGAGTCAGCACCTAAAGCAGCCGTGCATTGCTGCTGGGTAGGCACCGTGGGCTCCGGGGATTATGTATTTGAACTTTGGTCTATCACTGGTTCTGGCTGTTTTCTGATTATAGTTTGCTTTGGCTTTTAAATCAACTCCTTACCTTAAATTCATAGCTAAGCAAGCCTTCCAGGATTTTGCTTGCGTTGGTAACACGCGGAATGTTTTAGGAAAGACGATTCAAGAGCTCTCTTCATTTTTTGTGTGTTTTGGCTCTTTCCACAAATAGGAAGCTATTTCTGGAACCTTTCATCTGAGGATTTGATAACATCAAGTGAGCTAATTTTTAGCTTTAGATTAAGGAGAAAGAAAAGTGAAATAAAATGAGAATTAACAGCCTTTTAAAATGCAGTGATTCTAGAAAGAGATGTCTTAGGCCTATTACAGTGAAGCTCTTTTTGTACTTTACCCTGGGGTAGGGAGTGGGGAATGGCATTATAAGTGAGAAAAGGGAGTAATATATTTAACCCCCTTTTAAAGCGAGGTAGATGAATTCTACATCCTGTCTGACTATAACAGACAGGCTAGGAACCTTCTGGAGAAAGTATGCAGGACTTATGGAGGAAGGCTTGAAACCTCTTTGGTAAAACTCCTTTGGTATGAAAGAAAGAAACAGCTGATTAGTATGCAGTTTTACTTGTTCATAGTGGAGCTTTTATTTTTGCAAAAAGAGAGGGAGTTTCTTATATGTTCCAAATGGTGTAGCTGAAGCCATTGATTATACCATTTCATTCTGAGTAACAATTTCTTAAAGTGTGAATAATAGTTAAAACATTTTTAAAAGATGTAAGAGTTGTACCCCTACTAGAGCTACAAGATAGTTTTCATGCAGTTTCAGAAGTAAAGTAATATTCTCCAAATTGAATGGGATTTTCTACATAATGAGATAGAAATAAACTTATGATAGTATCTTAAAATCATGGAGGACTCTTTTTTTTTTGAGAGACTTAAGGTACCTCTCGGATAGTCACATTTTATTTTGCATGAAAGAGGATGTGGTGATGAGAAAGAAGGCAAGATAAAAGAAAGCCTTCATAACAGTTGTGGCAAAATATGCTATACTGTGTATGGTACATGAAAAAATGGAAGAAAATAGACAAAATTGAATTGGTTTTCAAAAATTTCTCTTTAACCTAAATAGGAGATTTGAAATTTTCATTTTTCCTTTATATCTACTACAAATGCCAGGAATTTTTAAAGGTGTTATTTAAGTTTTAGTTCCCTTTTAGAGGTGACATTTTCATAATTGGTTAGAAGTTATCTTATTGGTGTTTAAACTCCAGTCTTGAGGGACAGTGTTTGGGGAATATTCAACTTTGCATAATTTAAAGACACTCTTATTTTCAGAAGTTTACTTCTCATTCTTTTTTTCAGTGACATAAAAACACTTTGCAGAGTTCTGTGCTTATTATTTCTGTAACCTGCAGATCTTCTGGGTGAGGTGGAACCATTTTAGCTTTTAGTCCAAGTGCCAAGTGTGTGACCTGTGGTGAGTTACTTAATTTCTCTGAGGATTAAACACGATTATCAGTGTAAAAGGTTCCGGTTACTGTAGATGCCTAGAGAGGGACCTAAACAAATCCTAATGACTTCCTTCCGCTGGGATGTGGTGAGGAGAGCAAGGTGCACCCAGGAGGTGGGAGACCTAGTTTCTAGTCTCCCTCAGTAACTTACTTCTCAGAAGCCAAAGTTACTTGGCCTCAGAAGGCCTCAGCTGCCTTTAAAATAAGGTTAGAAACATAAGTCTCTTGCCTAGAGTTTAGACCAAATGGATTTGTCTTTTTAATAAGGTGATCTCTTTGGTGATATGACTCTACCCTCTTTAGACATTTACTACCTTTAGAAATAGTGCTTGCTGGTGTCAGGGCCTATGTTTCTGTTTGTGAACCAGTAAGGGAACTATTTTATTGTAACTCAGGGTGGACATAGAAGCAAGTCTGGCTAACTGTTGAGAAGGCTTCCCTCATCCCTCATCCCTCTGGCTAACCTAGGCTCCAGTTGCCTGTATATGTCACCAGTAATTCAACTACTAGGAGCTCCCTCACTGTGTGCAACATCTTTAAATGTTTATTTCCCAAATTGGAGAAATGGGTGTTGCTTGGCTTCATTTTGTTTGAGAGGCTGTGTAGCATCCCTGTTTAAGAGCATGGACTTTGGAGTCTAGTAGATGAGATTTGAATTCTGCCTTTGCCACTTAACTAAGTTTCCATTTCAGCCACTTGTTCACATGTTCTTGGGGAAGTGCCATAACCTTGGGGTCATTCTAAAGGGCAAATTAAATAATCTATGTAAAGTATTTAACAAGACTCAGACACACAATAGGCTTATAATATTGGTAATTATTACTTTTTCTTTATTCAACAACTATTTATTGAACCCCTGCTATGTGCCAGACGCTTCTCTAGGGATAGAGAAATGAACAAAAGAGGCTCAGTCCTTCCTTCATGGAGCTTACTTTGTTCAATTCTAGCATGCTGGTGACATTGAGAAACACCACTATTTAATGACAGCAATGTAAAACACATTGCTACTTTCAGATCTGCTCAAGTGTGGTGAGGGGATACTGCATTTTAGATAGGAGGATATACAATATTATTTTTTGTCACTGCATAGGGAATGCTTATCTATCAGTACCTGGGAAACAAAACTGTTAACCAACTTAGATTGTGGGAGTTCTGGTTTTCTCAGATTTGAATTCAGCTTACTAAACAGTTTTCAAGCATCTGCTGTGTTCTTGTACTATGCTGGGAATTGGAGATACAAAGATGAGTAAAGCCAGGTCCTCTACATGGAGAAGCTCCCAGTGTGTGCCTGGGTGGGGAATTGGTAGATGAGACACAAGAAGCAGTGACACTACCTCAGTAGTACTTTTCGTTTTCTTTTATTGTGAAGGATTTGTAAGCATAACATAATATATGTGGTGTATATGCTCTACAACAATAAAAGGACAAAGGCAGAACATTAGCCATGCTATTGAAGCTCCCTTTTGCCCCTTCCAGATTCTACTCTCCACCTCTGCTGTGCCCATAATTATTAACCTGTATTTATCATTTTCTTGCTTTTCTTCTTAGCTTTACCAACACTCATATTTTTATCATCAATTACTTCTTATAGTTGTATTTGGACTTTGTAAAAATGCATCATCCTCTGAATTCTTCTGTAACTTCCCCCCCTCCAGCCCCAATACTGTTTTTAAGATACAGCTATTCTGATACTTGGTGGAGTTCATTTATTGTTCACCAGTGACGGTATTCTATTTTATGCTATATTCTATATGTGCTACAGTTTATCTGTTTTCTTACTGCTAGACATTTGTGTTGTTTTTGTCTTATCTGTTTCAAATAATGCCGAAACGAACATTCTAGTGCATAGGTCTTAAGGCATATATTCATAGCTTTCTTGTTGAATTGAACACAGTAAGACAGCCACTAGCCATATGTTGCTACTTTATTAAAACCTCAGCTCCTCGGTTGCATTAGCCACATTGCAAGTGTTCAGTAGCCACACATGGCTAGTGGCTACCATCTTGGGAAGTGCAGGTATGTAATAGTTGCATGTCACAAAAGTTCACAGTTTTCCAGGTTTCACTCTTCTTTGTATCTCTAGTTCTCCATGTAGTGCAAGAGCACCATAGATGCCTGGTAAGTTGGATGGTGCTTGTTAAAGGTATGAGTGAAATTGCTGTGCTCTGGCGTATTCATGTCTTCCTCTTCACTAGATAATCCTGACTTGTTTTCAAAGTATTATGCCAGTTTGCACTCCTACCAGCTGTGTCAAAAGTTCCGGTTGCTCTGTATCCTCGACTTGGCACTGTCAGACTTCATCTTTTACCAGCCTGGTCAAATGTCTTTTGAAGGCAGCCCACAGCTTACACAGACAGTGGAGAGAGAATTCTAGTAGCTTCACAAAACTCAGCACCAGCTCGTGAAGAAGGCACCACTCATGAGGGGACTAGCAGGGGAAGGGAAGGAATGTTTCCTGTGTTGGCTGAAAGGGTCAGGGGACCACAGTCCCACTAAAGTGGAAAAAGAGAGAAAACAGCAAGGAGTGGATTCACATTGTTGAAAACCTCTTTGGCTTCTGTGCCATTTTTGCCTATGGTAGTAAAATTTTTGACAATAAAGCATAAGCATATCATCAGAACGAATCTTCTTTGTTACTGGAGTTAAGTCTGGATTTGAGTTTTGGTTCTAAATTGATTTAAAGCTTGGATTTGGGGTTGGCCTGCAGAACACTGAAGCCTTAGACATTGCCTTTTCCTGCCACCTACCCCCCATTTCCCACGCACCATTCAGGTAATGGCTTCTACTCTTATTTGAAAGGAGGCTTCTCCCTGTCTTAAGTGAGATCAGAAGTACTGTCTAAGTGTTGTTCAGGTTTCAGCATGACTTACAAATGAAGGAATGAGAATCAGCCATTAGGCTGCTGATAGTCTGATGAATAAGACAAAGATGAGAAATTTCAGCTTGTTTTTTAGCATTCAACTCACTAGGACTGATAGAAAGAGATTCATCTGCCCCCCCCCCCCCGCCCTCTCCAGAATTTAAAAGGAAATAGACTAGAAAACTTTCTCCTAGCAACCTTGAATCAGCTTTGTGAAAGTTATGGCAGACAGTGGTACTGCTGCTTTGTTGTAGTGCAGATTTGGTGGGCACAACTAATGCTAACTGCAGGTGGGGAGAAAGGAGTCACAGCCCCAGCCTGTTTGCTGGGGTCTCAGAGAAGAGCCCTGGGGGCAGGATTAACAGTGAGGGCAGCAGCTGATACTTACTGGTCACTTGCTACTGTTTGCCAGGCACCAGGCTAAGCACCATTTACATGCATTTTCCCATTATGCCTCACAAAGCCCTGTTTCTCTCTCTTCTCCTCACTTTAAAGACAGAACACAGGCTGAGAGTGTTAAATATCTTCCCCAGAGTTTCACAGCTAGCTTGTGGTTAATTCAGGACTTGAACTTCAGGCCTTTTGACCCTGAAACCCTGCTAAGATTATCCTGAATCTTTTTACCAAAGTAGATGAACAGGGCTGGGAAAAATACCAGGTGTGACATCAAGGGAGGGGCTGGGAGGGAGATGGCGTGGAACAGCCAAGGTGGCCGGGGTAGATGCTGAGCCGTAGTACAGTCCTTGCATATTCTTCTGCAGCACTTGTGCATAATTGTGTATTTTGAAGGAAAAGAAAAGATTTTATTTCTCTAAGAGTAAGGGAGACAGTGAGTGAGAAAAAATGGGTAGGAGGACCTGGGAGATCAAAATGCCAAATGATGAAGAATATTGCTGAAGCTAGGCTTTTAAATTCATGGGTACTAGTAGCTACTAGATTTGGGGTCCACCTAGATGTACTTTTAAGCAAAAGTTGTATTGATGGCTGGTCTTCTCTTCAATGCACTGTACTTCTCCCCTAAAAGCTAGATGATTTTAGTGCCTCCTGTGTCGTTTTGGCAGAGCATCATGATGACTGAGACCATATCTCCAATTGCGGTTAATAATCCATTCATAGGAATGTATCTTATTTGTCGTTGTGATTTAGTTACTTTGCTTAGTAGTTTTTATTTGACTACTTGGTGATTCCATTTCTACAACTCCGTTGGGAAGGATTTTTGAAGCTTTCTTGAACAGTAGTCCTATTTGTCTCTTTTCATAAATGGTTCCTACTAGTCAGTTAGGGACGATGCCGTGCATCAGGCTGCTTACCCAGGCTTGCATTTGGTCAAAGCACCCAGGGTTCAGCTGACTGAAGGACTGACTCATGCTACATAAACTTATAAGAAGCTCATAGATCCAGGATTCCACATTAATAATGAGAAGTAGAAAGGCCAAGAAAGCTGAGATGTTTTGGTCAGCAGGTCACTGTGTTCTTTCCCCATAGTAGGATCTCGTTGGAAGCCAAGTTACTTCAGGTTGCTTGTTAATCATGGAATCTAGGCAAGGCAAGTGACTCAGAGAATATAATGACCAATGTCATGGAGCCTGATCTACTTATCTCTGCTATTGGGCAGTGATTACTTAGCAGATCAACTAAGTCCAATGATCATGATGCCTTTCTCTCTGAGACAGGGCTGGAGACATTGGGAAGTTCTTACCCTTTGTGTGTTTTCTAGGCTCCTCCTTATAAAGCATGATGGTCAGGAGCACCGGCTCTGGGCTTAAACTCTCACTCTGCCACTGCCTAGTTGTGTGACTGAGTCAAGTCACTTCACTCTCTGTTGTGCTTTCTTTTTTCTTTTTTCTACCTTTTATTTTTATTTTTTTGGTTTCACTTTCTTCATCTGTAAATTACAGATGATAATAGCATACCTACTTCATAGAAGATTAAATGAGTTTATATCTGAAACACATAGAAAAGTACCAGACTCAGAGTAAGTTCAAATTAATGTTTTACCTGCTGTTGTTATTAATGTCATTATTAATATCATCAGTCAGGAGTTTTTCTTTTTTCTTCAAGTGCCAGAAATCCAATTCAAACAATCCTAAGTAAACAAAAAAGGGACTTAGACTATGTATAGTTGATTTTCATTGTTTATGGTAGTTGGGTTTCATAAAGTTGCTGCAAACACAGAATTAGTGAATCCCAGCCATTGCTCTTGGGGTCATAGGGGGTTAGTCAGGTTCCTGTGGAGAGTTTCTGGTCCAGCCGATCAACCCATAACCTTGTTTTGTGTGTGTTCATGTGTGATTTTGTTTAGACACCTTATTTAATGTATTTCTTACAAGTGGTTAATTGTACTCAATATTTCTTCCTAATGAAACACTAGTCAAGAAGGATTTTTAACATTTTCCTGAACCTGAGTAATGTGACAGGAAATTTCTTTGGCTTCAGCCCCACAGCAGTGCTCCCACTACCCGCTGTCATCGGTCATCGATCTCATGAATCCACAGTCAGCTGCTTTCCATCTTTTCTGTAGCTTCCGTAGGACTTCCCGTAGCAGCTACATGTACACATATACTGGTGAATTTCTTCTGCCTTTTTTAAAAGATATACCCTATTGTTGAATTAACATTGAACTCAGAGCCAACAGAACTATAACTCGTATATGAATGAGGCCCATCTAACACACGCGTTTTCTCTGTGAGGCACATCGCAGCCTTCTCGCTGTGGAACACTTAGGAACACCAGACGGTAGTACTTAGCTCTACACTTGGGGGCCCTTTTAAACAGCGACATCACCACCAAAAAAATATAAAAAGGTGAAAAACATGGCACTTAATAGACTGCCAGAAGGCCACTTATTTAGAGTCTGAAAGCTGGAACAAGAAGGCAGACCATCATCTCGTTCAGCTTCAGCTGAAAGTGTGTGCATGGGATGAGTCAGATGTTTCACCTCTGCACATGTCTAGGAATGGCTACAGAAATATTCCAAGTATTGATTTTGGGGTTACAAATTAATTTTAGAGGGTAGGAAAGTTCACAAGTCTGGAATCCACAATGAAGAACAGCTTTACTTAGGAAGAGTATAGGTGGGGGTGCTGGCACCAGACAAGAGGGGGGTCCGAGGCTCACTCGGCATCACTGGGATTCTGTCTCTTGTCTTAGCACGTCTGTGACTGAAGGTTCGTAATGTTTTCTAGGTGTCCTCTGTCTCGCAGGGAGGGTAGCTTCCAGCCGCCTCAGTTATCCTTCAGGGGCAAAAGGCAGCCTTCCCTTGAGCTCCGTGGAACTCAGCGGGCAAGGACTCTGACTGGTCAGGAGCGGGAGCCTATTCGGGGGTGGCCTCTGGTGGCTTGCCCCAGGTCATGCCTGTCCTTCTGCACAGCAGGTAGCTTGTTACCAGATAAAGGGGACTCGGGGGTGGGGGTAGGTGGGAGATGTTAGACAAAAAAGCAGTGGATAATTCCCTTGAGGAATTTTTTTGTAAACTAATCTTCATTCGTAGAAAGCTTGCACCACACCGAGTCGCAGATTTCTTTCACAGTGAGCGCATTTCAGTCATGGCCGCTTTCACTTGCACACCCTTGTTATCGATGAGAAGTGTTCCATTGTGTGAATATACTGAATCTGTTTATCCAGCTTTTGTCGATGGGCTTTTGGGTTGTTGCCATTTTTGTTTAGTACGAATAAAGCTACCATGATCATTGTTCATTCTTCATGTAGACATACAATCGTAGTTTCTTGATACCATATTTTTAGACACATTGTACTTGGCTGTTTAAGGGGATGGCTTAATGCTACAGCTGCCTAATCTTATCCGTTGGCTCTTAATTCTGACTATTTCACTCTCAGAGGGGAAATTTATTAACAAGTTTACATCCTATATTGTGTACTGACTACAGTTCAGTCATTCTGTTATGTTTTGTGTTCTTGCTCTTATAGGTGACATATAAATCTACTGGGTGGCATGGTAGTCCAGTGGATAAGAGTGTGGACATTGGCATCAGACTTAGGCATAGTTCGGTTCTGGCTCTTTCTAGCTGAGTGACTTGGACATGCTTCTTAATCTCTGAGACTTGCTTTATTTGAAAATAAGACTGAAAATAGTCCTATGGTACAAGGTTGTTGTGATGAAAAATGCTTACCGGCATAGACTGATGTCTGATAAGTGTGATATTGCTTAGTTATTGGTAGGTGAGATAAGAACAACGTGAAACATTAAAAATGAAGTGTGGATACAGCAATTTAGCACATTTGGAAAATGAAATCATAAAAAGATTATGATGATGTCTTGCCAATGGGTTTCAGACCTGGACAAGTTCACTGTGGATTCAGTGTGACCAAAGAAATGACAATAGAACATTCTTGGGGTGAAAGGGTTATACCCAACTTTATTTCTACAGTGGCAGGTCAACCACTAGCATCCCATCCACACAGGGCGAGTCTGCATTCAGCAAGCCGGTCTCCACCTCTGAGCCTCTCTGTCCCCGCAGCCATCTCAGTCTCTGTCCTCGGCGCTGCCACCACTCCAGTCTCTTCTCTGCTGTTTGCAGCACTGCCGCCATACCACCATATCGCGCAGAGCCCTGGGTGGAGCTTTTTATATATAGAGTCAATAGCAATGTATTGCTCACACGTGTGTAGTGAGCGATCCATCCTGGGTCAGGTGAGAATCCTGGCCGCAGGAACCTTCACTTTATCCATAGATGATCTTACTGGTCTCTTAAAATATATACATTCCTACCCTCACCTCCCCACCCTACCCTCACTTTGCATTTTATTTCTCCTCCCTTTTTGCAGTTAACTCAAAAAATAATATTTAAGCTTAATATTTTGTTAATTCTAGAGTCTAGATAAGAAATAAAAATCTTGGGAAGAAGCAAAACTTGATGGTTAAGACAGTAGATTGAGATTCAGTTTTATACAGTATTTTGGGCTTTATCATGCCTGTCCTGAAAACCTCAAATGTCCATCAGTTGATGAACAGATAAATAAAAGATGGTATTTCTATACACTGGTATATTATCTGGTTATCTACAGTAATGCTACCTAACTTATTCTTTGACCATTTGAGGTTGCTTTCATCTTTTGGTATTATGAATGGTGCTGCTGTGAATGTTTTTGTGTGGTTGTATGTTTGCAGTTCTCTTGTGTATATATCTAGGAGTGGAATTGCTGGATCATATACTAACTCTGTTTAGCCTTTTGAGGAACTGTTTCCCAAAGCACCAGCGTCATTTTACATTACTACCAGGAATTTAGGAGGGCTCCAGTTTCTCCACATTCTTACCAACACTTATTATTTGTCCTTTTTGATTATAGCGGTCATAGTGTGAATTGGTGGAGAGAGTTGAGCTTTTTGTTTTCATTCATAAGAAATGGAAGCATGAATTTTTAAAAGGTAGTGAAACTTTGGGCTAGGTCAGCAGTAATCAATCAGCCTAAATTTGCTTACCTGATAAATTGAAGAGGTATGTGTTACACTGTGGTCTCTGTTTAAGGCAATTAAAATCTGGCTGAAGAGTTAAGTTATATCAAGAAAGTCTCCAATCAAGGCAGTATATTAGATGTGTCAGAAGGATGCAGGCTGTAGCTGGACTGGTCTCAGAGGCTTTCAGGTAGGACATGAAGCTTGACTCAGATCCGGAAGGATGGGTAAGAGGGAATGGCAGAGAAGATTGTATTTTTTTTTCCCATTTCTCATTTTGTTTCAAGTGGTGAATTACTACTACCCAAGATAATAGTAATAAAAGTAGTTAATTAGTTCAAGAAATTAAAAAAAATTAAATGAGCAGGAAAAGGAAAGGTGCTGTGAGAAAGAACAAGGTAAAATTGTGAGGGTAATTCCAAAACTGTTATTGCCACAATGGTTTGGAAAGATTGGTTCAGCAAGTCTCCTGTACGCAGAGATCCTCTTCAGTGTGCTGAAAATCACTTCCTGTCTGTGTTCACTATTAATTTACACAAAATTTGTTTAGAAATGTTATTTTAAACTCTTATAGCAAAGAAGTAGTGTCACATCACGACTATTTTCAATGAGAGTAATATGTGCTACTTTGAGATGCAAGGTATCTGAAGAATGTTAAGGGGAGGGTTATTTTTTAAACTGATTACATTTATTAAAGTGATTTTCTTTTACCTATTTTTTTGTTTGTAACCTATTTAACAAAACTCTCTCCTAGACTCCATGACTTCCTGAAGGATAAGAACAATGTTATGTTGGGGATCTTGGTCTCTGGGCCAGCCTGGGATCAGCACCAACCTGCAAGGGATTGTGGCCGAGCCACAGGTGTGCGGCTTCGTATCGGATACGAGCGTCAAGCAAGTGGCCTGTGGGGGCAACCACTCCGTGTTCCTGCTGGAGGATGGGGAAGTTTACACGTGTGGGCTGAACACCAAGGGGCAGCTGGGCCACGAGAGGGAAGGAAGCAGGCCAGGTGAGTGCACCGCCTCTGCCTCGATGGCCACTGGGAAGGCTGAGGAACAGGCACTGCTGGTCCGGGATCGCCTCACGAAGCTCTTGGAACCGTGTAGGTTTTCCCGACAGTTTGGAGCTTTGATGTCTTATTCACGCCTTTTGATGGAAAACCAGACTTTTCCTTCTCTGTCTTGTTAGATAACATATGTAATACCAGTTACTGGGGAGGGAGGTTTTCAAGTTAGCTCAGAGTTAGAGAAATAGATTTTCCCTGGTAACTGAATGCTAAGACATGATGATGGTTTTGTAATCCTTGTCCAGTCACTGTGAGAAGCATTTCCCCCTCGTTTTCCTTCTAATTACCTGTTCGTTCATTTATTTCTGCAACACGCTTTTGTTAAGTGTTGTGGGCTGAGCCCTGAGCTTGGCGTTGTGAGTAAAAAAATGAGAGAGAGTGTGGTGATGTGGCTGTCGGGGCCCCGTGTGGAAGGATGTGTGGGGTAAGTTGAAGAATATGCTGGGGGAATGGGGAAGGAGGGGCTCCTTCTCCCTTTGGGGTTTGAGTAGGAAGCATGGGTAGGACTTGAGTGTGTGAGTGTGAGTGAGAGAGGGAGTGAGAATGTGGCAGGAACACCAAGCTTCTTGCACACACGTGAGTGCCCAGTGATTAAAAAAGGCCTGGGTGTCACGGTGTGGTCGTTCAGGGAATGTTAAGCTGTGTGCATGGCAGGTGATGGAGGGCAGTGAGAGGATAAGTTGGAAAAGTAGGCGGCTTATGAGATTGCTTAGGTTTCGGTGTCTTTCCTTTATTTAGAAAAGTTGCCGGGCATATTCAAAGTCCTTTGGTTTGAATTTCATTTTTTTCATACTTTTTCTAAGTTTGACCTTGAGTGTGTGTGTAGTGTGGCTCTGTGAGGCGCTTCCCCAGGCTCGGACTTCAGCGGCATGTGGAATAGTGGTGATGATGCTCAAATGAGTCTCCTTTTGGTGAGAAGTGATAAGTGGTAGGTTCTTAAATTGTAGCATGTTGTGTTTGTCATACTAACATGGGCGTGTGCCATTTTCTTTGTTACTTGCCATCATTTTTATTCAGTCCAAATCAAATTGAGGTAATGAAGCTTCATTAAAGAACAGTCTTGCTGTTTTTTTCCTAGATGAGTTTACTCTTTTGTGTTCATTTAGAAAAGTCAGTTTGTCATCAGGATGAGCTACCTTTTTTCCATGACACTATCTCCCACTTTTCTCATATTTATTTTCTCTGATGGCATGTGGCTGTGTTCCATAGTTCCCAGCCCAAATGTCAGTATTAATTTATAATTGTTAACTTTCATGATAAAAGGCTGCAGGCTGATCTTAAGCAGAATTATGTAAGTGTGGGAAGGATGGTTTGTGGGCCCCTTGCCTGTTCTTTGCCTCCAGGTTCTCTCCCTGGCATCCTCTCAGACCCCACACCAGCAGGCCTGCTCACCCAGAGCCATACCCAGTGTTCTAGCCAGGGGTTCCTCACCTGTGGGCCCTGGACTCTTGAGATTTCAAGGAGAGGGTTTGTAGTGTAGTCCCTATGTATGTACGCCTTTATATGTACAATGCACTTGATACCATAGGTTTTCAAGCGTAAGTAGGTCTGTTCATTAAGATAAAAATTCAGTTAACAGTATGCCACCACCTCAAACACTGAGTTAGTAAATCCTACTCATTGTGTGTTTTACCAATTAACATAATGCAAAAGTATAATAAGCAACCATTACAGAGGTGGAGAGATAGCTTTTGCCTTTTAAAAATGTTTTTCATATTGTAAAGATTAAGAACCAAGGTTTTCTTTCCCTTCTTCCTGTTAAAACTCAGTTGTGTCTTTTGTGGAGCTCTGATTCTTACTGTTTGCCCAGGTGAGAGCCAGTATCTAGCAATTCGTACCTACAGAGGGATTAATGCAAGTAACAGCCCAACAGTGGGTCCATTCTGTGGGTAGGTCTGCATTCGGCCAGGCCTCAGAGGCACTTAATGCCCACTTCCTATCAGTGATCCCTGAAGGATTGTGGTCACCCTGGCCTGCCTTTGAAGGGCATATTTTAGGAGCCAGGAGATCTTTCCAGTATCCTGCAGAGACAGTGTGAGGGAGAACTCTGGAGCAAGACAAGCCTGGTGGAGGCATCGTCTCTCTGACGGATATTTCTTTGCCTCAGTGCCCTTTCCTGTCAAAGGAGACTTCCTGTGGTACTGCAGCTCGCGATGAAGTGGATTCAAATGTGGAAGAAGACTCTGCCACTCTGCCAAGCTACGTGTGACCCGTGAAGGCTACCCTCTCCACACTCTTCCCCTCTGTCTTCTCTGTGACTCTGCCTTCTGGCAGGTAGCCCCCCAGCAGGGCCTGTCACTCAGGCTTGCCTCACTGTACACCTTTATCTTAGGACCTGGCAGGGAGGGCTCAGCCTGAGGTGGCAGGTGAGAAAGGAAATGAAAACCTTGCACTCCAGCAGTAGCAAAGATCTGTGACAGGCACCATGGTGAATGCATCTGAGTGCAATCTCACAGTCTTCTGTTGGAGCCTCCTGACAGCTCCACGGAGCTAGTGGTGGGTGGTTCCTGGGCCCCTGGGAGGGAGTGAGAAGTGTTGGAGCAGTCCCTCTGCTTCTGCCTGCCTGGTGGGTCAGGCCAGCACCTTACTCAGCCTGCAACCCACCCCCCTGTAGGCAAGGCTGGTGACTGCAAGAGACTTGAGCTAGAAGTGTGTCAAGAAGGCTTTGACATTCAACCACTGAATCCAGCCCATGCTTGTAACCTAAATTTGGAATAAGCAAGGCTCTAGTGTAAATTATAGTAGGTTCCAGAAATTTCTGTTGTTGGTTAAGCTTGTCTGTTAATTATAAACTCCATAGCAGCTGTGAAATAGTGCCTCTTTGAATGGGAAGATTACACATGGGTGGGTGCCTCTCTCTTTTCCTTTAACTTTTTCATTAGTAGGTGTTTTCTAAATTGGGTACCAGGGGTTTATTTTTAATAAGTAGGAAATAGAGAATGAGGTTGCTTTCTGTAAGTGCTCATTGAGAACTGTGACCTGGAGAGCTGCTAGGCATGGAGGGGAAGTCAGTGACAGACCCTGTTTCAGTAGCTGTGCTGGCCCTGCCCACAGGAAAGCTACCCCCACATAAGCCGTGTGGTGTTTGGCGGGGACGGGGGGGGGTGGGTTGGGAGCTTGATAGAAGGCCATTTTGCCAGAGAGAATGTTTGTGGGATCTGTGATTTTAAGTTGACATCAGTGCCCAGACCAAAGGACTTTGCAGTATGAAGGATTAAAAAGAGTAAGGGGAAGGAAAGGTGGAAGAAGGCGGTAGTGTAGATGTACCAGGATGGATCTTCTATTTGAATATTTGCCCTGAGCTGCCCTGCCAGTCATTGAATATGACTTTATATACTTTGTGTCTAACTGTGCAGCTGCAAGGTACAGGAATCTTTTTTTTTTTTTGCAGAAATCCTGTACTGGGACAGAGCGCTGATATGAAGCACTCCACACGATTTTAAATGGTTTCCTCTTTTTTTCCTCCTTGAGAACATTTAAGTTTTCTATTGCTTTTGCTGCTCCTGAGGCTACTGTGCTCTCCGTGTAGTCTCGCTGCTTAGCACTGCCCTTATGGGACTAACTTGGTGCATGTCTCCCTGTATGGTGAGGAGGTGTTTCAAGGACTCACCAAATACTGAAACTCCTGGTTATGAAGGCCCAGGTATTTTCCCAATGTGTCAGGTAGTCTAGGGTTCTCACTTAGGTTTGTCCATGATTCATTAATTTGTGCTTTTGGCCAAGAACAAGAGGCTTGTGATTCCCAGAAGCATTTTTCATGGGCAGAATATTAAAGCCCCATCTAAACACAATGTCTAGCTTTTTGAAGCAAGCGTTGGATTATAACTTTTTTGGATATTCTTCTACCATATGCCTTCTCTCCTTCACTTTCTCCATCACATTGTGATTCCAACCTTATCTCCTGCACACACTCTCCGAGATAGTTTCAGCGATTAGGGCATTGTGGGATTATTACTGACTAATTTTCTCATGTTTCTACCCATGAATTCATCTCGTAATTTCCTAAGACATGTTACACGGCTGTATTATAGGAATACTTGTGTGCCTCGTCCCCTTTTTTACATAAAGCAAGCAAACGAGTTTTTCGAAATTATGATTTTTGAAAAATAAGTACAGTGAGTAATCTATAACTGAGCATAAAGCAAATCTTGAAATATTTTATTAAGCTAAAATAGAAACTGGTTCCCTATGGAAAAAAATTCAAAAAATTTAACTCAGTTTACCATGCCTCCCTTATTGCTACCCAGCTATATTGTCAACACTGCTCTTCAGCTAAACCGACAGGTCTCCTTTCCCTATACACACTCTGATTTCCCATATTGGGACTTTTAGCATAAGCTAATGGTTGTGTAAGTTATTAGGAATGTCTGAATTTATGTAAAACTCCTCTAATTTTTCTTCTTGAGTAGGCAAGAGCTGTGGTGCTATGGTAGATGCAATTATTCAGTTGAATTTAACTTTGTTAAATTTTTAAAATTCTGCATAGTCGTCCAAGGAAACCTTTTAATAGCAACCCCCCAGTGTAACAATTTTTAAGCAGACTCTAACATTCTATGCAAGCCTGTTGGATTTGTATCTGTGATTTGTTCCTTTTACTTCCTCCTGAGTTACTTTTTTCTTGCAGGTAATTTATTCCAATTCACATTCATATTTTGTATTCAATCTAAGCATTTCCATAATGTCCATCACCATATGTAATGGCTCCCCCGCTGTTTGGTAAATGAGGTTTATAAAACAGAACATCTCAAAAGCGTCAGTTCCCAGAGCTGTGGTTGCTGCTAACCCTGGTAGAAGTAACACTTGGAACTAGCTTATCAGGTTGCTTCGGGCATCTGAAGGATGCAGTTACTGCTGTGTTAATCAGCTTTTGCCAAAAAAGCAAACTAGCTGAGCTGAACAGAAAGAGAGGATATCCTGTAATGACTTCCTGTTATTGAGGTACATGCTTCCATGGGCATAACTGATATAAAAGCCAAAAAGTGCCATAGGAAATGTTCAGATCTTCCTTGCACTTGTTCCGGCCCCATCCCTTTCTCTTTAGGAATGGCAGGTGGTCTGGGGGGCTGCACAACCCTTTCTGATGTTGGTAACAGTGGTAATCAAACCCTGTGGGATGTGTTGACCTCTTTGATAGCTGAGTGCACAGTTTTCTGGTCCAGAGGCCTACAGATCTAGAGCAAATACCATTTAATAATTTTGTTTTCTGGTGTGGTTAATCAAAAATTACTTTTTCTGTCTATGGTACTTTATTTCTGTCTGTGGCATTCAGCCTACTTTCTTTAAAGATATTTGAATGTTTTAGAAAATATATACTTATTAATGAGTATGTTCTTTAATATGAGGTGTTATTCGTGACTTAAAAATTTGTAGTGTTAATAAGTAATTAACAGAGTGGTTTGCATTGTGGTTCAAGAGACTCAGATCACTTAGTTGTGAACTATATATATTATAAGCTCCCTTCATCTTGATGTCCTTAGCATTTTTAAGCTGTCTAATGCTCATGATAGTCCTGTGAATTAGATCAGTATTATCCTATGTATATGTAAGGGAGAACAGGAAGGGAGTTAAGTCTGGCTTGGATACTGACAGTTTGGTGTTAATAATCCTTGAATTTTGTACATGGGTATCTTTTTAACCTCAGGATGATCGGGAAGGCCCAGTAGAATTTTATTCTCAAACTGTTTTTCTTCTTTACATTTAATTTGTACTCAGTCCTTATAAAGGAAATAAAAGGGATATAAACTTGGCCATCAAGAAGCTTGTACTCTTTAATTTACTGGTTAAATACCAAATATGATTAAGGTGTTTGACTAAAGATATGGAAAACAATTCCATTTTCATAAGATAACTGTCTGCCCTTTTATGCTCTTTCAAGTGCCAGGTAATCTGGGGAAAAAGTGCACGTGACATTTCATTTCTCAAGGTCATGTATTTTGCCTTGCAATTTGCCCTCTTGTTCTGTGTTCCTTTATTTTCTTGACTAATTTACTTCTTGTCATTGAATCAGTGATTCAGCAGATACTTGCAGAGTGACTAGACTGCTAGGTTCCTCATTTGTTCTTGATACTCTCAGAACACAATACATTTAGTGCAGAGCCTACCCTTTGGGAATTTATGGGCTTCATGGGAATATAAGATGTATTTCTATACAGGTTACGTAATGCAGTTAGTACCGAGCAAGTAATAAAGATCCTCTGTGTGAAAGTAAGAGTTGTAGTGAAGAGTTAGGTCTAAACCAGGTCACCTACAGTGCTGAATTCTGATTTCTAACAAAAGTTGTCTTTTACACCCACACCCACACCCACACACACACAAAGTTCATCTTAGTTTGTGAGTGCGTGGGAGGAGAGAGCTCTAGCAATTCAGAGAAGGGGCCAATTTGGTGATGGTGTCAGTGCTCCAGGGCTGTATCATTATTTTAGTGAGTAAGTCCACCCTTTAATTCTGGATTTTTGTGTTGTAATAATGATTTCATTGTTTGGTGATTTTGACGATTGCTTGTCTAGCTTGGTGATCTGTGATCTTGAGATATGGTGTCTCATAGCCTTGCAGACTTTGAATCATGTTTTTACTCATTAAGACATGTATTGCAATTTATAATTATTAAATGACTCATAGCAGTTGAAATTGTTATTATGAATGATCTTAGAGTTTAGCTAATTATGGAGATGTTACAGGTTGAGTTTGTTCTTCTCTGTCCTTGTCTCCACCTCAACAAAGAATTGAAGAAGGCAGAGACACAACAGCAAAGCAGAGTAAAGGTTTATTTGAATACACTCCTGGACCACAGTCAATGTAGACAAAGGCCCCAAGCCATTAGGGGAGGGTCTGTTTTTCACAACCTATCAGGGAGGCACTTCTTTGATTGACAGGGTGAGGTCATTTGATTGACAGTTCTAGTTATACACCCATTGCTCTTGGTGCCCATGTCTTTTCCCAGAACAGAGGCAGAAAACGTCCTAGGCCGGCAGGGGAGTGAAACTGCCATTTTATTTTAATGAGATTATGAGGAGGTGTGGTTTGAGTGGTTCTTAGTTTTGTTTGATTGTGCCCACTTTGGGACCTGGTTGCGGCCTGTTTGGCCTGGTCCCACAGGCAAGGAAGTAATCTCCCTAGAAAGCCTTTGTTGTCTTCACGTGGGACCCCTACCTGAGCAGAGTTTGGGCAGGTTTTTTTTCTCCATGAACCGCATCTTTCCCTTCCCTGGCTGCTCATGCTTATCTTTCTACCTAACAGAGGCAGTATAATGAATAAGAAAGAGCATGAATCTTGGCTCTGCTCCTCACTGGATGTGCGACTCTGGGAAAGTTGCTTAACCTCCGTGTGTCTCAGTTTTTGTAGTTGTAAAATGTGGGTAATAATACCATCTCCCTATTAGGGTTGTTGTGAGGATTTAATAAGTTGCATGTCAGTTGTTTGGCATAGTGCCTGGCCCAAAATAAGTCCTCAATGAGTGCTAGCGAGTAGTAGTAGTAATTTATATTAATACCTTCCATTATGATTTTTTTGATTCTACTATTCCAGCATATTAATAAATTCATTACAAAAATGCATGTATTTATGTATATGTAGATAATTGTGTTGATCATTTTTATTCCCTTAATGCTAAGGAGCTCATGCATGATACGATCAGGGCAGGGAGATGAGGTAAACTAGGGTCATTAAAAAAGACTTCGTACATCATGCTCATTTTTTTATTTTGAGTTTTAAAGGACAGACTGTTTTCTTTACTTCAGTTTCTTTTGGGTCCTTTATCTTATTGGTCCCAAGAAAAGGAAAGTCCCTTGGATGTATTGGGCACTCTGTAAACACTGGTTATTCACATACAGACATGCATACATATCTTATCTCTACACCATGATTAACATTGCCTCCAGCATTCTGGTGCAAAATTGCAATGATAGGTGAAGCAAATTTGGCCATTGTGGACATTATGGTGTACCAAAGGCTACTTTGTGATGCTTCTGGAGGACTTGGTTTTGCAATACTTAGCCAGGTGACTTGATCTTGTCACAGCTTCAGAAAGTAGAGTGCCACCCACTGATGCTGAGCCCAGCTGAATTCTGTGGGCAGTTCCTTTAGGCTTCCAGTTAGCTTTGATGGTGGCGAATCTCTGGACATGGATATAAAGGACCTGACGGAATGTAATGCTTTTCCTTTCTGTTTTCTACAGTTGCCTAAAAAGAGATTGCTCTGCAGCCTGAACTCGTCTGATCCCTGCTTTTTTGGGGGCTGTATCAGTCAGTTTGTTTTCAGCTAAGCTAAATGTGGCATGAACAGTGAGTAAAACTCATGATCTCACATTGGCAGTCTGTAGATAGATATTTCTAGGGTTGCTTAAATTGGGCACAATGCCCCCATCAAGCACCCAGGTGATTCCCATGTTCATGTTCTGCCGTCTTCATTTGTTGATTTTCTTCCTTGGGCTTGCTTGTCCCCTGGTCGTCATCAGGTGACTGCCACAGTTCCAAGCATCACACCCTCACACAGCTGTATTCAAAGGCAGACAGGAGGGGAGTTTGTTCTCTTGTGTCACCTCTCAAACTGTGAAATATCTTTCAGAGGAAACCCCACTGCACATCCTTTTATGTCTCATTGGCCAGGCCTTACAGTCACTACGTGACCAGTCACTGGTGTGCCTGCCTAAGTGAAAGAAGAGTCATCTGATTGGTATAGTCACAGCCCATCTCCTAGGCCTGTGGAGGGGCCCAGCAGCCTTTAGGGTTTGGGTGCAAAGAAGGAAGTGGGCCACGGCCGATGGGTAAGGAGCAGATGTCTTCCACAAGGCCAATTTCATATTGTGTGCACACCTGGGTCTTTGACACCTTAAAGTGGAATCATGGAGTCTTATTTTTGCTCCATATTATGATCTGTAGTTCCATGTATGAATTCAACACCTTCATATCTGCTTTTAGAATGAAACTAATGGCTGTTATGGGCGATGACTTGATAGTGTTATTATATAATATGTGGGACTATGTATTTTTTAAGAGTTAGTTTCTTTGCATTTTAGTGCTAAGCACAATGTGGTAGGCACTTAGCATAGGAAGTATGTTAAATGAATAAAATGTCCCCTAGGTTCTTCTCTTTTGTTACTTTGCCATGTTCTCTACAGGTTCTTGGATGTTGGGTTAGGTCAATAAAGGCCAGAGTGATCTGTGTTTAAAGCAAACGCAACATTTTAAGACATTGAATTTTAATGATCGTGGATAAAAGAGTGAACCATGAAGATTTCTATTTATGAGGCTTCATAAAACTAAGTGGATTTTGTATCACAAACCAGCAACACTTCTTCAAAGGATGCTATAGTAGGTTCAGCAACTTCCGCTCAGTAAACTTTATCATCAGTTTTACCCATGAATCAGGCTTTAACTTATTAGTGGTTCTCCACCCCATTTAACTGTCAAACTAATTAAAATAATGAAACAAAGCAGACTCTAAAGTACACCCTTTATGATACCTGCCCTCCCTTACTACTGCTTTTCCCCAGCAATAAGTAAATTTTCAGGTGAGGATAAATACCCATTTGATAATATGATTGATACAAATACCTTTCCGTGGCAGGAGACCTGTTGCAGAGCATGTGGGCATGAGTTTGTGTACCAGGCAGTGGTGGGCAGGTGGAGTGGAGTTTTGCAAGGGGCAGAGATTAGTCTTTTTGCCAGTTCCCTAAGCAGCCTGCTGACGTAAGATTTGGTGGGCCCCATTTAAAGCATGCATTTATTCCCCAAGTGCTTTACCAACAAGGGTTAGCTCTGCCACTAGGCTGTTTTTTTTGGATGGCAGAATTGGCCTGTTACATTGAAAGTTTTATTTTCTCCACTGTGATGTTTTTCTCTTGTTACTCTGTCAGCTATTGAAATGAAAATATTTGCAGTGTACTCACAGACTTTCAAAGGAGTTTGATTTATGTCAGAATTTGAGCATGTCTAAGAACTTCCCACAAGCTCTAGTCACAGTAGCATCTCAGCCTCTCAGCTTTTTTTTTTCTACAAGGCATTCATAAAGTCAAAAGATAAGTCATAGACTAGGAAAAATAATTGCTATGATTTACCAAATAAAGTTCATTTCTCTAGTATAGTAGAACATCTCGAAGCTGATAAGAAAAAGAAAGCAATGTTGTAATAAAATGGACATTTTATGGAGGAACACTTACAAATGGCCAATGAATAAATGCAAATATGTTCAGGAAAATGAAGACTAAAATGAGATACCATTTTTCATTCATTTGATTGACAAAAAATTTCAGATTGTAAGATCCACTGCTCACTGGTGTTGGAAAATGGGCATTGTGATGTGCTGATTGAGAAAGTGTGAGTTGTTACAATCTTTTTGTAAATCAACTGGCTGTATTTAGTAAAATTTAAAATGGTCGTACCTGTTGAATCAGCAGTTCTATTTTTAGGAATCTTCCTTACTTATGCAAATAAAAATGTTAATATATAGCATAAGGAAATATTTCTAAGGATTCTTATCATGACAGTGTTTTCAATGGCAAAGAAATGGAAACAGCTTACTCATCCTCTAGGGACTAGGTTGAATCAATATGAACAGCTAGTCACAGATAAAGTTCTAAGTACCATCTTTATACTGTCCACTCACAAATTACTTCCAGCCTCGACTTTGCCAAATTTCAGACTAATGCCCACTTAAAATCTCCACTTGGACATATAATTGGCATCTTAAATTTAACATACTCCAAGCCAAACTGTTTTTTTCTCCCTTACACCTGTCTCCCCCCATTTTCTCTATTTTTGTAAATACTAGCTCCAGTCTTCAAGTTAGAAACCAAGCCACCCCTGATGCCCTCTTCATTACCCTTCACTACTCGCCTGCCCCCTATCCCCCAGCACTTCCTTATTGCCTTTCTTCATTTTTCTTCATAGCAAACAGCAGTTTCTCTCTGTCTCTCTCGTATTTAAGCTCCATGAGGATCAGAGCTTTGTTTTGTATCTCCAACACCTAGAATAGTACTTGGCACATGTAAGTGCAGCTTTCAGCAATTATTTTTTGAATAAATGAATGGTTATATTGTAAAAAGAAATAAAGTTGCTATAAAGGAGTATAGAATCCCTTTTTGTACAAATAAAATCAAGCCAAGTAAGTCAGACAGAGAAAGACAATACCATAGGATCTTTCTCACATATGGAATCTTAAAAAAACCAAAAACCTTTCAAACTCATAGATAGAGAGAAAAGAGGTGAGGGGCAGGGAGGTGGGTAGGCAAAACTGGGGCAGGAAGTAAAAAGGTACACACTTCATCTGTAAGGTCAGTAAGTCATGGGGATGTATTATACAGTTAATAATACTATATTCATATTTGAAAATTGCTGAGAGTAAATCTTAAAAATTCTCATCAAGGAAAAAATTCTGTAATTGTGTATGGTGGTGATGATAATTAGACTTACTGTGATCATTTTGCAATATATACAAATACTGAATCATTATATTGTATATAATGTTGTTCATGCTATAATGTCAGTTATAATACCTTAATTAAAAAAATTAACATTGTAGCTCCCTGAAAACAAACAAAAAAACCCCAAACTTTTATTTTAAAAAGTATGTCCCTTTGATTTTTCCTTCCTGTAGCTGTTCTGAGGAATTCATTTTTAGACAGACCCACACAGCTTCAGCTGTCAGGCATTCGCCCGGTAGCTGTAATGATTTGCATGTGCACAGGTGTGAAGCTGCTGAGAAAGGAAGGTCATTCCTAGAAATACTACCTGCGCTCCTGCAGCGATTTACCTGATTTGCTTTGGGGGAAGCACATATGAAATCAGTTGGAAATACATTGTTGATGTGAGCGACGCAAATATATTGAGTATTGACATCTTAGAATGTGTTAGTTCCCTTCCCCAAGTATGTCTGGAACCTCTTTTGTAATCCCAAACTCTAAATGTTCAGAATGAGAAGCCATATGATTACATTTGGGGTGGATAACTGCGCTTGCACTGCTATAACTACCTGCTGACTTACGTTTGTGTACCTGTCCTCTACTCTGAGACAGGCTTATTTTTTAATAATAGCTTTATTGAGATAAAATCTATATATCACACAATTTAAGGTATGCACTTCAATAGTTTTTACTGTATTCACAGAGTTGTACAGCCATCACCACAATTGGTTTTAGAACATTTTCATCATCCAAAGAAGGAACTTCATACCCATTGAGTCACTCACTCTTCCCCCACGCCCCAAACCTTAGCCCTAGCGTACCATGAATTTACTTTCTGACTCTGTGGGTTTGTCTATCCTGAATGCTTCATGTAAATGGAATCATGCAGTGGTCTTCTGTGACTGGCTTCTTTAACTCAGCGTAATGTTTCTACCTGTTATTCAGGTTGTAGCATTTATCAGTACTTCATTCCTTTTTGTTGCCAAATATTCCATTGTATAGATATAGATTTTATTTACATTTCATTAGTTGATGGACATTTGGGTTGTTCCTACTTTTAGGATATTATGAATAATGCTGCTATGGACGTCTATATATGCATTTTTGTGTAGATATATGTCTTTTATTTCACTTAGGTATATACCTAGGAGTAGGATTGCTGGGTCATAGGGTAACTATGTTTAACCTTCTGAGGAACTGTCAATTATTTTCCAAAGTGGTTGCACCATTTTACATTTTTGCCAGCAGAGTATTAAGGCCGGAGAGATTTTTTTAAAAATGCAGATCTCTTCATAAGAGTGCCTACCTCATAGGGTCGTGGTGAGGATTAAATGAGATAAAACAAATAAAGCATTTATATGGAAAGCAGTAAATAAGTGCTGGAAATTTTGTTATTGATACAGTAGTTGTTCCATGTGTATAACACGTTCAAAATCAATGATTATATTATGGTAAATGCATACATAAAATTTCCCATCTTAACCATTTTTTAAGTGTATAGTGCAGTGGTATTAAATAGGTTTATCATGTTTATCATGTTGTATCTATCTAGAAATTCTTTTCTTCTTGTAAAACTGAAACAATAACTCATTATGCCCCTCTTCCTTCCATTCTGCTATGATTTTGACTACTTTAACTACTTATATAAGTTGGATCATACAAATCTTGTCTTTTTGTGATTGTCTTATTTCAATTCGTATAATGGCCTCAGGTTGCATCCATGTTGTAGCATGTGTCAGAAGTTCATTCCTTTTTAAGGCTGAATGATTCTCTGTTCTATGATACACTGCATTTTGTATATGCATTCATCTGTCAATGGACAGTTAGTTTTGTTAGTAATATTTGTAAGAACATGGGTGTACAAATACCTTTTTGAGACCTTGTGTTCAGTTCTTTGGTTATATATTCAAGAGTGTAATTGCTGCATCATATGGTAATTCTGTTTTTAATTTTTTGAGAAATCACTGTACTGTTTTCCGAAGGAACTATTCCATTTTGCATTCTTGCCAGTAGTGCCCAAAGCTTCCAGGTTCTCCCCATCCTCACCAACACTTGTTCTTTTCTTTTTTTTAGTTTTATAGTAGCTATCCTGATATGTGAGAGGTAGTATCTCATTGTAGTTTTGATTTGCATTCCCTAATGACTAGTGATGTTGAGAATCTTTTCATATGCTTTTCGGCCATTTAAATATCTTCTTTGGAGAAATGTATTTTCAAGTCCTTTGTTCATTTTTGAATTGGGTTTTTTTTTTGGTAGTTTTTTTTTTTAACCCTGTTGGTAGTGTCTTTTGATGCACAAAATCAAATATATGGGGATTTTAATGATGTTTTCCACTTAGTGATTTCTAGTTTAATATTCTGTGGTTACAGTAAATATTTTGTATGATATCCGACTTCCAAATTTGTTCAGATTTGTTTTATGGCCCAGAATGTGGTCTATTTTGGTGAATGCTCTTTGTGCAATTGAAAAGAATGTGTATTTTGCTGTTGATGGGTAGAGTGTTTCATAAATGTCAGTTAGATCAAGTTGATTGATAATGGTGTGAGTTTTCCACATAGTGAACTCATTCTGTGTCTACTTGTTCTAGCAGTTTCTGAGAGAGTAGTGTTGCAATTTGTTGACTATCATTGATTTATTTCTTCTTTTTACTCTGTAAGTTTTTCTACATGTATTTTTAATCTTTATTATTAGGTATATACACACTTAAGATTGTTAGGTCTTCTTGATCATTCCTTTAACATCATGAACTGTCATTCTTTATCTCTGATACTAGTCATTATTTTGAAATCTACCTTGCCTTTTATAAATACAGCAACTTGAGCTTTCTTTTGATTACTGTTAGCATTGTATCTTTTTCCATCCATTTACTTTTCATTTTCTGTGTCTTTATGTTTAAAGTGGTTTTTTTAAAGGCAACATTTACTTGGGTCTTGCACATCAGTCTAATCTTTTTCTGTCTTCTGATAGGAGTTTTATATACAAATATATAAGAGAAAATGGACAGAGGACTGCAATTCTAAAGAGAAAGTAGATGGGTCTCAGTGCAGTGGTGGTTTACCTACTGTGATAAAAATATCATCCAAATATTTATAAATCAGGTGGGATTAACTATCTTTAGGAAGCCTCTTCAGCATTTGATTTTGCATTATAATGATACATCTTTACATATATTTTTTAAATAACATAGCATACAATCTAAAATAGAGAAAAACAATCTGCAGGCTTGGAAGTGGTCTGTTGTTAAATGACATTGAATGAAAAGGATTTGAGTAATTTAAAAAATGTGAATAGGAGAGGGAAGTGATAAGTCCTTTCTAAAATATGGAAAAAAAATTCCATATTATAAAAGTAATACATGTGTATTGCTCACAACTTAAATACCCATAAACAAAAAGTAGCAAATAAAAAATGCTCTATAATTTTGCCACTCTGATCAAAAAACTTACTATTTTAAAATATATTCTTCCAGTATTTTTAAACAACCAGTCTAATTTCGAAAATGAAATTGTAATACTTCTTTGTAAGCCTTCTTTTCACTTAATAGCTCATGAATATTTTTCTATGATCATCATTTTCATACTGATTTATGTCAGTCTTTTTAATAATAGCATATTTCAATTTATAGTATACAATCCCAATTTAGTTCTGTTTTTTCTGTTAATAGCAATGCAGTGTACAGTGTTCGCTTAGGATGCATTTATAGAAATACATTTTTTGGATAAAAGACCATGCAGAATTCTAAGATTATGGAATATTGTCAAAATGTCTGCCTTAAAGTTCCTGCTGATGGATCATATACTAACGTTGGTGTCTACTATTTATTTTTTGGGAAGATACAGAGTAGATCTGTACTGTAACTTCAAATAACATTTTCTGGTCCTTCCTTCAAATTTTCTATAAGGTCATAAACTTCTCTCTGTATCTTCTGATTTGATCAAATGTAATTTTCACCTTTACCACAGCTTAAATGAGTCAAAAATAGAGACTTATTCTGCAGTCTTTTTGAAATGAAGTGGAGTGGCAAGTGTTTTGTTGTGATGATGCAGTTCAAACATGTCAGCTTCTCAATGTGTATTGTGTGACTTATTGTAGAGGGCTTTTTCTTCCTTTTTGGGTCAGTTCATGGGTTTTGGCTGCCTTCCAAGGAGCCCAAAGTTAAAATATTTGAGCTCTGAGGAGACAGAATAGTGCTGGTGGTAAAGAGTAGTATGTGGTGAAAATTGGGAGGGGTAGGTGTTTATTCTGGATTAAAATAAATGTTTATGAGATCATACAATATGTGTATAGATATTGGTCCCTGCCCCCTGTTTCTTGACACAGGGTTTCTAACATCCTTGTAATTTTGTAAGTGATAGGAGCATTATAGAAACACTTATTCTAATATGTAAGCACTTGTTCTAATATTTGGTTTTTGACCATTTCTGATGCAGGGCTCCTAAAAGCCTCACACATTTCTAAGTGATAAGAACCCTAGGAACATCTTTTGTTCTCATGAGGAGTCTCTGGGTGGGCTTTTGGATGGGGGCTGGTCACCAGAAAGAAAAAGCCATGATTAGAAGCCTGGAATTTTCAATGCACCCTCTCTTGCCAATGGGTTTCAGCCCCGGGCAAGTTCACTATGGATTCAGTGTGACCAAAGAATGACAGTAGAACGTTCTTGGGGTGAAAGGGTTATATCCAACTTTATTTCCACGGTGGCAGGTCAATCACTAGGATCCCGTCCACTCAGAGCAAGTCTGCATGCAGCAAGCTGGTCTCTGCCTCTGGGCCTCTCTGCCCGTAGAGCCGTCTCAGTCTCTGTCCTGGGTGCTGCCACCACTCGTCTCTGCTCTCCTGCAGCTTTTCAGCCATGCCACCGTGTCCACCCAGAGCACTGGGCAGAGCTTTTTATGTAGAGTCAGTAATAAGGTATTGCCCACATGTGTATAGTGAGCAAGCCAACCAGGGCCAGGTGAGACTCCTGGCCATGGGAACCTTCACTTTATCCACATACTCTCACCTCCAAAACACTCCAGAGAGGGGAGAAAGGCTGGAAATGGAGCGTGATAATTGGTCATGTCTACACGAGGAAGCCTCATGTTGCAAAGAAGACGTACACGAGGGGGGAAAACTGGGTTTTCTTACAATGTTCTATTTATATTAGTGGATCTAGCACAGATTAATTTATTTTCTAAATGGACCTGGTGTGATTCTGTCTCTTCTTTGATTCATGTATCTCTTGAAAATGTTCTAGTTTCTGCATTATCCCTATAAAGGATGATGATGATGTGAAATATTCAAGAACTCCCCCAGTGATGTAGAAATGATCAGCTTATTTTCCCCTCCTTTAATATGAATTATAACTGCAATTTGTCAGTGACTTATTTGGCAGTCATTTGGGACTTGTTTAAGCCTGACCTTTGGATTTTGATATTAAATAGCTATTTCCTAGCATTTCTTTAATGTGAGACAGTCTTCTGGAGCTTACACTCCGGGTCTTGCAGTTAAATACCCAGGCAGGCACTCTGGTGTTTGTACAAAGAAGGAAAACTCTGTGAAGGACAAAACATCTGTGGTAACATGTGAGCTGACCTTTGAGGGACTGTTAGTATATTGTGCTTGAAGATTAAGATTTCAGTCTTCTTGGAGGGGTCTTGAATTATCCATTGGAAGACTTAGGCATTTAACCAAACAAAGTTCTGTATACCACTGTATCAACACTGCAGAAATCCTTTCTGCTGTTAGGATTCCCTCTCCCAGAGCTGCCAGGTAGTTGTGTGATTTGCAGCCTTTCTCTATTAAAATCCTCTTAAAACATCAGATTATGCCATGGTTGGCAATTCTCAGTTCCTGAAAATAACCGAGTCACTGCAGCTGAGCCTATTCTGACTCGTGAAATTCTAATGACTCAAAAACACAAAGTCTTCTCCCCTGCCTTTGCCTATGACAGTCCTCCATATGTTCTGACTGTGTATCTGCCTTATTACATCTGAAAGCATGCATGGCAAATTTAGATTTATTGCTTTAAAAAGAAAATATTCTCAGAAACATTTTTCATAGTGTCTTTGGGTTTTGTGTGTGAACGTTAAGGTCCAAGATTAAAATCACCTGTTCTTGAACTGCAAACTATACTACTCTGAATGCTATCATAACTGATCTTTCTCTGTCATTCTTGAGTTGAAAAATACATGGTTTAATCATTATTTAAACTTGGGCAGTCATACATAGTATTAAGCAAATAAGTGTTTGGTTTGCTCAGGTAACTTAAATGAGGCATCAGCTGCTCAGAGATGCCGCCTGCCTGTAGGAATACAGCCGTTCAGTATGTAGGAAGGCTTCAACATAATTTTAGTTGGAGCATTTGGGGGAGAACTGTGCCTTTCTTTTTTAAGTTTTAAAAAATTTATTTATTTTAGTTAGCCAAGTTGAACAAAGATAGTTGTGGACTTTCTTTGATTTTTAAAAAAATGTAAAGAAAAAAGAGTTATTTTAAAATTCAGGCTCTGGGTTTTCAGTTTCAGGCAGGATGGAGTAAGCATATTTCTTCCTATCTGTTCTATTGAATGCAGCTATAAAACCTGGACAGAATGCATGGAACGGCTATTTGAGGACTGTGAAAAATAAGCAATAGCAGGTAGATAGGGAAAGAAGACCAGAATTGGAAGTACCACTGAACTGGCATTAAGTTTGTCATTTTCCCCCTCTGGTCCTTCTCCTGCCATTAAGTCCCAGAGGCAGACACAGCTGTGGAAGTACACTGTATAGGCTGGAGAACTAAAAAGGAGACAGAAATCCTGAAAGTATTGGGAAGATCTGAGGAGGAGCTCAGAAAAGCAGCATCATATAGATACCTATGAACTGGAATCACCCCTGAGCTTTATATATGTGGATCTGATCCTACTTAGCATATAAATGAGTCTGAGAACTGAATTAACAAATAGACCACCATCCAGGTTCCAGACTGGCCACTGTGTGCTACACACAGGGCACGAATCTGAATAGCATTGCAAAGCCTTTGAAAACTGAAACAAAATTGTTCACATTCTCCAGAAGATTTAAGTAAGACCCAGAATATTATAATATTAAAAATGTCCATGGTACAATACAAAGTAACTCAGCTAATGAAAACCCAGGGAAATCTGAGCTAGCACAGGAACAGATAATCAACAGATGCTGGTGCTGGAATGACATAGATGTTGGGATTATCTGTTGCACAGATGTTCCAACAAGCTGGCTCAAACTCTTGTGAAACAAATGGAAAAATGAAATTCTCTGCACAGAAAAAGACGATATAAAGAAGAACCACTTCAGCAGCCAAACTGAAAAACTTGCTTGATGGCCTCAATAGTAGAATGGAGGTGACAGAGGAAAAAAGATAGTGAAGTTGAAGAGAGGTCAGTGGAAATTATGCATTCCAAATGACAGCGATTGAGGAAAAAAATAAACAGGGTTTCAGGAACTTGGACAAGAACAACAAGAAAGGTCTAATATTCATGTCATTGGAGTCCCAGCAGAGAGGAGAAAGAACGTAGTGCTGAAACAATAATGGCTGAAAAATTTCTAAATTTGGCAAAAGACATAAAGACTCAACATGTCCAGTACACCCAAGCGAGATGAACCCAAAGAAATCTGTGCCCAGACGGAGCATAATCAAATTTCTGAAAACTAAAGACAAAATACATAAAACAACCAGAGAAAAATAACATATTACTTATAGGCAGATAATGATTCATATGATTGTGGATTTTAGCCTGAAAACTATGGAGGCCATAAGTGGCACAGCCGTAAGTGTTGAAAGAAAAGTCAACCCAGAATTCTGTATCCAGCAAAGGCTAGCCTTCATAAATTAGGGTGAAACAAAGGCATTCTCAGGTGAAAGCATGTCAGAAAGTTCATAGCCAATGGCTGTACTAAATAATAGCTAAAGGAAGTTCTTTGGATAGAAGAGAAATGATTGGAATATTGGAACATTAGGAATGGAGGAAGAACAACACAAATTGTGGGTACCTGGATAAATATAATAGACTGTCTTGCCAATTGTTTCAGCACTGGGCAAGTTCACTATGGATTCAATGTGGCCAAAGAAATGACACGAGAACATTCTTGGGGTGACAGGGTTATACCCAACTTTACTTCCATGCTAGTAGGTTAATCACTGGAATCTCGCCCACTCAGAACGAGTCTGCATGCAGCAAGCCGGTCTCTGCCTCTGGGCCTCTGTCCTTGGCGCTGCCACCACTCCAGGCTCTGCTCTCCTCTCCTGAAGCCCTGTAGCCGTGCCACTGTGTCACCCAGAGCACTGGGCGGAGCTTTTTATACAGAGTCAATAGCAATGTATTGCCCACATGTGTGTAGTGAGCCAGCCAGTCAGGGCCAGGTGAGAATCCTGGCCACAGGAACTTAATTTTATCCACATAGACTATTCTTTCTTGAGTTCCTAAGAATACATTTGATGATTGAAAACAAAAATGCTAACACTTGATAGAGCTTTCAATGTATGTAGATGTAATATTTAGGGCTATTGTAACTTAAAGGGGAGGGAGAAGGGTCCTATATGGTGGTAAGTTTCCTACATTCTACTTCAAGTGGTGAATTATTGATTCTAAGTAGACTCTGAAAAGATGTTTATATTGTAATCTGTACAGCATTCACTTAAGTAACTATACAAAAATATACAGTAAAAAAACACAGTAAGTTAAAATGGAGTACTAGAAAATATTTAAATAATGGAAAACAGGAATGAGGAAAAATAATGAAAAACAAAGGGAACAGTAGAAAACAATAAAAAAGTAGGTAAAAAATCCAAACATATCAATAATTTTTTACATATAAATAAAACAATCCAAAAACAGAGATGATCAGATTGGAAAAAAAAAACAGTAACTCTATGCTGTGTATAAGACACTAACTTTAAGAACAATAACACAGGCAGGTCTAACTACCTACTCCTATGTATTTACTCCAGAGAAATAAAAATTACTCTCACACAGGAATCTGCACCTGAATGTTTATTGCAACTCTATAATCATGAAAACTGGGTATGTGCTTTGTGGTTCATCTATAATACAGTGGAATACTGACTGATAAAAAGGAACAAACTCTTGGTACATGGAACAACTTGGATGAGTCTCAGAGGCATTACATTGAGTGAAAGAATGCAGTCTCAAGAGGTTAGCTAGTCTGTGGTTCCATTTACATGATAGTATTGAAAAAACAAAATTATAGTGATAGAAAACAGATCAGTAGTCACCAGGAGTTAGGGGTCAGGAGAGGGTGACTAAGTGACAGCACAAGGGACTGTTTTGGAGTGAGGGAGCTGTCCTGTGTCCAGATTGTGGCAGCGATTACATGTGCTTAAATTCATAGAATTGTACACCAACAAAGATAGTTATACTGCATGATAAACAAAAACAAATTTGGGTGAAGGGGTGGGTGAAACAGGTGAAAGGGGAATAAAAAATATAAAACTTTCTGGGGAAAAAACATAAAACATTAAAAGTTTTTTAAAAAGCTGACTCTGGTTTGAGTGCTTTGGCTCAGGAACGAGGTAGGATTCCTCTTATGGACATACCTCTTTCATGTGGGGATCACTTAAAAGTATGAGCTGTGGCGCCATGTAGAATTGAGACCCCGCTAAGCATAGCCACGTTCCCTCAAAATGTTTAGACAAAAATAATTAAGAAAGTAGTTGGATTTATGGCTTAGGAACAGGACAGATACAGAAGCAAAGAAATTGAGGAAGAGAGCCTAGTCATGTCATGGGAGCCAGGGGCCCGGGAGGACAGTCAGGCACCAAGAAATTCTATGTTGGGGTCTGCAGAGGAAGTTGGATTATATTCTGAGTGGTTTGCCTAGATGAAGTTTATTTCCGTCACCCCAAATCTTCAGTGAAAGTCAGCTGTACCCCTGAGAGTGGGTTGATAATACTTGGGATGAAAAATTCCAGGGGAGAGCAGAGTATAGCAATAAAGGCAGGATATGAGAATTCATTGATAAGTGGAAATCAGGGTTGGGTTGGACGTGAGGACTTAGAATCCACAGAAGGGCAGGGCAGAGCACTGGATTTCCCACAGTTAGGGCTCTGTCTTTGTTTTCTGCTATTAAAAAAAAAAGTGTAAACTTAGAGTAGACAATTTTGGAAAACTCAGGAAGAAGACATCTAAGTGATAAGTTTAATTCCTTTTGTCATACCAACTGCTGACATTTAATTTCTTTTATTATATATAGTTTTATTAAAAAGTTAGTGCCAAATATTTGATCCACTAGCTGTGTGTATTACATATACTTTCCACCATTAACTGCAAACTGTGGGATATATTTCTCAGCTGAACAGACAGGAAAAGGAGTCAACTGCCATTATCCATAACTAGACTAATCATTTCATAGTCACTTTTACCAATTTTAAATCTGCCTCTTCCATTCCAATGAGAGGATAATGCAGCCTAGTGGGTTTAATTGGCCTCAAAGTCAGAAAGACCTGGCATCCAGCCCTAGCCCCACCACTCATTAGTCATGAACCTTGGCCCACGTTGCATAGTGTTTATGAGCTAGACCTTGTTATGGATCCCTTGCCTCACAACGTTGTTACAAGGATTAAGTATTGGCATTGTCCATCTACCCTGTAGGGTCATATCATCCTTTTGTATTACCACCCTTTGATGGTTTAATGCTCATTTTACTATTGAAAAATACATTAAAAAGCTATGATCAGTGCAAAAGCCGAGTATAAATACTCCTGATAATGTAAGTCTAATTAAACTGTTGACTTGCTCCAAGTAGCATTCCAGATTTGCCACTGTTCTGCCCTATTACCTCGGCTCCTTCAGAGTTGATAGCTTTACTAAAGATTTCTGAAAGACTTTATAAAGTGTTGCTCTGAGAGGATCAGAGAGAAAATACACTTTTATCCTTAAAAAATGCCAAATATTTCTTCAGTGTGTTTAATTATTTTAATGTGTGGGTTGAGGTTCTGTCATGATCTGCAAATTATAGCATATAGTCTTGACAGAATGAATCAGAAGAGACTGCATGTCAAAATGTGCCCTGCAGCCTGAACATTCCCAACTGGGGCACGGGGGTATTCAGCGAAGATGTGAATGAAGCATTCGTTGGCACATTGACCTGACCTAGGGAGTAGATTCTAGAAGAGGGATTATAATTTCACTGTAACAGATTCCCAGTCTGAATCAGATGAACTCAGTTTTCTGGCTTAGAAGAAATCAAGGAAGTTGAACTTGGTACAACCAGTGGTTTAATTCTTCACAAATCTGTGCATTTGTGAAGAGTACCTCTGCCTTTGGGGCTTTTGTTGTGGTGATGATGGTTTGATGTCTATTTTGGTGGCTGATACCTGATGGGGCAGGAATTGGTTTGCCTATGGCTTGACAAGACTGGGAGGAAATGGCACTTGGAATCTAAACATGCCCTTCAGAGGCTACTCAGCTGTGGTAGACGAGATCAAGAGGGATGCTGTTGGCAGATTTTGAGGCAAGGGAACAGGAGGCAGATCAGATAGGGAGTGTCCTTTCAGGCAGTGGAGACACATTAGTGTTATGTTGGGCCATATGCAAACATTCAAACAGGAGAGGCTAATGGTTGGAATAGGAGGTCAGGTATTGGGACGGGGGTGGCCTCAGTCATGGCTGGGGGTATCAGGCCAGGTACCCAGGCCCAGGAGAACAAAGAAGTTGATGAAGTCCTGGAAATTTGATCAGAGGAGTAAAGCCTGAATCACCTGAAATACTTCATTGGTGTTTCTTACATTTTTCCAAAGTAAAAACAGAACAGTTTTTAGTGTGTGGGGCAAGTCTGAATTGGGAGGTAGGGTCTAATAATGAGCAGAGGTTGAAGAAGATGGGCCTGGGAACAGGAGTTACAGCATTTTTCAGATTTCTCTGACATAAGCATATTTTTAGCTGCTTATTTAAAAAAAAAAGATTTTTTGTTTTCAAGTAACATATTTATACAAATTAGGTTTAGGTCAAATAGCTACCTGTCTTACTGTTCCCACTCACTTTCAGAGGCCATCACTTTCATCTCTTTCAGCTCTTTGATTTAGTATTTAGTTTTATTTCTAAATTACATCCTTATAATGTTATTTCTTGGGTTTTTTTTCAGTATTGGATAATCTGGAGACTTCATGCTGGAGAAGATAAGCATTCTTTTATATTCTCCACTGTTCTTTCATCTTCCTCACCTTTAGATGCTGCTTCTTTCCCAAATAGTTGATCTTTTAAAATAAATTGACAATTTTTTAACTATGTAAATTGTATTTGGTTATTGTGAATTTGTGTATCATGATTGCTTTTATATCCTGTAAAATTTTTAGTGTTTCCTGAAGTTATAATTAATTTTTTTTGGTAAACATTTATATTCTCTGACAGAACTGTAAAACTCAAAATAATATAAAACCCATCAGACTGTATTTTTGCTTTTCACCTTGGTGACATCCTCCAACTCTGCTTCATAGGCCTGCTACATAGCTGTCTTGGAAATCCTCTATAGAATTCCTGCTTCTGGGATCCTGAATCTTCCTTTGTTTTGGAGGCATGATCTTACGGTAACTTTCTGAGAAAGGCAGCATGGGAGGTAAAATATTTTGAGAGTCTTACATGCTTGAAAATTGTTCTTTTTTCCCCCCCTCTTCACATTTAATTCATGATTGGATAGGTATAGAATTCTCAGTTGGAAGTCATTTTCCTTCAGAATTATGAAGGTATTGCTCCATTGTCTTCTAGTTTTCAACATTGCTCCTGAGAAATATGCCATTCTGCTCCCTGTTCTATTATACATAAACTGCTTTCCTTTCTGCAAACTTAGAATCTTTTGGTGTTCTGAAATTTCAAGATGAAGATGAAATACATCTTTTATCAGTCATTATTCTGAGCCCTTAATAGTTCTTTTCAGTGCGAAAGTCATGTTCTTCAGTTGTGAGAAATTTCCTTGTTTTTTCTTTGAAATTTTCTACCTTGTCTTTTTTTCATTCTCATTTTGGAGTTCTTGTTTTTCTGTTGTTGAATCTCTTGGAATAATCTTCTTGTTTCTTCCCTCCCTCCCCCCAGTGTTTCGCTCTTTGCCTTTCTGTTCTGTTTCTTAGAAAATTTCTTCAATTCTAATTTCCTATTCTGTTTTTGAAGGTTTTTTTTTTCTATTAAATTTACACTGCCATATTTTTGTTTTCCAAGCTAATTTTGTTTTCTGACTGTTTTTTCCTTAACTTTTTATTTTTTTAAGGATTTAAAAAATTTCTGCTTCCTGCATGATCTTTTTCTTCAAGAGTTCACTTTCTTCTGCTTCTTTTGCTCTTTATCTTTCATGTTAAAGTTTTCCTCACACATATGATCTTTGGCCAGCCTTTTATATTTAGGAGTGAGGTACCAAAACATGAGTGGAGCTGTGCATTAATTATTGGGAAGCTGGATATTTCTTTGGGAGACCCACAAATGTCAATATCTGTGGGTCCTTTGGCCCAGTTTTCTCAGAGAAATTCTATCTCTTGGCTAGATATACATGAGACTGTGTTCTAGAACTGAGGAGAGAAAAGTGTTTTTATGAATTAATGATGGCTCTGTGGTGGGGGGTCTCCTTGTTCCCAGGCAGAATTTCGCTCAGTCCTTTTAGTAATATGCCTCATTGCCATTCCCATTTGGGCCTCTCTGGTTCACTATCTCCAAACAGTAAACCTTCAGGCTTCTCCTTGGAGAGAAGCACCAGGCACATGAGGAAACATCTGGGCTGTGTGCTGCTGTGGGCACATGTCCTGCCCAGTGGAGCTGGGATCGAAATCGGTAGCTTGTAGACACATAAAACTTATAATCTCTATAAATAAACAGATTTAATGTTTCTCTTTGAAGAGCAAAACTGCCTGGGAAGATAATTCTGTGTAAGATAATTCCGTGTGATTCCTGTTTCCAGGCTGTACATTTTCCCCCTTTGGTTTGGTCTCTTTCAGAGCAAATTGGAGCTTTGGCCGATCAGCACATTGTCCACGTGGCATGTGGCGAGTCCCACAGTCTTGCCCTCAGTGACCGGGGCCAGCTGTTTTCTTGGGGTGCAGGGAGTGATGGTCAGCTAGGACTCATGACTACTGAGGATTCAGTGGCTGTGCCCAGGTAAGAATGTCACAGAGAGGAGTCTGAGTTTTCATATGTCAGTTTTATAAATATTTTTTCCTGCTGTTGCTTTGTTAGACTCTGTTTTTCGTTCTGCTTTCTTTACTTAATTGCTGTTTCCTTTGTGCCACTGCTGTGCATTACACTTCATAACACTTGTCACAAAAATTGTAATTATTTGTAGAAGCGTTTACCTCCAGTTTAAGATAATGTTGAGTTGTTTGGGAACTGTATTTATTCTAGTAGCTTAGTTGCTAGCAGAGTGCGTGAGCCTCAAGTGTTTGAGTAAAAATGGCATCTTTTCACACGCTGGACTTACTAACATTTAACTTAAAATTGCAAGCCTGTGTCAATTAGTCAACTAAGCACTGTAAACTAGAGTCACAAGGCTGACATTTTCTAATAATAATTCTAATAATAGGCCAAATTACTTAAGCATTATGAGCAGCTAAAATACCAAATATATGTTAAGTTCTTTAACACAAAAATACAATGGTTTTGACTCTCTTAAATATTTACTTAATTCTAAACCTTAGATGATTTAGCTAAATATCTTACCACGAAGAAAACATCCAAAATACTGATGTTGCTTTCAGGTGGACTTCTTGCGGGTGGTGTCTTCAGTTTGTTGAAGGTCCTTAACGATCAAAGAGGCCACCAGTTTCTTTCCTTCATTTAATTCCTGGTCCTTTATACTACAGATGTGCAGCACATCCCTGTTGTAGTAATTGTCACATTTTCTGTAATTGTTTATTTAATCACTGTTTTTAGTACAAAGCTGGGAGCTCGTGAGGGAGACCTGGATCATGCATTTTAGCATTACCATTGCTGAGGGTGCTGAGCACATACGTTGCTGAGTACAGTTCTTGTTCATAAATGGCCTCTTTTACCCTCCCCAGTTATTGTCCCCTTTAAAGGACAATATATTATTCTTCCTCTTCCTTTTTGCCCATCTTAGATTTTTGTCTCTTTAATCAAAAACTGTTTTAAGGAAAAGAGGAACATGGAGGTAAGAGTGATTTCATTCACTTCCTGGTTTAGAACAGGTAATGTCTTGGATTCATTTCCTCCAAAAATTAATTTAATTTTGGGGAAGAGTGAGAGTGGGCAATAAGAAAAGAGGGGTGCTATATTTCAATGGTATTGTGCATAATATTAGGGAAAAGAGTTAGAACATTAATGATGAAAGGCTTTCATTTGTTGATGACCAAAGACTCCAATAAAGATTTTTAGTGGCATTTCATTTAGTCTGTGTCATAGTAGCGATTTAATTTTCATTAGTCATGTCTAAATTATAGATGATTTCTGAGGCTTTGGTTTCTGTATAATTTTATATTGTAACCAAATTGAAATAAATTTATTCTTACGTTAGTATTGTGGAAAGTAACAGCTTTGAAGTCACACAGCCTCAAACACTTCTGATATTGGCTCTGTTACATACTAGGTGAGTGACCTTGGACAAATTGTTTAACTTGTCTAAGCCTTGGTTTCCTAACTTAAAAATGGAGCTAGGTATGGTGTACCTTTATGAAGTTATTAGGAGGATAGAATGAAGTGAGTAGGTAAAACATAGCATATGCTTGCACTACATATGTCCTCTTCTCCCCACTGAAGTGTATAATTTCTCTATTATCTTTGTCCTTTTGACCTGCTTCCTTTCTATAACTGTGGTTGTGAAGGTTGTAACACAGGTAATGGTGACCTATAATGGGAGAACTGTGGGAACTTGAGTGGAAACGGGCCAGGAAGAAGGATTGTTGCTGGGTAAAACTTCTGCAACATTGCTCCCCTAGGCAGAAATGCAATTTCCAATAAAAAAAAATACTGGTGTTCTATTGATACATGAAACAACTTGGATGAATGTCCAGAGACTATTCTGAGTGGGAAAAAAAGCTAATCCCTAAAGGTTACCTATTGTACAGTTCCATTTATATAACTTTCTGGAAATGAAAAAATTTTAGAATTGGGGATAGATTAGTGTTGGCTAGGGGTTGGGGAGGGGAGGAGTCACTATGAAAGTACAACATGAGGAACCCTTTGGTTTGGGAACTGTTAGTATCTTGCCTATGGTGGTGGGTGCATGAACCTACACAGGTAATAAAATTAGTACACACACAGAAATGAGTACAAATAAAACTGGGAAATATGAGTAAAATTTTATTGTATTGACTCAATATCCTGGTTATGATATTATACTATAGTTTGCAAAATGTCACTGTTGAGGGAAACCAGATAAATTGTGCAAGGAATCACTCCATTATTTCTTAAAGCTGCATGTGAATCTACACTTATTTCAATAGAAAGTAGTTGGGTTCTATTTGGTACTAAATGCATATGTGAACTCTATTTTATAAATCTTTTGATATCTGAGAAAATATTAACCAAAGCAGTATCCACCTTTCATTCTAAATAATTCCCTCCTTTCCCACTGGATGTATATCTTCTGAGAAGCCCCTCTCCTGAGAGCGTGGCCATCTGATGCCTTTGTTCCCATGGTACACACTTAATGAAGAGGAACATGGCAACTTGTGAATTGTTAAAGAAAGCAGGAGAGATTCCCAGGTAGTCCACCTCTATGGGGCAGTGCCAAGCACATTACATGGATACGTTCATTAAAAAAAAATTTTTTTATTAAGCTATTATTGATATACACTCTTATGAAGGTTTCACATGAAAAAACAATGTGCTTACTACATTTACCTATATTATCAAGTCCCCACCCATACCCCAATGCAGTCATTGTCCATCAGTGTAGTAAGATGCCACAAATTCACTGTTTGTGTTCTCTGTGCTACACTGTCTTCCCCGTGACCCGCCACACCATGTATACTAAAAACATAATACCCCTCAATCCCCTTCTCCCTCCCTCCCGACCCACCCTCCTCCACCCCTCTCCTTTGGTAACCACTAGTTCCTTCTTGGAGTCTCTGAGTCTGCTGCTATTTTGTTCCTTCAGTTTTGCTTCACTGTTATGTTCCACAAATGAGGGAAATCATTTGGCACTTGTCTTTCTCTGCCTGGCTTATTTCACTGAGCATAATATCCTCCAGCTCCATCCATGTTGTTGCAAATGGTAGGATTTGTTTCTTTCTTATGGCTGAATAGTATTCCATTGTGTATATGTACCACACCTTCTTTATCCATTCATCTACTGATGGACACTTAGGTTGCTTCCATATCTTGGCTATTGTTAAAAGTGCTGTGACAAACATAGGGGTGCATATGTCTTTTTGAATCTGAGAAGTTGTATTCTTTGGGTAAATTCCAAGGAGTGGGATTCCAGGGTCAAATAGTATTTCTATTTTGAGTTTTTTGAGGAACCTCCATATTGCTTTCCACAATGGTTGAACTAGCTTACATTCCCACCAGCAGTGTAGGAGGGTTCCCCTCTCTCTGCATCCTTGCCAGCATGTGTTGTTCTTAGTCTTTTGGATGGTGGCCATCCTTACTGGTGTGAGGTGATATCTCATTGTGGTTTTAATTTGCATTTCCCTGATGATTAGTGATGTGGAGCATCTTTTCATGTGTCTGTTGGCCATCTGAATTTATTCTTTGGAGAACTGTCTCTTCATATCCTCTGCCCATTTTTTAATTGGGTTATATGTTTTTTGGATGTTGAAGTGTGTAAGTTCTTTATATATTTTGGATGTCAAGGGGTTGCCCTTGTCAGATATGTCATTTACAAATATATTCTCCCATATTGTACGATGCCTTTTTGTTCTGTTGATGGTGTCCTTTGCTGTACAGAAACTTTTTAGTTTGATGTACTCCATGAGTTCATTTTTGCTTTTGTTTCCCTTGCTCGAGGAGATGTGTTCAGGAAGAAGTTGCTCATGTTTATATTCAGTAGATTTTTGCCTATGTTGTCTTCTAAGAGTTTTGTAGTTTCATGACTTACATTCAGATCTTTGACCATTTCGAGTTTACTTTTGTGTATGCAGTTAAACAATAATCCAGTTTCATTCTCTTGCATGTAGCTGTGCAGTTTTGCCATCACCAGCTGTTGAAGAGGCTGTCATTTCCCCATTGTATGTCCATGGCTCCTTTATCATATATTAATTGACCATATATGGTTGGGTTTATATCAGGGCTCTCTAGTCTGTTGCATTGGTCTGTGGGTCTGTTCTTGTGTCAGTACCAAATTGTCTTGATTACTGTGGCTTTGTAGTAGAACTTGAAGTTGGGGAGCATAATCCCCCAAACTTTATTCTTCCTTGTCAGGTTTTCTTTGGCTATTCGGGGTCTTTTGTGGTTCCATATGAATTTTACAACGAGTTTCTATAGTTCGTTGAAGAATGCTGTTGGTATTTTGATAGGAATTGCATTGAATCTGTAAGATTGCTTTAGGCAGGATGGTCATTTTGCCAATATCAATTCTTCCTTTCCATGAGCACGGGATGTGTTTGCATTTATTGGTATCTTCTTTAATTTCTCTCATGAGTGTCTTGTAGTTTTCAGAGTACAAGTCTTTCACTTCTTTGGTTAGGTTTATTCCTAGGTATTTTATTCTTTTTGATGAAACTGTGAATGGAATTGTTTTCCTGATTTCTCTCTCTGCTAGTTCATCGTTAGTGTATAGGAAAGCAACAGATTTCTGTGTATTAATTTTGTATCCTGCAACTTGGCTGAATTGAGATATTAAATCTAGTAGTTTTGGAGTGGATTCCTTAGGGTTTTTTATGTACAATATCAAGTCATCTGCAAACAGGGACAATTTAACTTCTTCCTTGCCATCTGGTTGCCTTTTATTTCTTTGTGTTGTCTGATTTCCGTGGCTAGGACCTCCAATAATATGTTGAATAGAAGTGGGGAGAGTGGGCATCCCTGTCTTGTTCCCGATCTTAAAGAAAAAGCTCTCAGCTTCTCACTGTTAAGTATAATGTTGGCTGTGGGTTTGTCATATATGGCCTTTATGATGTTGAGGTACTTGCCCTCTGTACCCATTTTGTTGAGAGCTTTTATCATGAATGGATGTTGAATTTTGTCAAATGCTTTTTCAGCATCTATGGAGATGATCATGTGGTTTTTGTTCTTCTTTTTGTTGATGTCGTGGATGATGTTGATGGATTTTTGAATGTTGTATCATCCTTGCTTCCCTGGAATAAATCCTACTTGATCATGATGGATGATCCTTTTGGTGTATTTTTGAATTCGGTTTGCTAATATTTTGTTGAGTATTTTTGCCTCTCCGTTCATCAGGGATATTGGTCTGTAATTTCCCTTTTTTGTGGTGTCTTTGCCCGGTTTTGGTATTAGAGTGATGCTGGCCTCATAGAATGAGTTTGGAAGTATTCCCTCTTCTTCTACTCCTTGGAAAACTTTAAGGAGAATGGCTATTAGGTCTTCACTAAATGTTTGATAAAATTCAGCGGTGAAGTCATCTGGTCCAGGGGTTTTGTTCTTAGGTAAGTTTTTGATTACCAGTTCAGTTTCGTTGCTGGTAATTGGTCTGTTCAGATTTTCTGTTTCTTTCTGACTCAGCCTTGGAAGGTTGTATTTTTCTAGAAAGTTGTCCATTTCTTCTAGGTTATCCAGTTTGTTGCCATATAATTTTTCATAGTATTCTCTCATAATTCTTTGTATTTCTGTGGTGTCTGTAGTGATTTTCCCTTTCTCATTTCTGATTCTGTTTATGTGAGTAGAGTCTCTTTTTTTCTTGGTAAGTCTGGCTAGGGCTTTATCTATTTTGTTTATTTTCTCGAAGAACCAGCTCTTGCTTTCATTCATCCTTTCTTGATTTATTCTTTTTGATTTTATTTATTTCTGCTCTAATCTTTATTTTGTTCCTCCTTCTACTGATGTTGGGTCTTATTTGTTCTTTTTTCCTGAGGTAGGCCTGTATTGCAATAGTTTTGTCTTAGCACACCCTTCACTGTGTCCCACTGATTTTACAGTGTTGAATTATTGTTGTCATTTGTCTCCATATTATGCTTGATCTCTGTTTTTATTTGGTCATTGATCCATTGGTTATGTAGGAGCATGTTGTGAAGCCTCCATGTGTTTGTGGGATTTTTCATTTTCTTTGCATAATTCATTTCCTGTTTCATACCTTTGTGGTCTGAGAAACTGGTTGGTACAATTTCAATCCTTTTGAATTTACCAAGGCTCTTTTTGTGGCCTAGTATGTGATCTATTCTTGAAAATGTTCCATGTGCACTTGAGAAGAATGTGTATTCTGCTGCTTTTGGGTGTAGAGTTCTGTAGCTGTCTGTTAGGTCCATCTGTTCTAATGTGCTGTTCAGTGCCTCTGTTTCCTTACTTATTTCCTGTCTGGTTGATCTGTCCTTCAGAGTGAGTGGTGTGTTGAAGTCTCCTAGAATGAATGCATTGCATTCTATTTCTCCTTTTAATTCTGTTAGTATTTGTTTCACATATGTAGGTGCTCCTGTGTTGGGCGCCTAGATATTTATAATGGTTATATCTTCTTGTTGGATTGACCGTTTTATTATTATGTAATGTCCTTGTTTGTCTCTTGTGACTTTCTTTGTTTTGAAGTCTATTTTGTGATACAAGTACTGCAACTCCTGCTGTTTTCTCCCCATTGTTGCATGAAATGTCTTTTTCCATCCCTTCACTTTTAGTCTGTGTATGTCTTTGGGTTTAAAGTGAGTCTCTTGTAGGCACCATATAGATGGGTCTTGTTTTTTCATCCATTCAGTGACTCTTATGTCTTTTGATTGGTATATTCAGTCCATTTACATTTAGGGTGATTATGGATAGGTATGTACTAATTGCCATTGCAGGCTTTAGATTCATGATTACCAAAGGTTCAAGATTAACTTCCTTACTATCTAAGAGTCTAACTTAACTCACTTAATATGTTATTACAAACACAATCTAAAGGTTCTTTTATTTTTTTTCCTCCATTTTCTCCTCCTCCATCCTTTATATATTACGTATCATATTTTGTACTGTTTGTCTATCCCTTTTTTGACTTTGGGGATAGTTAATTTTGCATTTGCTTAGTAATTAGCTTTTTGACTTTCTTTACTGTGGTTTTATTACTCTGGTGACAGCTATTAAACCATAGGAACACTTCTATCTATAGCAGTCCCTCCAAAATACAGTGTAGACATGGTTTGTGGGAGGCAAATTCTCTCAGGTTTTGCTTATCTGGGAATTGTTTAATCCCTCCTTCAAATTTAAATGATAATCTTGCCAGATAAAGTATTGTTGGTTCAAGGCCCTTCTGCTTCATTGCATTAAATATATCATGCCACTTCCTTCTGGTCTGTAAGGTTTCTGTTGAGAAGTCTGATAATAGCCTGATGGGCTTTCCTTTGTATGGATCTTATTTCTCTCTCTGGCTGCTTTTAATAGTCTGTCCTTATCCTTGATCTTTGCCATTTTGGTTACTATATGTCTTGATGTTGTCTTCCTTGGGTCCCTTGTGTTGGGACATCTGTGCACCTCCATGGCCTGAGAGACTATCTCCTTCCCCAGATTGGGGAAGTTTTGAGCAGTTACCTCCTCAAAGACACTTTCTATCCCTTTTTCTCTCTCTTCTTCTTCTGGTACCCCTATAATGCGAATATTGTTCCGTTTGGATTGGTCACACAATTCTCTCAATATTCTTTCATTCTTAGAGATCCGTTTTTCTTTCTGTGCCTTAGCTTCTTTGTATCCCTCTTCTCTAGTTTCTATTTCATTTATGGTCTACTCCACTGTATCCAATATGCTTTTAATACCCTCCATTGTGCTCTTCAACGATTGGATCCCCAACTAGAGTTCATTCCTGAGTTCTTGAATATCTTCCTGTACCTCCATGAGCATGTCAATGATTTTTATTTTGAACTCCTTTTCAGGGAGAGTCATGAGGTCAATATCATTTAAATCTTTCTCAGGTGTTGTATTAATAATTTTACTCTGAATCAGGTTCCTTTGGTGTTTCATATTTGTGTATGGCGCCCTCTAGTGCCCAGAAGCTCTACTCTCTGGAGCTGCTCAGCCCCTGAAGCAATGTTGGGGATTGCAGGGGAGTGGTGTTGGTGCCTGGGGGGAGGAATGAGATGTTTCCCGGCTGCTATGCCTGTCTCCCCTGCCTCAACCAGTGGGCTGAGCACACAGGTATAAGCCTCTGTGGTTTGCGGTTGTAGTTGCTATAGACAGAGCTTCCCTCTGGCTGGCCTAATGCCAGGGTAAGGTTTTCTGGTTTGCAAGCCAGGTAGGGCTGGCCGGGAGAAAGGCACAGTAGGCTGCCTATCACAGAGGGGGTTCTTGGAGCTGTGTAGGCAGCTAGCGAGCTTGAACACCTGAAAATCGTGAAAGCTCCCAACCTGCTGGGCAGAGTGCGCCTGGACAATTTTGTCTACCTGTCCTTTCTCCTGATCAGTAAGCTCTGTGCAATCCTTGCCCATTAGCAGCCCTTGTTAGGAAGTCTCTTAGACTACCCACATTTCTTTTGTCCCAGGGCAGCTGGATATGCATCCCTGCTTTCCACAAGCGGCTGGAATCTCAGTCTCCAAGAATTCTGTGTGTCTTAGCTTTCCAACCCCATAATTATGAGAGTATCATGCAAACACCATGAAATGTAGGTTTTTGCTCCCAGAGCAGATCTCCAGAGTTAGGTATTCAGCAATCCCAGGTCTCCATTCCCTCCTTGCTCTGTTTTTCTTCCTCCAACCAGTGAGCTGGAGTAGGGGAAGGGCTTGGTTCCTGCCGGGCCACAGCTTTAGTATGATACCCTGTTCTGTGAGGGCTGCTCTTGTCTCCAGGTGTATGCAGTTTGGTGCAGTCCTCTTTCCTGTTGCTCTTTCAGGAGTAGTTGTGTCAGTTATATTTTCATATTATATGCGGTTTTAGGAGGAAGCCTCTGTCTCACCTCTCATACCGCCATCTTTAATCCTCATGGATATTTTCATTTAATTCTCAGCACAAGTTTTTGAAATAGTACTCTTTTTATCTCTGTCTTTCATGTGAGCAGAGGAGTGGAAATTGAGAAGTAATCATATGATCTTCCTCTTTACTATCCTAGGGAATCAGGGTTTTGGAGACATTGCCCTTATTTTTTTTTTGACTGTGGTAAAATACACATAACATGAGATTTACCATCTTAACCATTTTAAGTGTATATAGTTAAGTAGTGTTAAGTATATTCACACTGCTGTGTAACCAATCTACAGAACTTTTTTATCTTGCAAAAATTAAACTCCATACCCATTAAACAACTCCCCATTTCTCCTCTCCTGGATGCTGGCAAGCACTGTTGGATTGTCAATTTGTATGAATTTGACTGCTCTGGATATCTCGTATAAGTGGAACCATAGAATATTTGTCTTTTTATGACTGGCTTATTTCACTTAACATAACGTCCTCAAGTTTCATCCATGTGTAGCATGTGTCAGTATTTCTGCTCTTTTAAAGGCTGATTAATGTTACGTTCGGTGTATATACCATGTTTTGTTTTTCTGTTCAATTGTTGATGGACACTTGGGTTGCTTTTATCTTTTGGCCATTGTGATTAATGCTGCTATGAATGTGGGTGTACAGATATCTCTCTGGGACCTTGCTTTCAGTTTTTGTAGATGTGTACCTGGAAGTGGGATTGCTGAAGCATGGCGTTGCCCTTATTTTGAAAGCCATTTATACTCCAGCCATGTTCCCAGGGACCTCTCTTCTGTAACTTACTCCATTTGTCCCCGAATTGGAGATGACAAGGTGGGAATTAACAGAGGGTTGTGGTAATGGGTTTAAGTGCACAGGTGTTTTGTTTTGTTTTGTTTGTTTTTTTTAAGTAGTAACTACCTAAGAGGCAGGAGGTTAGTGAAAGACCTAACAGAATTGTAACATCTAACATTATATATTTGATTTAAAGTCTTTAGGAAAGATGTTTTTATTACAACTGTTTTAGTTAATTGGGAATATTTCTCATCATCGCGAGTGCCCTTTTTAAGAAGAAAGCCTTTTCTGTTTTAGGTTAATACAAAAGCTGAACCAGCAGACAATATTACAAGTTTCCTGTGGCAACTGGCATTGCTTGGCTCTTGCAGCTGGTAATGTAACTTAAAATATATGCTAATGTTATGTTAATTTGGGGCACATTTCTCTTTGCATTTTTGTGTAATGTTATCTTACTGGACCCTTTAACTGGTTAGGGTCTGAGTATTCCTGTTGGCCTGTGGCAGTTCTGAGACAGCCTTTGTGTAGCTCATACTTCGCGCGGGGTGTGGACGCTGAAGAAGGTGGTCCTCACTGCTGCTCCAGCTCTCTCACAGGGGAAGATGAGCGGGAGGCAGGGCTCTACCTCAGTGTTCTGGAGCATAGAGAAGATTGTTTTTTCTTAGCTACAGTCTGCTATGCAGGTCCCAAATAAAAGAAAAAGAGTTGGAAAAACCTAAGGCAGCAAATAATTTCGTGTACTGTGTCTGAGTACATCTGAGGGGAAGTCTGCACTAGCATGTCCTGTTTGAGGCTCTCTGAGAAGGTCCAGGTCATAGCTGGACCTCGTGAAGTCTGGGGTCTCATGATCTTGCTGTGGCCAGAACTAGTTCAGCTTGCTTAATGGATCCAAGCCTGGTAGTTGGCCTAGTCAACACGGAGCTGACTTACACAATTAAGTTGTTCTCTGCATAAATGTTAATAGCCTCTGAAGGTAGAAAGACTCAGTTTATTCTGTTATGACAAGTGGGAGTTTTGGTTTTGGTACCTTACAGAATGAAGTGTCTGTTCCCTTGCTCATGGGTGGGTTTGGTGGGTTGGTGGGGGGAACAGCTAACAAATGACCCTACTAGGCAACTGTATTGTTCTAATGAGGCTATTTTTGTGGATGGGACTTGTATCATTTCTGGTAATACCATTTACCCTGTTCTTATTTCAGATGGTCAGTTCTTCACATGGGGAAAGAACAGCCATGGGCAGCTGGGCCTGGGGAAGGAGTTCCCCTGCCAAGCCAGCCCGCAGCGGGTGAGGTCCCTGGAGGGGATCCCCCTGGCACAGGTGGCTGCAGGAGGGGCCCACAGCTTCGCCCTGTCTCTCTCAGGAGCTGTTTTTGGCTGGGGTATGAATAATGCAGGGCAGCTAGGGCTCAGTGATGAAGAAGGTAGGTAAACTCTTTGCATGTGCCTCTTTAGTTCAAAACACGTTCATTTGTTTAACATAAGCTTCTTGAGTATCTTCCAAGTGCTGGCCCTGCGTTAGGAACTAAGGGTACAGCATTGAACATAACAGCTACTGCCCTTGGCTTAGTGGGAAGAAATGAACAACAAGCCAGTAACTATAGAGTGTGTCAGAGGGTTTGAAAGGAAAGTTTCCTGTTTTACAGAAGGCGGCCGGGGAGGGCCTCTCTGATAAGATGTTTGAGCAGAGCTCTGTAGGAAGTCAGGTAAGAAAGGAGACAAGTATGGGCACACTGGGCAAAGCGTGCTCCTGTGAAAGGATCAGGACACGCGGAGGCTGATGTGGGAAGATAGGCGGTGTGCTCAGGAGTGGGATGAGCGAGGGGGAGAGCGGCAGAGCTGGAGGTCAGAGAGACATGCGGGCCGGTCGTGTAGGGCTTGGTAGGGCAAGGTAGGGTGAGGGAGACACGGATGGTTTTGAGAAGAATGATCTGCTTTGAGTTTGTCCGCAGTGCATCCGGGGGAAGCTGGGAGACCAGCTTGGAGGCGGTGGGAATAAAGTCAGATTTTCAAGGTGGGGCCAACTGGTTTTGCTCATTGTTGGATGTGTGGATTAAAATAGAGGAAAAGTTGGGAGGATAAGGTTGCTGTTTCTGAAATGAGGAAAACTGTGTGTGTGTATGGAGGGGGTCTGTGGGGAGAGTTAGGAGAGTGGGAAACCATGAGTTAGGTTTTAGATATATTAAAACTGAGATATCTGTTAGACATCCAAGTAGAGGTTAGGTAGGAATCTGAATGTGTGGGTCAGGAATCTGGGGGGACCCTAAATTACTGCTAGGATAGCTGTGTATATTTCATCTCAAAGGCACATGGGAGCGACATTCTATTTCTCTTATTCTAGATCGAGAGTCTCCTTGCCATGTGAAACTCTTAAGAATGCAGAAAGTCGTCTATATTAGTTGTGGAGAAGAACACACAGCAGTCCTCACAAAAGTAAGGGACTCAGTATTCTGGTTCGTTCTGTGACGCTTTGAATCTGAGCATGAAATGGATGATTAGCATTACTTGATTATTTTTAATACTGGCTTAGAGAGTGGTGGTGATGTGTTTAAAATGGTTCAATATACATAAACTTAAAATATAGTATGTATAGCAACATTCTGTGTTCCTTTAAAACAAGCCATTTAAATATGTAAAAAAGGAAGAGCAATGTAATTAGTTTTAAAATTATCAACCTATTTGTTTTCCTTCTAAAACAGTCACATTTAGAGAGAATGAAAATGTATTTTCATGTTGAAAAAATATTATTACAGACTCACTACTAAAATGCCTTATGATCTGTTCAAGTACAGCTGTTAAAAAAAGTAGTTACCCAGGAGTTTTTGGAGCCTTTAATTTCTTATTATAAGAATGATCACGCCAACATCATCTTATTTCACCTCTCTCTGTGTTTCTTTTTTGTTTTGCTTCCTAACTCATCATTGTACTTTTAAACAACTTTCAAAATTTACAGGTGACACACATTCCCTTCAGCAGTTCTTTGTTCCACAAAGATGTAGCCTTAAATTCCTTTTTAAATTATTTTTTTATTTAACGGGATTTACAAAGAATTAATTTTGGCTAAGCATCCAGTACGCATGGTGTTCTTGTACAGACTGTGGTGGCATACAGAAGGCTTTGGGAGAGTGTGCTGGACTCAGAGCTATGTGCAGTCACGTGGTGTTTGTTCCTTGTTAGACTGGAGGTGTGTTTACCTTTGGTGCTGGTTCTTGTGGGCAACTTGGACATGATTCCATGAATGATGAGGTTAATCCAAGAAGAGTTCTGGAGCTGATGGGCAGTGAAGTGACTCAGATTGCTTGTGGCAGGTGAGTGTTCTTAAGAGCTTCCTAGTATCTGTAAAGATGAAATGGATATTGTCTTTGTGGTGGAGAATGTGGTTAGACCTAACCACCATCATTTTAAGAAATCTTAACTGCATGTACACCTGTGGTGAGAGTGTGCAGAGAGTCAGATCTGAGCAGGGTGGGTGTGGCAAGGAAAGGTTTAGGTAAGCCGAGCAATTTAGGGACATTAGGCTTCTTTTGGTATAAAGAGTAGCAGGATGTGAGGAAGATAGGAAGAAAGGAAAGTGAGAGAATCTCAGAGAACTTGAAAATTTTGCCTGGTCCACCCTCCTTTTCTCCTCTTATCCCACAGGCCAAAGGCTGCAGGCTGCTCAGCTCTTTGCAAGTCTTGCCACAATCCCCATGACTTAGAGTGTCAGAGAAAGCTAGTATTCTGGAAAGCCAGCCCCTGCAAAAAGATTCACATGTAAACATGGGGGAGGATTTCTAGGGGCCCCCTAGGAATTGCTGTGCTCATAGATGGAAGTTAAATGAGTCTGAGTGTGTATTCATATCAGTAGAAACTATGTTGATAAGTTAATTTAAATTATTTTTCCCCAGACAACACACCCTAGCCTTTGTGCCTTCTTCTGGACTCATCTATGCATTTGGTTGTGGAGCAAGAGGTCAATTAGGAACTGGGCACACTTGTAACGTTAAGTGCCCGTCTCCTGTGAAAGGGTACTGGGCCGCCTATAGTGGCCAGCTTTCAGCCAGAGCTGGTAAGACTGATTTGTCATTGGTATTTAATGGTATTTTAAAAGACCAAAACAGTTGTTCATAGAATCTGTGTTTTACCCTGAAGTTTTTTGGAGGGAATGAATATGAGATATTTTCTTTTAACACCAGTCAACAAATATTTGAGTACTTACTGTGCACGAGGCTCTATAATTGAGATTCTAGAGAATAGAACAAAAGTGTTATTTTGGCCCTAAGGACCACAAGTGGTGTATAAATTGTATTTATTATTGCTGCTAATAATGCAAGTTAGCCTTTCAGTTCACCAAGTTCCATTACTATGCTACGGGCGGGAAACAGCCTAAGAGCTTGTAGTTGTCATCCCCACATGGGGGCTGAGGAAGCTGAGTCTTCAGGAGGTTAAGTGACTTGCCCAAGACCACTCCCTGGGGGCAGTATCTAAACCCAGGTCTGCTTCATTCTAAAACCTGCACTTGTAGTGCTTGTCCTATGGTACCTTCCTTTGCGAGTGCTGTTTTGGTTACAACATGACATAATTCCTTTCATGCCATTTTTTTCTTCTCTTAAAAAGTAGCTAAATAGCAGTGTCCATTTCATTGGGAATTTAAAAAGCAGTCACTAAATATGAGTGACTTTAAATAATAAATCCAGAGGCTGAAATGGAGCTGAAGAGTCATTAAAAAGAAGTGTGACTTAATAATTTTGATTTCGAAGACTATACAGTGACCTCCTTATGGCTTAATCTGGATTTGTTTTTAAACAGTAACATAAGTTGCCTACTGGACTATAAGAAACTTAAGTACAGACTGAGTCTTTGTTTTGTAAATCTAGCATACAGCACAGGGCCTGGTGCAGACTTCTCAAACTCAGTGTTTATGGAATGAGTATATGAGCATCTAAAAATGTAGTGGAACTTAAAATATAAAATCAACAAGATTTTGTTTTGGGTATGTACCCAAAAATGAAAGAAGAGCTTGGCATCCTCTTCTCTCGTTTGCAAATTTCTTTCTCTCCAAGGCTTTGTACTCATGCTCAGAATATGTGTATTTAAGAAATATACCAATTAAAAAAAACTCAAGTGTTTTTATAGGTTGATTTGAAACCACAAATTTTTGAAGTTTAATTACAACTTAACCTATGTGATCATCAATTTTTGCCTGGATGTTTGCCAGAATGATTTTAAACATACGTAGGTAAATTTCAATTTATTATGGAAATGTTCTAGGAACCTTCCTGGTAATGGGGAGCACAGAGGAGGGCATCGGGAGTGTTCTGGCTAGAGGAAGTCTGAGCTGTGTCTTAAAGGATGATCTAGAGTTAGCCAGGTCAGGGGACTCAGGGGAGTGGGCCCTGGTGGGCTCCCTGGAATCGCACAACAACAGGAGCACAACTTCCAGTTATGCTCTAGGAGGCGCCATCCATGGAGGACACAGTGTGCCCTGGGGATGGTGGACGGAAAGGCCAGGAGATGTGACACAGTGTGGTGTATCAGGCGTAAAAGCGGTGTGGTGGTAGCATGTCTCCGTGGACACGGTGTCATGGGAAGTAAAGCAGGGAGTAGGAAATGGAGGTCCTCATGTGTCAGGCTTCATTCTGAAGGGGCGAGAGACCACTACACTAGTCACTGAATTATTTCTTAGGTATATATTACCATTCCTTATAGTGAGCATTTTAAATTTCAGGTCAATGCAGTAACAGAATGAAAGGTAGAAACATGGGCAGGATTAGCTGGCAGTTGGGGAGGGGATGGAGGTAGGGTTAGAGTGGAGGGTACCATCTTATATATTTATTTTTAATTGAAGCAGAAACAGTCTTGGGCAGAGAACCAGGAAAGAAGTTTTCTTCTCTGACATAATTAAAATTGGTGGAAAATATATGTTGGAATGTTAGAAAAAGGGATCAAGGAAAAATTTTATTGAAAAATATGCTGTTTAAAATTTTTTTGACAGATCGCTTTAAATATCATATCGTTAAGCAGATCTTCTCTGGAGGAGACCAAACTTTTGTACTTTGCTCCAAATATGAGGTAAAATTTTCTTTTGACTATTATTTTGGGGGTGGACTAATGGTGAACCATTTATTTTAAAAGCTAATTGCATGAGAGCAAGGTTACTCTTTGTTTCTACCTTTTGTCTCATTAAAATTAGTTCATTAAACCTATCTCCATTTTCCTTCCTTGAATGCCAACAATTTTTCTGGTATTTCCATCAGAGAGTTCTAATTTATAATTTAAAATTGTTTCGATCCATATTTGTTCCCAAAGAGATTTAGGGATTCCTAGAGTATTCCTAATTGCTTTGGCATTATTTGACGTTCCATTTCTTTCCTTCACTGTTGTATCAATACATAGTAAGTATTGGAGGACTTAGTGAGTTTGTTGGATGTGGTTGAGAATATACTAAATCTAAGAGATGCCACAGTATTTAGATACCCTTTATTATTTATCATCCTCTCATAGCACCACACTATAACTTCCCTCAGATGGTCTCCTGCAGCACCATAGTGGGTAAGTCAGGAAGAAGGACGTCCCAGTGTTTTTCCGGGTTGAAGGTAGAAGAGGATGCAGTCCAGGTTTCTGTGACAGAGCTTAGTTCATTCCTGTCTTCCTGGACAAGGGCAGTGAGTCCGAACTCGGTGCCACACATCTGTCTTCTGCCCTCCACCCCCACCCCTGCTCTTGTGCTTTCTCTTCTCTCCTCCTCTTGCCCACCCTTCTTTTCTTCAGAAGGCATTTAGGGAGGACCACTCATATGTAGCGCATGCTGCTCATTCCCTCCTGGAGGGGTCGGGAAGGGCCGGGGTGGTGATGAAGGAATCAGAATTATTGGGGAAGAAAATGAGCGTGGGGCCAAGGGGCCCTTTCAGGCCAGAATCTCTCCCCATTGGTCTGATGCTTTGCCATCTTTAAAGGCGTGCTGTTCTTGCCTTCTGGGCAGCATAATTCTTTGATTTTGGCAGAAGAGGTTGGGGTGGAGCCTGAGGCTGCAGGTTGGGCAGCTGAAACTGCCAATTAGGTGTTTTCCAGGTCAGGAGCCTGGAGAAGGTTCTGTCCGGCTCCACCTCCTGTGGTGATTTGGGACTGTTCCTTTAGACCTATTTTGGGCCCTGCTTCAGTGCTTCCCAGAGGAATCTTGAGGAAGGCTGACATTATTCTTTGTTTCTCCAAAATGCCAATAAAGCAAAATATGAAAAGCATTGAATCTCTGCAGGATAATAACTTTTTGTTCACAAGTAAGAGTTGGAAGTATTCATGTCCCTAAGAAATGGACTTGAATAATATACAACTTTAATTTTCCTGTGACATTCAACATAAAACTTAGTTTCACTCATTTTATAAATAGGGTATCCGATAATATGGTGTTGGATTTTAAACACGGTTGCAACTGGCAAACAGAACTGGTGAAAAGGAAGTGAAGTAGTGTAGTTTTAGAGGAATAGAGCAGGTTAAAGTTTAAACTGCTAAGAGTGGTATGCATTAAAAATGTAAAGTAACCAAACAAAAAAAAAATCCCTAAAAATGGAGCATTACCTAGGAAGGTATTGCTCTTTCTTTTTAAAACTGAACCTGTATACCTTGACATAAAGCTCTTGAGCATAGATGTTTGTTTAGATACACAGACTGATCAAATCATGGGTTTACCCTGTTACCATAACCCTAGAAGAATCACTCAGAGACTCACGAAAAAGCATCTGTGTAGTGACAGGCTGCATTTTTACAAATGCTGACTCACTCATTAATGCCCAGGTTGAGGTGAAAGAAGGGAGGGGAGGAGTTCTCTTCAGATAATTATTTGCTACATTTGATTCTAGGTCATGGGGCATTTTAGTGAGTGCAAATTATAGCGTCTCCTTTTTCTTTCACCGTGTTCCCTGGATAGGATTGAAGTGGGAATGCAGTAGGGATTGTTAGGGTGTGTGTGTGTGTGTGTCTGCCTGCTCACCTGCCTGCCTCAAAGTGTGCCACGTGACATAATCTCTTTTTCCTAGGACAGTTATTCTCAACCTTGTTTGCCTGTTAAAGTCAGGCAAAAAGAGCTTTAAAAAATATTCTAGAGATTCTGATTTAACTGGTCTAGAGTGTGACCTGGCTGTCAGGATTTTTGAGAGCCAAGTGCAGCCAAAGAAGAGAAACACTGACCTAGACCAATTTTTTCTTTCTGGCCTGCATGTAATTAGAAGGCACAGGAAATTGGTGCTTTTTCTTGGGTCTTTAACTGATTCTGAGATTGTGCTTCATCCGAGCCATCTGTGGTTTATTGGACATGCAATGAAGAATGAGAAAATTCATGTTTATATTTTATGGTAAGTATGTGTTAGAGTCTGTGTTCAGCTACCCGTTTGAATGGGGGAAGTAATTAAAACTTATGCACCACTGGTTTTAAGACCATGATAGAAAACAGTCTTCTTTCTTTCTTTCTTTCTTTTGGTATCATTAATGTACAATTACTTGAACAACATTATGGTTACTAGACCCCCTATTATCAAGTCCCCCCCACATAGCCCACTACAGTCACTGAAAGACAGTCTTCTTTATGTGGACTGAAGAGTTCAATTTGTCTTACAATTTTTCTCTGTGTAATTCAAGATTTCTTTTGTTCTCTCATAGATGTCTGGTCATTTTAGTAAAATAATTATCCAGAACTTCAGCAAGCATCTCTTATTTGTTACATGTCCTCCTCTTTTCCCTTTATAATGGTATCTTAACTCATAACTATGGGAAAGTAACCAAAAATTTTTACTTTGAAAGTTGTGTTTTTATGTGTAGGTACAAAGGGGATAAAAGACCATCTTACGAATTGAGACACGAATGCTTTAATATTACTTTTTTCCTCTTTTCTACTGAAAGTATAGGAGGTATAAAGCACTTCCAACTTCTTCTTACTTCTAGATCAAGAACAGGATTTGGGGAAAATCAGTTGAAAAAGAGAAATTTTAGAAAAACATCGTTACATTTAAAAAAATCTTATTGAAAAGAGCATGTACAGTGCTGTGCAGCATTTGGAACTTACAAGGCCATTATTGACAGGTCCTTTTTGCCACCTTTCTTACAAATTCATAGCTATATACTTGGAGCAAGAAATTAAGAGGCATTAAGTTTTCATCATTATTTGCAATATGGATTATAACTGAACTTTTTAGTAACACATCTTGTTGGAGTTCAGTGAGCAGTTATGGCAAATGATTAATACCTTAAAAGCCTTGATGTTACAGAGATTCAGAGCAGAGAGAAAAGGGGTCTGGAAAAGACTTTTTGGGTTGGTTTCTCTGGGAAACAGACTCAGGTTTATGAGTTTTTGGGGGGAGTGAGCTCTAGAGCAGCATAACAAAGTTTTTGGGGGGAGTGAGCTCTAGAGCAGCATATACTTAGGGAGAAGAGCAGCATCGGGCAGAGGGAGAAGTTAACTGCTGTGCAGTGTAACAGAGGCCTGAGCAGGTCCCCTGCAGAGCTCTGAAGTAGGTGGCCCTTCAGCCAGGCCTGAGCTGAGGCAGGGGAGCTGGGCCTTTGTACCACACACTTACCTCCCACTGGAGGTGAAAGGAGTGGAGCGATAACCATGGGTGGTTCCTGGGGTGCAGACCAGTGGGGAGCTGTCATGAGCTTACACTCAGCAGCCAGGGGAGCGGGCACCTGCATTCTAAAGGGTGGGGGATGCTGGGAAGTGCACCCCAGCTCCTGTGTGTAAGTGAAACACAAAATGGAGAATATATTGGGAGGAGAGGAGAAAAGATGCATCCTACGTAATTTCTCTTTTTTATTGTTTATATTTAATCCTCCAGAATTGTTCTCCTGCTGTTGACTTCCGGACTGTGAACCAAGCACATTATACCAGTTTAATAAATGATGAAACCATAGCAGTTTGGAGACAAAAACTCTCAGAACGTAACAATGCAAATACAATCAAGTATGTGGCTGCTTGTTTTCGTTCTCTTTTTTCCAAAGTACATTGGACCCGTCCAGCTTAGAGATTTCCCCTCCCTCCACATGGAGGTTGTGAATAGAAATGGAGTTTTACATTTTAGGGAATCTTTTTTTTTTTTTTTTGCACAGGATTTGATGCCGTTAGTCCCAAATAACATATAGGTTGTTCCTACATTCTCTCAGAGTAATCCTTTACCTGCCTTTTTTAGATCTTAAAAATTCTGACAGACGAGGCCTTAGGTTGGTCTTTCTGCTAGGAAGCTTCAGTGTTACTGTTGTTTAAGCCCAAGAGTTTCTTCATGGGCATATTCCAGAGCATCCCAAATATTGGACAGCTGTTGTCTTATCTAATCCAAATAGTTTTTAACATTTTCACATTCAGAGTGATTAGTCGACATGGTAATTCAGTGTCAAGTAGGGAAAAAACATCCAGTAAAAAAGATGGAGGCCCTCAATCAAATTTACTTTTTTCTTGAAGGAGAATTATTTTCTGCACATCTTACACATTTTCATTGGCTTTCCTTAGGACTTCGATATTTCTGCAAAGAATCTAATTCTTGGAAATGAGTGAATCATGCTCTGTGTACTACGCAGTGGTCATTCCTAGTATGTGTATAATACATCTTGCTATACGTAGATGTTAGTGGGGCAGATGTGCAGGGCCCTGAACTTTGGGGCCCACTGGGGTGTCACCGGGAATATCACAGGGCAGCTCGTGGCTGTCCTCAGAATTCCGCTGACTTCACTTGGCTCTGCCGAGGAGTTGAGGCTGGAAGGAGACGGGCAAGGCGAAAGGAACTAAACTGTAACGGTAGGAGTGGGGAAACTATAGACTCACTTTGCTGGGACCTTGACACTTTACTGGTTCTCAGTTTTCTTATTATGAAATTAAGGGTGGAAGAAATAACCTCTAAAGATCTTTCCTGATCCAGATTCTATGACAAACAGAAGTTACTGCCACTCTCTCCCCAACCATGTATTTGTTTTATTCCTTCCCTTTTCCTTATATTAAATAAGAGGGTCCAGGGCTTCTGATGCAATTTTACTTTGGGTCCTTGGAAATTAGCTATTTTCCCGGAACCTGTGTAGTCTCCATTATAGGAGTAAACACTCATTTCACTTATGTTCAGTTTCTTTCTCAGGTGGGAAACAAAAGAGAAGGAAGGGGTTGTTTAGGTATTAAATTGCAGAGATAATTTCTGTGTTTGGAAGATAGCAGCCCACCTTCTTTTTCTTGATTATATTTTGTATTTGTGTTTGGAGGTATTTGTATTTGTGTTTGGAGGTGAAATGAAGAATGTCTTAGTTGGTTGGTGGTAGAATGTTCAAGATCAAAGGTGCTAGGGTTTTTCTTTCTATAGCTTTGATACTTTTTTTATTCTAACGTGACTTATGGAAAACTTGAAGTTCTTGTTCATTTTGAGATGTGACAGCCTTTCTTTAAAGTAAATGCATATTTTCCCAGGCTTCACCTGGGTAAAAAAGAACAGCTATGAATGAAACCCTGGAAGAGATGACTAATGTATTGTTGATGCTTAAATAACCCTTTACTTGTAATTATTAAAAACGTCCCTCCCTTTTTCTTTCTGACCAGTGGTGTTGTTCAGATATTGTCTTCTGCAGCCTGTTGGAATGGAAGTTTTCTTGAAAAAAAGTAAGTGACTTAGAGATACCCACATTTGATGTAGTTATAATACTCAACAAAGTCTGTGAAAGACTTCTGTTCTCTTCGATGGTAGTTGGCCTTATTCCGGTGGATGAGCTGATGGCTTGTACAGAAACTGGAATGCCTACTAATGGTGAGTGAGAGGACGTCAGGAAGGGCACTGCAGATTCATGCCCGGTGGGCAGAGAAGCAGGTTACCGAGGAGAGAACAATATCTCAGAAAGAATTTCTGTAATCAAAAATGAGATTTTCGAAGGTATTCTAAAATGTTACCACCACCACATGTACTGTATTGGTTCTTAAATTCTTAATTCTTTAATCCCCTTGCTTTGGTTTGCTTTCTTGTAGGTTCCCCCTCCCCCCCAAAAAGAGTGAGCTTAGGGGGAAGTTCCAGGGAGACTTCAGGGCTCTTTGGACTCAGGCCCAACCCAGCTCACCAGGAAATCACACTTGGGCTGAGCTCCCAGGTAGTAAATAGAGTGTTTGGACTTATCCCTTCTGCAAGTATCCCCCTGAGGAACATGGCACAGCAGAAGGGTCTTCTCGTGGGTTCTGATCTTCGGTGATCCCAAGTCCTGACCATCTCTCAGTACTTTCTGCCAGAGACCAGGCTAATAAAATCTCAGGAAGACCTAGATTTCAGGTCTGTATGTGACTCCCACTCCCACTGCCCCCAAACATGATGTCCCTAACTGGGCGTAGAGACTCTTTAGTCACAGTTAGAGATTAGGGCAGCTGGATTGAGCTCGTCCAATTCATTTCAGATTCAGTACTCGGCCTTCTGCTCCAGGGAAAAGTATTCTGGGTTGTGCTGACCTTGGTCTCTTAGAATTGGGGTTTTCAAACAGGGTGATCATGCTTCCCAGGGGACATGGTAATAGCTGGTGACAGTTTTGGTTGTTACAGTGGGGCGTCCAGTGGGAAAATGCCTAGGGTGCCGCCAGGTGCTTTATGACCCCACCACTCTGCAATTATCTGACCCCAAATGTCAGAAAGTCCCAAAAGGAGAACCCTTGTTCTAGCTTTTATGAAGGTTGGGAATGGCTGTTGGCCAGATGTATTTGTTATTCATCCTTAGTATTATGGATTCTAGGTATTCTATGGATAGTGGAGTTGTAGGTAAAGCCTTTTTTCTTTTTTTTAACTGATAAGTGCAATTTTAGGAGTCCTGATGCAGAATCTATCGTGGGAAACCAATTAAATTGAATAGTAGATTCACAAAGCATAAATATATGTAGACAAAGCATTTTGTTTTTACTTAACAGCAGAGCAGAAAGTACATCTAAGCAAATGGACTGTTATATATGGTACACAAGAATTAATTTCTGTTTGGGTCAGATGTATTTTTAGAACAAAAACAACAACAAGCAGAGCCCAAGCATCTCCTCTTGAGTTGACCATTTAGCTTCCAGTACATATAATTATGACTTTTTAAAAAAATGTTAGAAACTCTACTTGTTTTTATATATTATAACATTGCTGTCAGACAGTGTTCAGACTGTCTGAATGTGTCCATTAGTCATATACAGAAGCCTGGTTTTGCAAGTAGATAGTTCTTTTGTAATTAATAGAGCAGTATGTTCAAGAGGCGGGAATTTAAGAGACATCATCTAAGTCTATAAAAGACTAAGACTGTATTTAAGGTCAGAAAAATGATTAGTTGCTTGTAAGTTAGAAAAAGTAGCAGTTACGTTAGTTTTTGGGTGAATGTAATTGTTATCCCTTGGTTAACTAAGAGAGATATAAACTTTACATTTGTTGTAGATCTGGTATTTAAAAAAAATAAGAAAAGCTTTAAGCATGGAGGTTCTACTTGCCACCTGTTGATGAGTGGCCCACTTTGCACAGGGCACATCTTTTTGCACCTAGGCACGGCGTGTAGATCTATACTTGATGTACCACAAATTACAGGAGAAAAGCAAAATGCAAGAGTAAATTAGGGAAATAACACGGCTTATAAACTTCAACAGCCTCAAATTGAAATGATGATCCTTGTACTTTGAATTGAATGAAAAAGATTTGAAAATTTAAAAATGATCTTGAAGAAGGAATTCCAGAGAATTTATTCTATTGGGTTTCTCTAAAATGTTGTATTTTTGAGCAGCTCGTCTACCAGGTTAAATTTAAATCAGATCAGTATGGACCGGCGGTTACTTCTTTGTGTTTGTTTGTTTAGAATTGATGAACATTTTAAAACAAGCCCCAAAATCCCTGGCATTGACCTGAACTCAACTAGAGTGTTATTTGAGAAGTTAATGAGCTCTCAGCACTCCGTGATTCTAGAACAGGTATGTTCTTTACATTTACAAAGTGCATTCTTAATAATGCGTTTTTGCATTGAAGTAATTCAGCTTTAAAGAGAAACGGAAGAGTAAGGTGAAAAGGCAAAAGTCTTGCCTAAATCTTAACTCTTTGAAGTATTCACTTTGAGAATTTGGCCTTTCACTTTCTTTGTGGCTTGAATCTTTGTCAGGACATGCCCCTGCAGAGGAAGGTCTGTGTGGGCAGCCATTGTGGGCTTTCCTTTCCTTTCACTCCTGTCCCATGAGTGCCTGGGTCTGTGCCTGGCTCGTGTAGGCAGGTCCTCAGCACATGTGGAGTGAATGGAAGTGAGGGTCTATCAACTAGCTTACGAGTTTAGAAGTAAGGTAACTAGATCTCAGGTATGACTGAATTTCTCAGTACTCTTTTTTTCTCATACAGATCTTAAACAGCTTTGAAAGTTGCCTGATTCCTCAGCTGTCGAGTTCACCACCAGATGTTGAAGCCATGAGAATCTATCTAATACTGCCTGAGTTTCCCCTGCTCCAGGATTCCAAGTATTACATAACATTGACTATTCCGCTGGCTATGGCCATTCTGCGGCTGGATACAAACCCCAGCAAAGTCTTAGGTGAATTTCCTAAATTCAATACCAGTCATTTTCTGCTTTTTATTTTACTGTGTGACCGACCACTGGCTCTCAGTGGATTGAGATCCATGAATCTGTTGCCATTTACTATCCATATATTCAAACCTTTCTTTCTCTGAATGAATTTCTAACTGGCCGTATTTGCAGTTTGAGCAAATTGAGCCATTATTTAGGTTATTTGAAATGATTCCTGCCAGACTAATCTAGATTTTTTAAATATTCACAGTTAGATTTTCCAACTTTAAACTATTTTTTTCTTCTCCTACCCTTGCTGGTAGTTAATAGTGTCTCAGAAATGAGTGTCCATCTGTTGTTTTTCTCCTATACCTAATTTAGGGGGTGGGACTGAAATGAACGGTTTTGGTGACACATGGGTCTCCAAAAGGGAGAGGAAGAAAATGACCTGGTGGAGACTTACCAAATGTTTGTTTTGTTTTTCTTTTTTAGGGCAGTTGAGTCCACACTGATTTTTGCAGGCTACGGATACTTTGCTGAGCTAAGAACCTTCCGTTCCTCAGTCAATTGGAGAGTGTCTCTCCTGGGAATAGCTCCTGAGATGTTTTTATTAATCAAGTGCAGAAAGTCTGCCACCTGGCTTTTTCCCTTTTTTTTTTCCTGTTAAACTTGTAGGTGTTCATTACGACTCAGTAACTTCTGTGTTCCATATGGACCAGGATGTTACTTGAGTGTGTTCTCCCCACGAGACCTGTGTTCCTGAGGATGGAATATGAGCTTTTTCATGTCGCTTCCACCTTTGCAGAAGATATAAAAGCAGAAATAATAATGAGAGCACGAATAGTAATATGTTAGTCCTTAATTTTGTTTTTTTTAAAATCAAGATCTCTTTGGGGCATATTTTCTTAGGTGTTCTAATAACTGTTGAGGTAGGGAGGTGGCAACATCTGAAAGAATATTACCTAATGTTTATGCTTTGGGTTTTTTTTTTTTTAATTTAATTTTTCTGTGTAGGATAGCACAAAGCGATCAAAACTGTTCAGTTTTATACTTGTTCTTAACTTCCAATTATAGAAATGTAAAAGAATACCCAAAGTAGAGAGATCACTACAGGTACGCATCACACAAATTGGTGATTATCAGAGTGTTGCCCTTTTGTTTTATCTATTTCCCCTATCACTACCTTCTTATTTTTGCTGGCATGTTTTGTAAAAGTCTCAGACATCATATTATTTCATCTTTCAAATATTTCAGTATGGATGAATTTATTTCTAATAAAGTAGCAGCCAGTGGCACAGTCTTGTCTGGTTATGAGAAGGCATTGTTTGATGAGAAACAGGCATAGTAGTTTTTCAACTAATTGCATCTCTCGAAGGTTGCCATGTTGGTGCTGCTCCTGGCACATGTGGTCCTTCCCATGCCTGGTGACTGAGAAGAGGGCCATCGGGACTAGAATATAAGAATCCTCCTGCCAAAAATAAGTGCCTTAGCATCTTGTCCACATGTGCCCTTGGAACTGAACTTCTGGGTTAGACTTCTGAAGGAGGCTTTGAGGAAAAATCAGACCTAGCTTTGCAAAAAAAGCTTCAGGGATTCTCGTATAGCTGCTGCTCTCCAGAAGTGCTCTAATAGATTCTTTTTAAAGTCAGTTTTGGGGAAACTGTGTTTTAGACTAATGTTCATATTCTAGCTGGAGTGCTTTTTAGCTAGTAAGATAATTTCATGATCAAGGTTACATGTTGAAATGTATTTTTTTTCTTTCTAAAGATAACTGGTGGTCTCAGATATGCCCAAAATATTTCATGAAGCTGGTAAACCTCTATAAAGGTGCAGTTGTTTATCTACTGAGAGGAAGAAAGACATTCTTAATTCCTGTCCTCTTTAACAATTATGTTACAGCAGCTCTTAAGCTCTTGGAGAAGTTATATAAGGTAAGCATAGAGAGGAGCCAGTGGGGAGAGGGGTGAATAGGTGGTAGGTCAAATGTCCTACTGAGGTAGTCTGTGGGAAGCCGTTTTACAGTTGTCGGGGTTTTAGTTGTCTTATTTTGTTTTTCATCAGGTTAATCTTAAAGTGAAGCATGTGGAATACGATACATTTTACATTCCTGAGATTTCCAATCTCGTGGACATTCAGGAAGACTACCTCATGTGGTTCTTGCATCAAGCAGGCATGGTAAGAGTTCATGTAAAGCAGATCTTAAAACTTTAGTCTTCTCAGAGCACAAATAAGGACAAGAAAAGTACATCTGAAACCTACAATGTGTCCTTGACTTTGGGGTTAATGCCATACCTGTTATTTATCTGCTGGCTTTGCATTCTTGAAACTGTGAAGTGCTTTGAGAAATTATAAATGGTCATAAGGAGTCATAAATGGGTAGTCACCTAGAATGGCACACATTTTAATTATTGCTGACGTTTTGAAAGTGAAGGAATCTAAAGTAGTCACAGTCATAGAACCAGAAACCAGCACGACAGTTGCCAGGGCTGGGGAGGCAAGTGGGGAGTTATGCAGTGGGTACAGAGTTTCAGCTTTGCAAGATGAAAAAGTTCTGGGGATCTGTTGCACAATGATGTGAATATAGTTAACTAAACTGTACTCTAAAAATGGTAAAGATGGTAAACTTGATGGAAAGTCAAGACACACAAAATGAATTTCTAGCTTCTCCTGAAACTTGGACGATCTGACAACACAACCTGTTGTCCTGGAGGGCAGCAGTCGGCTGGAGTTCAGTAGCGGCCCTTAGACGAGGCTTCCGTGTGCTGCAGTCTGCACAACAGCCGCTTAACTTCAACACCGAGGAAAGGATTGTTTGCTAATTATCATCTTCTAACAGCTAACTTATTTCAGTTGTCTTCTGTCAACCTCCTGAACCCTGTAGGCCACCTCTGGTTTAGGATTCTGTGTATGAGAACACGTGTTGGAGACCTAGCTCTCGCTGTGTTAGACTTACCACCCTGGGGACTTGATTCCTGCCTTGCATCCTTGACTTGGCAAGAACTGCTCTGATTGACTGTAGACTGGCTCGGGATATATGCGAGGCTTTTTAGGATCCCCCTTCTGTGAAGGATGTGTTAATCTGAGTTGTGTCAGAATGATAATTTGGTTTTTGCATTTAATGAAGCCATATGCAGCAGATACATTTGAAGTGAGTCCTTGCCAGTTGAACAGATTCATTACCAACATTTAGGCATAATTTTCCCATGGTGTCTTGGGAGGTCATCAGTGGTCTCCAAAAAAGCAAGGCACGTAAGTAAGTTTAAGTGAGTTGGGTTTTTTTGGGTCAAGTAATAGACATCAGTGCTAGACACAATACTGCGTTTTTAATAAGATTTATGATTACCTTGAAATAACAAAATGCATTTCAATGAAAATGTATCTAGAGTCGTTTTAAATGGGTTTATAGGAAATTTAACGTGGAGACTAGTAATGAACTTTGCTTTCTCCTGCTAATTTAGAAATTATAAAAAGCTTTTCTGTTTTATTCTGTCAATAATTATTCATGGAATAATGTTAAGAGCTGAAATATGCCTTATGAATTATTTAGGCCAACTGCTTTGTTTCCAGATGAAGAAATAGAGGCTCAGAGGACTTAAAGAATTTTTCCACCAATTCAGTTAGCTTTAAAGCCAAAAATTCTTCTGAATTCTCATTTGCCCTGTCTGTGACTTGATGCTGAATAAAATAATTCCAGTGAACCCTAATTCTTTTTGACATTGAAAAAGAAGTTGCTGGTGTTAAAATCTAGATTATCATGACTGTAGTCTATGAATGGATGTACTTAAGTGAGCAATTTATAGAATTTTTTTTGTAGTTCCTCTTAGCATTTGATAAGCAAACATAGGCCTTAAAATACCAGATGCTCATCTCTTCTTCAGTAATTAAGGTAGTTATTATAGAAAGATAGAAAATTAGGTGAAATTACTCTGTGACCTTTTGTGATATCTTTGGAATTTTTTCTATTATATAAGGTACAATACTCTTAGAAATTAAAGTTTAAATTTCTTGATATTTTGTATTTTAGCCTACAATGCTAAAGCCATTTCGTATATAAGTTTATGTATTTTTATCCACTTTTAAATGATAGTAATGAACAGTAAGTAGATTTTCCCCAGTTTCATTGAGGAATAATTGACAAGTAAAACTTTGTATATTTGAAGTGTACAATGTGATGATTTGATACATATATACATTATGAAATGATTAACAAGATCGAGTTAATTAACATATCCATCACCTCACATAGTTAACTCATTTTATGTGTTTGTATGATGAGAACACTTAAGGTCTACCCTCAGCAGATTGCAAGTACACAATACCACGTTATCTGTAGTCACCATGCTGTACATTAGCTCTTCAGAACTTACTGTCTTAACACTGAAAGTTTGTTGTACCCTTTGACATTTCCCCCTCTTTCCCATCTGCCCCAGTCCCTGGCAATCACTATTTCTTTGTTTCTGAGATTGGTTTTTTTTTTTAATTTTAGATTCCACATGTAAGTGATACCATACAGTATTTGCCTTTTTCTTTTTGGCTTATTTTACTCAGCATAATATCCTTGAGATTCACCTGTACTGTTGCAAGTGGCAGGAATTCCTTCTTTGTTAAGGATTAATAATAATCCATTATATACATATAATGGAATATTGTGTATATATATAATTTAATACAAAAAACACTTTATATATATATATATATGTATGTATACACTACAATAAATGGACTTTTGTGTGTTAAATTTTTTAGCCCGGTAGTAGTTGAGGCAATATAGCATATAGGTGAGAGCACAGGATGTAGTCAAAAAGATCTGGGTTCAAGTACCAACTCCTGCCTGCTACCCATGTGACCTTAGGCAAGTTGATTTTATAGGCCTAGTGTTCTCATTTGTAAATGAGAATTGTAATAGTACTGTGAGAGTTAAATGGGAGAAAGCATGCAAAAGTTTTACTTGGCAGAGTACCTAGTACCTGGCATATAATAAGCCCTCAATAACTATTTTTCAGTAAACAGTTCTTGATGGCCTAGAGTAAGTCACAAGCCTTCTAGTCACTGGGGATGGAGACCTTTGGGGTACATGGTGGACCACATTTCAGGTGTTCCTACTTGAATAGCATTGACTGTGACCTTAGTTCATTTTTTTAAGTATGTGAAATAAAAGCAATGAATAAGTACATGGTACAGAACTGGAATATTGCAAATATATATATATATTTTATAATTCCAAGTAAATATTTCCTAAATGTGGCTGTGCCCAGGAACCAGAGGCAATGCACAGACATGGGCTGTATAAGGGGGAAGCGCGGCTGCAGCTGCCGGGGGCCTGTCTGACACCGGGCGCTCCCATGCCCACAGTGGGCAGGCCTGGCTCCCAGCACCACTGAAGGCTGAGGCAGACAGCTGCTTTGTCTCACCCATGCACAAAACTGGTACCTGCAGCCGAATACTGTCCCTCGGTGACACATACAGCTAGATACTTGGTATCTCGTTCGCATTTACTTTGTGTCACTGACTTTCTCACTTGTGTGGCCTTGTAGAGGAGCTCACACTGCCCCTCATTCAATGTGCTATTTGGTTTTCAAGGCAGATGATGGCAGTTAATTGAAATAAATCAGTCCTACCTCTTCTTTAAAATGAGCAACAGTCAGCCACTTTAGAATGTCCTGTTTGTGCTCCATAGCCCTTTGCACGTTATATCCCTGTGCACTTCCTTTTTCACAGTAGCCTCTGCATTGAACACCCCATTAGTACTTTGCTAGTTTTATGTTGGTTAGACTCATTTTTGGGGAATAGATGGCCTAGAACAAGTGGCCTCTCAGGAGGGGATCACTTACCAATTCATAGGCATCCTTCTAGCTTAAGGAGAGCAACTGTGGAACAAAATCATCACATTGTTTGAGTACTTATTTTACATAGTATGGAAATGCCAGTACTCATACCGTTTCTAAATATTCAGCACTCACAAAATAAAAATCAATGAAGTTAAATTATTATATTTCAAATACAAAAACTCAAGGATTAAAGATGGCGGCGTGAGAGGTGAGACAGAGGCTTCCTCCTAAAACCGCATATAATATGAAAATAAAGCTACTACAACTACTCTTGAAAGAGCAACGGGAAAGAGAACTACCATAAACTGCATACACCTGGAGACAAGAGCAGCCCTCACAGAAAACGGTAATGTACTAAAGCTGTGGTCCTGCGGGATCCAAGCCCTTCCCCCACCCCAGCTCACCAGCAGGAGGAAGAGGAACGGATCAGAGAGGGAGTGGAGAACTGGGACTGCTGAATACCTAACTCTGGAGATCTACTCTGGGAGCACAAACCTACATTTCATGGTGCTTGCATGATGCTCTTGTAATTAGGAGCTTGGAAAGCTAAGACAGGCGGAGTTCCTGGAGAGACAAGGATTCCGGCTGCCTGTGAGATCAGGGATCCATACTCAGCTGCTCTGGGATGGGGGAGGGGCAGGCAGTCTGAGAGACTTCCTGGCAGGGAGGACCTTGGGAGGAGGCTTGCTGAGGGGGCAAGGACTGCACGGAGCTTGCTGCTCGGGAGAAAGGACAGGTGGACAGGATTGTC
>JAQQAC010002594.1:18758723-18777088 GCA_029783875.1 Phataginus tricuspis | reverse complement strand
AGCAGAGTGAGTAGACAGTAATTTCTCGTTTATTAAACCAGAATGAAAGCACTTGAATAAGGCTGAGGGTGCATATTTTAAGTATGGAAGGCAAATGATCCTCCCAGGGATTCCTCAGGAATGACTTCGGTTCAGCATTACTGATTAAAGTAATTTTCTTTCACTATATTGGGACCTGCTAAAGCTTTACCATGAAGCATATGAATGTTAGGAATTAATTCCCAAAGTACATTTGGTGCCATCTTTTGGTTCTTGTGAATATTAAATTAGTCAATAACATGTAAAACACTTAGTGCTGACACATAGCAAGCAGTCTGTGTTTTTTTTTTAAATAAAATAATGGTATTCACTACTTCTGCAAAGACAACCTGCAGTAATGTTCTTTCTTAGAAAAGGACATCTTTGTGCTCTTCCCCAAAGTAACCAATATACTCCCATTAGCGAACAACCTAGTTTTAAAAAATGTATTTGTGATTCCTGTTGTCTATTTTACTTTCTGAATTCTCCAGATAATTTACTTTTCCCCATCACTGTTACCATGTGTAATGACTGAGTTTTATTGTTAAGGGTGAAATTTCAATCTTAGCCCTGACTGAATTTGATGTAATATGCATCTACATTTAATTGGCTGAGACTCTACATGTCCTATATACCACCCATACAGTCCATATACCAGCTCTTGATGGCCGCAGCTACCTTACGGTTACAAATGCTTATTCTCTCTTAAAAGATAAGGAATTTAGAAGCAGAAAAATTAAATGAAATAAATAGTGTATTACCAAATGTATTGCTTGATTGGCACAATCAAGGCAGAAACCAGGCCTTCTAAGTCTTGTAGAAGTTGTGACAGACTTAAAAAAAAAAAAGCCCAAATTTTAATAAAATCCATTTGCCTAACTTAATTTGTTCGAGACAAACAGATATCATCATCTTTCAGAATTTTTATATTCTTGTCTTAAAACTTAGTGTTCAGGTTCATTAACATGTTCCTCATTTCCATCTGAGACTTCACCAGAACCACTTTAATGCTCATATTTCTAGCAATATCCTGTTTGATGTATATTTATTTATTTGTTTGTTTCTAAGATAATAATAGCTGTCTGTCCAGCTCTTCTCTTTCCTTTGAGCCCTCATCAGAACCTCCTTTAATGTCCAGACTGGTCAACAGTCTTTGCAAGGCAATCCAGTCTTCTTCTATGCAGTGCCTCAGAACATTCTCAGTTTCTACCCATTATCCAATTCCAAAATCATTTTTATATTTTTAGATATTTGCTATTGTAGTACACTGCTCCCTGGTATCAAATCTGTATTAGTCAGGGTTCTCCAGAGAAACAGAACCGAGAGGAGATGTGTGTGTGCACGTATGAATGAGAGGGAGAGAGAGTGGTTTTATGGAATCTTCTTGTTTGACCGTAGGGCTGGCAAGTCAGAAACTTTCAGGGCAGGACAGTAGACCGAAAATTCTGGCAGGAGTGATATTGTAGCCTGGAGGCCTTCCTTTGTGGAGGACCTCAATCTTTTTAAGACCTTCATCTGATTGGATGAGGTCCACGGGCATTACGAAGACTAATCTGCTTTATTCAAAGTTTACTGATTTAAATGTTAGTCACATCTAAAAATACCTTCACAGCAACATATTGACTGGTGTTTGACCCAACAATCGGATGTCACAGCCAAGGCAGGTTGATTCATAAAATAAATCATTGAAGCCATAATAAAACATCCTGCTGAAGGTGCTTCTCCTCAGCAGCTCTACCAGAGGATGTTACTGCCCTTGTCTGATGGGTTTCGGGAGAGCAGTGCACTGTGTGCCCTGCAAGAAGCCGTTGCCATCTATGGTTGAGGTGTACAGTAATCTTTTTACATTAGTGGCTTTTATTTTTAAAACATTTACCCCATTGTAAAGAGTAGTTAGCATACAGGATATGGCAGAGCCTGCATTTGAACCCCTCTGCTTCACTTGTCCACCGCATTACGTTGCCTGCTGGTTCGCTGTTGGGACAGATGGTGGCCACCTAGGAAGTGTCTGCTTGGAGGAAACAGAAAATGTTCAGATGGGGTTTGATAAAGTAGTGTGTAATGGTGAAGGAGTGGAAAGTATCTGTCTTTATGATGTCAGATTTTTAAAAATTAAAGAAAAAGTACAAAATAGTGCAAAGACTAAATGAGAAACATCTTTGTATCTATGATCCAGATTAAACAGTTTTTGCTTCAGATTTTTTAATGAAGGAAAAAATTTAATGGTACCATTGAAACTCTTCCTGTACATCTCCTTAATCCCATTCCTCTCTTCAACCCTTTCTTAAACAGACAAAACACAGAAGAATTTTGTGCATATTCTGTCATGTTTTTATACTTCTGTAATGTGCATTAAGACAAGAGCTTTGTGGTTTCTGGCATGACTACACCGCCTTTTCTCTGTCCGTTCTCATATGATTGGATGTTTTTGTCTCTCCTAATTCTCTGTAAGGAAACACTGCCATGCACATCCCTGTACCCTCTTCCTGTGCACTCAAGTGCGAATCTCTCCAGGTCACCCACCTGGTGGTAGAGTAGCTAGGTCAAAGGGTATTTACATTTTCAACTTTTCTAGATACTGGCAACTTTTCCTCCCAGTTGTTTATGTCTCAGTTCACAGTTTACATTCCCACTAGTTAAAGACTGAATATGCATACAAACAATGGCAGCCCATATATAAAAATAGAACTCTGACCTGCAACCTGCAGAAACCTGCCTCGGAAATCTGCTTGTTACCTGTCAGACCTGCAGGAAGCTGTTGTCTTAATTTGTATGTGACTGATTATTAGTGGGATTGAGCTGCTGTATAAGACAGTTCTTTCCAAAGCAGGTTAAGGGATTTATAGAAAGAAGTAACAAAATTACCTTTTAAAACAGGTGAAGATAAATATTAGATGATTTAACTTTGTGATGGGGCAGGGGACAGAGACTAGAACCACTATTTTAGACTTTATAGCACAAAAATTTTTTCCTAAATTTTAAGTAGGGCCATGAATAAGATGAAAACTGACCTACCCGGCCTCGTCCCCTTCCTACCTGTCTCCCCTGTGTCCAGGTCCACCTGAGACACCATGGAGTCCTCGGACTAGGCCCTAACCTACTCAATGTCTTAGAATGCCCCCTGGTTTGAGAATTTGGTGAAATTCCATTCTCTTTTTAATGGCTCTGAAACTCAGTGTAGAAGAGGAACTTGTTAAACTCTGTAAGACTTTGAGCTAAACGTGTCCTCTATTTCTTTGGTCTTTTGGCAGGCAGGAATTTGTGGATGCCTACGTGAACTACATCTTCCAAACCTCAGTTCATGAATGGTACACAGCCTTCTCCAGTGGCTTCCTAAAAGTGTGTGGTGGCAAAGTGCTTGAGCTCTTCCAGCCTTCAGAACTGAGGGCCATGATGGTGGGCAACAGTAACTACAACTGGGAGGAGCTAGAAGAGGTAAGCCCAAGAGATGCTGTCTTTGACCTCTGAGGGAGCGCAGTGGCCTGGCTGGGTGTGCCCGGAGCCCGGTCTCTTCCTAGCATGCTGTGGTCAAAGGCATCGCAGGTCTCCTGCATCCCAGTCTTACTTACTCTCAGATGTTAATGGTACACAATTGGTCACCACGATGTTCTTCTATAAGGTACATTTTTTTCTTTTTGTCTTTTTTGGGCAGACTGCCATCTACAAGGGTGATTACTCAGCCACACATCCCACTGTGAAACTGTTTTGGGAAACATTTCATGAATTTCCATTGGAGAAAAAGAAGAAGTTCCTCTGTGAGTATCAGTAGTGTCGGTGTGGCATTTGTCCACAGTTTTGTCTTGCACGTGGTGTAGATGATATACTCCACAGGTAATGTTCAACTTTTAAATGGTAAAGAGTAAGGAGGGAAGTAGGTTTACACTTTTTGTCTTAATGTTGTCTCAGGCACACCCTAGGTTGTTGCCTGACAGGATAGGCTACATGAAAGAAAGAAAAGAAACATTTCACTGTTTTTCAATTGTTCCAAAATTACTAGTTATTTTATATATAAGGGATTCCTTTTAAGTATTATGTTGATGAAATCTGTTTGGATTAACCTCCCTTATCACTCTAACCTTTTGAAAATATTATAGGGTGTCCACTGCAAATGTATCTGGGGAGATGTGATTACTGAGTATAATTCACATGACACACAATTCACCCATTTAAAGTATATGAGTCGGTGGTTTTTAGTATATTGAGACTTATGAAACTATCGATTTTAGAACATGTTCATTACCTCAAGAAGAAAAACCCCCCACCCATTAGCAGTCGTTCCCCCATTTCTTCCCAGCCCTCCCATCCTTCCTGCCGGTCTGCCTCTGTCTCTATGGGTTTGCCTCTTTTGGACATTTCATGTGAATGGAATCATACAAAATATGGTTCTTTGTGACTGGCTGCATGACATTTGAGAAGGGTAATTGATTTGGAAAGTAGAAGGAAGTCTATGTGAACAAATACAGCCTTCTAAAGATAGAAATTTTTGTGTCAGTATATAAATTAGGGTCAGAAATTAGCCACTGTGCAGAATAAAATTTTTATTCATATAAAATAAACAGGATTTGAAAGGCCCTCTGTTCTCTTACACTTAAGAATGAGCATATATTAATTTACTCCCAGATTCTACTTCTCACAGGGAGTAAGGATGAGAGGAAGTAGAGCTCTTACACAAGAATTCTTAAAAAGAGCCCCTTCTTTCCTCTGCCCAGTTACACTGGCCACTGAGAAGCAGTAGCATAGGAGTCAAATGACAGGTTAAGATTTGCCAAGGGAGCTTGGAGAACTGTGACAATCAAGAGCCTGCTTTTTGTCTTGAGGACTTCCTTAAAAGAAGACATTTTTCTCAGAAACCATTAGACTTAACAGTAAGTTATTAACTAACTATACAGATTTTGGCAAGAATGTTTATATATATCAACCCGAGGTAATGGCAGGTTAGTTGGAAATGTTCCTTAACTAATGATTGCATTGTAGTAATTTCCAGCAATTCAACTATGGGACAGTTATCCAACACTAGAAAACAGGGAAACACAGCTGGGTTGGTCTTTTATTTTTTCCCAACTCACAGTACGTCACAACAGTGAAAGGTCTAATATAATGTCAGTATCAGCTCTTCTGGCTTAAGAAAAATGGAGAGAGGGGGAGGAAAGCAAACAGATTCCACATGGATATTCCCTAGCCACGGGGGTACAAGGAGTAGACACAGGTGAGAGGAGACCTTGAGGTCACATAGACTGCATTCTTGTTCCTGGTCCCCGAGGCCAGCTCCTCTTTTCCTATGTCAGTAAGTGCTCTCCGATATTGTGAAGGCTCATAATTTGAGCATTTTTCAGTTGGATGGATTATTTGTGTCACTATAAAATTAGCCAGTAAAAATTACAGAATTTTTATCCTTATAAAATCAAAAAACAGGCTTTGAAAGGTAGTCTCTTTTGCTTTGTAAGAATGAACGTGCATCAGAGCAATATATAGCAGCACATAAAGTGTGCTTCTCGGGTGGGCCACAAGGTGTCATGCTTCGTCTCCTTCCCTTGCAGGGCTGCTGAGCGCAGCTCCCCTTTGAGTAGCCAGCCAGTAATGCCGTTTCCCTTTCTCCCCAGTGTTCCTGACAGGCAGCGATCGGATTCCCATATACGGCATGGCGAGCCTGCAGATCGTCATCCAGTCCACAGCCAATGGGGAGGAGTACTTGCCTGTGGCCCACACTTGCTACAACCTTCTTGATCTCCCCAAATACCGCAGCAAAGAGATCCTGAGTGCGCGGCTGACGCAGGCCCTCGACAACTACGAAGGGTTTAGTTTGGCCTGAGGCTCCCCAGCTTGGTCTTTGTGCCTCAGGGTCCACATGGAGGCCTGTACAGAAAAATCATGGGGAGTGAGTTCTATTTTTTTATTGCATAAGTGGGTTGGGAATTTTGAATCCTGAACCTGGGCAATGTGTTTCTAGGGTTAACAGTAAGCAACCTTTTTGAAAAATCGGGAGTTGGGGATGGGATAAAAAATTGGCTCTTGTATGGGAGGTGTTCTATTTTTAAACCAAATTTCCTATTGTCCCTTGCACTTGTATGTTGCACTTTGTTGGATAAATGGCAGTGGACTTTCATACTTTAATTTCCTAAATGTCTCTTATCCCCAATCTTCCCTCACAATGCTTCCTTGTCCTTCTCTTCTCATTCCTCTGCAAGAATAATTTTGACTGAGCTGACCTTTCTTACCTGCACATGTAGAACAACATCTCCTTTCTCTGCAGCCTAGAAAATGCTCCTGGCTTTTTGCAGCCCTACTCTAAGGACTAAGGAGGAAAGGACTACTTCCGAAATTAACAATTCCAACAAGCTGAATCTGGGTTCATTACTTTGTCTGAATTCTTAAGAATTTATGGGAGCCTTTATGAACATATCCTGCTTTAGAAAACTTCTTGAGGGACTAGCAATCTCCCATGGCTCTGCCTATTCCTGGACCTCTTTGTAGATGTGCAGAGCAGCTTATTACAGCAGCTGAGCCTAGTTGTGTCTTGTTGCTCAGCTAAGTCCCTTTATCTCACAGGTTGCATTAAAAGTATCTTCAAGAAAAGCAGAAATAAATTTCTTGTTCCTTCCCCTATCCCATTATGTCCTCTACCACTTTGTCGTCTCCCCTTTCTCTCTTCATCCCATTCTTTGCTCCTGGACTTAATGCTCCCTTCCTCTCCTCCTAGTGGCTGCATGCAGTCTTTTCCCTTCCACTCTTCCCTAATTGTTAAGACTTAAGGACATTCTTCACCATGGAACTTTATTGCATTTGAAATGTTTGTTTACGATGGGATTTCAGGGGGTATTGTGTTTAAAGCAAATATATGTATCTTAAAAATGACAAGCTCGACCTTCATCATGGGATAAAAAAATTCTGTGTGATCAAAGAATCCATGTCAGCCTAATTTTAAATTCCTAGTCACTAGAGAAAAAACTTATTTATATAAGATGAAGTATTTATGAACCATGATACAATATCACATCTCAATGAAGGATTGCAGAGTTTTGCTTTTTCTTTTTAAAACTTATTCCAATTGCTAAATTGGTAGTTTTTCAGTCTTTATAATACAAGATTAAAAAAAAGATATACAGTTATATGAAATGTTTATTTTCTATGTGTGTGCATATAGCTCAATATTATGCAATAAATTTGGTGTTTTAACTTAAACCTATCTCTTATTGTACTTGCAGAATGGGTAGCTTGCTTTCAGTGGAAGAATTAAGTCATCTAACCAAGCGATCTAAGAGAAGGTCAAATATGATTCCCTCCACAAGAAAGTAGAACCGAGTGCAGGAGAAATGGAGAGAAAAGCAGAGGCAGGCCCCAGGGTAGGGGGAGCAGACAGCCTTAAGGATGGATGGGATTTCTGAAGGTTGTGATCGGCGAAAAGGCAATTTCCATGGAGGCATATTTAGGGACCAGCCAGGACCAATTTGAAGGGAGCATCAGAGGAAATAGAATAATATAAATAAGACTAGGGAGAAAGACAGTAGGTTTGGGGCTGAGGAACCAGGCTAAGCATTGGGGCTTGGATTGGTAGCCACAGAGGATTTGTTAAAATGTTTAGAACCTTGGGGAATGGGAAGCAGTGATATAACTACAACTTGAGCCTGGTTTTAAGAAGAAAATGTGGACGGGGTACCTTTGGAGAAATCGGAGTGGGAAGGCCTGAGCAGAAAGGCAGCAACTGAGAGCAGTGAGGATGGTGGCAGTGGAAATAGAAAAGATCCCTGCACAGGCGAAATTGAAGGTGAAACTGTAATGTAGTAATGTAATGAAAGATGCTAATTAACAGCAAACATAAAATGCAGCAAAAAGAAAAAGAAAAAGAAAAATTGGACTAAAACAATTACAGTGTATTGTTTCACCAGACTTAATAGATGGTTTAAAGGTGGTAAGGAGAACAGTAGCTTTCCATTAATAAGTTCCACTCAACAAACATTTAATAGCACACTTACTTGCTAAGTTTGAGGGACAAAAAAAGCCACATTTAATTTCTAAAGGAACAAGCCAGCTTATTTAAAATTTTTGGCCCTAAGAATCCTCATCCATGAAATAAGGAAATTGGACCAGATAATTTCTGATACCTTAGAGCTCTAAAATTCATCACCAAGAACAGTGCATACATGTAGAGACACTTAATAAACTCTATTCTAAATATTTGTTGCATGAAAGATTCCGTGGTGCTTCCAAAACACTGTGATTTTTCTAGAATATTTTCCTCTTTTCCTTTCATACTTACCACTTTGGAAGACTTTCTTTGGATAGGCATTTCTGGATTCACCTCCCTCCCCTGCAAACCTCTGGAAGTTTCTTCACTGTTTTATCTACCAATTTAATTAAATTATTTGGCAACTTTTGGTGGTTGGGATTTAATGAAAGGGTAACAGGAAATTTAGCAAGTTCTGATAGCTCCATCTAGTCCATGTGAAAGCCTTTCAGGGACTTTAATGGTTCTCTGTTAATCCTGGAGAACAGGGGTTGCCAAACTATAGCCCATGAGGTATAAAGTAAAACCTATTTTTAAAAGGGTTGAAAAACTTAAAAAGTGTATGTGACAGAGATTGTATGGCCTGCAAAGTCTGACATTTTCATATCTGGCCCTTTATAGAAAAACACTGGCCAACCCCTTTGAGACCAGACTTGCAGAGTGGGTAACCTTAGTCTTAGGAGGAACTGGGTTACAGTTTGATGTTAACTACAGAGAACAAGTATTTGGGCCTGTCACAGAAGTAAGAAAATCAAGCTTTGTCTAAAATTAACTCATAGCAAAGGATACTAAGGTTTTGGCTGTACTACTATGTTATGATTGTGTGCTGTGTGGTCTTGAGCAGGTTTCTTAACCTCTCTATACTTCATTTTCTTCCTATTAAAAATAGGGGTAGAAATAGTGCCTACCTCATGGAGTTATGAGAATTAAATGAATGAATTCACGGAAAGCACATAAAACAGTACTTAGCACATAACAAGCTCTGTAATTAACACTGTTACCCCAGTTTTTCACATGGAGAAATTGCCACGTGCATCTCCAGGGGAGACTGCACAGGAAACATCCAGGGTGGCAACATCTCCTTGGGGCCCAGATCAGGCCCTGACTTCTGTCACTGGCTTGCATCAGTGTGCTTACCTGCAGCTGGTCCTGCCTGTTGTGCACCTGCTTGCCCATGGCCCAACCCCATCACTGGTCTTCACTGCCATGTGCCCTTGGCAAGACCGAGCAGCTGTGGTAGTACACGCCAACAGCCAGGCGCCCACCCAGCTGCTGGGTGCCAAAAGGTTGGCTCCAGCCCTTGCTGTCCACCCTGGTGCCCACCTCTATGTGTCTGTCTGCAACTGGCCCCTGCCACTACATAGGCATCTGTAGCTGGTCCCTGCAGCGGTGTGTGTGCACACTACCAGCTCTGGCCTCTACTGCTGCCTCTCCTGGTCCATAGGTGCTAGATCTGGAGGTGCCACAGAGGAACCCCAATAGCCATTTTAGCCTCTGTGAACTCTCCTCAGTGCTTGTCAAGGACGGTGCAGTTGTAGATGCTGTGGATCCCAGCAATCTAAGCCAAAGAGATCACACTGCCCCCTTCCCCAGACTCATTGCCATTACATACCTCTGCACTGGGTGTCCTGCACCACTTGGCCCAGGGTCACAGAATGCTGGAGGTGGCAAGTGAGCCCTCACTTACCAAAGTCAGGCCATAAATTCCAGGGGAGGTGACTTCTTCAAGTGCAGACATACAAAGTTACAGGGATCACAAAAAATCAAGGAACTGTTTCCACCAAAAGAACACAGAAACCTCCAATAACTGGCCCCAAAGAAATGGAGGTCCATGGATTGACTGATAAAGAATTCAAAATAATTTTTTAAGAGTCTTGGGTAGCTACAAGAAAGACAAACAATTTAATGATATCTGGAAAATAATACAAGAACAAAATGAGGTGTACAACAAAGATAAAGCTTGTAGCTGAGGAACATGATAACTGAACTAAAGAAGTCAATCAATAGATTCAATATATGACTTGTTTAAGCAAAGGAAAGAAACAGTTCAAAGACAGATCAACTGAAATTATCCAGAAGAGTAAGAAGAAAATAGAAAAGAAATGCACACCTGTAGGACTTATAGGACACTATTAAGAGAAATAATGTATATATCACTGGAGAGTCACTGAAAGAAGAGAGAATGAGAAAGGGGTATAAAGCTTATTTAAAGAAATAATGGCTGAGACCTTCTCAAGCCTGGGAGAGATTTGGACATTCAAATTCATGAAACGAAGTCACTCTAAAATTTCAATCTAAAATGATCTTTTCCAAGATACATAATACAATTTTGTAAAATAAAAAAACAACAGGATTTGAAGCAGAAAAAAAATCTCATGCAAGGGAATCGCCATAAGGCTTTCAGTAGATTTCCCAGCAGAGACTTTGCAGGCCAGGAGAGTGGGATGATACATGCAAAGTACTGAAAGAAAAAAACCCTGCCAACCAGAAATGCTTTACCCAATAAAATAATAAAATTATCTTTCAGAAATGAAGTTAAGACTTTCCCTAAAAAAGGCTGAGGGAGTTTATCACCATTAGACCTGATTTATTTTTTAGAAAATGCTAGGAGTTCTTAAAGCTGAAATGAAAGGATGCTAATTAGTAACATGAAAATATACAACACACTGATTAATTGTATATAGTGAGATTCAGAATCCTTATTACTATAAATTGGTGTCTTAATCACAAATCTAGTATAAAGGTTAAAGGACAAAAATAAAAATAGCTATAGCTAAAATAATTTGTTGATGGATACATAACATAAAATGATAAATTTTGGCATCAAAACATCAAAGGAAGAATTAAAAGGGTAGAGTTTTTGCAATTGAATTTAAATTGTTACTAACATAAAATAGACTTACACTATAAGAAGTTTTATGTAAGCCTCCTGGTAACCATACAGCAAAAACCTACAGTAGAGTCACATAAGACAAGAAGGGAATCAAAGCATACTACTATGGAAAATCATCACTTCACAAGGGAAGGCAGCAACAGAGGAGGAAAAGAACAAGAGAACTATAAACAGCTGGAAAACAGTAAGGTGGCATTCTAAATATGTAGCTATCAATAAACAATGTAAATAGGTTGAATTTTCAAGACACAGCAGCTGCATGTATTTTAAAAGAAGGTCCAACTACATGCTACCTACAAGAGACTCAGTTCAGCTATAAAGGCACATATAGGCTCAGAGAGAATGGATGGAAAAAGATACTCATGCAAGTGAAAACCAGAAGAGCAGGGTCAACTATAATCATATCAGACAAAATAGACGTTAAGCCAAAAATGGTAACAAAAGACAATGTTCACTATATAATGAGAAAAGGGTCAATTTATCAAGATTTAACAACTGCAAATATATATCACCTGACATTAGAGCATCTAAATACATAAGAAATAGAAGGGAGAAATAGACAATACAACAGTAGAGGACTTCAGTGTTATACTTTAAGTAATGGATAATCCAGACAAAATCAACAAAGAAACATTGGACTTGAACAGATTTTAGACCAAATGGGCCAAACAGATATATACAGAACATGCAATCTACCAGCAAAAGAATACATATCCTTTTAAAATATGGAACATTATCCAAGACAGATTATATATGCTGGGTCACAGAACAAGTCTTAGCAAATTTAGGAAGACTAAAGTCACCATGTGTCTATACCAACCACAATGGTATGAAACTAGAAACCAGTAACAGGAAGAAAGCTGGAAAATATGCAAATTTATGGAAATCAGATAACACATTCCTCAATAAGAAATGGGTCAAAGAAGAAATCAAAAGGGAAATAAAAATCTTGAATCAACAAAAATGGAAACCACATACCAAAAATCTATGGAATACAGCAAAAGCAATTTTAAAGGAAGCTTATAGCACTGAATGTCTACATTAAAAAAAAATCTCAATATAACTTAAGCCTCAAGGAACTAGAAAGAGAACAAAGCCCAGTTAGCAGAAGGAAGGAAATAACAAAGATCAGAGCAGAAATAGAGACCAGAAAAACTATAGAAAAGATCAACAAAATAGCTGACTTTTTGAAAGATGTAAACATTAACAAACCTTTAGCTAGATTAAGAAAAAAAAAAGATGACATAACATTGTAAATGAAAGGAGAAACATTACAACTGACACCACAAAAATACAAAGGATCATAAGAGAATATTATGAACAATTTTATGCTAACAAATTGGATAGCCCAAAAGAAACTGGTAAATTTTTAGAAACACAACTTACCAAGATTGAATCATGCAGAAATAGAAAATCTGTACAGGCCAGTAATAAAGGAGATTGAATCAGTAATCAAAAACCTCCCAATATAAAAAGCTCAAGACCAGTTGGTTTCACTGGTAATTTTTACCAAAAATTTGAAGAATTTCAATCCTTCTCAAACTCTTCCAAAAAAATCAAGATGAAGGAACATCCTTAAACTCACTTTATGAAGTCAGCATTACCCTGATATCAGAGCCAGATTAGGACACTACAAAGAGAAAACTAAAGATCAGTATCTCTGATAAATACAAATGCAAAAATTCCCAACAAAATATTTGCAAGTTGAATTCAACAGGATATTAAAAGATCATACACCATGATCCAGCAGGATTTACCCCTGGAATGCAGGGATGGTTCAGTTAATGAAAACCAATAAATGTAACATACCCCATTAATAAATTAAAGATAAAAATAATATAATCATCTCAATAGATGCAGAAAAAGCATTGGACAAAATTCAACATCCTTTCATGATAAATACTCTCAACAGATAGGGAAAAGAAGGAACATACCTCAACATAATAAAAGCCATATATGATAAGCTTACAGCTAACAATATACTAAATGGGGAAAGTCTGAAAGCTTTTCTTGTAAAATCAGGACCATGTCAAGGGTGCCCCCTCTCACCCCTCACAGTACTGGAACATAGTACTAGAAGTCCTTGCCAGAGTAATAGGCAAGAAAAAGAAAAAAAGGCATCTAAATCAGAAAGGAAGAAATCTTTGCAGATGATATACTATATATAGAAAATCCTAATGACTCCACGAAAAATGTTAGAACTAATCAGTGAATTTGATGAATTTATAGGTTACAAAATCAACATACAGAAATCAACTGTTTCTATACCCCATATGCACTGTTGGTGGGGATGTAAATTGGTACAGCATTATAGGAAACAGTATGTAGGCTTCTCAACAAATTAAAAATAGAACTACCATTGATCTAGCAATCCTACTTCTGGGCATATATCCAAGGGAAATAAAAACAGTATTTTCAAGAGACACCTGCACTCTCATATTCATTGCAGCATTATTTACAATAACCAAGATATGGAAACAACCTAAGTGTGTCAACGGGTGAATGCATAAAGTTGTGTGGTATATATGTACACACATACACACACACACGTACATACAATGGACTATTATTCAGTCATGAGGAAGAAGGAAATTCTGCTATTTGCAATAACATGGATGGACCTTGACAATATTATGCTATGTGAAATACGTCAGATAGAGAAAGATAAATATTGTAGGATGTCACTTATGTGGAATCTACAAAACCAAATTCATAGAAACAGCAAGTAGAATGTTGGTTACCAGGGTCTGGGTGGGGCAAGGGGGAATGGAGAGATGTTGGTCAAAGGGTCCAACTTCAATTATAAGATGAATTAATACTGGGGATCCATGAACATAGTAATTTGTTAATAATATTTTATTATGTACTTGGTAATCATGTTATACTATGTATCAAATCAACATGTACACCTTAAACTTATACAATATTATATGTCGATCATCTGTCAATAATATTGAGAAAAATAAAAGGTCAAAAGTAGTCAAATCATAGTTAAGCACATGATAGAAGTAAAGGTAGAATGAAGGTAGGGCATATGACAGAATACCAATGTAGATTTGAGGTGAAACCCAATGAAGAGAATATTTTGTGTTGGGATGAAACATGAGAAAAAGTAAAGTGAATAAAACCAAAGCTAACATGTAGAATTTTGTCATTTCCTCTTAAAAAGAAACAAATATTGTTTGTCTCCATTTTTCTTTGGCTCTTAAAAAAAAATGGAACCAAGCAGATATTAAACCATTGTTAAGTCTTGAAAATATTTAAGAACATGATGCCCATGTTGTCTTTGACAACCTTAACTTTGCTTGTAGGCAAGGTTGCTTGAGTTAGAAGTCTTCCAGTTTGTGAGTGTCTTCATTGTTAAGAGATGCCTTTAAAAAATCAGGAAAGCAATCCTAATTACAATTGCATCAAAAAGAATAAAATACATAAGAATAAACTTAACCAAGGAGGTGATAGACCTATACTCTGAAAACTACAAGACACTCATGAGAGAAATGACAGACGACACCAATAAATGGAAATACATCCCATGCTCATGCATAGGAAGAATTAATATTGTCAAAATAGCCATCATGCCTAAAGCAATCTACAGAGTCAGTGCAATCCCTATCAACATACCAACAGCATTCTTCAACAAACTAGAACAAATAGTTCTAAAATTCATATGGAACCACAAAAGACCCTGAATAGCCAAAGCAATCCTGAGAAGGAAGAATAAAGCTGGGGGGATTATGCTCCCCAACTTCAAGCTCTACTACAAAGCCACAGTAATCAAGACAATTTGGTACTGGCACAAGAACAGACCTATAGATCAATGGAACAGAATAAGAGTCCAGATATAAACCCACAAATATATGACCAATTAATATGCGATAAAGGAGGCATGAATATACAATGGGGAAATGACAGCCTCTTCAACAACTGATATTGGCAAAACTAGACAGCTATGTGTAAGAGAATGAAACTGGATTATTGTCTGACTCCATACACAAAAGTAAACTCGAAATGGATCAAAGACCTGAATGTAAGTCATGAAACCATAAAACTCTTAGAAGAAAACATAGGCAAAAATCTCTTGAATATAAACATGAGCAAGTTTTTTCTGAACACATCTCCTTGGGCAAGGGAAACAAAAAAATGAACAAGTGGGACTGTATCAAACTAAAAAGCTTCTGTACAGCAATGGACACCATCAGTAGAACAAATAGGCATCCTATACTATGGGAGAATATACTCATAAATGACTTATCTGATGAGGGATTAACATCCAAAATATATAAAGAACTTATATGTCTCAACAGCTAAAAAAAAACAAATAACCTGATTAAAAAATGGGAGACTTTCAGGAAGATGGCGACGTGAGCGGGGCAGCAGAAACCTCCTCCCAACATTATATTTATCCATGAAAACACAGCAAATACAACTATTCCTAAAAGACCAGAATACACAGGAAAGCGCACAGCATGCAGCTACACCTGAGAGGACTCGGCACCCCACGAGGCGGGTAAGATACGGAGCTGTGACCCGGCGGGACCCGATTGCTCCACCACCCCAGCGCACCAGCAGGAGGAGAGGATTCAGAGCCGGGAGAAATAACCAGCCCCAGTGACCTGCGCCAGGAGCGCCGACACACTGCCCGGTGTAGTGGAGATTGGCGAGACAAAGGGTGTAGGGTCTGAGCTGGGAATGCGCCAGCTTGCTTGCAGCTGGCTCCGGGAAGGAAAAGAAAAAAGAAGAAAAGCACGTGCTTTTTTTCACTGGTCATAAAGAGACAGGAGCCCAGCAGAGGACCGGATCACCACAGCACACTCAGCCCAGCAGGCTGGGAGTCCTGGGGAGCTTCGGACCCCTTAGCTGGGGACTGGGAAAGGGTGGCTGCACTTAGATCTCCCACAGAGCTCAACAGCCTCCCATTCGTTCCCACCCAAGCCAGAGCTATAAAGGGCCCTGTGGAGTGGTGCGGCCACGGCTCTGGAATAGTGGAGCAACAGTGCCACCTACAGCATCCCCACAGAATCCACTCCCGGTGGGCGTTTTTGTTTTTTTTTTTAGCTGTTGTTGGTGTTTCTACTCTTTCTTTTGTTTCTTTCTCTTTTTATTTTTATTCTTATTTTTATTTATTTATTATTTATTTATTTATTTATTTTCCTTTTTAAAGTCATAAAGAGCCCAGCTGACATATGTGGCAACTACCAGCAACCAATTCTATAGCCATGAAAAGACAGAGGAATATGGTACAGACAAAGCTTCAGACCCAGACAACCCCAGAGAAGGAACCTGAAGGGATGGACATGCACAGTCTTCCTAAAAAAGAATTCAGAATAAAAGTCATAACCATGCTGACAGATCTACAGAGAAATGTGCAAGAGCTAAGGGAGGAAGTGAGGGAAGTCAGGAAAGACTATGCAGAAATCAGACAAGCCATCAACAGCCTTAACAGCAGACTGGATGAGATGCAAGAGACTGTTAATGGAATAGAAAACAGAGAACAGGAATACAGAGAAGCTGAGGCAGAGAGAGATAAAAGGATCTCTAGGAATGAAAGAATATTAAGAGAACTATGTGACCAATCCAAACGGAACAATATTCGCATTATAGGAGTACCAGAGGAAGAAGAGAGAGAAAAAGGGATAGAAAGTGTCTTTGAAGAAATAATTGCTGAAAACTTCCCCATGCTGGGGAAGGAAATAGTCTCGCAGTCCACGGAAGCCCACAGATCTCCCAACACAAGAGACCCAAGGAAGACAATACCAAGACACATAATAATTAAGATGGCAAAGGTCAAAGACAAAGACAGAGTATTAAAGACAGGTAGAGAGAGAAAAAAGATCACCTACAAAGGAAAACCCATCAGACTATCATCAGACTTCTCAACAGAAACCTTACAGGCCAGAAGAGAATGGCATGATATATTTAACATAATGAAACAGAAGGGCCTTGAACCAAGAATATTCTATCCAGGACAATTATTATTTAAATATGATGGAGGGATTAAACAATTTCCAGACAAATGAAAGTTGAGAGAGTTTGCCTCCCATAAACCACCACTACAGGATATCTTAAATGGACTGCTCTAGAGGGAAGCACCCCTAAGGCTAAAAAGATGTCACCAGAGAAAATAAAATCATAGCAAAGAAAGCAGACCATCCATATACTAACTAAAGGCAAAGAATAAAACACCTAATATATAAAGAATGGAGCAGGAAGAATAGGAAGGGAGAGATAAAGAAACACCAGACGGTGTTCATAATAACTTAACAAGAAAGTTAAGTTAGATTCTTAGATAGTAAAGAAGCAACCCTTGAACCTTTGGTAACCACGAATCTAAAGCCAGCAATGGCAATAAGTACATATCTATCAATAATCACCCTAAATGTAAATGAACCGAAAGCATCAATCAAAAGACACAGAGTAACAGAGTGCATAAAAAAGCAAGACCCATCTATATGCTGCTTACAAGAGACAACCTCAAACCCAAAGATATACACAGACTAAAAGTGAAGGGATGGAAAAAGGTATTTCATGCAAACAACAAAGAGAAAAAAGCAGGTGTTGCAGTACTTGTATCAGACAAAATAGACTTCAAAACAAAGAAAGTAGCAAGAGATAAAGAAGGACATTACATAAAGATAAAGGGGTCAGTCCAACAAGAAAATATTACCATTATAAACATATATGCACCCAACACAGGAGTGCCGACATATGTGAAACAAATGCTAACAGAATTGAAGGAAGAAATAGACAGCAATATATTCATTTTAGGAGACTTCAACACACCACTCACTCCAAAGGACAGATTAACCAGACAGAGAATAAGTAAAGACACAGAGGCACTGAACAACACACTAGAACAGATGGACCTAACAGACATCTACAGAACTCTGCACCCAAAAGCAGCAGGATACACATGCTTCTCAAGTGCACATGGAACTTTTTCCAGAATAGACCACATACTAGGCCACAAAAAGAACCTCAGTAAATTCAAAAATATTGAAATCCTACAAACCAACTTCTCAGATCACAAAGAGGTAAAACTAGAAATAATTTTTAGAAAGAAATCAAAAAGGCTCACAAATACATGGAGACAACAACATTCTCCTAATGAATCAATGGGTTAACGACCAAATCAAAACAGAAATCAAAGAATATATGGAGACTAATGACAACAACAACACAAAGCCACAACTTCTGTGGGACGCAGCAAAGGCAGTTCTAAGAGGAAAGTATATTGCAATCCAGGCCTATTTAAAGAAGAAAGAACATTCCCAAATGAACAGTCTAAAGACACAATTACTGAAATTGGAAAAAGAAGAACAAATGAGGCCCAACGTCACCAGAAGGAGAGACATAATAAAGATCAGAGAAGAAATAAATAAAATTGAGAAGAATAAAACAATAGAAAAAAATCAATGAAACCAAGAGCTGGTTCTTTGAAAAAATAAACAAAAT
>JAQQAC010002594.1:18737904-18758623 GCA_029783875.1 Phataginus tricuspis | reverse complement strand
AAAATCAATGAAACCAAGAGCTGGTTCTTTGAAAAAATAAACAAAATGATAAACCCCTAGCCAGACTCATTAAGAGAAAAAGAGAATCTACACACATAAACAATAAGAAATGAGAAAGGAAAATAACGATGGACCCCACAGAAATACAAAGAATTATAAGAGAATATTATGAGCATCTATATGCTAACAAGCTACAAAACCTAGAAGAAATGGACAACGTCTTAGAAAAATACAACCTTCCAAGACTGACCAAGCAAGAAACAGAAAAACTAAACAGACCAATCACCAGCAGTGAAATTGAGTCGGTAATCAAAAAACTACCCAAGAACAAAACCCCCGGACCTGATGGATTCACCTCTGAATTCTACCAGACATATAGTGAAGAAATAACACCCATTCTCCTTCAAGTTTTCCAAAAAAATAGAGGAGGAGGGAATATTTCCAAACTCATTCTATGAAGCCAGCATCACTCTAAAACAAAACCTGGCAAAGACCTCACCAAAAAAGAAAATTACAGACCAATATCCCTGATGAATGTAGATGCAAAAATACTCAAGATATTAGCAAACCGAATTCAAAAATACATCAAGAGGATCATACACCATGATCAAGTGGGATTCATCCCAGGGACGCAAGGAAGGTACAACATTCGAAAATCCATCAACATCATCCACCAAATCAACAAAAAGAAGAACAAAAACCACATGATCATGTCCATAGATGCTGAAAAAGCATTTGACAAAATTCAGCATCCATTCATGATTAAAACTCTCAACAAAATGGGTATAGATGGCAAGTACCTCAACATCATAAAGGCCATATATGACAAACCCACAGCTAACATCATACTTAACAGCGAGAAACTCAAAGTTTTTCATCTAAGATTGGGAACGAGACAGGGATGCCCACTCTCTCCACTGTTACTCAACATAGTATTGGAGGTCCTAGCCACGGCAATCAGACAAAACAAAGACATACAAGGCATCCAGATTGGTAAAGAAGAAGTCAAATTGTCACTATTTGCAGATGACATGATACTGTACATAAAAAAACCCTAAAGACTCCACTCCAAAACTACTAGAACTAATATCTGAATTCAGCAAAGTTGCAGGATACAAAATTAACACACAGAAATCTGTTGCTTTCCTATACACTAACGATGAACTAACAGAAAGAGAAATCAGAAAAACAATTCCATTCACAGTTGCATCAAAAAGAATAAAATACCTAGGAATAAACCTAACCAAGGAAGTGAAAGACCTGTACTCTGAAAACTACAAGACACTCCTAGGAGAAATTAAGGAAGACACTAACAAATGGAAATGCATCCCATGCTCTTGGCTAGGAAGAATAAATATTGTCAAAATGGCAATACTACCTAAAGCAATCTACAGATTGAACGCAATCCCTATCAAACTACCAACAGCTTTCTTCAATGAACTGGAACAAATAATTCTAAAATTCATATGGAACCAGAAAAGACCCCGAATAGCCAAAGCAATCCTGAGACGGAGGGATCAAACAGGGGGAATTATGCTCCCTGACTTCAAGTTCCACTACAAAGCCACAGTAATCAAGACAATTTGGTATTGGCACTAAAATAGACCCACAGACCAGTGGAACAGAATAGAAAATCCAAACATTAACCCAAACATTTCCAGTCAATTAATATTTGATAAAAGAGCTGTGGACATACAATGGAGAGATGACAGCCTCTTCAGCAGCTGGTGTTGGAAAAACTAGACAGCTACATGTAAGAGAATGAAACTGGACTACTGTCTAGCCCATACACAAAGGTAAACTCAAGGTGGATCAAAGACCTGAATATGTCATGAAACCATAAAACTCATAGAAAAAAACATAGGCAAAAATCTCTTGGACATAAACATGAGCGACTTCTTCATGAACATATCTCCCCGGGCAAGGGAAACAAAAGCAAAAATGAAAAAGTGGGACTATATCAAGCTGAAAAGCTTCTGTACAGCAAAGGACACCATCAGTAGAACAAAAAGACATACTACAGTATGTAATCATCAGAGAAATGCAGATTAAAACCACAAGGAGATATCACCTCACACCAGTGAGGATGGCCAACATCCAAAACACAAACAACAACAAATGTTGGCGAGGATGTGGAGAAAAGGGAACCCTCCTACACTGCTGGTGGGAATGCAAATTAGTTCAACCATTGTGGAAAGCAGTATGGAGGTTCCTCAAAAAACTCAAAATAGAAATACCATTCGACCCAGGAATCCCACTCCTAGGAATTTACCCTAAGAATGCAGCAGCCCAGTATCAAAAAGACGGATGCACCCCTATGTTTATTGCAGCACTATTTACAATAGCCAGGAAATGGAAGCAGCCTAAGTGTCCATCAGTAGATGAATGGATTAAGAAGATGTGGTACATATACACAATGGAATATTATTCAGCCATAAGAAGAAAATAAATCCTACCATTTGCAACAACATGGATGGAGCTAGAGGGTATTATGCTCAGTGAAATAAGCCAAGCCGAAAAAGACAAGTATCAAATGATTTCACTTATATGTGGAGTATAAGAACAAAGAAAAAAATAAAACTGAAGGAACAAAACAGCAGTAGAACCACAGAACCCAAGAATGGACTAATAGTTACCAAAGGGAAAGGGACTGGGGAGGATGGGTGGGAAGGGAGGGATAAGTGGGTAAAAGGGGCATTACGATTAGCAGACGTAATGTTGGGGGGGCACGGGGAGGACTGTACAGCTCAGAGAAGACAAGTAGTGATTCTCATCTCACTATGCTGATGGACAGTGACTGTAATGGGGTTGGTGGGGTGACCTGATGAAGGGGGTAGTTTAATTACCATAATATTGCACATGTAATTGTAGGTTAATGATACCAAAATAAATTATAAAAAAAATTTCCTTTGGTTTTTGAATAAACTCCAAAACATAAAAAGTAAAAAAAACATGGGTGGAGGACCACAGACATTTCTTCAAATACAAATGGCCAACAGGCACATGAAAAGATGCTCCACATCATTAATCATCAGGGAAGTGCATATCAAAGCCATAATGAGATATTACCTCACTAGTTAGAATGGCCACTATTCAAAATACAAGAAATAACAATGTTGGCGAGGATGCAGGGAAATGGGAACCCTCTTACACTGTTGGTGGGAATGTAAATTGGTGCAAACACTGTGGAAAGCATGGAGGTTCCTCAAAAAACTAAAATGTAGAAAATTTTCATATTGGTGGGAGGAGGACTACATTTGATCCAGTAACCCCACTTCTAGGAATTTACCCAAAGAAAACAAAATCCCTGATTAGAAAGATGCACCCATTTATTGCTCCACTATTCGCAATAGCCAAGATATATGGAAGGAACCTAAGTGTTCGTCAATAGATGAATGGATAAAGAATATGTGGTACACATGCACAATGAAATATTATTCAGCTATAAAAAGAAATCCTGCCATTTGGAACAACATGGATGGATCTAGAGTATATTAATATAGCTCAGTGAAACAAGCCAGGTGGAGAAAGACAAATACCATATGATTTCACTTATTTGTTGAATATAAAAACAAAACAAAACAGAAGGAACAAAACAGCATTAGACTCATGGACACTGAGAGGGAGTAGTGGTTACCAATGGGAAGGGCTTGCGGTTGGGGGGGGACTGTGAGGGGGATGAAGGGGCGCAATAATTTTCATTTGCAATATAAGATGGTCACGGAGACAGTAGTACAGCATGGAAAATACGGTCAATGATTCTGTTGATAGATAGTAACTGCCTAGAGGGTGTGAGGATTTGGTAACGTGGGTACTGTTGAACCACTGTGTTGTACATTTGAAACCAACAGAAGATTGTGTATCAATGATACTTCAATAAAAAGAAAAAAGAGATGCTTTTAGCATTGATAGGAGCCATTGGCAAGCTCCACCTGCTGCCTTATTTCAGGGAACAGGGTCTCCCTGAGATGAGGAGGAGCTTGTTGTGATAAGGAAGAAGAGCAAGGTCCCGGTGTTTTCAGAAAAGGTGTAAATTCTCCCCTGTAGTTTAGATCAAGGGGAGTTCTGTTAGAAGTGACATGAAGTTCTCCCATTAGAAGTGGCATGAAAGCTATCGCTGAGGCTTTCCAACCCAGCTTTTTGGTAAAAGGGATAAAACTGAGAGCAGAACCCTGTGAAGGGCACGGCATATGCTGGCTTCTGACTCGAACTCTGCATCGGGACGCTAACCCAAGCTCTGACACAGGCAGGGGCTGCTTGCTTGCTGACTGGTGCAGGCATGGGTTTGCATGGCCATCTGGAATGCCCTTTACTTCTGCAGTGAGGAACCAGGATGTGCAGCAGAATAGGCGCTATGGGAGGTGTCCAGCCCACTGTGGGCCGACTCTTTTGACCTGTATTAATAACAGCCTCGCCCACAGATCAATTAATCCAGGTTTTGATGGTCTATTTCCTTCCAAAAGTAATGGAGTATGTACTCCCGCATTATGTGTAGCATGGAGAAAATTCGTTCAGATGTCAGCTTTGTTCTGTCTTCCAGCAGTGGCTGGATGCTTGGCAGGGTGCATGATCACATGGTCTTCAGATCTTCTGAAAGCTGATTTTCCGAGGCATAATCCCAGGGGAATTGGAAACAATTTATGGTAATTACTGATTCAGCTCCCATTGGTGTTGAACTTCCTAAGAAATTTAAGTAAGAATTCAAACATACGCACACCCCCCCCCTCAGATGAAGGCAGACGCTAAACCAGATTAGCCTTTCATGGTCACCTCTGCTTTAGGGTTAGGAGAAAAAGCAAGCCAAAGAGCAGATTCAGAAATAATATTTCCCACAGTGTCACAAGAGGCCAATGCGCTGGGTAAACAGCAAGTGCCAGCTAGGTACCGGCTTGAGGTCCCAGCAGGAGTGGTGCCACTGCCGAGAGCTTCTTGTTGAAAGCGAGTCTTCCTGACCTCCATGCCTGGGTGTTCTGGGGAGCTCAGATGTTTGCGCAGCAGGCCCGAGGACTCTCAAGTTCAAGTCCTGGCAGATTGCTTGGAGAGGAGACCCAGAGTTTCTGAGTTTCCGAGCTAATGGCAGGCAGGACCTCACTGTATGAGAAAGTATCATGGAGCCAGGAGCTTGCCCTGTGGCTGGCCTGAGCAGTGGCAGCTACATCCCCCACGCCCTGCAGCTGGGAGGTGGGCAGGCGGTGGCAGGCGGGAGGAGGACTCCAGGTGCTCTCCCAGGCTCAGTCTTGCCCCCAGTTCGATGAAATTTAGTATCTAATTAGGAGCATGCCAAAAGTGGAGCAACTCTCTTCCCTAGGGTATGCTTCACTTTCTGTTGTTTAAAAATACACTGAGAGAGAAATTGCAGGATACCAAGTGACCTAGAAATCAGTTCAAAGGTTATTCTGTTCCTTCACTCCTCACAACTCAGGCATTCCCACATTGGTCTCAGCTGCAGTCTCACTTAATGCTTTTTACATGTCTGAGCAGATCTGGACCTCCCAAACATCGAGGAGTTTGCCCTGTTCCCCGAGGGAAGGAATTTAGCAAGCACAGATCTTTCTGAGAAAGCTGTACACCGGCTTTGATGCAATTTGCTTGAGGATATTAACAGTCACAGTTTTATTTCCATCCCCTAGAGAATGGACCAGCGCTCCCATAAAATCTTGCTCGCTCTGTTAATGTGGATTTGCGCTACAAGTGTGGGAGGTGTGCTCTGACTTACACAAAGCAGGGATCAGAGGGTGAGGACGGTGACGACGGGGAAATACTGTTCCTTTTTGGCCTGGTACAGTTCAATAGGTCTTGTTGGACTTCAGCAGAGAAAGAACACTTGTCTCAATCCTGGTAATATCCCACCACCATCATTCACTGAAGATGCATTGTGTGCTCACTCTGTGTTTATCCAAGTGACTTGCCATAATCTATAAGGCAGGTACTATGACGATTCACATTTTTCAGGTAAAGAAACGGAGACAAGGCGAGTAAGCAATGCCCCTAGACTGTACGGTGAGGCCGTCTGGCTGCAGCTGGCCGTAAGCTCCAAGCAGCATTTGGTCTCTGTTGGTGTTATCAAATGTGCTGGTCTCTGTCAGTTCAGGATTTGGAGTTGGTTGGATCTGTCATTTCCACAAATACCCAGGATACTGTCTGCACCCTTTACTTAGAGCCAGGTCTTCTGGAGCAGCAGCGTGGCAGCACGTGGAAGCCTGTCAGAAAGGTGGAATGCCCGTGCCCTTCCCACCACGCCCCCCACACTGTACCCAGACCCCTAGGCATTCTCAGGCATGGTCAAGTTTGAGAAGCACTGCTCTCTGCTACCAGAGAGTAAAGTATTTTTTACATTCTTCACTCCTCCCCCCCGCACCCCTGCAGCCTTTATCTATTCTTGTCCAGTAATTTTAAATTCTTTAAAAATAACATACACGCACATCACAATGTCTCAAAATACCTTACCGAGAAGTACTCAGCTGTAGAATCAGAAGCATGACAAGGATTTCTGAGCATCTCTGAATTGCTTTTGACAAATTAAAAATCCAAACATCTAAAAGACATGGGCTTCAGAATTCAGTTATTATAAATAAACAGAAAAAAAAAATCACACACACACAGGCCCAGCTGAGATACGGAGGTCCGACAGGCCTCGAGGACTCGGTTTTTGCCGCGCTTTGCCCGGGGCTCTGTTCCCTGGGGGATGCCGCCCAGCACGCAGCCGCCCTGTGGTATAAGCCTTGCTGATGGAGAAGAAACGTGCGAAGCAGGCTGTCACAGACCCGGGCTCCCGCCTAGCCCCAGCTGCCTGCCTGCCCGCCGGGTTCTAAAAATGCATTTGGGCATTTTGACTTTACTGAATACGACATTCCACTGTACTTGTTAGCCTTGATAAGCTGACCCAGCTTGGCGAGAACTCTGATATATTTTGTCTTACAAGATCCAGGATCCATTTCTAGACGAGGTAATATAAGCCGTTGAAAGGGTGGAAGGAGACTGTCACCCCCGCCCAGCCTGCCGCCCGCCCCCATCCCGCGGTCCCACGGCGCTGCGCCCCCTGCAGGATTAGGAGCGACGCCGTCCGCGGCGGAGCGGGGGCTTCAGAGCCTAGCGGCTCTCTAACGGGCTGTGGACCTGGTGCCTTCGGGCTAGCATCGCTTTCTGGTCCCTCTTACGGGCAACATCAAAATGTGATTCAAGAAAAACGGAAGGGCACTACATGCTGTCTGCTACTTCTGCCTACATTTTACTGCTTTGGACCCCGTGTTTCGAAAGTGAAATCATTCAGAGTGAGCCTCAGTTTGGGCAGAACGGCCTGAAACGGCCCCTTGTTGGCAGTATGGGACTTTGTACCCTGACAGCCCTCAGTTTGAATCCTCGTGTCAGTACTAGGACAGGGTCTCTACTCCAAGTCTTTTAAAAAAAAATTTCAGGTTTAATATATTTTTAACATTTCCTTTTGTCACTTAGAGCATATGCAACACGTGCAGTTTAAAGAACACCTGCAAGTCTCTTCTCCCCGCCAGCCCAGATGTGGGGGCCCCGCTGCACCTCGCCTGGAGGCCGGCCAGGCCCTGTGAGGAGCGCTTGGCCCAGAGCTTACCTCCCACAGCTCAATGTGCCTTTTCTCCTAGGCACACTCTTCAGTCGGTCTTGTTAGTTTTAGTGCAGTACATGGCTGATGTATTTTCTATGGTAACTTCACAGACTTTGGAAATGTACTTTAACAACTTTTTTTGTTTAGTGCCTTTGTTTCTGTATCCCTTCAGCCCCTTCCATGAATTGTTTTAAAGGCAGCTGAGTATCGAGCACAAACCCATTTTTCTACCTGCAACATTGGGCCCGCCTAACTGTACCCGGTTTGCTTCACCCTCGAGGGCCCTCCCTGGGTACAGAGCAACAAACATTCAATCCTCCTGCGGCTTCTGAGGGGCTCAAGGGAGCAGCCTGACTCCTTCCTGACAGGAAAGGTCAGACCCCACAGGCAGGTCAGTCACCTGTTCCTGATGCTGTCAAACATTTCAGAACATTCACAGTTAAAAATATTTTATTTACGTTTATACAAAATACAGTCATGTACAAAAATGTACATAACATTTTCATTGAGTTTACATTTTAAAAAAGGACAATTCCAAATACTTTCTACTTACATGCCATGTAAACATTGTTCTGGGCCCATATCATTTACTAAACTTGTATCCGCCTATAGAGATTCTCATGACCGCTTCCTTTCAGATGGAGAATCTGGTTGGACAAACTGATTTCCCAAGCCATGCACACAACCACAAGTGGCTGGATTCTAGGCAGAATGAGATTCTCTAGAGACCTAACTGCAGCTGTACAGCAATACGACGTTGTAGATGCACAGATTACATTTTGCATACACATCTGCATGACTCTAACCTATCTCGGCCTGTCCAAGTACATCTACCATGAAAGACTGCGGTGGAGGAGCACAGGTGCCCCCAGGGGCGCAATCTCTCCTCGAGGGCGGCCAGTGCGGTACCTGACACACAGATCACGCTGGCTGGGAGCCGGTCACGCTGGCCACTATGCAAAGCAGTGCCAATCTGCACAAAAGTTTGAAATATAGTTAGCCAGGTTTTTGACAAAATGTACTCTTTAGTACATTTTGAAGGGCAAGTGGGTGAAAAAAAAAGGGAATAAAAAGGAAAGCATATACTGGGTTCTGCCAAACAGAGGGGCTTCAGAAGAGACAGTGCTTCACATTTTAGTTCAGTTTTGCCCCTGCCTACTGATATAACCTAGTGGAGACTGAGAAAGAACATCAAGGTGGTGTATCTGGTGCAGAAACCACCTCTCCTTGTCTAGGGGAAGAAAACCTAGGAAGCAGGGGCAGGAAGATCCCTCTTGAAAGCAAAATAGAATTTAGACTACAACCAACTTTTCACAAAGCAGTTAATAGTTTGTGGCATTCAACTGTAAGTATATTGTCAATAGTAGTAAGGAGTTACCATTATGAAAAGCGGCATCTTCATTATCAGATTAAGAATCTCTTAAAAAGTTACTAAAGTTTAAAATTTGATTTTTCCTATAAATCTGTGATCAGTTTTGGATACTGGGTCCAATTCCGTTTACTGAGAACTGGGCAGCCCCCAAAAGAACCAACCAAACCGGCTCCATGGCCTCCCCTTTTATAAACCTAAATACTCTCTTGTAAGGAATTCCAAGCCCAAGCACATTAACAACAGCTCCCACCCTCAGGGGCTCCGAGCCTGCCGGCCTCAGGACACCGCAGTGCAATATTCACGACGCAAGCAGAGCCCCGAGAAGACATTTGTCCAGGGCTAGAAATGTGGCACCTGGGGACAGGAACACCCTGCGGCGGCTTCCCCTGCCGCCTGCAAGCGCTGCCGCAGAACGAGCCGGTGCAGCGGTGACACGGTGCTCCGAGGACAGGCATCCCCGACCCTTGGCAATGAACAGATGGCCTTTTGACTTCAAACCGGCAACCAAAGGGAAAAGATCTAATTATTAGCTCACGATGCAGTAGAGCTAGCAATTTAAAAAGAATTAGTTCTTCAGTTTGAAATTTGATTTGGTCTTTCACGGAAATATTCCCTGCATTGGAAGATCGCGGAGATGGTGCAAACTTTCTTCTACGAGCGCACGACCACCTTCAACTGTCTTCAAAGACTTCTAAGCAGGCCCTTACCCTAAACCTTGCATGTGTATGTCTGAAAAGTGAAATGCAAACTAAATGACTCAAAGATGAAATACAGTTTTGCTACCATACCTAATATAAACATCTACTTCAAGGTTTACTCTAGACCAAACCCCAAAAAAAGAAAATGCTCCTGAAAATTATGAGCCTCTGCTCTCTCCCTTATTCTTAAAATCATACCATCAAGTGAATTCGTGTTTTACCTTGATCATTGTTATTCGGTAACCCCTGACATTTACTTTGTCAGCGTGTGCTAATAAATACACACATGTTCCCAAAAGAGCAAAGGAAAAACCCCAGTCCAGAGTTCGCGGTGTGAAGCCAATTAAGACCCTGCCTCTAGGGGCTTGAGACTCCGGGCTGCAGAAATGGTTGCCGTGGAAACAAGTTTGCCTCAGCATTTCTGGCTGAGCCAGAACCTGCTGACTAACAGGTCCTCAGACAGGTTCTAGTGTAGACAGGGCTTTTCTCCCTTTAATCTGAACGGCATTCTAGGAAGTATATAGATTACTAGAGACTACCAAGGAAAACACGACATTCCAATTTATTTTACTATAACGTGGTGTTTTCTTTTATTCGATCATACAAATTTGAATGGGGATTCCTGAATAAATCTTTTATTAACTTACCTTTGGCAGAAACAACAGATTTCAAAATATTAAGTAGCTTCTCACTTATTTAGCTTTTTTTCTTTTTGAATTCTGTAGCATAGTAGTATTTTCGAAACATTACTATTAAACAGATGTGATTTAAAAGTTAACTGGTAATGATTTGATTCATATTATAGGTTATTTAAGAGAATAACTACTAAAAAGGACAGACTAGATGTGTTTCTCTTTAAAAAATACAATTTTTGGTCATGTGAATGATTCACATTCAGATTTCAAAAATAGAAAACATCCTAAAGTGCATATTTTTATTTATAATATAGCTCCTTGAAATGATAATGATCTGCAATGTAAACAGTAGAGCAAAGAATACCAAATTATATTCTCATGTACATTTACGTTTGTAGGATATGTACCATCTTTAAGTGTGTGGATTATACCAGGGCACTTCCAACACATAGCTCATGCTTCTATGATTATTTTTAAAAGCAAACTTAAAGGTATTCTTTTTCTCCAAATTCCAACTTAAACCACTTCCAACTGACAGAGAGCTGCTACCTTGCTTCGGGAATGGGAAATGCCGCTACAGATCCTACCCAACCAGACAGCGTCTCAAGAATCCAGTTTTGAAACTGACAACTGGTCAGTAGAGTTTTACATCCTTACTCTTCTTATTAAAAAAAAACAACCCCAAAATGGTACCTTTAAGAAGGCAACTCTCAAAACCTATAGGAAGGCATCTCGTCTGCTCATCTTGCAATGCTATCTTCAAAAGGTGGGGCCTGCTGAGACGCCTTCTCTTGGCAACCAAAGTGGCTGGTGTGCGGACACACGCGCCTGACCTCACAGAGCACAGAGGCGGCCTGGGGTGGACAGGCATAACCCGCATCTACTTTCCTCAGTGGAGACAGATTAAAGAGTAACACTCAGTCACACAGCGACGCCAGCACAGTGACGAGATGACTGAGTGGCATCTTCTGTGCCCTGGCTCCTCCGGGATGTCTGCTACAGACAGCTCTGTGACACAGTCTTGGGAAAAACTATAATCATAATTGGTCACAAATCATTATTTTTTTCTTTTTATACATGATCTTGAAAATAGTGTGACTTAGATTCTGCCTCGGGCTGAGCTCTGAGGGCTACATTTACCCCCTCAGTTGGGGGGGGTTTAGTGCAGGTTAGTTTAAAACAAATTCTGATAAGTACTCAGGAGGCTTAGAACACAGGCTCTTTTTCTCTCTTTTACGATATCCTCTACACTTAAGCTAAGAATCAAGCAAGACACTTCTGTTTGGCTAGAGCCAAAACGGAACCAAGCCCCACACAGGTGCCATGGTGTGCGGGCCTTCCTCAGTGTTTGACCCTAAAGTCGGAGACGGTAGTGTAGTCACATGTTCAGGAAAGAATTTTCCAGGCTCTTCACCCTGTGGCTGATTTAAAAATCAGTATTAACACAACTATTGCTCTATTCCTTCTGTCCTGTGCAGGGGATCCAGTCCTAGGCAGAGGGTAAATCTGTCAGCTGAGGGAGTCTTGAAGAAACATCGTCAAATTGATGATTGCTTTGCCATTCGGGCCAGATGCCACCTCCATCTACCTGAGAACTGATGGGGAACAACTCACACAAGCAGGGAAAGGCGAGGCCCTTTGGGAAGGTCACAAGAGTGGCGGAGGCAGCAAATAGGGCTCCAGTGCAGGTCTCCCCGACCGGGTCCTAAGAGGACAGGGGCCTGCGCAGCAGGTGGGCTCCACAGAGTGATGCCCTGAGCTTGTTTTTAATCACAGTTAGACAGAGAATGGTCTCATGTTTCTCAGTTATCCGGGGCAGAACACTGTATATTCTCTGTAGACGAGTGTGTCTCAATGTAGTGATTCATCTGTGCTAGTGTTAGAGAGCTTCCACTACGGTGCCTGTGGGTGCCTGCGGGAATCGACTTTCCCTTCCAAAACGCCTGTATCAGGGCAACGTGCCGTCTTCCGTCTAGGCACTCTCTAAGGCAGGCTGCGCAAACTGGAGCCCTCCCAGTGGCCTGGAGGCAGAAGGGTTACAGGCTCTGCAGGTCCAGCTCCAAGGCTGCTGCCTCCCAGCTTCTGAAGAGCTGCTATTCACCGGGGAGGCAGGCGGCAGTTCCCTCTGCATTCCCAGCCCCCTGTGCTTGGGCTGAGCTGTCCCCTTACATGGACTTGGAATCAGTGTCTCTCTTGCTGATGAGCACCTCCAAAAGTCTCAGTTTCGCTTTTATGTGCTTGTATTCATTGTATTCTTCTGCCATAGGAGTGCGGTCTTCCTTCTGGACAGTTCTAATGGAAACAAAGGGAAAGGGCTGAGTGTCATTTGCTGTCTCCCCCAGATGATGCTGTTCATCAGGTGAATTATCCCCACGTAGAAACTTTGCAGTTTATTAACCCGTAGAATCAGCGTTGCCAAGTGCCACTTGGCATCAAGGCTGGAGCTGGGCTAGACAAGCAGAGAAAGACAGCTTCCCCCACACAGTACCATGCGATGGAGTTTTTATAGCTAATCTGGCATCTTGTAGAATGATATGAAGGACTAAGAAATGTAGAAATTTTCTCTCTGCTGCTGGTATGTATGAATTCACATTATGAGTCTCCATACACTGAAATCCTTTATTTTTATTTAATCCTTTCTTTCTCACTTTTATATATTCAGCTAATGAACCATTAAATTCCTAATTAGCAGTTGGTATACCCATAATTTACAGGTTTTAAAATACAGTTAATACTCCTTGTTATTATAAAATTAGTCTTGGAATTTTGAAGTCAGATCATATATTACTAATAAGTCTTTACAGTTTACTGAGTAATTTTATGCACATACTTTTTATATGCACAAGTGTTGAGAGCTTATTACTGGTCAAGCACTGTTCTAAGTGCTGTTTCCATGATCTAATATAACCCTCACAGGAACCGGAAGAAACAGTGCTACTGTCCACATTGCAACCACTGTGCAGTGCAGTCCTGCTTCTCATGTCAGTGTGAAAGGCACGTGTCAAATATTCAAACACTAGGCGTCCTTTTCTTATTAAAGAGCAAATATGGGAGAGGGGATAGCATAGGCTTATTTATTTAATTTTGTTCAATGAACTAAAAATAAACTGGTTCTATTCGTGCCCTGCCTTGTTCGAGGAAAGAATTCTAGATGGCTTCTCAGGCAAGGGCAGTGCAGGGACAGGGCATCTGACACCCAGCCTGCCCCCAGCCCTTGAGGGGTTCTGCTCTTCTCAGATAGGAAATGATGGAACCAGATTTAATGATATTTAAAGTCCCTCAGAGTTCTACACTTGTATGATGAATATTAATTCCCATTAATTATACCTTCTTAAAACTTATGAAGGTATATAATTACATATATGCTCCTCATGTACAGGATATGTGGGCATAAAGTGATTATGATTATATGGAAAAGAAGATAAATAGACAAACCACAAATATGCTTAGAAAGAAAACTGGGATGAAACACATCTAAACTCTAATATTGGCTCATCTGTATTTTCTAAATATCAATAATGCATGGAGAAAGAAAAGTAAATATTTAGGTGTAAAAATTCTCAAACCTTGAGAAAGTCATTACAGGACAGATCCAAATCAGAGAGCCTAAAAATAAATTTATACAGTAATTGAAATAAACTGTAATGTAACACATTTTAAATGCTGAAGCTAGATTTTATGGTGTTTTAATTTCCCAATACTTTTGAGAAGTATGAAAGAGGACTTCAAGGAGCTAGACTTACACTGTCTAAATTATTTGGATTAAAATAAAGTCATTTTAGAATAGTAAAAATTGACTGCGATATAAGAGATGCAAATCTATTCGCTGTTCTCTCCTGGCCACCCGCTGCGGCTCAGGCAGGGCATTCTGGGCAGACACTTGCAGCCAGGGCCGACTACTCCTCAGCATCATGTCACCTGAGGCGATAACATTCTGAGTTGAAGCTCACTGTGTTAAAGGTCACCCACCCATTAGGTGGACTTACTGCTTCTTGTATATTTTTCAAAGTTGACAACTATCACCTTTGCTTTTAAAATGAGCTTAAATACCAGCAAGATTCTGAGTCCTCTTTTCCTGCTTTCTCCTTCGAGCTTATTATACAGACAAAATAACAACAAAAACTAGTGCTGGCAACTAGAAACAGCTTCAAGGTGCTTCTTTTAGATGAGAACTGGTGTTAGCGGACCGGGCACGAGCCTCGGATTCTGCCCCAGGCGCCCCCCTTCCTGAAGGGCCACACAAGCCTCACCACCTCCCAGTAGACTCCCAAGGGGCCCTGGGCGCACAGCCCAGGAGTTGGCACAGGAGGGCAGGGCGCACAGTGCTCCCCCCTCTGGTGGCGCTGCACAGACCCGACAGCAAAGAAAGAGGCACGTGTGCGCGGGGCGGGGAAGGAAAACGCCGGCAATACCTTCCATTTTGTCTGAAAAAATTGTCTTCAAAATCACGCAGTTTCTTTCGAATCCTTTTCTTTTCTTCTCTCATTTCCTGAAGATGTTCCAATAGTTCTGGTCTGAAAGAGGCAGAAAAATTTCAAGGAAATTGAGTTAAATAGGAATTGTTACAAACGTTGTGGATGTGCAATCCCCAGGGGCCGTGGAGGGAGAGGGAAGCGTGTCAGTGCAGCGCTGCCGAGGGAGCCGCGGGTCCGCGGGAACCGGTGTTTCCCATCTCCTGGAAGCCAGGCTGACATGGGCGCGGCCCTGGGGCTCTTGCAGGGCGTCTGCTGCTTATGGGCTCTCAGCGCGTGTAAAATCCCATGGCGCTCCATCACGTTCTGTTTTGAAATACAGAGATGACACCTGTGCTCGGAGCGTGTGAAATGATGAGCTGCGGAGCGCAGAAGCGCACAATGCCGTGACAGACACTTTCCGATTACTTAAGCAAGACTTCAAATGCTCGCTTGAATAACACGGGATGAAGTATATAAAAACAGTGAGCCAAAAGTTTAAAAAATTTTAGTTTTATTCATACAGATGTACACCAGGTTAGCCCAGTTAAGGCACCTGTGTTTTGTCAACCAATTTATTTAAATAGGAAAGGTTAAAATAATATTTAAGAAAGTTTCATTCACCAAAACATTTCAGCCCCCCCACCAAAATCACTTACATTGAGGCAGCATGGAGATTTGAAAGCTCGGTGTCTTGGCTGCATTTCGATGGTATTTTATCATCCACTGGGGAAATAAACCCGTCAGTATCATCTTCAAATTGGTCCAGAAAGCAACGTGCACTGAAATCGGTTTTCCGAGTGATGGCGAAGTCCGGCTTTGTGCTGCTATCGTCTTCTGAGCCGTCCTCTTCTTCCTGGAGACACACAGCAACCCAATAAAAACCCGGTTGCTGTTTCTGGCATTCTTTCATCACAAGTATCTGACAATCACTTAATTATCCAGACACTACATAGTTTTTTGTCTACATTCAGTAACACATATATACATTATGGATGTAGTATTGATTAGCTATAAGTAGGTAGTAAATAACACAAACACTAAACACAGCCACTCAATGGGGAAAAAACTATAAAACCACAAAAAATTTAGTCGATAGCACAATTCACAGATGTCAAGGCTGAGGGTAGGAAGGGATACCAACATAATTTATACACTAAATCAAATCAAGCAAATGAATCTTAACAGTCTGAGCTCTGTGATAATACATAACAAAATCCATCACCAGCAATCAGTGCTCTAAGGACTGGTTCTACTACTGTGTACCGCACAGAATATTTTTTATCAAGCTATAATCATTTTCAGAAACTAAGCAATACAGAGTTGCAATTATAAAATATTCTGTGGCTGCTTGATGAACAAAATTTAAGGAAATTTTGAGAAAAGCAAGACATTTATCTTCTCATGACTGGTATTATTAAACTCCTAAGTTTTTTCAAGGAACTTCCAAGGGCCATGGCTGTTATTTTTCAGCCTCCCAGATTCTAAGAAAAGTATGATATTGTCTGTCTTGATGATGCAATCGGAGAAACAATGAAGTCAACTTGGAATTTCTTCGTGCCAATTTGCAGCTAGGTAAGTCTAACGAAGAATATCAGCATCGAGATATTTTTTAAAGAAGTAATTTACTGCCAAAACATAGAGTCAGATCAGAAGAGAATATCTTAATATCTTGAAAAATTTAAAAAGGGAGTACAGCTACATGAACAGCAAGTACAGCATCAACTGTTCTGTTCAGAGCAAGTGGCTTCAGGGCAGACAGCAAAGGACTCTCAGGAGGCGGCAGGGCGGGCGGGGCGCGCGGACCCACACTGCCTGCCTGCGGGGGGGCTTCCTTTTCTTTTTGTTGAACTATAGTTGATATACAGTGTTGGATTTTCTTACCATCAAGTTTGTTATGTTTATCATGGTGCCTCTGCAGAGAAATAATGTGAATAAACAAACAGGCAAGACAAACCAAAAAAGGACTATTGGGTAACTACAATAAAAGTACTGTTATGAAGGCATGTAGGTGAAATTGGCAAAAACGAGGTGGCTTGCCAGATTCCCTCTGCTCTGACGGCAGATCTTCAGTCTCTTTGCTTGAAAGTAAATTCCTTAGTATTGAGTTTTTTGAAATTTCAATTATGAAAAACATTTAAAAAATTACAGAATATGTGACTTAAATCAATGTTCCATGAAGTTTTAAGTAAAATTTAAATAAAATACATTTTTATTGCTCATACTATGAAATAAAATTAATAATTATTTTAAATTTAAATACTTCACAATTAGTTATCTAAAAGTTTCTCTTTTTTTGTAAGAGGAAGTAACAAGTCCCACTTGTGTAGTTTTTAGAAGAATTAATTGAGATAAGCATGTAGTGGAGTACCTGCCAGGGCAGGACCAAGCCCACAGGCACCGCGGGTCAGCCCTCTGCTCCCTCCCCCGGTCCCTGGAGGACCACCAGGTGCAGCCCCGCCCACCATCACTACCAGGGAGGCACGATTTGGGCCAGTGGGCCTGTTCACTGCCGTCCCCAGAGCTCAACCAATGCCGGCACATGGTAAGTGCTCAATAAATGTCTATTAGATAGTCTAGTAAATCAGTTTTAAAAGAAAAATACAAAATACTAGGTAGAGAGTAAGTATTAAAGCCCAAGACGGGTAGGAAATGAAGCCAGGGGTCTAGGCCTTATTAATTATATCCCAAGGTCCTGAATTAAAAAATGTGAGAATGTCTCTTACACATAGTGCGAACTCAGTGTTTTTTAAGATGAAGCTAAACAAAATGATTCTCAGTAATCTGTGGAAATCACAAGAAAAAAGAGAAAGAGCAAAACGGATGTTCAGATTATAAGACCATCAGGTTGTTGCGGAGTTTGGGTAGATTCTACAAGGAAGCAATACGTAGATGGGGCATGAACAACTGAAAAAGAATCAGTGATCTGCCATGACTAGCGCTGGTTCCTTAAAAACAATTCAGGAAAATTAACCATTTTTCCTTTTTGATGGGATTGGCATTTATCTTGGATCTCAATAAAGAGTGAGGTGAGCTGACCCAGGAAGGGAAAGATGATGGTGGAAAATGCGGAGTGATGACACAAGGTGGCAGGGCTCCGCAGGGAAGCCTACAGCGGGCTCTCCACATGACCCTGCTGTACTCAGTATTGATTCATCACTTGGACAGAGACACAAAAGGATTCATGAAATGTGTAGATTATACAAAGTGGGTAGGAATATCTGGTATGTTAGAATACAAAATCTAGACTTAATCTTTCATAAGGCTAGAAGTATGAAAAGTAATTTGAAAAATTCAAGGTTCTATAGCTGTTAGAAAAAAAAGCTGGACACATAGATGATAAGCAATCCATGGAAAAGGAAGCTGGGGATGGCACAGATCCACAGTGAGACAGGGCCACGAGCAGGGGTTCTCGGCTGGGGGGTGATTTTGCCCCTGGGAGACCTTTGGCGGTGCCGGCAGACATTTTTGGCTATCACACCTGGGGAGGGGGTGGTGGCAGTGCACACTGGCACCGAGAGAGGGGAGGCCAGCACCCGTGACAGAGTTATCAGCCCCAAATGATAACTGAGGTTGGGACACCCCAGCCCTAGAAACTCTGTAATGAACTCATAAGCCATCGGCAGTCACATGGCCACAGTCTTGCAGGACAGAAGGGCTTCCGTCACCAGGTCAAGGTTAGGACTAGTGGTGAGTCTGCTATCTTATTGGTTAAACCTCATCTAGAATAGGGTTCAGTTCTGCGTGTCAGTTTTTAAGAGGGATATAGATAAGCTGGTGTGTGTGTATAGAGCAGAACCACTAGGCTGCTGGAAGGTCTGAAACCCGTGTCACCTGAGGAATAGCAAGAACTTGGAGAAGAACATTTTTCCAGGGTGTGGGTGGGAGTAGACAGGGCAGGTGACTGTAAATATATGAAGTGCTCTCAAGGATGAAGCAGATGCTTTTTCCATGTTGTTCCAGAGAGCCAAACGAAGCCTACTAAGTAGAAAGGACTATGTTAATGATAACTATAATTTTTAATTATTTTAATTAATTTTGATAGTTCATAATTATCAAACTTATGCATTCTAAAATTATATATTATACAACTACATTGTGTTTTATATTTTAAAAAATTATAAAACTAATAATACAACATAACACAAGTTTTTAGCTATTATTGATGCTTGGCCCATGTAACGAGTGACCTTATTCTCCCCATTGCAATAAACTTCTGAAGCTTGAGGATGGAATCACTTCTAAAGGGACAGTGTTGCTATTCTGTTAGAGACTTTTAAGAGGAAATTCTTATGTTGGATGGGAGGACTGACTAGATGATCTCTAGGATTTGGGGTTGGAAGACCTAGGGATTCGGAACTTGAGCTGGGCTCTATTTCATAAGTCATAAAAACCAGGGACGGTTTTTTTTAAAAAAGCACCGAGACACAATTGTCTTAACTTCACATGTACCAAATTCTAAATTGTAGCAGAATTGCTAAGAATTAGTACAATTGGCCATTTGGAACAAAATGAGCTAAGAGACCAAAGTAATGTAATCATTGCAAAATTACCTGAAATTCTGACCATCATATGGTCACTAGAAGAGCCATGGCCAAATATACTTGTGAAAAAAATAAACCAAGCTGAGGATAAGATTTGGGAGAATGTCCTCTTTTAAAATGAGCATCATTAGTACACCTTCCATCTGTTTAATGAGGCAATTGTGAAGTGTCACGTCTTGGATGTGTTAAAGAACACGTTTTTATCTAGTCACTGTTCTATCACATGCTTCTATGAGAAACATGCTAATTTTCACATACACAATTGTCCAGATTTCGTTGATTACAGTGATTTAATTCTTGGGTGAAATTACCAGCTAGATAAAAATCTATCTTCTTTTGTCAAATCTTATTGCAAGAAAACAGCTCTAATTTTTATGGTACAATATAGTATCTATGCCTAAATTTTATGATTAGGACATTTTCATAAAACAAGTTCTATTTAAAATAACCTGAACAGTGAGCACAATTCATTGCCTACTGCCTTAAAACTGGGTATATGAAGCACCTGAGCATCCGCAGGGGCAAGAAGAGGCACCGAGTAAATGAGAGAGGAGACCTGGGAGCCTCCGCTGTCTTCCCTCAGTTGTAATGATGAGAAACAGGCAAGAAAATGGAGTTCTCAACTGGCGTCTCTCCGCCGGGGGGAGGCCCCCATAATTTGAAATGACCGTTCCTAACAATAGTAAATAAATGACCAGCCCAGCCTTGGAACTTCACAGAAATAGGACAAGTGAAATTTCCCACTTCTGCTTTGCATGTTACTCTCCCTTCCAAGTTACACAACTGCTGACAAACACTGATCTTTAAAAAAACGACTGACTTTGCCTTTTCATCTCCAGAGCCCCTGAGTAAGGCAGCCAGTTTGTTTGGTGGTCTAGGAACAAAAACATGGAAGAAGCGGATCCTAGTCCAGGCCAATTAGGTCCCCACAGAGACACACAGACCTGCGGGCACAGATTATGCCTCCCATTCTAGCAAGAGAAGCCACCCAGGACAAGGTTTATCCATATAAAATCCATACTATTCCTGGGGAAAAAATCAGAGTGCATGTCCTAGTGACTGCTGGTCATAACACTACATTCACAGATCAAGAACTGAGTTTGAAATCAGAACTGAGGCCTCACGGTGCAGGGGAAATGCACGAGGAAGGACAAGGGGCTGAACCACACCAGCAAATGTGGAGGAGACAGCGAAGATACTGTCCACAAAATGGCACTTCATTTATGTGCCGGATATAGTGTTTCTCTTAATTTGGTTTTTCTATAAGCTCAGCAAATGAGATTTCCTTAAAAAGTTACCCCAGTGAGCTAATGTAGCAAAATTTTGGAGTACAGAAAATCCATGCCCCACAAAGGGAAAAACCACTAACAAAACCAAACCACTATGAAAACAAAACAAAAATGCCTGGAAGCAAAATAAAAACAAAACAATAAAAAAAAA
>JAQQAC010002594.1:18712957-18732904 GCA_029783875.1 Phataginus tricuspis | reverse complement strand
GCAGACTGTCTTTCCAACATAGCTTTACTCCTCTTGCTTCACACCTTTATTAGTTTTCGCTTAAGTGGCAGCTCTTAATGGCTTTCCAGTGTGTGGAAATAGGGTTATTACTAAGATGCATTTTTACACAAAATCAAGACAATATAAATATCTAGATAAAGATCTGATGGGCAAAGTACCTTCCACTCTGTCTTAGCTTTTGATTAAAAGAAATCTCCACATACTGGTATCTTCCTATCCAGTTTGGTTGCTCTATTAAGTCTCAGATAATATTTCAAGGTACAGAGGGAACCCCTGCCAATAATTATCCACATTTAAGTTAGAGGCAAGGTTGGACAGAAATCCCGAAGGCCTGATTAGACAACTTCATTGGCCTGCCTTTATCTTTTGTGATGGTTTTGTCTTAGCCTCAAATAAAACATCTTTACAGAAACCTTGGTTTGGCCGCTGTGACCTGGACAGTGCAACAAAGGTGAAGGATAAAATGATTGACATTTTTAGTTTGAAGATAAAGATAAAATTAGAAACATGGAATATTAGTGGTACAAGAGCCTTATTTTTTTAATATAAAGTTAAGCACTGGAGAGGGTAATGATTTGCTCAAGGCAATGGATCTGGGTTATGAATCAGGTTTACTGATGTCTAGTCCAGTTGTCTTTCCACTCACAAACAAGCAACACAGGAAGGGAAGCAGGATCATAACACAGTGACCGAAAGACATACTCAAAATGTCACCATGTGGCATCTCCCTGTAATAGGTCTGAAAGAGAACTGTTCAGCGAGCTGCCACTATTTGTTGTACTTCTCTCTGTGACATGGTCTTCTGATGAAATCCTTACATGTTGAAAGGGATACACTTTAATAATAACTATAGGGACTTATGTGCCAGTGTGTAATGAGAGTGTTTTTATTTGTAATACATGTGCCAGTCTGTCTGCAGAGTTGTAAAGCAAACAGCCTTAGTAAAAAAATGTACTGAAGTGGAAGATAACCGTTTTGGCCTGCAATTTCACAGCTGGTGTTCTTTAAATCAAAATCTATAGACTCAGCAAAAACCCATAAGCTCTGAGCTTCTGCTCTTGTCAAAAAATAGGTTTGGAATGATAGTTTAGCTCTGGAAGTACATGTCTTTTCTTTTAAGAAGAGTGTTGCCCAAATATTATTTACAGTCCAGGGTCCATGGCAACACCACAGATCTAGTAAGAATTAAAAGTTTACTTTTTGATTTTCAAATTGGCCAGATATCAAATGAACTCTGCTTTTTCTGAGGAGGTTAGAGCATCATGTTCCAGTGAGAGGCAGAGTCTGACCTGGGACCAGGAATAAATGGTTCTGGAACTTCCTAGAGCATTTTTTCCCTGCCTTAAGAGATGCCAGAACCTGGACCCAAAAAGGTACTCTTCCGTCATATGAAGGAACAATGGAAGAAAGGGGAATAGTAAGGCAAAAACTAATATTTCCTATTCCTAATGATAAGAATACTAGAAAACATGCATTCTTTCTCCTGATCCAATCAGTTAATAAGAAGCAGGCCTCAGAGAGTAGAACATTTAATTGTAACAGAAGGGAAACTATCATACTGTGCAAACCACCCCACCTTCACCCCTCCCCAAAGCCATTCAGCCTCACTTCCTCAGTGCCAGGCATCCTACAGGTAAACGTGTGTGTGTCTGTAATGGCATGTAGTCTCCATGACAACCTCTGACAGACGTCTGCGAAGCAGACACCAGCGAGGCTCTGAGAGCTCATCTAGGCCACCCAGACCCAGAGCCTGTCACGGGGCGAGGACTGAGTGTCTGCTGATCTGAGTGTTGTCCACTGCTACAGTCCAGACAGAATGAGGGAACCTGTGCCCGGCTAAGAGCTACAAACACCCGGTGCACAACGCTGGACCAGCTGTGAGATGAAGGGTACAACACAGCCAGGAGACCTTAGGGGCCTCAGGTGAGGATGTCTTTCAAGGAGTCTATCGATGTCATAATGCGAATCCATAAAATGAAAAGAAGAAACGTTGAAGGGGGAAAACATACCAGTCCCACCTCCTTCACTGAGGCCTGCCTGGTGGTCATGAGAGACCCACGCTTAAACACTCTGCACCTACAGTGGAGAGGGGGTTACTGTCTCCTAGCAGGAGTTAGTTCTCCTCTACAAGTTCTGAATACTCCAGTGGAAAAGGACAAAGTTTCACAATATATTTGAGCTTCAGTGGATTTATGTTTGGTTCAATGCCTTTAAAAAATCCAAAACAAAACTTGGCTTGAAACATGACCATTATCCCAAAGCGCCAGTATTTTTCCACTGCAGGGACAGGCCAGCAAAATCAATCATCATAAGCTCCAGCTTTTTTTTTTTTTTTAATTTAAACCTGATAAATTCTGAACCAAAATACCATGGAGGATGCATTCTACAGGTAGTTTACTGGGCACATGCCGAGTGTCAGGTCTTGTACTAGATGCTGAGGATCAGATTCATCATTAGGCGAATGAAACCCAGAATTCCTGCCCTCACGGACTGCAGAGTCTAGTGCTTTATTCTGGAGGCTTCTTTGTTTAAAAGAGCGTATCTTAGATGAAAGGCTACCTTTGTTATATAGTTATGGCTGAGACTGGAAAACAGAACTATGAATTTTGGCTACATAAAAAGTCCTTCTGTGAACATAAGCGTCATGCTTCTTTGTACCTGCTCTTAAGACTTTGTTTCACTGTGTTCTTGGCAATCTGCTTAACGGAAGGTTACCAAGAGTAACTGACAAGGATATCTGATTACAAGTTCCTTAAGGAATAGAGCAGAAGTCTATGGTGTTAGAGTCTCCCCCAGGACTAACAACAAACATTCAATAAATGCTCTTGTTGAATCACAAGTCACCTCAAAGGCTTCCTGCTGTTACGGAAAGGCGAAGCCCCAGTCTGGATTCCTCATGCTTTTGGGTTGGGGATAGTGGCTAGAATTTCTCAACAGATAAACAGTAGATGCAACTACATGGCAGAGGGTTGAATTTGAGGGCAGATCACGCTGGTTTAACACCTTCATTTTCTGGATAAGAGTGCCTAGAGCCAGTGACAGCTGGGGACAGCCCCAGGGACTGGGAAGTCTCCCTACTCCAGGGCTCTGCTCCCTACACCCTTTCTACCACTTTCCCCTTGAAGCAGGACACTAGGGACTAGATTCTAATCGCAAACTAGTTTTTCTTTGGAACTCAAATTCCCCATCTAGTAGGCAGTGGAATTCTCTTATTGTTTTAGACTTCAGAAAGCTTAGTTTTGGTGAAAATAGAATCTAATCATCAGGGAAACTCATTTGCAAAATACTGAACATAGATCCATTTCTAAAGCCAGATAATTTACCCCGGTCTGAAAACTCAGTACATTTACATACCGGCCGTCCATGAATGCTTTCATAATATAACAGAGCTTTCTGCAGAGCTACTTTCTCACTGGCAATCTGGTCTTTAGTCATGTCCTATATAAACACAAGGGGAGAGAAAGGAAGAAGAGGGAAACATTTGTGAAATTCCAACTTCTTCAAAATTTCCTTAAGTAACACTAAAAAGAAGCCTCATACAACAGCTTATCCTAGTTCTATCCTAAGCTCCCTTAGGATTAACCATTCCTGAGCTCTTGTCAGAACTACTGACAGCACAGTGGAAATTATGAACTACTCAGACTTCCCATGCAGTGGTAAAGGCATGTTGAATTCTGAGGGAAGCAAGACTGTGAGGTGCACGGGCTTAGCTTAAGGGGCCCAGTGATGACTACAGTTACAGGCTGCAACAGTCCCAAAGGTCTGTGGATGATCCTTCACCTCAGACCTCCCGCCAAACCATCCATTAGACTGAGCGAGTTCATTCTGCAACCTGTACAACAGAGTTTCCTGCTTGCAGCTCGTAGTCAGAAACATAAGTACCTACAGTTTCAGCCCTCTGAAGTTGTTTCATCTGCTTCCCTAGACATCTAAGAGTGTCTTAGATGAAGGTGTGGGAGGTCTACAGAGGAGTCAATCTATCTCTCTTCCCACCAGGATCCAGGCGGCATGCCCTGGGTTCCTATCACATTCCCCGGAATGGTTCAGGATGAGCAGCCGGCCCAGGGCCTTCACCGAATCACCACACCTTAATGTCCTCAGGCCGGCTGCTTTCCGCCCGCTTCTCCTGGAGCTTCCTCTGGATGGACTCTAGCGAGGCTTCAACGCTGGGCTTTAGTGCCTTATCTGCCAGCTCTAGCTTCTTCTCATCTTCTTTCTCAAGTTGGGAGCCAAAGCTCTTGGGAAGTGTGTTGCTCCGCTGCCGCATCCTGGGGGCCAGGTCCTCCTCGGATATCTTTAGTTTTGACTCTAGTTGAAAAATTTGGGGGGGTGCAGATATATGAGAATTGATGTCTGCTGAAACCGAATTGTTTTTCTGTGGTGTTAGTAATGGCTTAGCCTTGTCTTTTTTTCAGAAGGTAGCTAATTAAAATATTAGTTGAAGTCCCTGGGTTATTATGTACAGCTGAGAACATGGTAACGACCTCCTGGATTATCTGGAATGTTGCCTTAACCCCAATTCTTGAGAAAGCTTTGCTATGTAATGTCCATGCTTCAGCCATGCCAACCCTTTGCTTTCTCACAAAGTGGCAGATGTCTTCCTATCCTTACTCCCATAGTATTTAAAGGCATTTACTCATCTAGCAGCTGACTGCGGGCCAACTTTTCTGTATAACTTGCTCACCTCATTTTGGGATTATTTTCATTTTGTCTTCTATTTAGTTGTTAGGAGACTCTATCTCCTATAAGAAAGCAAGCTCTTTGAGGGTCAGGGACCAAATTTTTTATATTCATCTCTGTGTCTATATGTCTTCTAAGCCACAGCAAATGAAGACGTGAATTAAACAGCTACTTCCTACATGTTGAACTGAAACCATTATCTTTATGTTAGTGATTTAAGGAAATGAAGAAATGCTGCAGAATTTGCATCGTAGTTGATCTGGGTTGCCCTGTGATTGAGACCATGGGAAGACATGGAGAAGGTGTCCCTTGAATGCTGACAGCACTGGGAAGCAGCTTTGAGGAACTAGTCTTTTCTGGGGTATTTTAGCAGTGGCACTCATCCTGAGGTGATATAATGGATTCTGTACCTGGCTTGTTTTATAGAAATCATGCCATAGGTCTAGAACTTGTCCTACCTTTCAGTTGTTTCCGGAATTTGGCAAGGTCATTTGTCCATTTCAGAACCTCTGGATTGGCTGCTTTGTCACTGTGGGAAGGCTGAGAAAAGGAAATCTAGTGTAAATGCTTTGGAATTGGGGTAGGAAAAAGAAGAACTTGATGACTGGATTATTTTAAACAGGAAGGAACAGTTGAGTCCCACTGCAATGAGAAGTTAGCCACCATCAATCAGAGCAAACTTTACAGGTGTATTTCCATTATCCTTCTTTATATCTGGTCATTTTTGATGCTTTCTAAGAATTCCTTGGAGGCAAAATGCTGAAATTTTACAATCACAGACATCGGTGAGGTCCATGGCCCCTTCTCCATTATTTGTAGGGTTCAGTCCGTCAGGGTAACAGAATAGAAGGCAGACGGCTATATGTTTTCCATGGCAACCACTACAAAAAATGCCTTTTTGTCACCCTTGTGCGAAATACTAAAAATAGAGCTGAGAGTAGAATGAGGTCAGTACTAATGAAATTTCAGAAGATTATCTTGAATTAAGTTTTGGCCAAACAAAAGACTTCATTTAATGATTTTTCTCATTCCTGCTCACTGATAAATTTACAAAATGTAGACTAAAGCATTCCATTTATTTGTAAGCATACACTTGCACAAGGAATATGCTGATACATGATGTTTGGGGTTGTCAGATTTTACTGCCTCTTTGTTTTGAGATTCCCTAGGAATTTCTCTTAATCTTTTATCACATCTCTGAGTTGTTGAGACACTGGCTTGTTGGGGGAGGGAGGGGACCCGGGGAGGAGGCACTTACTCTGTATTTCCTCTCTTCTTCAAATCTGTCTTCGAACTTTCGGATCTTCTTTTTAAGGCTCTGAATCCTCCGTGTGAGCTGGGCAGGGGTCAGATCCTCCTGCTCGCCATCATAGGACCCCAGAGAGGAGCTCCGGCGCCTGTGTGGGCACAGCTCGGGTCAGCGTCCCCAGGAGCGGCCGCTGCCTGCTGGGAGGGGCTCTGGGCACTGTGCAAGAGGGTCCTAACCTGCTGCTCTTCTCGAATAAAAGACAGTTGACTGCTGATTCATTTCGTGACCTTTCACTCGGTATGTCCCCCTATTACATAGGTCTTTCTCTAGCTCATGTATACACAATTAGGACTGAAATTTGTGCTGCCGACCTCCAAGTTAAATTTGAGCTGTGGGAGGGAGATGCTAATTAGGGAGCTGATACATGATGCTGTAGCAGGACCACAGTTCACCTGAGAAAGCACAGCAGAGCCTCTTACTAGGATAGAGATTCCCAACATGCTCTTCCACAGGCTTACAATGTAGGAAACCCTTCCTAGCCATCAGCACATTCTAATTCCTTTCTGATGTTACAGGGATGATGCATCTGCTTATCAACAGCACAAAGAAACATACCTCATGAAAGAATGGGAATTTGGGGGAGAAGGAGGCACTTCTGTGTCATCCAGGTATTGCCTACTCTGCCCGTAAGCATAGAACCGAGGAGAGAGCATGGGGTCACTGTCCTCATCCAGAAGCTGGCGAATCAGGCGCCCCGCCTGCGGCGAGAGGTGCGCTTCGTTAGAGTCCCCGTTCTCCTGCTGCCACGAGGAGAAAGCAGGGATGGGCTCTGCAAGATAATGAGGTAAGAGGTCAAAACTGTTCTTTAAAGCGCCCTTGTTCCCTAAGGGTTCTGAGTGCTTTAGGGGCACTAAATCTAGGAGGCACTGAATGGCTTCTCATCTGAGGTTGAATCACCAATCTATTGGACAGCCTTCTATCTCCATCCTCACTTGCTTTCAAAAGAGAGTTTACTAGGCTGCCCAGAGAAACAGCTTTGAGGGAAGACAGCCAACAGTGTACACTCCCAGCTTCCCCTGCAGACCCCGAGGAGACCTCTTCCATGTGAGGGCCTCATGGAGAGGAACATCAAGCGCGGCAGGGAGGGAGCTGTTGGGCATCTTGGCTACCAATCCTTCATTGAAGCAACTTAGGAAGCAAGCTTAGGAATCCCATTAATCTAGTGAGGGCCCGTTTCCTCGGGAGCTTGCACCTTCTGTTTAGGCCACTTAACCAGCTGTTTTGAGTGCTTCTGCTAGTCTGTGGGCATTAGCATGGTTAAGATGCAGGCTTTGCACTTGAAACTTCAGAAGCTGCTCAAGACTGCAGTTAAAGTAGGATGCTTACATGAATCAGTCAAAAACAAAAAGGAAAAAGAATGCCTTACAAAGGACAAATCTGTGCAAATTATTTTAGATAGTCTTTAAGAATAAAATATACTTTCATGGTGATGTCATTTTGGGAGAGAATAGGATGACATTTATTTCAATTTTCTTCAAAACCCACCTCAATATATTCTTTTCCTTATTAAAGAAAATCCTATGTAATAGGTTTAAAAGATAGGTCTCAGATGATAGAGGGTATTTCATTTGTAATAGTTTCTGCATTAAAAAAAGTTGTGCTTTAAAAACGGATTACTGTGATTTACACAAGGCCAGAATTTGGCCATGATCTTAAATTCTGGGATTCCTGGAGTTTGAATCATGTAACAACTGCTCCTTCAGCTATCAAAGTACTTACAAAACCTACAAGGTTATCTTAACCTAGTACTCAGTATTTTATTTAAAAAGATGGTATTAGAATCATAGAACACAGATCTGGTCATTTCTCTACCCTGGCTGCACATTAGCACCATATAGGGAGATATTGAACAACTACACACACACACAATCTCTCTCTCCCTCTCTCTCTCTCTTAAAAGCTTCCCGAGTGAGCCTAACTACAGTCAGGTCTGAGAACCACTGATTCAGCCCCACAGATGACAGATAAAGAAACCGAAAGCCAAAGAAGTTAAGAGCAAATACCTGATCAGTGACCAGAGTTGGGACTAGACACGAAACCTCTTGACTTTAGCACAGGGCTTTCAGTTTAGTACTTGCCAGGAGCTCCAGTAACAAGGATGACTGACATTTTCGAAGGCCCCACAGTATAGGAGGAGAGATAAGCACATTTAAAGAATTTAACCTCTTGTGGAATGAGATCCACAGGTTTGCAAATTTGAAAGAGAATCAAGTTATCTGGGAACACAGATGATAATTATATATTTTGAATAAAATGAAAGCAGTGTTAAAGATAGTTTCTTGTCCATTGAGTCTCAAAAAGTGGGAGAGAACATGCTGATAGCCACACTTGGCCAAGGCTGAAGAACAGGAGTTGTTTCACCATTTGTATTAATGCTCTCGGCTGGCTCCTCCTACACGGCAGGGATCAGATAGATACAGCAGCTCCAAACTGCTGACATAAACGTAAAAAATGGATTGAGAGAGTGAGTGGAAAGTAATGCCTACAATAATAAGAAAACTGTAGTGTTAAGTTGCAGAAAATAGAACTATTAAACGGACCAGATTGCAGCTTCTGTTTCATGATATTTCATACGACGGGAGTAATTTTATGTAAGACTATTATCAATGGAGCCAGCACAGGGAAAGGGTTGAGATGGCTCGAAGAGTAAAGCAGCAGGTGAAAAGCTCACCACGGAGTGGCACGGGGCAAAACAAGCCGGCCGCCAGCAAGGGGTTTACCGGGGACAGAGGGCAAAGACAAAGCAAGTCTGATGTTGATATTGGCATAGGTGTGCTGGCTAGTTTGGCATTTTTACTCAGCAAGACTTAGTTTGAAAAGGTGTTATCTTAGGTCTTAAAGCCCTTTACTTTGTCTGAACCTAGCAGAATATCTCTTTAAAACTTTTACAACTAGAACAACAGTAAATGTTGGCGTGGATGTGGAGAAAGGGGAACCGTCCTACACTGCTGGTGGGAATGTAAATTAGTACAACCATTGTGGAAAGCAGTATGGAGGTTCCTCAAAAAACTCAAAATAGAAATACCATTTGACCCAGGAATTCCACTCCTAGGAATGCAGGTGCCCAGTTTGAAAAAGACATATGCACCCCTATGTTTATCGCAGCACTATTTACAATCGCCAGGAAATGGAAGCAACCTAAGAGTCCACTGGTAGATGAATGGATAAAGAAGATGTAGTACATATACACAATAGAATATTATTCAGCCATAAGAAAACAAATCCTACCATTTGCAACAACATGGATGGAGCAAGAGGGTATTATGCTCAGTGAAATAAGCCAGGTGGAGAAAGATAAGTATCAAATGATTTCACTCATCTGTGGAGTATAAGAACAAAGCAAAAACTGAAGGAAGAAAACAGCAGCAGACTCACAGAACTCAAGAATGGACTAACAGTTACCAAAGGGAAAGGGACTGGGGAAGATGGGTGGGAAGGGAGGGATAAGAGGGGGAAAAGGGGCATTACGATTAGCACCCATAATGTAGCGGTGGGGGGGATACGGGGAAGGCAGTATAACACAGAGAAGACAAGTAGTGACTCTATAGCATCTTACTATGCTGATGGACAGTGACTGTAATGGGGTATGTGGTGGGGACTTGATAATAGGGAGAGTCTAGTAACCATAATATTGCTCATGTAATTGTACATTAATAATAGCAAAAAAAAATAACACAAGTATGTCCTTCCAAAAAAAATTTTTTTTTACAACTAATCTTTAAGTTTTCAACTATGTGGTCTCTGTGTACAAAGCCATTTTGCAAAAAGACTGCATGTCTGTGGCCATTAACCAAATGTGACTAGAATGTATATTGTGATCCGGAGTTAACTATAAAATACTGATCAGGGGTCAGAATTATGTTTGGTGGATGCTTTGTGGGTAACCCAGGGCTATCTGACAGATCTTTTGTAATACAGCTGTATTTTGTGGCTCCCTTTTTGACCAATCACTTCACTGACAAGAAGACCCAATGTGTCATTTTCCTAGTGTTGCCAGTGGTATATATGAAATACCCAGCTGAAGAAATTCTAGCTCATGGGTGACATTTTTGCTTAAATGATACAGTTAGTGAGGATGAAAACTGTATAACCATGACGAGTTTCAACCTTAACAAAATAAAAAGGTATGTTTCATCATTACTGCACACACACAATGTAAGTGAAGCTTCTCACGTAGGCAACATGAAATTCTTGTATGAGTTCTCTCTTTTATTCTATACAGCCTTACAAATTAAGGCTCCTATTCAAAAAAGTTATAAAATTACATGTAATACTACTTCGACATAACTAACGGATCAGCAAAGCCAACTATTCCTGTTGTTTTAGTTTGAAACGATCTAAAAATACAAAGCTATCTAATGTTTGACAGTTGACACTCCACTAGAAGAGTGAATAAGAACAGTGTAGTACATGATAGCACATGTAATTGCATTACCTGCTCAGAGAGCCAGTTTTGAGGATATATTCATTGACCTGTCCCAATTGCTAGTTTGGGAAATATATTTTAACAAGTAATTTTAGAGCAATGAGATAGACAAGGATATTGCAAGAAAATTATTCAAAGGGAAACAAAAGAGATTTGAGGATTTTAATTGGATGTTTGTCTTAAAGCACCACACAAAATAAGTGCATTTTCCTATCTAGACCAGAATTCCTTGGATACACTGATTTTGATTTTAGCCATGTGTCTTGTCACAAAGAACTCTGGAAGCAAGTATGGCATGTTTCTCTATTAAAAATTAATCCACCCAAGTCAGCTAACATCACAGCAGGCCAGAAATAATAGATAAAGCTGCATGTTTGCTACCTAAGTAATAAAAAAGAATGGGCCCTGGGAGAGTTCCAATTCAGATATTTTAGTACACATGGAAATAAAGGGAATTCACTGTTGAAAGAGAGAACATAGCTCCGAGTAATGCTAATGTGGTTGCTGGGATATAGTCCTCTGCTTAGCTGGCTGGATCCATTTACTGTACAAAACAAAATTGGATACTGAAGTGATTTAAGAAGTCTGCACAGAATTAAGGGAACTGATGTTTTCCACATCTCAATTCCAACTCTCTGCCATTTAGAATCGTTGCTCCTTGGCATGGCCTTATCCCATCTTTCAAGGAGGTTCCTCAGTGGTGCGAGGAGGTACTTGCACATCCCAGATACAGAAAGATGTGAGTCCCTCTGGGGAGGGGCTTTACTGGGGGAAATCCTCTTATTAAATTTTCCTTAGTGTTCCAGAATTTAATCTGAGAACAATAGTAGTCCTATTAAATTATTCAAATAGTCTTGCAAACTGTCAGAGTTAGAAGGAACCTTAGTAGTCAGCCTTATCCTATATCTGCTTTGCCCCTATCTGCAAATTTTATAGGCAGGCCCTCAATAGCTCCAGTTAAGTCATTAATAAATGCGTGGAACTGATAGGGCTGAGGACTTTACTAATGAGAACTCCCCGATTTGTTCCGACTTTGATCCATTATCTGCACACTTCTACACTGTCACTTAATCAATTACTAATCCGCTATGCTACCTGACAGTTTTCTACCCTTCCACACCTCTGGCAAGGCTGTCGCAAGTCCCTGTTAAGGCCCAGCAGAGGCTATGTCAAATGAACGATTTCTCTAATGCAGAGTCATAGAAGAAAGGAGGCTGGTGTGCTATGGTTAGTCCTTGGTGATCAGTGGAGGACCTAGTAATTACTGCCTCTTCTATAAGAGCCATCCGTGGTCCGTAGGGAGAAGGACTGGGCTGTGGTTTCAAAGACAGCAAACTTAGGCTGGTCTTTCCTGGAACTACGCATGGAAACATTCACTGAGGATGGTAGTAAGATCAGTTAACACTCATATAGTGCTTACTATGGGCCCACACTAGGCTGACCACTTTGCATATATTAGCTCATTTAATCCTTGCAACAAACTTACTAAGTAGATACTACTAACACTACTATTCAATATTAACTACTGTTATACCTAGTTAAAGATGGGAAAGTTGACACTGAAACAGACACATTTACTAACCTGTCCACAAGGTTGGTTAAGTAGTAGAGCCAGGATTTGAACCCAGAGTGTGCCTGGCTCTTAACCATTACGACCCACTGCCTGCCAGAATATGTAACTGGCATTGCTTAGAAAGAGGCATCTGGGTGGAAGTTGGCAGACTTTGTTACCTTTGAATCATCATTTTGCCTTTTTTTGGCCTCAGCTTTCTTATCTGTATAATAGGGGTTCAAATGGAAGATCTTTAAGGTCCCTTGCTTCATTATCATTCTTTTGGAGAATTTCTTTCCTGAATTTCTTTTGGATAAGCAGTAAGTGATATATGAAGTATTTTATGCCCTTCTAAAGATGTTCTTTTAAGCTTAATTTTACCAGGACTAATCTAATAGAGCAGCTGAGTGTCAAAACTTGAGTACTTCCACAAATGATACCCCCAAACCAACATGAATTGGCAGATTAGGAACACTCTAACTATGCAACTCTCAAGGGCTTTAAGTAACAAAGAAGAGCATCTTTGATTCATTTAATTTTGTATTCATTTAATTTTGAAGAGTGGAAACCCTAATAACAATAATGATAATAATAATGTCATGTGTACAGATCAAGAAATGTGCCCTAATATAAAGCTACACAGAGAATAAAAAGATAAAGCATGTGATACTTATCTGCCAACATGTACGATCAGACACTGACCTTACGCTGAGTCTGAGAGGCTTCTGTTCTACGTAGACTATGGAACGTATTTACCAGCTCACTTCCCTTTTTGTTTCCCCGATACAATATGCCTCAGAGGCCAGAGAACATTATTCCCACGTGGGAGTCTACACTACAGAGGGCAATACCTGCAAAGTACTTACTTAGTATGTCTCATCTGCTATTCCATAAGTTGCACGAGTGAGTGTGAACTACGGTGGGGACAGGGAACAGACAAGCAGACTTCAAGTGGGGGTTACACCACCTGGTAGCTTAGAGACTGGTGACAGAGCTGATAGATGGATATGGGCTCACACGGCTTCGGCAACTATTACTGTTGCATAGGTCTCACATTCACAGTTCAAATTAGTGCAAAGTTTATTCCTCGCTGGGGAGCCACCATTTTGTTTATGTCTTACCAAAACTATTTTAAAAAGGTCATCTTAACTATCCTTTATATAAAAATTCGTTTATTTTGCCTACTATACTTATAGCTTTTTTACTGCTATAAGGTAGCTTGGAAATTTAAAATAAATATATAATAAAAAATGGCCGCTGAAAGCAGCAGCTACGAGGTCAAAGTAGCCTTGAAATGAACCCATGTAGATTTTTAAGATATGCAAGTTCAATGACAAATGCAGTAATTAGCAAAAAAAGTTAAAGCAAGTCATTTCATAAATTATGTGGATGCTACAAACGAGCCTATCGAAACGTATTTTTCCCCCAGTAACCTTTATTTATCCATCTAGTTTCCCAATACAGAGTAAAATGTTGGCTCCTTCACATTATTATTTATTTGGAAGAATGTTCTTTACATTAAGTAAAATGAACTAGTTATAAGGAAACTCTAAGTCAGCTTTCAACCACTCTGGAGAGAATTTCATATTCGCCTCTCCAGCATGCTGGAAGAGATTACAAACTTATGATGAACCAAGATAAAAATAATCAAACTGTGTCCATTTTGGGAGGAGGAGGAAGAATCTACCTGCAATCAAACTGTGTCCATTTTGGGAGGAGGAGGAAGAATCTACCTGCTCCTTTGCTAAATATATCGCCAAGGTAGTGCGGCTAATCCGACTGCTGACCCCACATCCTAGTTTCATCTAAGGGCTCATATTAATGAGGAGGGGAGCCCACATTACTGAACCCCAAACCTAGCATTTGCCGTGGCTACTGCTTTTTAAATTTGGGTAACAGTGGCTACTGTGGTACTTTTTTGGGGGCGGGGGCATGTTGCTTTTAATGCATGAATTAAAAACACACCTAGTTATTTCAAAGTACACAAAACAGAAGAAGAACAAAACACTACCCAGGAATATATTCACCGAAATTAGAAACAAAACAAAAAACCCTGCATTTTCCCCGAGTGAATGTATCAGGAGCAGGGAAAGCCTGACAAGACCTCAGACCCTCGGCCTATTTATATGAAAAGAACTAGAACCTGTTTCTTAGATTGCAAAGAGGGAGAACCAGCATAAAAGGCAGTTTGTTTTTGCTCTGCTAAGCCCTGGGTGGGAGGAGCCTGGTGGGGTAGCTATTTTTCACCTCGTGGTCTTTTTAGACCAGCTTTTGGTCCTTCATCTGAGATCATTCCTATAATGAGTACTTTTTGGTTAAAAAAAAGGGGGTAGGGTGGAGAAGCCAAGGCAGTCTGGATGCTTTGAGAAGGACTGATTTTTCACAGTGGTGGTTCTCTGCCAAGTCACTGTGTTAAGTCATAAGCTGCTGCTCTGCAGTCAGAAGCAGCTTCTTCCCCTTTGCAGCCTTCCAACGCACACCCCGAGCCGCACAGGCGGACGGGCGCTTCTGGTGGGCACACATTGCTGGAGGCGGGAGGCAGACACATGGCTAATGAAAAAACAGCAGCCTGATATTAATGATTGTGGCAATAAGTCTTCTGGAAATACTGTTTTGACATGATGAGGACACCTTCTTTCTTCTCACGAGTAAATTTCTCATGTTTTTGCCAAAAATCTCTAAAAACACGAATCCAAAACACTGTATTGCAGGCTTTCGATAAGAAGCACTTGCGTTCGGTGTTCTCTGATGACAAAACCCTTACGTTTGCTAACCTGGCTTTTAAAAAATTCTACCCATAAAAACAAACATAGAAGCAGAGCAAACCAAAACATCTTTCTTGAAAAACGGGAAGATTTACTGAAGGAAGTAGATGGTTGGCATGTAATAGTGGGAAAATCAGCTTTACTGAGACGAAATCCTAAATGCATACCTGCTCCTCATTACTGTGCTGCTACTCCGAGGGAAAACACATCCCCCTGTCAGCACTCCCGGTGAGTGAAGAAGAAAAAGGACTGCAAGGTGACACCGTGATAAAGGGCAAGCATGTTTTCTTTCTTAGATTGCAATTCTATTTAATGACAACATTTAATGTGACACATTCCTATGCCAGAGAAAGGATTTTTGGTCATTTAGAAATGCAGTGACTTCTGCATGCCTCACTCTCACTCACCCACACATCCATGCGGTCGCAAGGCTCACATTAATGCTGATTTATATATGCTTTTCTAATATTTAATCACCCAAACATCAGCCGATCCTACCTTCCCAGCTCTTCTCATCACACAACGCAGTCAGGTCCAGCTCAGGCACTTCAGAGGCAAAGCTCTCCTGCTGGTCCCCGGCATCTTGAGTCCTTTGCAGTTTGGTGTCAGGTATGCTGGGATGCTCCTGGATCTTCATCGTGGGGCTCTGGAATAACAGCACAATGTCTCCAAATAGCTCCTGTTCACCAAAACCCAAAAATGCCTGCAGCAATTTCACTCCTTCTGGATGAAACCTCCCGAGCCACAGCTGCTCCTGTGCCCAGCACAGAAATCAGAATCACAGCCTGATGTCCCCTAGATACTAGCTGGCCACTTGCATGCAAAAAGCGACCATCCATTTGCACTCCTTTAACTTTTCTTCTGTGAGATGATTTCTGAGGGCTGCTCTTCCTGATAACTGCCGGCAGCTGCCAGTCTGGAGGATTACTGACTGGGGCAAAGAATGAGGGAAAGGAGTTTGTGCTTCCTTAAAGGAATACGGCTCTCCAGACTGTAAACAATAACAAAAGCCAGCTACTGCGGTTGCTAAGGTTGTCGAAGCAACATGGTGCCTTCTGCACACAGACTTCTTTGCCCCTTAGGTAAACAGTCCAGCGAGGCCAGGAGCAGAGGCTGAGGACACAAGTGCTCTCCTGCTGGCCCTGCAGGCTTAGATCAATTAAGTGGGGGCAAGCTGCACGTTCCCAGATTTCCTGTGGTTGTTTTCTCCCCAAGGGTGGGGAGAGCAGACTATTTATGGAGGAGCTCTGGTCTTAAAGCATTGTTGCGCAAATTCAAACACCGCCGGGGGTTGGCATCTCATCTCAGCTAGCAGTAAGGAATACGGACTCTGGGAAGGAGCCAAATCACACAGAGAGCAAGGCGTATTTTTTTTCTTTTTAAAGTAAAAAGCTGTTAACCGGCAAGTCAGCAAGTCAGCAATACATAATTTATATCTTACAAGTAACTGTCACTGGTTTTCCTACGATTCATTTACTCTGAATATTAAATACACAGCCACACTTGTTTTGCTCATTGGCAGCACCTGCACCAGACTGGGCTCGCTGGTGGATGGGAAAATATGCCCCTCAAGGTTGCTATTTTAGCTAAGTGATTGTATTTTAAAAATATTGCATTGAAATTAAATCTTTTCTTTGCCTTGCTCTGGTGGCAACTGGTAAACCTAACTTGTCACTTTCTCCTCACTCATAAAATTATAAACACAAGTGTTTACTCACAAATACATTTTTCAAGTAGCATAAATATGTACCAAAGATTTTGAGAATAACTGGAAATTTTGGCAAACATACTATCATTAAATGAAAAAACCAAATGACATCTGGAAATCATAAATGATTCCACTGACGTATGAGAAGTGCCCTTATGCTTAAAATAAAACACTACTAAGACTTCTAGCTACTTTAAACAGCTATTCAACCCAGTTTGATATCACCATGGGAGTAGACAGGGCTTTTACTATTATATTTCCACCAAATGATGCATGAGGACCCGTGTTTTCTTCACATCTGGGATAAAAGGAAGTATCACCAGTCAGGTCATGATGAGCTACTAAAGTCAGGGAAATGCCAAGTAAATCTGGGGCTTTTAGATATTTTCAAAATGCTCTTGTCTGTTGGCAAATAAAACCCCAGATTATGGATTTAAAAAATTATTTGTTCCTTTGAGCTAAATTCTCAATAGACTAGTAGGTTCAGTGATCAAATCGCTGCGTGTGTGTGTGTGTGTGAATGTTTGCAGCAAATGTTTTCTCAATAAAGATTTTTAACACCTGTTACACCTAGACACATAAAAATGGGAGGGCAGGAGGGCCGCGGTTCTGCACGCCAGCACACACGTGTACCCAAGGCACGTGTACCAGGCTGTTGGTGCTGAGCTGCCGTGGGGTGGCCGTGCGTTTGCCCACAGGCGGACCTGGGCTCCAAGGGTGACGGACATTTACTAGCTTAGTGCTCTGGCCGAGCTGCTCCAAATTCTGAGCCTCCATTTTCTAATCTTTAAAATGGCATTAAAAATGCCAATCTTGCAAACTTCCTTTGAAGATCTTAAAAAAGTATAAATGTCCTCCAGCACGGTGCCTGGAGCATAAGAAACGGAGATAGGGAAGCTGTCATTCTGTTTATTATTATTAGGCACTGTAGGGAGATGAGTAAAATGTTGCCACATAACAAAATGCTGGAGATGAGGCATATACAACCGCCAAGTCAAGGTGAACTGTGCTGCGACAAAAGGTGGAGCAGTTTTAGACAGATTATGAACAAGTATGGGAGGAAAGAGTCACTGGTGTTCTCATCATGAATCAGCAACAGCAGTTTTAATTTGGGGAAGCCAGCCTGGGTCAGAGGGGTTGAGAAGGACCCTTCACGCGAAGGAAAGAGGAGGAGGAGCCTGAGCAAAGGCAGCCTGAGAGCGGGGAAAGCTCAGTCCCAGCAAGATCTGAGGTTCGGGGTCCCAGCAAGATCAGAGGTTCAGGAGGCCGGCGCTTAGCATGGAAAGGGGGCCTGGCAGATGATGCGGGTGTCAGATAAGCAGATGCCGGACTAAGTTCAGATTTTTCCTGTAGTAGATAATGGAAAGCCATCAAACGATTTTAAAAACAGAGTAGTAACGGTGAAATGTGTGTTTTCCCAGCTATGCCTTGCGGGTGGAATGAATGCCGGTGCGAAGACCTACAGCCTAACAGCTGGGTTCTTTCTGCAGGCAGCCTGTGTCCCTTCCAACATCAGTTACTTGCACTGCTCTCCACACTGTCTGCGTCCCCTCAGGGCATTCAAGAGTTCTGCAGTGCTTGGCAGGACGCATGTCATATCCCGAAATTTCACGCATACAAATATAAGAATGCATACTTTGTATGACTGTTACATCTGAATTAGCAACCAATTTCAAAGAAAATTAAAATAAAAAATTTTCCTTTATTTTCTTTCTTCCAACTGTATGGATGTATTTATTCCTTCAACAACATGGTGCCATGCACCCACTCTGTGCTGGGCTCTGCAGGAGACATGCAAGCCCCCCGCACTGAGAGCTGACAGTGCATGGAATGGGCTCGTGTGTGCTCAGTGGAGTTAGGAAGACAGTCGATTTTGGTGTAACCCAAGAATGGACCACCTTGTGAAGCAGTGAGCTGTCCTTCATGGGGTTCAAATGAAATCTAGGAGTCAGGCAAGTGGGTGAGGGAGATTCCCACCCTGGGTAGGAGGCTGGAGTAGATTACCTCTAAGATCCTATTATTCTAACAAAGAGAATCAGGCAAGAACTTCACTAGTTTATTCAATAATAATAGAATATATATCACATACTATATACATATAATAGGGCTATTTATTACATGTCAGGTGTTAGAGATTCAAAGATAAAATTTAATTCTCATTCGAGAAATACTTTTTGAGTACCTACTCTGTGCTAGTTTTTTAGACACTGAGAAACTTCGGTGGACAAAATAATGTCTCTGTTCTAATGAATCTTACTGAAGGGGAAAGTTAATGAAAAAATACCTTAGGGAGTGACACCGAATATGGAGAAAAATAAAGGAGGGTAAGAGGGATGATGGAGGTTGGGGCCCACATCTGCTTGGATGGTCAGGGAAGGCCCTTCTGATAAGGTGACATATAAACAGAGACATGAAGAAAATGAAGGAGTGCCATCTGTAGGAAAGCATTCCAGGAAGAAGGAAAGCAAGTGCAAAGGCCCCGAGGCAGGGTCATTTTGTATATGTTTGAGGAATAGCAAAGCAGAGGGCAGTCAGGGCCACTGTAAATGGGTGTTTAGAATGTGCACCATGCCACACGTAATGGAGTATCACTTATCCTATGGTAACTCATTTAGACCTACGCTAACTTACACAAGCTTCTGAACTTTCTGGCTGATTTCCTACATAGCAGTGGAGAGGTCCCTCCCACATGACCCACATCAGCTCACACAGCCACGGACACACGTGGCACGGCAATCACTTGTTAGCCCATCCAGTGCTTGGCTCCTCCTGCTGTGCTGTGATCAGTTACTGAAGTTGCTTTTTCGCTTGCCTGCTCTGCTTGGAGGACTGATGCCCAATTTCTGTCCCTGCTGGTCTCAACCTGACATGGTCCCCTAGGCTGGGGTTGCAGAGTAGGCTGCTGGTGTGGGCCTCAGTTTATGCGCACAGGGGAGCTAGAGATGCGGCTCAGTGGTGCTGCTCAGGCCCTGTGGCAATATACCAGCATAAGAACTGCTCCTCCCTCAAATACTGGTTAGCCTCATCGGGACGAGGCACCTCTCCAGACGGTCCCACACTCTTTACTAATGCTTATCTTATAGCATGGCACACATCTACTTGCCTCGCTACTTCTCCTACTAGATCACTGACGTTAAAATGTCAAGGACATTCTCAAATACCAAAATATTTTTGGTTTCAACTTTTGTTGTTTACATGTCTTATATCTTTAGTTAAATCAGAGTTAATAATTTAATTTCAAAACTTTCAACTCAGAGATCCTTACTCTGTGATGTCAGACACAAAATCCTTGTCAAAAGGTTGCACCAATTGGAAATACACTAAATGTTCATTTTCTGAAACAAACTGAGTATTTGGTTCTTAGGAAAGACAATATGGTATGGCAGATAGGGGATGGGTTTTAGAGTCAGACACCTGAGTTTAAACACCAGCTTACTAGCTGCAAGACCTTCAGTGATGTTTGATCTTTAGCTTCTTTTTTTTTTT
>JAQQAC010002594.1:18653055-18707957 GCA_029783875.1 Phataginus tricuspis | reverse complement strand
TTTTTTTTTTCCTAAACAGAAAGAACCAAGAAATAATCCAGAGGTTTGAGAATTACAGAAAAAAAGTTATATTATACAATACAAAGCTTTGCAAAAATGAGTTGTGAAATATGAGAAAATTTAGCTGATCTCCAGGGCTAAAAGAAGTAAATAGTAACGTCCTCGACTCCCTTCCCCACCCCACTTAAAAAAGTTTGATCCCTGTGCTTAACAACGCTCCAAGATCTGAGTTTTTATAGATGTAACTGACAAAGGGCAACTTTCATTATTTTTCAATATTCCTCTCAAAGAGCTTTATCATCATTCCACTTCTCATGTTGTCCCCCACACATCTGAGACTGCTGAATGTTCATGTCTCTTTAACTAAAGCCGCATGAAAGTACAGCAGTTGAGTTGCCCCACACCTTCTGGAAATAGGAGCATGTGAAAATGTGTTACAACTGGCAACCTAATGCAACTTTTTTCAGAATGAAAACTGACAAGGGTAATAAAGATGTATGAGTACAGTAACAAAAGAACTGATTTCCAATTCCAGCTCCATCTTTTGCCTAAGGTTTAGGAAGGGAAGATTAAGAAATATATCAGTAATTCCCTCACTTCACTGAAAGGGAAAATGGAGGGTACAAGTCAAAATAATGGCTAAAATGCAGAATGCTTCTACTGTATGAGAAGTATGCTGCTGGATTAAAAGGTTCTGTAGTTTTTTAATAGTACCTGTGTTATGAGAAAGTACTGACTCAAGGCCTTCTGAAGGTTTTGAATTGTTTTATGTTCCAAACACTTCTCTAGGTGTGATAAAAGAGTAGCTCATTAAAGTTTTCATTTATTAAAGGTTAAAGTAACAAAATTCTTATAAAAACGTTTTATTGCATTAACTTTTAATTAGTCTTCTAAAGTTATTATCTTTTAAATAGGTAATTTTAAGAAATAGCAAAGAACAGATTATGACTTTAAGTATAATTTAATGAAATTGCTTGAGTTTTAATTGCTTTTTAAAGAACATCAGATAAAGCCCAGTTTATAATCCATAAAATTCTGCCTCATATAAGTCCTACTAGTAACTTTCAAAACACACAGATTTGCTGACATAATTAATTTCGACAAGTTTTGGGGGTCAGAAGGAAGTGAATTTTAAGAACCACCCTCCTTAATTACAAAAATAACCTCCTATCTATAAAGAGCAAAAGCCTTTTAAAAAATGAGCTTTAGAGTGTGGAATTTATCATCAATTCTCTCCCGGCCCCTTTCTGTTTTGGCACTGAAACCTAAGCTCAAAACCTGTCTGACTACTGAAGCACTTGAAAACACCTGGATCAAAATCAAATTTGCCTTCTAAAACTGTAAAACACTGACAAAGTCTTTACAGAGGACATTTAAAAATGCCTCCTCTCAGTATATAAACAGCTTAGTCTGAAGGCTGCATGGAACACTGCTAGTCAAAACAGATTCATTATTCTAACCTTGAGCTCTAAGAAAAGGAGAATATTTGATATAGTTTCATTAACAGGATTAATGGGGAATTTGAATTTTTTTTGTACCCTTTTGTACATTTATGTTTTACTGATTAAAACTGCATAAATAAAGCCATATTAAAAAAGAACTACTGGTACCATAAGGACGCCTACAGAAGACCTTGCAAGCTGTCCACTCAAATCCACTCTATTTTTCTTCCACAGTAACCAAGGAGCCACATGCCCTACAAAATCCATTTCCCTGCCTCTCCTGCAGTGTGACATGGCGTTGCCTGACTTTCTCCAGCAGGATTGGGAAGCGCTGTGTGTGGCTCTCAGGCCTGGCCAATAAACTGTCCCGCCAGGTACATTTCTTGATGGAGATGGAATCGTGGAATCACCAGTATGCCCCGTCAGCTACTCACTGAATATGACAGAAATGCAGGTGTCCTGGGTCCCTGAAAAGGTGCATGGAGTGAGCTCTCTACTCTTCTCCTCAGCCCTGAACTCCTGCTTTAGATCATCCCAGGAGAAAGACCTTTTACTGTGTTCAAGATACCATATTTTTGGTCTCTTTTATTATACAAGTTACCCTAACCAATATGGCAACCATTTATTCATTCTTTTTTTTTTTCACACATCTTAAAAGGGTGCAGAACTGTTCTGGGCACTGTCACAGGGACTGGTGGACCAGCAGACGCCTGGCCTTGCCATCACGGCTTCTGTGTTTCGGTCACGGCTCCACCTGTTGTTTGTTATGCTTTTTATATTACTTTGTTTCCAAGCTAGGTTTTATCTCAATACTAATGTTAAATATTAACTGACAAAACATAAATTTCAAGGCCAGCACATTCTTTTCTTACTGAATAGTAGGCAAAGGAAAGGAATCCTAGATCTGTGTAAAAACCTGGTGAGTTAAAAAAGTTAGAACAGTATCCACTTTTCTTAGATGAAAGACAGGCTGTGGTTAGAACAAGGCACAGGCCTTTGGCGTTATGTGAGGGAGGGAGTAGGGCAAAATCAGACAAGTGTCTGATGAAACGGACTTTAGGTCCAAGTTAATCACAATCCCCCCGACTTGCCCACTAGGTCCCACCCGCTCTCCTGCATCACCAGTCCTCCCTCACTACTGGCTTAATTTATACAAACACTCTGTAATGGCGCTGCCTTTTAAAAAGCCTCTTTTACTCTTGCACTGTTGCCAGCTACTGCCTTTTTCTTCACCCCTATAGAACAAAACCTATTCAAAGATTTTCCATACTTGCCGTATTCTTTTCTTCCTATTCTCTCTTGCACCCATCTAACTAAGCTTTTCCTTCCTCCCCCCACCAAAACAGGGCCCATCAAGGCAGATGTGGGTCAGCCAGATGTTATATGTAAAATTATCACTCCCTCACTTTTCCAACTTTTCTCTTCTGATTTTCTCTGGCCCTGAATCTAATAAGGCTCTTGATCCCATGTTGTACTGGAAGTTGCTGGCTGCTCCTTAAATTCTTTGGCTTCTATCTTCTCATCTGCCTATCTTTTAAGTGTTGTATGTCCCAGGACACAGTTCTGGGACCCCTTCCTTTTGGCTCTTTTCCTAGGTGTCAGCTCAAGCCTGTCTTGAGGCTTTAACTACTAGCAGTGTGCCAAACACGTCCAAACTTATTTCATCTCCCCCTTGAACTCCACGTTCATATATCCGTCTGTTTGACTTAAGCTCAACATATTTAAATGGAACTTTTGAGGTTTTTCTCTTCACTTACTCCTCCCCCAGTTTTCTCCACCTTAGGAAATGGCAACTTCATCCTGCTACCGATTACAAAAGTCCTGAGGTCCTCCCGGGCCCACCTCTTCCTTCACACCCCATACCCAACCCATCAGAAAATCCTCTTGGTTCTACACCAAAACACATCCATCTTCTGACCACTTCTTACCATCTCTACTGCTATCATCCAGGCCTAAGTTGATATTATCTCTTGCTTACATTACACCAATTATTTTGTTTTAGTTTTTGCCCTTCCCTCACTACCTTTGAACTATTATTTTTAACACAGTTGCCAGAGTGAGCCTTTCAAAAGGTATATCAGAAAAATACCTTTGTCCCTTTAATCCTCTAATGGCTCCTCATCTCCTCATCTTAAGCCAAAACTAAACACTTAAAAATGGCTACAAAGCCTTAAGAGATCAGGACCCTTGCTATGTCTCTAACCTCATCTCCTACAATGCTCCTTCCTCAACTCTGTTCTAACCACAGCAGCCTCTTACTTACCCCTAAAAGGCTAAGCCTGTGGCCCCCTCTGTCTGCATAGTCTCCCCCCAGATATCCTGATGGCTCGTCCTCCACGGCCCTGCACAAGTGCTGTCCTCAGGGACACCTGACTGGAGGACCTTGGTCTGTTCATCAGTCCTTAACCTCCCTCCATTCCTACTTTATTTATCCAGCTTCACTTCTCTGCACAGCACGTAATGCCACCTGACTACATATTTGCTTGTTTCTTATCTGTCTCTTTGAGAACTCTGCCTTCAGGAAGGAGGAGTGTGTTTGTTTTATCACCATTGTGTCCCAGCACCTAAAATAGTATTTGTCATACAGTTTATGACTGTATGATTAAAGGAACGAATACTTTTAAATCAGTGGTTCACAATGCTGGGCTTTTTCAGATTATAATTGATACTACTCAGAGAATCATTGTCACTTAGTTTTTGACAGGAGTTCTTGCTGAGCTTTACTGCATTGAAAACAAGAGTTGAAAATTTCTACATTAGGCAGATGATTGTTTTATAGTAGCGGATAAAATGGTTTGGAGAGGGGAGAGAGTGGAGGCAGGGACATCTGTGGGGTGGCTCTTTTGATATTCCAGGCTGGTAGAGTAAGAGCCTCAGATGTAAGAGCAATACAAAGGGAAAAGGGTGACATACATAATGTATTTTTAAAGGAGAGTCAATTAAATTAGCTAAATGAATGAAAAGTTGGAAGAAGGATTGGGGGTAAGAAAAGGGAAAGGACTAAAAAGATGATCTGATGAAATCAGATGTGTATCTTGAATGAAAAAGAGACCAAGGAGAAAAAGACCAGGAGTTGATTTTAACATACTGACTTTGAAACACTGTCTGAGGTGAACTGCAGAGAGCATGAATTAAACATTGATTTCGAACACATCTGTAGATAGATGACATTGGACACCATCAAAGTGCATAAACTCTCAAAAAAAATGTTGATATAAAAGAGATATGAGACAAAAATCTGGGTAACATACTTATCCAAGCATGCCTGGTGTAAGATTAACCAGCGAAGGATGCAGCAAAGAAAACAGACACTGTCATAAGGGATAAGGCGAGGTCAGCATCACAGAAGCCGAGGGAGAAAGAGTTCTGAGGAAAAGGGACAAAGTATTGAGGGCCACCAGGACTCAGGGAGCCAAGGCCCAAGCAGACGTCAGAGCGCCTGGTCACAGACGTCTCAGGAGGCCAGTTCCAACCACATGTCAGAGTGGTGACATGAAGAAAGCAGTTTCTTCAGAGAAGTGGGGTTAGAATCTGGACTACAGGGGTAGATAAGCCAGTGTGAAAAGAACTGGTACTAACCAATGCAGACTGCTCAACATGGTTGATGGTAAAATGAAGGAAACGGGCTGGATATCAGAGCAGAGAGAGCAGAAAGGAACTTAAGATACTGTTTTCAGTTTTTCTTGTTCTTTAGCACATTTTGTTACATTTAAGTCTCATAAAAAAACCACAATAAAATATTAATATCCCCATTTTACAGATGAAGTAATTGAGGCTGAATAACACGAGCACTTGCTGTAGCTGTTAAGTGATTAAGCTGGAACTGAAATTCAGGTCTGATTGCAAAACTTACACTTACTTCTTCCTTACACCTGCCTTTAATTTCAGAGGGTGTACATACATCAAATGGAAATTGTTTATGAATAAAGGAGCTACTAGACAATATTTTTGTCTATTAAGTGTAATGCTTGTTATTGAATTAGCATAATCACACAGAGAATATTTGGAAAACAGAGGATGGAGTGAAAATTCCTTCTAGTAACTAGCACCACCACAATACCCTTACACAGTCACATTTAGGTATACTTCCTCTCAGTCTTTTTTCCTAGGAATGAATATTTATGTATATGTTTATATACATACATACACAGACATGTATGAATATATATACACATACATAAGTGCATGCACTGTAGATATTGCATGACATACTGCTAATATTCAGGAAGACCATTCATAATGGAATCCAAGGTCTACCACTTATATGTGATCTTGGACAAGTTGTTTATCTCCTACACCTCATTTTCCTCATCTTGAAAATAATAACAACAACCTGACCTAATGGATTATTGGGAAGATTAAAAATAATAACATATGCAAAGCACTTGAAATGCAACTTGTCAAACATCTACCTACCTTACAAACATTTTACCTCCACAACCATAATTTTTAATCACTGCATAATATTTTATTGAATTGATGTACAAATGTTACTTATCTGGTCTCTTACTTTTGAACATTTCCATTGCTCTAATTCTCTTCACTGTCCTCTCATTTTTCTGAAAAATGTCTTTTGCTCCCATCTCTATCAAAACTGCTCTTATTAAGTGATCTTTAGCTTGCTAAGTTCAATGGTCAAACTCTCAGTCCTCCACCTGACCAGTCATCTGACTCTCTCTCCTCCTGGTATTCAGGATACCAACCTCACCTCATTTTTCTTCTATCTTGCTGGTCAGTCCTGCTTAATCTCTTCTACTGGTACCTTCCCCTCTCTGCATCCTCTGAATGTTGGTGTGCCTCAATGCTCACAGTCCCTGAGGTCACTTCTCTTTTCTGTCCACAGTCACTCCCTGGGTTAACTCTTCCAAGGTACTGGCTTTAAATATCTTCTGTCTTGCTTGCTGATGACTCTCACGTTGTATCTCATTGTATCTCTGTGAGGATAACCTCCCTAAACTCTTGCCACAGAAATCCAATTGCCTCCCTAACATCCTCTCTTAGATATCTTAACATGTCCAAAACTGCACCCACGATACTATGCCCAAAACTTTAGTTTTATCCATCTCAGTGAACTGACATCACAAATCTAGTTGCTTAAGCTGAAAGCCTGGGAGTCATCTTTTATTATTTTTTTACTACTTTCATACCCCACAGGTAATGTCAAGATATCCTGTCGATTCTACTTTCAAAACATATCCAGTATCCATAACCTCATAACTACTGTGATGCACAACTTCAGGAACAACCATTTGTGCTTTTGTCGATGTGAACACTGCCCCTGGAGTAGCGCAGTGTATAACCTACAAGGCAGTATGTGCTGGCTCTGGTATCACGTTGGTTCAAACTACCATCATTTCAAACTTAGATAGCTGCAATAGCTTCCTTCCTAAGTTGATTTCCCAGCTTCTGCCCTTGCCTGCTTACTCTCTGTTCTCCACCTAGTAGTCACACCAAATTTAAGTCAGATAGATCAACTGTTCTACCTAGAACCCTCCAATGGGTTCCCTCTCATCCAGAGTAAAAGGCAGAGTCCTTAGAATGATCTGTGAGGTCCTTCTGAATCAGCCATCCCTCTCCCATTGTCTTTCACTTTGCTCACTGTCTTCCAGACACAGTATTGGGCTTCCTTGAACATTTCAGATAAATGACTGCCTCAGGGCCTTTGCACTTGCCATTCTATCTGTATGGCTTTCTTCCTTACTTCCTTTAGGTCTTTATACTCAAATGTCAAATTCTTATAGAAGTCTTCTTAGACCACTCTATTTAAAATTCCATTTCCTATATCTTCCCAATTCTCACCCTCATTTCTGGCTTTATTTTTCTTCCTAGTAGGTATTATTATGTAATATACTTTATGATTTACTGATCTACCTTGATTACTAACTGTTCCCCTTACTAGAATGTAAACTCCAGGAGGGCAGCTATTTTGGCCTGTTTTTCTCACAGCTGGATCTGAAATATTTCCTGGCACAGAGAAGGCATATAATTATGTATAACTTTTTTTTTCTCCAGTGATATAAACAAAAGTTCAGTCAGTGCATAAAGAAGTTGAAATAAAGTGGGGAAAGTAAGGAGGGGGGTTGGGAAAAGTAAAATTATAAGGTTAAAAGTAAGTGAGAAGTTAAGATGCACAACCAAACTTTCAGAGTCCCTGGCTCTTTGCTCTGTGGTTAACCTGTGAACAGCAGATTTAAAAACTCATGGAGTGTGAGAGAGGAGACCCTAGAGAGCACCCTCACTTTACAGATGAGGAAGTTTCTCTTCTAAGTTGTGCTGGCAGGGTTTTCAATTATTCACTGCTACCAAGACAACGGTCCACCTACCTTACTTACATTATGGAAAATGGGTTGTGGAAATTGGCAACTCAGGTGGGGGCAAACCCTCTCACAGAGAAAAGACCACAGTGGAATTAGACTCTCCCATGCAGATGCTTTTTTTTTACAAAAACTGTGTCCATAGTTTATCAATCAAGCACATAAGCTAAGGAATGACTGTACTTTCCTACTTTTTAAGCTCTAAACACTTAGCTAATTTAAGACGCTATTCCTGGTGGAAAAAAAAAATTATTGATGGGTTAAGTTCATGTAAAAAGGGATTCAAAAAGAGAAGTACATTCTTTTCAAAGAAGTCAGACTTTAAGTCATGGTAATTCTCTTGGCAGATAAATCATGGGCCAGATAAAGAGCTAATAAAGTTAGCGTCATTTATTTTATTAAAAAATTCACTTTTCCCCCAAATTAGAATTAAGTTAACATTATTAAAAAAACCATTAATGTGCAATGGTTCCAAAGCTTACACTCTTTATTTTGAGAACTACATCTGACATGGGTCTGAGGGAGATGACGGCCTCTGTCTGTTTAGCTAATCAGTTTGCTTCTAGCAACAGAGCAGGAAGGCATTTTTGGAGGACAAAAAATTGAGAAAACATATTTTCCCCTAGATTTGCATTTATGTATATTTTATTTGGGGAAAACTTGGACTCTCCTCTAAACATATGCAGAAATTGACAATGGGAAAATAGGTTGCCTAGAAGTTTTGCTAAATGTATGGAACTAAAACCTGGTCAGAGATGAAGGAGATCAGAGGATTTACACAACGAACAGTAAGAATGGATATAATCTATTTTTATTAGGGACTCCGGTTATATTATAAAATTTATCTTCAGTTTTTTTTTTGTTAATTTTTAACAAAAAAACTGAAGGGAATTAGAAGACAAACTTTGTTTCTCACTTTTCAGAGAAACTGAGACATATGTGAAAACTTGTGATGTATATTAATAGTTAAGCTGAATAAATATTATTGACTAAAATCACTTGTAACAACTTATATACAAATTAATGATCCAGGGCTCTGGTCTGGGGTAACTATGTAAGAGATTAATGTTTTTGTTTCTGATTAAATTGGAAGAAAATACTTAATAGAGTATAAATTTGAAACTAAATTTCTGAACACAAAGAGATTTCTGAACAGAGATAGTTGGTTCTCTTTCCCTATGTGTTTTTTTTCTACCCTGCTTTAATTTCAGTTGTTAATTTTTTTTTACATATTCATATAGACAAGGACAAACAGAATGGGGGAATATAAGGACAAATGCTTTATTGACAATTTAATTCCAAAAATAAAAATTGTAAATGCTCAAAAGAATGAGATAAAAATGAGACCAATTTGAATAACATAGAAATCAAAGTGGGTGCTGTCTCTGGGTTCTTTTGACAGAATGTAGTCCTGGTTTTGATTTTGCATTTGTTAAAAAGAAACCAAGTGTGTATATAAGGTCTAAGGTCTTTTTCAGAGCTCATATAATTCTAGGAAAGTCAAGATTGAAATTATTTTTACTTTTTATAAAGCAAGGAAAAGAGATGTGATATTTCTTAACTGGCTACAAGTAAAAACTGTATGGAATTACTTACCACATGACCATCTTGAATTTCATTCAGCTCAGAATGTTTGGAACTTGATTTCTGACGTTTAGGTTTGCCCCTTTCTTCAATATAACCAGAAGAATTTTCATGTAATTTTTCCACTTCCTGAGCATTCAAAATACAGTCATCAAGGTTGCTGAACCCAGAAGGAATATTTTCTTTGTTGATAAGACCTCTTGAATTGAAAAAAAAAATTGGCTTACTTTTATTTTAAAAGGTAAAAGGAACATTTTAATGACACTGCCACAGTATCACACTGAAGGTCAGAAGAGTTCCCCAAAATTCCAGCTTGCATTTTTGATTAAAATCTGAGCAGAGTGCCACTCCTGAGACTATCTGGTTCCAAATAAATCACATTAAAAGAGAAATTATTCCTAGAGGGAAATTAGCAAGGACTGTGTTTCTACCAGTGAACAGCGTTTGCAATTGTACCAAAAGTAATTTGTATTCAAATAGGAAGAATAGTTCAAGTTCACAAAGAAATTTCCCATTATTCACAGATTTTATACACCCACGTTAATATACACACATATAAATCTTATAAATTAACACAATGTATGGAAAAAAATATGAAGAGGAAATATAATGTCTCTTTTCTAGAATGGGACACATTGATTTTCCAAGTAATAAAGACATTTTTAACATAGTAGAAAAGCATTAATACTTAAATCTGACTGGTTAGATAATCTTAGAAATAGTATAATAAAAACTACAGAATCAAAAGCATTTTAACTGAAATATGAATTTGTTAGTTCCCTATACAAGCAGTTCCAGGATATAAGTTTCTAACTGCAGATCCTTCATTACTTAGTTTAAGAAGTAGGTATAAATGTCATAATTATAGAATTTAATTCCTTTAATGTTCTTGAACAAGTCTCAAGTATTTTAAACATTCCCTGAAGGTTTTCACAAAATTAAATTACTTAGCAAACTGTTTTTTACTATATCATGGAACAAATTAAACCATCCCTGCAGCCCCATGGTTTGATAAGGTACAAATGAATGAGCTCTTACTCTCCCGCACGGTATGACCGAGTTAGGGCACCTCCTTAAACACTAAAGCTATATTTAGAAATCAATGAACTCTAAAGAGTAAAAATGGATGACCATATTTTACTGTCAGTTCAACCATATCCAGAAATGAAAGGTAACATTAAATATTTATTCTGCAATCTAAATTCATATCCTGTCTTTGATGGGCTCTCACGGAGACCATCTAAGAATTAAATATTGAATTATGAATTAAATATTGTCATAATATTTTCAAAGTTGGTGATTTTTAACATTCCACAGTTAATTTACTCTTATTTTATAAAACTTTAAAAATGTAAAAATACATATTCAGTGAAATTACAGAAAACATTTATGTAACATTTATTAGAAATATCCTGATGAAATAATCAAAGACATAAAGAGAAGCTGACAGGGACTAACATGCCGTCACATTTACTCACGCAAACACGCCCAAACCTCTCCCCTCCCTTCTGTGGATGGCTGGATGAGTTTGGTCTCAAATTCACAATTATTTGTTTTACTATTAAAATTCTGTCTTATCACTCTTCATATTTTCCCTAACTCCTAGGGTATACATCCAATTATAGTTTTTTTAATGGAGAGGTTTTTATGTTTGAAAGCTCTTATGACTGAATTGTGTTCCCCCAAATTCATATGCTGGAGCCCTACCTCCCAGCATGACTATTGCTGGAGACACGGCCTTCAAGGAGGTAATTAAGGCTAAAAAAGGCAATAAAGGTGGGGGCTGTAATCCAGCAGAACAGGTGTCCTTATAGGAAGAAGAGCCCTAGGAGAGCATGCACACGGAGGAAAGGCCACGTGAGGACACAGTGAGAAGTCACCGTGGGCGAGCCACAGAGAGGTCTCACCAGAACTCAGCCCTGTGAGACGCTGCTCCTGGACTTCCAATGTCCAGAGCTGTGAGAAAATAAATTTCTATTGTTTAAGCCACCCAGTCTGGGGGACTTTGTTATGGTGGCCCAAGCTCACTGACACAAAAACTAAAAATTATTTTTAGACATTAAAAGACAATGTTTATTTTATAACCCTTTTGAATAGGGAATGAGTGCCTCGAATAAATCCTATCAAAATATGTGAAAATCTGACTGTGCAGTTGTGTTCATGTGGAAACCCCGTTACCTCAAAGGAAAGCCTTTGTTTTTGGGTGAATTAATGTGTCTCAGCCGCAGCACCTGAATAGTGAGGAGTGCTGGGGCATAATTCCTTCCTGCAACATTCTGACAGGTTTCAAACATATCTGACATCACTTAGATTTGACCAGAACTTAGATCCCTGTGGCCTCTCACTTTAATTATATAGATCTTATTTCTAGTTTTTTTCCCCCCCAAGTTTCCTCCTCATCCCCACAGATACACTTACTATTCTTGCAATACTGAACTATTTATTATTCCCTTCATAGAGTATGTTTTTTAAAATACTGCATTTAATATTTATTTTGCACTTTATATATTTACATAACAAAATATTTGTATAATATTCTGGTTCATTGTGCTTTGAAAGACTGAAGCCATTTTCACTTAAATGATGCTTTGTTTTGTTCTTTTAAAAAATATATTATGAAATTTTCACACATACAGAAAAGTAGGAAACTACCACAATGCACTTCTATCCCATCATACATCTATCACCAAGATTCAGCAACATTTCCATGCATCTGGCAGATGGTAAATTTTTTAACAAATGAATTAAACTGAAGTCTTTCACATAATGAACATATTCTTCAAACTTTTACATTTTTTATTGGAGCTAATAATAAAAGCCTGATAATGTTTTCTTATATGAGTTTAGACAAATAAGAAATCATCTGCACTTGAAATGAAGTATTTATTGTGTTAGTCTACCTTCTTATTTCTTAGAATATCTAAGTATTTATTTATTATTTATTATTTTTGTATCATTCATATACACTTACATGAGCAACATTATGGTCACTAGACTCCCCCCATTACCAAGTCCCCCCCACATACCCCATTACAGTCACCGTCCATCAGCGTAGTGAGATGCTACAGAATCAGTACTTGTCTTCTCTGTGCTATACTGCTTTCCCCATCTAAGTATTTCTTATTTCAAAATCTGCCATGAACGATAGTACAGACTTTATTGACTCTTTAATCTCATCTTGAAATGCAGTCATCATTGGCTTCAAGGACTTTTTTTTAACTAGTGGCAGCTCTAAGTTCTTATAGGCAAAATAATAGACAAACCTGCAATGAATTTCTATTTCCAAAACACATTTTTAACCATTCTGTAGAGTTAATAGTTTTGAAGAGAATATAGTAAAGTCTAGTTTAACCTTTATTTTTTAAGCAAAATCTAACGAAACCTTTGATAAATCAATTATTACATACCAGCACATACCAAGAAAACCATATGTGCTATAGGCTATAATAATGATTCTTGACCTTCACATAACCAATGATACCTTAGTGCATCTCCTGGGGTCACAGTTAGGAGGACTTTCATGGGGGCAAAAGCAGTGGGTCTGGAGCCTTAGAGATAAAGGTCTCGCTCAACGAAGACCTGGAGGGCTCAGAGAAGCTGTTCACAGTGTGTCAGGTTAACAGGAGGCCTCCTGGCTAGGAGGGTGAGGCCAACAAGGAGCACAACAAGGCACTTCTGAATCCAAGACGGGTACCAAGGGCGAAGACTATTTGTAAGCCCCTCGGCTATGTACAGTTTGCACCCCAAGATTCTCTCACTCAGTGTGCAGGTCCTGTTTGACCACAGTGAGTAAGCAGAATGAGTTGTCAAGGAAATGCCAGAGATGAAAACTTAAGGGAAAGGCTAGAGTTTCATGGGTCTTTAGAAGATCAGTCAGTGTCTACCATTCTCCATCTCCTTTTGTTCCCCTGACATTGAAAGTAAAATATAACCAAGATAACTTACACTAGAAGCATTCTTGGACTTGGGAAACTCTCTGTTTAAATTCTGCAGAAACGTTTCCCTATGTTTCACAGTTCTGTCCCTGGCCAGCCCCAGTTCACTTTGACTTTATGCCCCTGAGCTGGTCCCTGCCTGCAGCCGTGCGGCCACTGTCACTACCCCGGCCCAGCTTTGTCCCCCATTATGCTTCACGACTACTCCCAACCCCTGCTTGCTATCAGTTTGTCCAAACAAAGAGGGTGAAATGCACAGTGTCGTGACACACTAGGACATTTTAAAAGTGCCAAGTGTTGCTACAGACTACTTGGCAAAAAATGAAGCAGAGGATAAGAACAATGTTAAATAAATAACTTGTACTTGCTGTATAACACAGTGTAAGTGGTACAGAAATGAATCACACTCCTAAACCCTTTTTCTGAAGCTTAGTCAGTAGCTCACTTTAAACGTAAATGTCTCCTGACACCATTCCCTCCTACCCACCAGCTCCAAGATAAATGGTTTTTTTAAAAGAGTGCTGCTTCTGTCACTTTAAAAAATCAGTGGTTTTTTTAAAAAAAAAACACAAACTTTGAAACTGTTTTGTTTCTAAAATTACATTTGTTAATATAACCTTGAGGCAGCTTGATGATGTGCAGCATGGAATTTATTTATACTACTTATCTTTTGTGTCTTTAAGCAAAAAGAAGTTTCTTTTTTTCTATAAAGATTTTGTGTATGAATTCAGGTGAAAAGAATGAGGGGACTATGGTCTGGTTTAGTCTTTGACATTTAATAAGGAGTTCAAAACAACTTTTATAGAGACTAAATGCTACAGAAGATAAAAATAAACTTAAAATTTTGGGAAAAATAATATGAATATAATCAGTTATATATACATTTTTTTTCTTGACAATTTAAATCATGATTACTCAATAATATGAATGGTAATTATTCACTGTTATTTTATCAAGTCTCTTAATGGAGAATAAAGCTCCCTGTAATACTATTATTGAAATTCATTCTGGGGGATGCCTTAATATTAGTCATTATAATAATGAAGGACTCAAGCATTTCCTCTTTTAATAAGAATTAAGCTCAACCTTCCTTATATTAAAACAAATAATCAATGGTCAAAATATTATAGTGATATTCCAGTATTTAATCAGGTCAAAATACAGTAGGGGAATCTGGTGGTTCATAAACTAATCTATGTTTGTTGCCAAATGAATGTTGTATAGCAAGAAAAAAAAAATTTCTGGACAGGCATATGGCAATTTTTTTCTCCAATGGTTCAGCATACCTCTAAATAAGATATTTATGAGGAAGCCATGAAATGTAGTAAATCAGATTTCCTACAACATGTCCAGATGCAATGAAACATTTAGACAAAACTGAAATATTTATTCACTCACTATGAATTTCCAAATGTTAGCTAAGTTTAGTTAGCTAATTGAAAAGCAACTTTTAAAGTATTAACCTAAATACTCAAATGGGAGGGTCTATGTGACACAGCAACTCATTTAGGTGTATATTTTTAAAAGAAGAAGAGAAAATGCAAACAAGAAGTACTAATGCCGACTCACACATCTCTGCCATGTCGAACTTCACCCTGCTCTTTGGACTGGTGTCGTCGGTGTCTGGCAGATGTGGAAGATGCTGAGGATGCTCCAGATCCTGAGTCCTCTGAACTTGGGCCTCCAGAGCAATTAACATCAAAGAGATGCTGTTCTACAGCTGAACGGATGGTTCTTTCCAAGAGTCTGGTGAAAAAAGATCGAGTGTCAATCAAGCAATCACATTTATCAATGACTGCTTTTAAAAATATGTGCCCATAGTCTTGGAAATATTGGTATTTCCAATGGAAGAAACACTACAGCTTCATGAGCAAAAGCAGTACATGGCATTAGTCTCAAACTACTTGCACTGCATGTTAAAAACAAAACAAAACTGAACCAATTCTGCCAATTTGATAACTGTGTTTCTCATCTTTGTTAGTCCAGGATTACTGAAATGCTCACAGCAAATCTAGTTCACAGCAATTATAGGGGGCATTCAGTAAAGAAGGGTCATTTAACATAAGGCAGAATGTGGAAAGATTTTTTCCTCATAGAATAATAATGGACCTATTCTTACAAAGGCGAGTTTCCTCCAGATCTCATACCAGTGCTGCAGAGGAAGACAGTATGATTTACAAAGCAAATGATTTTATGATGCTTATTGTCTATACAGAATCCCTTTAAGATGAAATTATATAGGGGATAATCCTATTAAAAAAGAACACCTCACCAGAACAATAAGTATTCACTAACAGGAGAGCAAAATCTTTCCAAACCTCTATTCAATTAAATTGATATATATATCAGATCCTGAGTACTCTGAACTTGGGCCTCCAGAGCAATTAACATCAAAGAGATGCTGTTCTACAGCTGAACAGATGATATATATATATATATATATACACACACATATATATATATATACCCACATATATATATATAAATATAATTAAAGTTATATTCATGCAAACACCCCAATATGTATTACTGAAGATGAAAGGATAGATTTCCTTTGTTCAAACTGAGGAAAATAGGTGAGCACAGGGGCCAAAAAGAGTGCATAAGATAACTAAGGTATCATTTCTTCATAAGGATCAAAATCTTTCCATGTATCTAAACTTTTCATCATCACACTATTTAATTCTGAAAAAGCTGGCACAGATATTTCTAAACTTATACTCCTCAGAGCATGTTTTACTTCACTTGAAAAAAGAATCACATCCAAGGTCATCAATTTGTATACATTAAATGTGTGGTTTTTGCATATCAATTATACCTCAATAAAGCTGTGAAAATAAAAAAAAGAACACATGTATATTGTTTAACTGTTCATACAGAGAAATACATTTTCTTCAATAAAATGTATTTCAAAAAATTGAAGAACTTTAGATTTCCAAATGTAGTTTTATAATAGACTCATAGAAATTTCATTTAAACTACTTTAAGACAATAAGCAAGTATAGTCAAGCATTAGACCTTCTCTATTTAGAACACCACATCCCAATGATTACAACATTACCTAATGGGGGTACACAGAAATATGAGTAAATTAATATGTATATACAGACCCACTCCACTTTTTCCAACTATACAAGACATAGGAGAAGTAAAGCTTATCAGAAAACACACAGGCACAGACACATCAGTCTTGGTATAATTCTGGAATCTCTTTAAAATTCACAAAGCTAAGAGAAGTCAGTCCTGCCCTTTGATTGCTTCCTTGCCTAATGAAGAAAAAAAATAAAACCCAATTCATCCTATTAGATCCAAATTCATGCCAATTAGTGGTTCTTCTAATTCTTCTCTCTTCCTATCACATCACATCTTCCCCTCCTCTCCCACCTCAGCTCTGCTCATGGGAGATGCTGCAAAGAGGCCCACCTGAGCCCCAGCAAAGAAGAAAGATGGGTGCAATGGAAAGTCTTTGGGCAAGGAACTATTCACAAATATATATATTTAATTAGTGCCTGATATATGCCACATACTCTTCTAGGTGTTACAGATACAGCCAACAATATGACAGACAAGGTCCCTGTGTTTATGGAACTTACATAATCATTATGAGGCCAGACACAAAATAAATCATGAAATTTCAGATAGTGATAAATTTGCTACCAAACAGACTATGAGATTGGAGGATTACTGTGGATAGCTGGGGATGGCTTTTCCGATGAGATGGAGAACAAAGAGCAGAATAGTAAGAAAGTGAATGGCCAGGTGGAGGAACAGCCAGTGCAAGGGCTCTGTGGCAGATAGAAGCTTGGCCTGTTCCAGAAACAGAAGGTCATGTGCTTAAAGCATAATGAGCAATGGGGTCAGGGAAGCAGGCAAAGGCAGGTAAACAAAGTTTAGATTGTGGTCGAAGCACAATTGGTAGCCTTAGGAGGAAAAAGCACGTGATGGACGTAACAGAGCACTGCCCCTGCCTTATGGCAGAAGGACTTGCTGCCATCACTCAGTTTCTCTTCTGTGTCTCCGTTAGAACATCAAGTCCCTGAAGGCAGAGCCCAAACCTGACTTGACATTACACACTTACCACTATGCTTGACATCTTGCAGGTTCTCAATAAATGTAGGCTGATTAAAATTAGCAAAGAAGTAAAGACGCAGTGAATACTTCAACCCTGAATGGCATCTTCCACTGCAGGAAGCCCCCTAAAGCACATAGACTGCTTTACAAATACTGACTCTGAGATTATTTTCACTGAAATAAATAAAACTCTCCTATGTTTAAATGACTGAACTGTCTAGTTGCACATCACACAAGGCTCTTATTTGGTTCTCTCTGTGTAGTTTTAAAAACCACCCTTGGTTGCTTATTGATATTAGTCTTCCAATACTATACACCATTAGAATATTTTCTGTTTACTGAGTGAGAAAAGAGGGGGAGAGCCAACCCAAATAACTTACTCTCCAGTTGTCGAAACATGGCTGACTTGGGATACGTGGGCACTGTGGAAAAGAAGCAAAGAGAAACCAGGTCAGATCAGAGAGAGGACCAGAGACTAAGCCAGACATCTGAAGGGGCCCAGGCTTCAAGTGCGAGCCAGGCCCCAAGTGACCGTCACGTGACATTTAGCCATCCACTGCCAGATGCTCACGTTCCCTTGGTTCTAGCACTAGACACGACCCTGGGTGTTTATTCCTGACCAGTGTTTTTTTTTTTCTCCATTTTAAAGATGTCCATGACAGTTTTTCAAACAACCCTTGAAAACCATCTACCTCTCATTCTACTACCATGGCCCTAATTCAGGTGCTTTTCATCTTCCCCAATGTTAATGCAAATGCTGCTGACTGCCTTCGGCTACCCACTCGACCCATTCCCCGCCCTCCCCAGCCCAAACCTGTCGGCTCCTCACCCGCCCCCTCCAGACCTGCTGACAGAATCAGGGGCCACAGGGGATTGGGAACAGGGAACCAACATTGTTTTCTACACGACTATTTCTAGCTACCTTTTATTTCCAAATTCCTGAAGTGGGAAAATACCTCAGTATCTATAATGCTTCATCTTAACACCTAATTTACAGCCCTTTTGTTGAACATTATAAACTTCTTCTACTTTCACATTTTCTTCAAAGCCTGAATTCCTTTGAAAGTTTTCAAAAGTAGTCAACGGAGAGAGGAATGGCGACATCACAGAACGCTCTCTGATCAGCGGCCTTCTTGGCCTGTCTGGTCTGCCCTCTACGTTTGCATTACCGCAGTGAGGGGTCCAGGCTGGCAGCTATTTTAATTGAATGAGTATCAGCACTTCCTCGATTTCTGTCCTCTCGTGCTTAGTCAGTTTCTACATCAAGATTCAAAAGTATGTTTAAAAAGGGATAAAAAAAATTACTAGTGTGTGTCAAGCTATAGTTTTGCCTAATAGGTCTAATAGTTCTCTCTTTCCTCCCAACCTTCTTTGTAGAAGGCACCTGCAGAAAAGCTGTTAATGATCAATATGGGCGGTTGCTTTTCAATCACTCTAACATCTTCATTTATTCTACGTAATTTTCAACCTATGAACAAGTTGTTTTGGAATCATCTGTTTGATGCACATGTCTGTCTCATCTCTTTCCATTCAGAATCTAAGTGACTCAGGGACTGTGTGATATTCCTCATTTTTTTTCACTACACTCCCTCCTGCTCCCACCACTACCACACGCAGCAGAGTGCTCATCATTCCAGAGGTGATGAACAGACTCGCACCCTTTAGCCCCGCAAAATTCCCTGAAGTTAAAGCCATAGCTGTTTGTCGTGGTGACAAACCACAACCGAATCCCAGAAAAACCGTGTAAGATAATGCTGTTGTTCACCAGGGAAACTGATTAAGAATCTTAATGAACAAATGAACAAACAAATAAATATCCCCTAACACTTACTGAGTATGAATTTATGAACTGTGTTTCAGGCACTGTGCTAAGTCTTTTTTATATACATTTTCTTATTTACTGTTTTCAATAATCCCATCGGGTAGGTACTATTGCTTTTCTTCGCTCTATTTTCACATGAAGAGGTTAGAGAGGTTAGCTAACTTGCCCACAGTCATACAGCCAAGACATAGATGAGCTGGGTTTCACTCCAAGAAAGTTTTAGTTCAGAATCTAAGTTCTTCATCACTACAGTTCATGTTCACCACTCACTACAAGAAAAATTTACTAGAGTCATATTCATACAAGGAGGCCTGGACTTAGGTATTTTACTTTGCTTTTAATCACAACCATTTCTAGTTTGCCTCACAATGCCTGTTATTCATAGTGGTTCCCAGGTTACATAACTACAAAATAAATCCTTTGCTGCTCTGCCCTTAACTGAAACAGGCAGTCCCTGCATTTCATGATTTGTGGCTCACCCTCTGAAAATTCAACACTGTATAATTAACTCCTGTGTGCCACTTCTCACTACAGTTACACAACCTTGGTTTTGGGAACAGGGACCAATGTGAATAATGAATGAGGGAACCTAGAAGAGTAAAGGGAATGTAGATTTTCTAGGTACTAAAAATATTCCAAAGCTATGCAATTAGCCAGTTTAGCCCCTTGCCATCTCAGAATGAAGGGATATATTTCCTCTTCTTCCCTTCTACACACTTTGGACTTGAACTTCTTTTTGCTTATTGAAGTACACACTGATATTTTTATGTTTCTTTTTTTTTTTTTTGGTGGGGGAGGGAGGTGGGCGGTGAAAAAAGAAAGGCAAGAAGAGACAAGGAAAATGACAACAGCACCAGATTCTGAGATTGCTAGCTCTCTAAGTAAGTGCTTCTCAAATTCTAATGTGCTTCAGATTCACCCAGGATCTTGTACACACACAGCAAGTCTAGATCTAGGAAAGGGGAAGCTGAGATTCTGCATTTCTAACCAATTCCCCAGCGATTCTGACACTGATGATTTGTGGAAGATACTGATTAGGTCTCATTCCTTGCAACTAAAATTCTTTGACTTCAATTACCCAGATATCACAATTTCAGTAGCCTTAAGTGAATAAAAGGTAAATAAAAGGTAACAAATTCCCCTCCCAGCTTAAAGAGAAGTGACCTGAGCCATCTAAACTGGTCTTAAAGAGCCTTTCTCAGGAAGCATAATAATGAATAAACCAATAATAAAACCAAGGTATTTGAATCATTCATTTTTTTTACTAACATACTGATATTAGGTAAAATTTATGATAAATTTATATTTTTATGTTTAATAGTCCTTTGGAATTTTTGGTATACTTAATGTGTCCATACTTTCATATTTTTAAAAGAGAATTTCTCAAAGAAAGAATTCTGAGAAGAGAATACTTTCTATTGGGAATCAGAAAAGAGAAGTTCTTGTCCCGGCTCTGCGGGTCGTCGGCGGGACTCACAGGCTGCTGGTTTGCTTGGCGGCTTTGGCTGGCTAGCTCCTTCACACAGGAAATGAAAGGCGTGCCTGGTGAGTGGACTCTGTGGTTGTCTTTTAGCTCTAAAAGCTTACTGCCCTAGGGTTCAATCACTACAGAAGGTTATAATAGCATATTTAGTTCTACGACACAGTGCCAATCGTAGTTATGGTTTATTAGACACCAAATGGCTTTGGTCAGCTACCCAACTACCTCCACAATTCTTGTGGGATGTGCTTAATAATTCACCACTAAGAAGAGTTCTAAGAATATTTAATGTCAGAAATAGGGACTGCTTCTGTAGCTATAACTGGTTCCTGGAGGATAAGACAGGAACAAAAAAGCAATAAGCAAATAAGCTGAAGTGAAAGGTAGAGAGTTCCTTCATCTACCTGCAGCTTGTTTTTCATCCTCTGCAGCTAAGAATAATGAATCTTTTTTCAGAGCCACTGATTGATTTGCTAAGAAAATGTCCTACTTATACAATATAAACTCTTGAATATAGAAGAGTTCATTGTCTAATGTTAATAAAGCAAATATTCAAAACGGAAGGAAATAAACTCAGGGCAGAGTCTAGCATTACAGTCAAATTCATTACCCAAGTGATGATGCAACTGACAGAGTCATTTACAATAGATTCTAGCCTACTCTGAAATATATTCTATGACATATTTAAATATATTCAGTCTTTATTAGCAAAACCTGAACTACATTTTTCTAAGCTGATTATGCTTGGCAATATTAGTCTACAAAATTTGCATGTGATAAGATGCACAGAATGCCTGTTGACAAGTGATTCTTTAATTAGATCTCTTGATCTGAAACAATGAAATCTACATATAAAAAGAAAGAAGTTTTTGAACCTACTAAAACCAGACATACTGAAAAAGCATGTGTCCTCTTTTTCTATATGTTGTCTTCAGTATGTTCTCTTTTCTATGGTGTGTAAAATCCTACCTGTAAAATACAGTTTTAATATTATTGTTAGAACCATTAGGTCTAATAGAATTATTCTTTTTCTCTGGAAGATAATATTTACCTTTACTCAATTTCTCTAAAGAGTAAGAATTTAAGATAACTACGTGATGTTTAAGCCTAAGGATGAAGATCATATAACTAATCATCAAAATAGCATGAAACTCCTAGTTTGTCTATTTAACAGAATATTTTAGTGTCATCTTAAAATATGAAGTTGACATGAAGTCTCACCATTACAATTTTAACATATTCCTTGTAATTGCATAATGGATTTCTAAATTAAGATTTTCTTCATGATTTTAATTCATTCTTCAGTGTCATATATGAAAACAAATATACTCAATCCTCGATATATATTCATTTTGCTTTAACTTTTAGCTAAAGTTATCAACATATTTATAGGTATTTAGATACCTACATATTGACCTGAATATATAGGTATATGATAAATTTGTATCACCCATTTGTAGTGGTGTCAAAGACAGTTTGAGTAAAAAAGTCTCACATTTTGGTTTCAAATTATATACTATGCATATATTACTAGAACATAAACTGAAAGCACATTACACGGATATGGGTGAATAGAAGGAAAATATTCACATGCTTTACTGAACCTCACACTTCCATTTCCTTCAAATATTATAACTGTTTAAAGAAAAAAGTTATTCATCATTCCTATATGTTGATACTCTATTAAATATTTTATAACAAATTAAATAAAGCCCATCAAAATGTCAAAAATACTCACCTTTTGTATAGCTTCTTTCAGGCCATAATAATTGGAGTTTTCAATTCTATATATTTAGCATGTTTTTGCACAGAGGGAATTCAGATTTTCTTTTAGACTAAGGTCTTCATAAAAAGAAATTATGAAATGAAATGGATAGTTCACTATATATGGCATACCCATTTACAGATGAGGAAACTGAGGTTCACAGATGTTTAGTATCTCATTTAAATTTACACGGCTCTGATTCTATCTCATGTACTATGTCTTCAGGATGCGTTCTTAATGATATAATTCTTATTCTCAAATAATATTGTTCACATACACCTTTGGGTATAAATATAGTTATTTTCTTCCTAGAATAGATTACTTTCGGTACTTTTTTGGATTCAAATGGAATTTTCTTCTCAAAATTTACAGATTCCAAAAATACCAACAGGATTCTTCAATGAACTAGAGCAAATAGTTCTAAAATTCATATGGAACCACAAAAGACCCCAAATAGCCAAAGCAATCCTGAGAAGGAAGAATAAAGCTGGGGGGAATTATGCTCCCTGACATCAAGCTTTACTACAAAGCCACAGTAATCAAGATAATTTGGTACTGGCACAAGAACAGACCCATAGACCAATGGAACAGACTAGAGAGCCCTGATATAAACCCAACCATATATGGTCAATTAATATATGATAAAGGAGCCATGGATATACAAAGGGGAAATGACAGCCTCTTCAACAGCTGGTGTTGGCAAAAATGGACAGCTACATGTAAGAGAATGAAACTGGATTATTGTCTAACCCCATACAAAAAAGTAAACTCAAAATGGATCAAAGACCTGAATGTAAGTCATGAAACCATAAAACTCTTAGAAAAAAACATAGGCAAAAATCTCTTGGACATAAACATGAGCTACTTCTTCATGAACATATATCCCGGGCAAGGGAAACAAAAACAAAAATGAATAAGTGGGACTATATCAAACTAAAAATCTTCTGTACAGCAAAGGACACCATCAGTAGAACAAAAATACATCCTACAGTATGGGAGAATATGTTCATAAATGACATATCTGATAAGGGGTTGACATCCAAATTATATAAAGAGCTCACGTACCTCAACAAACAAAAAGCAAATAAGCCAATTAAAAAATGGGCAGAGGAACTGAACAGACACTTCTCCAAAGAAGAAATTCAGATGGCCAACAGGCACATGAAAAGATGCTCCACATTGCTAGTCATCAGAGAAATGCAAATTAAAACCATAATGAGATATCACCTCATCCAGTTACAACAACAAATGTTGGCGAGGATGTGGAGAAAGGGGAGCCCTCCTACACTGCTGGTGGGAATGTAAATTAGTTCAACCGTTGTGGAAAGCAGTAGGGAAATTCCTCAAAAAACTCAAAATAGAAATACCATTTGACGGAGGAATTCCACTCCTAGGAATTTACCCTAAGAATGCAGCAGCCCAGTTTGAAAAAGACATATGCACCCCTATGTTTATCGCAGCACTATTTACAATAGCCAAGAAATGGAAGCAACTTAAGTGTCCATCAGTAGATAAATGGATAAAGAAGATGTGGTACATATACACAATGGAACATTATTCAGCCATTAGAAGAAAACAAATACTGCCATTTGCAACAACATGGATGGAGCTAGAGGGTATTATGCTCAGTGAAATAAGCCAGGTGGAGAAAGACAAGTGTCAAATGATTTCACTCATCTGTGGAGTATAAGAACAAAGAAAAAACTGAAGGAACAAAACAGCAGCAGACTCACAGAACCCAAGAATGGCCTAACAGTTACCAAAGGGAAAGGGACTGGGGAAGATGGGTTGGAAGGGAGGTATAAGGGGGAAAAAGGGGCATTACAATTAGCACACCTTATGTAGCGGGGTGGGGGTAGGGTGGGGGCATACAGAGAAGGCAGTATAACACAGAGAAGACAAGTAGTGATTCTATAGCATCTTACTATGCTGATGGACAGTGACTGTAAGGGGTTGGTGGTGGGGACTTGATAATAGGGGGAGTCTAGTAACCATAATGTTGATCATGTAAGTGTACATTAATAATACCAAAAAAAATTTATAGATTCCAGAACATTTTTATTTCATCTAGATTTTCATGTTTATTAGAATAAAACTGCATACAGTATTTCTAATCTTTTAAAAATTATTATACTCTTTGAGAGCAAACTTCAATTATGATTTTTAGTATTGTTCTGTTCCTCAAGCTTACAAGAGGTTTTTCTGTTTTATAATGTTCATCTTTACTCCCAAAGGACCAGTTTCTGGATTCAAACATCAGTTATACTCTTTTTCTATTTTCTTTTGTTATTATGAAATCCTTTTAGGTTTCTAAGAGGTTGCTTTTCTTTCTTTTTGTAATTTCTTATTCTGAATGTATGGCTTATTTATTTTCAGTCTTCTTAAATAGGTGAAGTTACCTCTTAAAACAGAGCTTATCCCACAATTTTGATATGTACTTGGTTCCTTTTCCTTCCAAATAGTCCATACGTGAAATTTTCATTTCCCTCTTTGATTTTTTCCCTCCCTTTAAGAGAGTTTTCACTGGTAGATTGGCAATTTTTTGTTATTAAGTATACTGTGGTCAGACAATGTTTACTCTTAAAATTTCTACTCTTCAAGAATTTTTAGAGATAGCTGAATAATATTTTAGGAAGCAGCATGAACATTTGAGCTGTTTGTAGGGCACAAAGTTTGAGATATGTAATGTTTATTTTAAATGTTATTAATTATATCAAATTATCAGTTTTATCTATTTTGAAAGTTTTATGTTACTGACATACAGTTGTATGTATAAGGTTCTATACTTCAAATGTGTTTGCCTGTTGATCCTTGTTAACCAGAGTTTAAATATATATGATTCGACGCTATGCCATTTTACACATGCTTATGTATAACCTCTATGTCTTTAATATGGATTTTACCTAATAAAAGTCTAGGTTTTCTCTGTGTAACAAATTTGTCCTTGAACTTTAGTTGTTCTTGATGTTGCCATCTCCACTTTCTTTCTGTTCACACTTACCAGATATAAATCCTATATTATCAACCTTTCTTTGTCATTTTGTTTTAGGTATGGTTTTTTGGATCAAAATATAGTTCCAGTAGTAAAATTTTTTTTTAGTAATTTTAGCTTTTATAGAAGAATTTAATCCATTTACACTTATTGTCATAGCTGATATACTTGTTTTAGTTTTACATTTTTGCTTTATGTTTTTCAATTTGGGAGCTTCCTTTTCCTTTGATTTGTGTCTTTGCTCTTACCCTGTGGTGATCTGGAATATGGGAATCCTATGCATAATTTTACTAGGGATTGCTTCTCATAACCGTATATCTCTAACTAAAACAACTCCCCCAAAACAAACAAAAGCCCCCCAAACTCTTGACTCCTGAGCCTGTTTTTCTACCTTCCAAGCAATACAAGAAAGTCATAATTTTGTTACTTTCTTTGCCCCTCCACCAATGGTCATAAACAGATTTCTACTTCTTCATTAAACAAACTTGTTTATTCACCTCTCAATTAACTGAGCATACATTAACTTTGATTTTTACTTTTATTTCTATTAGTTTTTTTTTTCCTTAGAATCATAATTTTTAGGTCAGTTTTCCAATTTCTGACTTTCATATCTAGCAGTAGTTCTTAGTTTTTTCTTTATCCTTTTCTTCTTTATTTTGGAAGAGCTTCTCGAGTTTCTCATGTACGTTATTTATTTTTAATGATTTCTGCTCTTTAACTGCTTCCCTCTTAAATTTTAAGAAACCTCTTACAATAAATTTCTAAGATTCCTTTTCCTTCCTTATTTCAGCTATTCTCTGTCTCTGGCCTTTTAATTCTAAACTTATTTACTCCCCTTACAGGTTCCTACTATGTTTCAAAGGGGTTGGTTATGTCCTTGAGCATTTTTTTGAGAAGATAAGCAATATCACTTCTCAAGTTTTGCCCTGAATCATATAAAAAAAATTCTCTGAATCTGTTTCTACACTGAGCCCCAAGGGCAAGACATCCTTTCCCTTAGTTTGCAATTTCTCTTCACAGGTCCCAAACAGATATCTGTATTTAGTGGTTCTTAAGGGAGGTCAAGAAATCCAAGGGCTGTTACCAACATTCTGGGTGGATAGATTGTTCTTAGTTTATTTCAATTTCCCTTGGCTGTGGCAAGATGCCCCAAGTTGGATTTAGACTTTAAGAGCTGGTGTATGAGTCTGCCCTAGAACAATCCACAATGCATACTTTGGTGTACTTGCTGTTTAGTCCAATTTTATGACTAAGGTAGAAAATCAGAAAGTGTAGTTGGTTTTTCTGCAGTATACCTTGAAAGCATGAATTTTAATCCAATAATACTCCTGCTTTTATCCTTTTCCTAAATGCTTTTGTTTGGTGACTGAGCATCCGAGAGGGATCCACTCTCCTCTCCATTGTTTTATATACTGAAATAAAGAAGCTGATAAGGGCAGAAAGGTGAAAAATTAATGCATCTCAGCTATGGATGGTCAGGAAATAGATTTCTGTTCAGTTGGGGGAATGTCACATGGTTTTCTGGCCAGTGCATTAGACAGTAAAACGAATCCACATCATTTTTTTCCTTTCCCCCTGTTTGTGGCTATGTCTACTGTTTGGATGTGGAACAGGCAGTCTACAAGGCAAAGACATGTTTCTCAGTCCATCCCATTGATGACATGACCTTTGACATCTAGTTTTCTGTATCACTGCTATAAGTTTACAGCTGTCTTTAATTTTTATTGTTGATATTATCATTAGAATTTAAATGGAAAGCTGGGAGTAGTTATATCAGGTATAGCTAGTCTGCTATTTGTTTAAACTGGAAGTTTACTTATTTTTAAATCTGAAGTTCTTATAAATAAAATTCTTTAGGGAGGCAGGGAGACTGACGAATGAAGAAGCAAGAGATCTAAACAGAATGGCTACAAAGGCATCATTTTCTACAAGTACATTTTTCCTTTGCTTTATCATGCTAAGGGAAGACATGAAGAGAAACATAAAAAATATAAAAATTTATATAATTTATCTTTATCAGTACAGTTTAAACATATGCTTAATATTTTAATTAACATTGATATAAACCCAGAATCTATACTAAACTCTTACTAAAAAGAAAGATCTGATGCTCAAATGTTGCAAACTCCATAGTGAATCCCTAAAGAATTATATGATGAATAGCAGTCAAGTTTATAAACCATTCTTCGGTATAAAATAATTCTACTGTTGGTCTGGTTTAGTGGTTTTCAGATAGGGGTGTGCATCAAAATCTCCTATGACATTTTTTTCCCTCAAACTTTTTATTGTGATAAAATATACAAAAGTTTACTATCTTATTCATTTTTAAGAATACAGGTCAATGGCATTAAGCACATTTTCACATAGCTGCAAAACACTAACACCATCCATCTCCAGAACTCATTTCATCTTGTAAAATTTAAACTCTGTACCCATTAAACAATAACTCCTGATTCTTTCCTACCCCACAGCCCTTAGAAGTCACCATTCTATTTTATGTCTCTATGAATTTGACTACATTAGGTACCTCATGTAAGTGGAACCATATAGTATTTATCTTTTTGTGACTGGCTTCTTTCACTTAGCATAAATGTTCTCAAGGTTCATCCATTATGCGAATATGTCAAAATTTCCTTTCCTTTTTAAGGCTGAGAGATGCACCATTTTGTATATACATTGCATTTTGTCTATCCATCCATCCAATGATGGACATGGGTCGCTTCCACCTTTTGGCTCTTAATGAATAATGCTATTATGAATATGGGTGTACAAATATCTCTTTGGGGCCCTGCTTTTAATTTTTCATTTTACCAACACGTTATTTGCTGTTATTTTTTTGGTAGCATCTAATTCTAATGATTATGAGGTGACATCTCAATGTAGTTTTGATTGGCATTTTCCTGTTGATCAGTGATGTTAAGCATCTTTTCATGTGTTTACTGGCTATTTGTCTATCTTCTTTGGAAATATCGAAGTCCTTTGCCCATTTTTTAATAGGGTTATTTGTTTTTGTTGTTGAGTCGTGTGAGTTCTTTATATATTCTAGACATTAATCCCATATCAGATTTTGATTTGCAAATATTTCCCCCAATTCTCTGGGTTCCTTTTTTACTATTGATAGTTTCTTCTTCTGATGCTCAAAATTAAAACTTTTTTCTTCATCTTTGAAGCCCAATTTGTCTACTTTTGTGCCTGTAATTTCATATCTAAAAACATCATTGCCAAATTCAATGTCATGTAGCATTTGTCCAATATTTTCTTCTAAGAGTTGTATAGTTTTAGCTCTTACATTTAGGTCTTTGACCCATTTTGAGTTAATTTTTGAATATGGTGTTAGGTTAGGGCCAACTTGTGCTTCTGTATGTGGATATCCATTTTTCTAGCACTACTTGTTGAAAAGACTGTCCTCTGTCCCTTTTTGAAAATATGGACATCCAGCCCCACTTGAAATTCCAAATCTTGGCCAATGAGACCCAGGCATCTTGAAAGAACTACACATAGTGTATACTACAAAGATGGTGTTAATAAAAAAAAAACAGAAATAACAAGTATTAACAAGGATTTGGAGAAATTGGACTCTTGTGCATTACTAGTGGAAATGTACTTAAAAACAGTAAAGATGGTGAAATTTATATTTTTATGTGCATTTTTTATCACAATTGAAAAATAATTAAAATGCTTAAAATGGTAAATTTTATGTTAATTATGTTTTACCACCAAAAACAACAAAAAAAAGCAGAGGAGATATTCCTCCTCAGTTTAGAAGCACTGGTCTAGTTAAGAAGGACAAGGAAAACAAATATTTTTAATATACAGTTATTTTTGTCTAAAGGCACAATAGCTAACTTCATCACCTGGGAAAAATCAAACAGGTAATTAAACAGTCTACTTGTTTGTTCTACTTTTTAGTTAGCAGCATGAAACAGACATATAAGGTATGATATGCTACACTTCTCCAAACTATCCCATCTAATAATGAGATTTTTTTTAACCTCAAAATGATAATTTTGAAAATATATAGTATGCTTAAGGAGAATAATAAGGAATTAAAAATTTAATAAAGTATGACAAAAAAATCACAAACTCACAAATTAAAGCATAAGCTGTTTGGAAGGGTAACCTCTAAAAGCTGTCTAAAAATTATCTAGAAAGAAGTTTTCTACATATCAAGATGGGAGTAGTATGATATAATTTCCAGGAAATATTTTAGTCTGAATTTATTCAAAGTTAAATTTTTCATCAGCATAAATTCCACAGGTAAAGACTTTCATAAGATTGATGGTTCCTGGGAGTGAGTGAGGGAGGGAGGGAGGAAGGGAGGGAGGGAGGGGGGAAAGAGGGAAGGAAGGAATAAATCCTAAAGAATAAGTTTAAGTGCCATACAGATAATTTAGAAATAAATGTACTTTATGTTCCTGATTTATGAAAATTAAAAAACATAATGAAATGCTGACCCTTAGCAATTCCAAATCTTCTAAAATAGTAATTTAGCTTAAATATGCACTTTATTAAAACTTGGACTGAAATTGATAATGACAATTTCAGGGTTTCAATGGACCACAAGATGAGAAGGAGAACACAGAGGAAGGTCAGTGCAGTTGCTACAAGACAGGTGTTGGGTAAGCAAGGAACCACCATTCAGAGGCGAGGTGACCTTCTCAGAGCCCAGTGAATAAGACTGTTTACAGGATGGAGACCCTTAAGCACATATTTAGGATTTTTATCAAGCACAGGCAAAGAGGGATCCTAGATATAGAGGCTATATCTATAATCCAGGAATTTGTAAAGAAGAAGGAATTCAACGGTAGCAGTCTGATGGGATGGGATGAGGATAGGATCTGAGCCTGGCCATAAGGAATATGAAGGTAGTAGAGGTTAGGTGGGAGCAGGTAGAGATGAGGAGGAATAGAAAATGAAGATTAAGAGCCCCAGTTCCAGTGGAAATAACTAGATGTCAAAAGCTGGAAAGATTCAGAGAAGTACAAGTAGAACTAGCAAGAAAACCCAGCCACATCTGACTGGATGCCAGGCAAAAGCATTGAGGCAGTAACAGGTTGAATGTGGCGTGGAAGAACGACTGTAGCAAGGAGCTTTGATGCTAATCTGAAAAACAGGTCGGGGCTCCTTTTCCAAGATTCCAGTCTAGACTTGGGTAGTGACCAGGGTATAGACATCCTTGCCAAGAATGTTCTTCACCTTGGGTTTGCAGGGTCATGTTTATTTGCAGCAATCTCACTAAGGGTTTGGCATAACCTGTCGTTCCTGTTCATTTCCTTAATCACTTCCATAGGGCAGGTGATCTCTAATGAGCATCTGGGGAACAGACACCTACTGTAGCTGCAGTAAGCTCGCCACATGGGATGGTAGCAGGTGCAGATTTGTAGCTACTCTTTCTCTCCTTTGTGAAAAAAGACAAATGGCTTTGTGGTGAGTTAGGTTAGGCTAGAGAAGTACTAAATTTAAAGAAGACAGAGTTCTTATCACAGAAGATATTTAACCTAGAATGAGAATGTAAGACCGCATGTCTATTTATAACAGCCCTACTGTACTACAGAAAGGACTGAAGGCAATTGAGACTAAAATGTGGTTCAGTGATGCCTGTTAAAAGAGAATCATAGTCACAGACAAGGGAATTCTACAGGGTGAAATGTGGAGCACAGTAACAGTTGAAACGGCCTCTCCAGTTCCGTTTCTGCACCCCACACTCCTTCTGCTAGCTGGAGGCAGGGCAGAACCTTCACTGGTGCATACGGCCTCGTTGTATGTGCTCCATCTCTCTCTTCTACCCCAGACACACTGTATCTGGTTGTTAAAAATAATGCATCTTGTCTCACCCCAACACCAGGACGTCAGTCTGGTCTCCAGTATCTGAGTTCCTTTATGGATCACCCATTCTTTTTCCCCTGAAACTGGTGCCCCTCTTTGCTTTGCTCTTATCTTCCATTCCGATCTAGTCTCCCTGAAGACTGCCCAATCCCAGACTTGCAGCCACTGAGTTTTACTGTCCTAGCTCATGTCGGACCTTTCAGAATAAACCATCAAACTGAATATCCCACCACGGACCAGGTGTTCCACCCCACCCCCTCTGCTTGGCCACTTGTGGCTGGATCTACCTCTGGTGAGTACCCATCACAGCTCACGTGTTTCATCTCTTTACTGGGCCTCTCCCCCCAAACCACCCCTACCCGCAGAAAGAACAAACCTTGATCAAGCAACATCATGAAAATATAATATAGCATTCATATTCAGGATTCCTAGTCAGAGAAGATATCATTTTGCAACTACCAACACTTTCTACTTTTCAAAGGCACAGTAAATATTTTGGATTCAGAAAATCCAATTTAGGTTTTCATCATGTTAACAAATCATTATGAAATTCATGAGTCTTGCAGTAACTCCTCTTTTTGGGCATCGCAGCAAAGGAATTGTCAGTAATAAAGTGGGAGGGAAAGGAATGGAAGACAAGGAAGCTACAGAAATTTATTTAAATATACTTAAAACATGTAGGCATTCATTTGGTCTTACTAGAGATTGTGCAAAAGTGCACTAATTTATATACTAAATTATCAGTGGACATGTTATGTTTCTAGTCCAAAAATCTAGAAGAACTTAATCACAGTTAATGATGTTTTCTTTCTTCTACTTGAATTCTTCTACTATAATAACCCAAGAAAAGTAAATCTCAAGCCAGCTATGTGCATAATTTGGGAAAAAAATAGGTTCATGTTTTGTCAACAGATGCTCCCTGCTTCATGTCAAATAATAAACAAAAGAAATTAATCTGTAACAACCTAATTCTTACATAATTTCAGAGACTATTATATGATGTTATTCATAAAAAGAACTACATTGAAAATTTAACTTTAGGCCAAATAATTATTATTTTTGCATTTACGAAATAGCTCCATTTAGTTTAAATTTCCCTCATATGAAAAGAATGCCTGCTGGTAACTTTTCCTTTTTCTGCAACTTCACCTCTACTGTAAATGTGGGCTAGTATGCATATTCATTCTTTTTTTCTGATTTTATCATATTTTAGTTTTTATGACTCAATATTGAAAGGTCAAATAGTTTGTACTGAAAGTTCAGTAAATACACTAAGTTTCTTTACATTCTTTTACTTTCATTTTGCAAGTACAGAATTTCTTTTTTAAGACTACATTATTAATCTAGATAATTACAACAATTATCACACTATAAGACACAATTACGTGTCTTCGAGGACTTAAGACTTATAAACCCATTCTCCCCATCTGCTTTTTAAAGTAGTGGTAAAAAATAAAATCGATATTATGTAAAACATAGATTGCTGTAACCCACAGTAGTAAGAATAAGACATTCAGAGAACTAACAGTTCTCATTAGTTGGCATGATCTGGTGCTATAGCCTTCTGTGCTGTGTAAAACTTGATTTCCATTAATGTATGATGATCATTTGTTTGATATTACAGTATGAATTTACAGGAGTACCAGGGCCATTATGCACTCAGCAGCAACAGCTGAGACAGCCTATGACCTAGACTATGCTGATCTGGCTGGCAGGAAGCCCGGACGAATCAAACAGACCACCACGTTGTCTCACACTGAAACCTCCGATGTTCCCTCTCTTGCCACAGAGTGATCATGCAATATGCTGCAAGTCGCTACAGGGCAGAGCACCACTGAAAAGCAGTTCCTTGGCTAAGGCGGAAGTCCTATGACACATTTCTGAACTACTGGTGGTTGAATTAAAGTGTAAATCTAACTCTGGGACTCTTGCAATAAGCCAGATACAAAAATAAACAAACAAATCCTGTATCACGTATCTTGACATTCCTTTTTAAAAAGTACGTTTTAAAATTGAGGAAAGATTAAAAAAACTTCAGCAATTTTAACTTTAAGTTATATGGTCACATTATTTTCAAATACATTTCCTAAGCCTTTGAAATAGGTAGGTAGTGAGGAAGGAAGGGCAGTAAGTATGGAAAGCTTGGTTCTAAGTTATACCTAAGTTGGACGGTTCAATGAAAATCACATCAATATGACTTTTTAGTCTGGAGAGGCGTGATTAGTCTAACATCTACTTTGAATTCTGTAAACTTACCTGCTTTATAGTTGTTATTTTGGCTTTATAAGCTTTGGAAAATAATCTTAAATTCTATGAACTTGCTGAAGATTTAGTTTTATACTCCATTACTATATAGAAAATGATCTAATATAATCTAAGTCTTCTTCAGCAAAGAGTCTTGTTTTCAAACCCTCCCCCATCTGCATATATGTATAGAAGAGATTTTAAAATTTAGGTTACAGACTAATCATCAGGCAGTTTTTGAAAAGTAAAATTGCTATATAGACATGTCTGAATTTAAAACAAAATACCTTAATATTTTCAACTATATTAAATGTTGTTTTAAGATTTCTTAAACTAAAAAGAAGAAAAATACAGCATGGACAAAATGGTGAGGTGGTTCCAATAAGGTTAGTCTGGCCACAGTGTAGAATATTCTATTGAAAACAATAAATATGGGCAAATGAACTCAAAGAAACCCTAACTCTCCTCCACTGCCTGTACCAGATCAACAAAAATCAAATAAATACCTCAAATAGAAAGGTAACATAGGTCTTTCATCTTCTTGTGAACTAAAGGGGAAATAAAATTTGAATTAACTTCTTTTAATATTACAACATGTCAGTTTCACTAAAATTGAACCCTGTTCTGTCAACTTTTGTTTTGACATATTAGAGCTAATCTCATCATGGAGTAAGGTTAGTAAAACACACTCTACCTTGGACCCAGCCACAGCCAGTTACTTCAAGGGAGACCACCAAGAGAAGTTTCTTTCAAGATTAGCCTAAGGCAAAAGTAATTCACATCACACATTCAAAAGGAAGCATTCTATTACCTTATTCTATTAGCCCAATGCAAGTATTCATGTTTTACACACAGAAACCCTTAAGATGATTACATACTCAATTATCTCTATAAAGCTAATTATAGTTTATTAACATGACTATGAAACAGAGAAAGAGTCAACAAAATATTCTTGTTAAGTGTAAACCATTTCAGGAAAGATGCCCAAGCCACAAAAAGCACCTCAGTAAACCACACTCATGCTCTTTGTCTTCTGTAGTTACTGTGAGAGTGTGGGTAACATGAAAGGACATTAAATAAACTTACAAAAATAGTGTAAGATCCTTACACAACAAAGAGACAATATGAAGCTTACTATAAAAGCATTTAATTTTTAAAAATGTAAAATATATTCTACAATATTTTTTCAGTTCTTTAATGTATTTTTTTCTTCTGATAATATCCTCATGACAAAGAATGAGTCTCTCTCCCTTAGTGTCTACTGGAATGATCTTTGAAAATGTTTGACTATGCACTAGTATAAAATTTACTTTTAAGCAGCCACTCCCCTCAATATATGATTAAGTATCTACTTATATTATGTACATCATTAAACAGATAAAAGTAGAAAGGTAAATAGATAAAATTAAAAAGGTCTAATATTTTCTTCTTGTACCCCTATGGTTACTCTTATACACCACTTGGGGTGTACACCGCCTTTGTGGAAACAACAACTTTAGAATTCTCTTTGTTCTCTTTATTTTTGGCTTGTTGATTTTCTTAAGCATCATTGGTAAGTTTGCCTCAACTGGTAATATCACAATCATCAAAATGTTATGACAAAGTTATAATGTAAAACACACACACACACACACACACACACACACACACACACACACACAATCCAGGAAATTGAAAAGGTCTTAATATTTTGGTTGGAAGATGGCACATAAAATATGACATACTATTTTTCATTCTGCCATGTTTTTGGTTTCCAATTTCAATATTTATTAGCTGTTCTATTGTTTACACTGCCAAAGATTTTAATGTTTCTGATTGTTCTGATTCTTCCCAAGTGAAATATAAGTGATGGGTCAGCTTTCTTGACTCTGATGTGGATGGGATTAAGGGCAAGCTTGAACAGGTAGGTTGCAGAGCTGAAGACTTAGAGGTGACAATACCTGGGAAATGTCCAAGTGTCTTGGGAAGAAACCACCTGGAGCAGTACTATTACAGAAAGTCACTACTTTAAGCCAAACTGATACAGGAGCTGACACATGTGACTTCAAAATATTCCTTGAAAACACTCAACAAGTGATAAAAATATTAGAATTGGGTTTCTTTCATAATCAAGGATTCAGTGTCAAAAAGTACTAATTCTGACCAACACTATACAAAGAGCCTTCAATTAAAAATTATAATGATTCTGTGCTATGGGAAAACTGTCTCCATATGTTATAAAATGGGCTCTGTATTAAATAATTTTTTGCCCAGACTAGATCCTTACCTCTAACAGGGAACAAATTATAGTGAAAATTAACAAGGGAACTTTAGTGAATATTTAATTAGCAATATGACTGGTTGTCTCAATTTAGAAGTGCTTTGGGAGATCATTTAGATGGTGCAAGGTTCTGAACACAGATGTTGATGTGATTTGGATACTGCTTTTTTGGTGTGTGTGCTAAATTTCTTTGTAGAAAACAGAGACAATCAAAATCAACCAATCCTTCCTTCCTTTATACTTTCTCTCTCTCATGCATTTATTCATCAGCCAGGTGCTCTACATTAATTATCTCATAAATCCTCAAAAAAACCTTCCCTGGTACTTGTACTTGCCCCTCACTTGAGGCAAGCAGGCTCAGGGTGGGCACATAACTCATGCAGGTCACACAGTAATGTGTAAATTACATTACATGTTAGGCCATTTTTGTTGTTTACTGTCTTACCTTCAATTTTAACTTATCAAAATATGGTGTGATGAATAGGTCAGTGAAAAATTCATGAGATGGCCAGTCTGCATTCTGGTAGCCCTCAAGATCTTGTGGACTTTTATAAGATCCATATCATGCTTTTGATTATTGCAACATTACACTGACCTTAGTCAAAGTCCATTCACAATGCATTATGCCTAATAGCATGTATAAAGTGATTATTTTATCAAAATGTACTAGCAGTATGTCAGGAGTATCTCTTGAAAGAAACATAAGTTTCTAACCACAGGCAAATACTTTTCAGGCTGCATTTGCACAAAGTAAATTTGTCAATGAAAAACAAAATCAGAAATTCTTTATTTGGATATGCCCCTGAATTTTGACCATTTTTCAGAGTTCCAAAAAAAGAAAATGTAAACACTGAAATTTAAATAAAATGGAACAGGCTCTATTAGATTTACTCAATCGGGAGCAGTCAACAAAGCAGTAATCCTTGCACAGTTCCCAAGAAGAACAATATAATTAGAAAAAGAAAATGAGGATAAATAAATCAATTTTGCTAGCTGGTCAACATCTTTCTCTTTTCCTTTTCATGAAAGTACCCTTGCCTAGAGTTTATCAATGCAATCTTAACAATATGATCTTGATATATTCTGAAACAACTAAAACATTGATGACTTCAAATTGACTAAATCAGTTAATTCTAAAAATCAATTTAATGCACTGATTTTAAAGGCAACTTTAAGGAAAAATGGCCAAAGATAATTCTTCCAAAGAGAACTGAGAAAGCAAACTTTTCCATAAAATTTACACATCGTAATGCAGAACATTTGAAAAGATCACCATTTCTACATCTGTGCAAAATGGGTATTATGCTATTGCTACAGGCCCCCAAACATCTACTTATGGAGGTTTTTCATGCCTGTCCCAGGTGTCGTGTCAATCTCAGACACACCCAATAATATGAAATGAGTCATAATTTCTTGCCTAAATTTGAAGTTGAGGTTTCCGATTCACTTTTACTTTTAAAAATAAGCACATGTATTGTGAATGAAAAAGAGTGTGTGTCACGAAATTAAGCCAATGACAAACTGTAACCACTTGGAATTTATTCAATTTCCTCTTTGGTTACTAGTATAAACCTCATGTTTTAATTATTTCCTGTTTGCTGACTCTGAATAATGGCCAAGTTTAAGCAGCTAATTAAGCAGCTAATTCAAACACACATTGAGAGATTTGGGCAAAATCATCTCATGCCTGTCAGGCAATCAGGTGCTGAATGTCCTCAGACATGTGTTGTTACATTCTCTCAAAATAACTGCCTGTGGGAAGAACATTTATCAAACGGACCCAAAATAACAGTCCAAACCTAACAGGCTATAATTGAGAAGGACAGTAACACAGATTAGGGTTTTAGCAGGTTCCTATCTAATTTATTTTACTTATATAGCTTAACACTGGTAAATGCACACAAATGAATGACATCTAGATTTACAATCTTTTTATGAGCTGCGCTAATTTCTAACCTGAAGCCACAGAATGCAATGCTTATCAATTTAATTACAAGCAAGCTAATTGAAATCACAAAAAGCACGGCATTTTCTAAGTCTAAGAAAAACTGAATACCCAGAATTCCCAGAGTGAGGTATTCAATGAATGGACCCACAGTCACTGGATCAAACCACCTCTCCATTCAATTCCCTTGTGAACTGTTCTAATAAATGTTTCAGTTAGTCCAACTTTCTAATATGGCTGGCTACCAAAAAAATTAACATAATCTGCATATTTAGCTATACACTTTAAAAACATTTTCAAGTGATCTGAGCTAGAAGAAATAGTTTGTAGGTGTTCCTGGAGTACTGACTGAAAAGTACAGAGAAATAGGCAAATGTTAAGGATTAGGTTCCATTCACTGAAGAAACTAGGAAAACAATCTATGGGGGCTTAAAGGAAAAACAAAGAGCAAAAGGGAGACAGGAAGTGAGGGACCAATGAAAAATATAAAATTAAAAGTATTAAGTAAACAGTTTTTCTGCAGTTCAGGTTTTTTTTCCTCATGTTGCAACAGACTGCTCAGGAGAATTTCCTTAGATGAATTTCCTTAGAGAACAATGAGGCGACTGAATTTAGCACATTTTCTTTCCTTCCTTTCTTTATAAATTAAGTGCCACATTCACTTAACTTGCACATTTTTGATTTATCCAGTCTCAGGCGCTGACTATGCTCCACTCCAACTGGGGAGTGACGTGGTAGCGAAGTGTTCTGCTGCCCAGGTTTTTGGTTTGGCCACATTCAGGAACAGTGGTACATCTCTCCATTCTTTTTGGAAAACAATGTAAAAGTTCTTAGATTGGTTGAGATTAGCTACGTATTTGCAGCTCTAATTTTGGGGGGATATTTTTGTAGATGCACATACACTTCCTTATTATAAACCTAAGCAGCTTTGTTTATAGCTTTATTATTTGTATGTTGTAACGAAGAATGCAACACCTAGCCAGTAGAAATAGAAACAAATTACTGAAGGTCAACAGCAAATTGATTTTCCTGACCAAAGGATAAATGCAAAGCGCTAACGCTGTTAAAATTCACAGGACATGAACTTTAAGCCAACACTAACAGGTGTTATTACTTTGGAGGCAAAACAAACACAGACCAAAAATAATTCCAAAAATTTAGAACTTTTTTCCGCAGTAAGAAATTATTTTACAACTTAACTGTCTAGGGGAAATTTGAAATACATTTTTATGGGTCGAATTATGTGGTATGTGGAAAGGGTATGTGGAAGCCTTAACTTCCCAGGACCTCAGAATTTGACCTTATTTGTAAAAAAACCTTTACAGAGGTCATCCTGTTAAAATGTCACTTGGGTGGGCCCTAACCAAGACAACTGGCATTCTTATAAAGCGGGGCTAGTTTGGACACAGAAACAAGAATACCGGTGTAACACTGGGTTTACACTGTTGCTAAGTTCTTTCATTTTAAAGACCTGCAGAAGCTGGGAGAGGCTAAAACCAGACCTTCCCCAGAGCCTTTCAGAGGGAGCCTGGTCCTGCCAACACATTGACTTGGGACCTCTGGCTTCCAGAAGAGTAAGACAACAAATTTCTTTTGCTCTAAGCCACCCCATTTGGGGTACTTTGAAACAACAGCCCTGGGAAACTAAAATGTCTACTTAAAAAAACTTTGTTTCTAAGTTCAAAAATGAGAACCTGCTTAACAAAGGTGTCTCCATCTTGCAAAATGGTTGTGCTCTGAAAAGTCATTTGTTGAAATGCTAAGGCCAGACTTGATTTCCCATGCTGACATGGGGATTTGATTTCTAGGCCTGTATTAATTTCTCATTCAAGTGAATGATCCTCAATAAGCAGTCCAGGGAGTATTTTAAAGAGCCACGGTTTCTCACAATGATCTGGTCAGAAACACATTTTACATCATGATAGTACATATACACAGAAAAACAGACACAAATTTTATGAAATTATTCTTTGAATATTTTCTATCTGGTACATTTTTACTTATACAAAATAGCAGTCACAATAGCTAAATTGATTTTATGACCATTAACAGGTCGTGACCCACAGGTGAAGGGCGCTGTTCTAAAACTCTGCTCAAAACACCCTCCCTTGCTGGCAGTCTATCATGCAAACTCAATGAATGCTGTTGAATTAAGATCTGTGTTCCCACAGCACAGACAGAAGGAAGCCGGTGTAGATATGCCCAGCAGCGGATGTGAGAATGTAGTTCTGGAAGCCAGGGGTTGAGGGAGTGCTGATCGAGGATTTCCAAGTCACTTTCAAATATTCTCTTCCTGGTTGCACCACAGGATGGTGTCAAGAATGAGACTCAGGTCTCTCCCATTTGCCTTTAGGGTAAAATTCAAATGTCTAACCTGGCACACAAAGTCCCCCCCAAATGAAGTCCAACATACCTCTGTAGACCTCTTGCTTCACTTTGGTAACTCTTCCTGTTTGTACATGCTGTTCTCTCTAACTTAAATGCTTCCTCTACCTCTCTCTGCCTGGTAATACTTCACCTCTCTGCTCAAGTGTCATCTAACCTGGGAAGCCCCCTCCAGCACCCTGGGGAGGGAGCTGCTTTTCCTCCAGGCTGAGACACTGTTCACAGCTATTGGAGAGTGCTTAGCACACGGTGTTGAGCTCAGACTCTCACCTTACCACCTGGATTCGTCTTATCTTCGTACTACTGGCACCTAGTAAGAGACCTAGAATGCTCCAGGTGCTCAGTAATGGCTGTAGGATAAAATCATCGTTATCAAGGCATTGCTGAGTGCTAACACTTTTGTGTGAGGAAATATTTTGAAAATACATAATGCTTATAATTTGTAAAATTAATTTTGTCAGCTAGCAGCAGTCTCAGATGTCTTTATGTTGATTATTTTATCTTGTTCTCTTCTATTCAAAACTTAACAAAATTGCAACTGTGTGCACTGTAGATTTTCTCCCATCCTTGAAGAAAGTAATTTTTCACCAACTGCACAAGTGAGGTGGAAATTCTGTCGTTATGCCAGTAATGTAAACACTGTACTTTCTGTGGTGTACAGTGAACCCAGAAAAGGATGTGTTCAGGCAAGGTAATGTTTGACTACGGTTTTGCCATACACTGTATCTGTTTGTTCTGGTCTGAGAGCAGGAAAAGAAAATTATTTCACCTTACTGCAAACCCAAAGGCTGTTTGAGGCTTAAAGAATTTTTTGAATTAGCCACAAAACTATTTTCAAGTTATTTGTCTTTGAGATTCTTGTCCAGAAAAGTGATGTTTACAATTATTATAGAAAAAGACTGCCTTGGGGAGACAGTAATCTAGAATGTAAAATACAATAACTTTCTTTTGGGGGATTGATATTAGTTTTTGAGAAAGTATTTTTAAAACATTAGTAAATTTTTTCTAATCTTAGGTACTGAAACAAAATAAAAAAGAACATGGAGATACCTATAGAAGGGAAGAAGGAAAAAGTTATCTTTAATAACTTCTTTCAATAATTACCTTTACTGTAACATTCCTAATGGTTTGTTAATGTAATTTTTATTTAATAGATATATAATTTCCCAAACTATTAACTCTGAATGTGGATTTCTTGAGGAAGAAAAAAATATGCAGAAAACAATGCGAATTATCCTATCATCCTTCCCCCTAACAAGCCCTGCCTCTGCCAGAAGAGGACTGTGCAGCAAGAAATGAATCAAGGACTTGTTTCTACAATCTCACAAGTTTGTGTTGGTTTTTCAGATGACGAGTGACTGGTGAGTGTATGAAATCTTGATGCCTACTTATGCTTGGGCTTTGCCAGCTTCCATAACCACATGTAGGTGCTCATTCAGCATTTTTTGAGTGTCTACTATTTACCAGAGTCTTGGATAAGAGCTCAACATACACAAGCTAATAAACTATGGTCCCAACACTCAGCGATTTAATAGGCCAGGGAGAACGGAAACTTGAAATTTGATTATTATTATGAAAAAGGGATACCCAGCTAACAGGTAGTGAGGGCTCACCATAATAAGCCAGGCTTTGGTCTAAGTGCTTCATAAACATTTTCTCATTCATCCTCAAAGACACCCCTGGAGGGAGGTATCACTAGCTAGATTTTTCAGATATGAAAAACAAGTCTTAGAAAGGTTAATTAACTGGCTGAAGGCCACAGAGCCAGGCAGGGCTGAGATGAAATCCAGGTCTGTTGAGGACAGAGCTCTAGACCTTTTAACTCAGAAGCACTATGCGGTATGGCAGGTAAGGTGAGGCTAGGTGACATGAGTAACGCGTAGGCTTTATTAGGAGAAAGATAATGGACAGGCAAAGAACTGTTCAACAAAGAGACGAGAATGTGCGAAGGCAAAAGGAGATGTGTGAGGGGTTCGAGACTGCAGACGAAGCGGGTACCCGCCAGGCAGATGCAAGATGATTCAAGGCAGAGGCAGCCGCTTGGATTTTTGCTCAGTCAAGGAGTTGAGAATGAAGGAGAGTCACTGATAAAAATACAAAACAGTGTATCAATGGTCTACTCTGGCTGGCTTTTGGTTCCTAATTTTAGTTTCAGGTTTTTTTTTAAGCTAGACAGTGAATTTACATTTGCTGACAGCAAAATACTGATATATCTAAAGCTTTTTCTAAACCCTTCTTTACTTTTTCTAGTGTTTCAGTTCCATTCAGTATGATCTGAGTAAAGTAGCTCAGTTCATGATTTTTATTTCTATTAGGTTCAAATTTTCTGATTTTTCTTCTTATAATTTAATAAGAAGATACCATGTTTTACTGATCCCCAACCTTAAAGGTGTTACAAATAAAACATATCCTGTGTCTCTCCCCTCTCCCTCCACTCAGTATTTTTACTTATGTACTTAGGTACCTGAATTTTAAAAATGAATTTCTAGAGCTTATTACTATTTTGTTTTTACCATCCCTGTGCCCACTATTTCCCATTAATGTCTTTTTAAACCCAAGAACTGAAATCAATTTCCACATCTGGTTCATGATGACCTGTGTTAAGGGCTGTACTGCAATGTCCTGCAGAGGCAGATATACAGAAAGTGGGCAAGTGGTTGCCTAGTGCTGGGATGGGTTGTTTCGGTCACTTTGGGTTGCTATAACAACACACCACAGATTGGTGGCTTAAACAACAGAAACACTTATTTCTCTCGGTTCTAGAGAATGGACATCTGAAATCAGGGTGCCAGCAGAGCTTTCACTGGCTTGCCGATTGCCACTTTCTCGCTGGATGCCCACATGGGGTGGAGGCTAGAACATGCAGTCACCTCCTTAAAAGGGCCCAGATCCTATCATGGGAGCTCCACCTCCATGACCTCATCCAACTCTAATTACTTCCCAAAGGTCCCACCTCCAAATACCATAGCACTTGGGATTAGAGCTTCAACATGAGTTTTGGGGGAACACAAACATTTAGTCCAGCTACAGAGCAGAGGATTTCTTTTTGGGTGATGAAAATATTCTAAAATGAATTGTAGTAATGGTTGCACAAACTTGTGGATATACTAAGAATCACTAAATTGTATACTTTAAGTAGGTGAATTACATGGTAAATGAATTATATCTCAATAGAGCTATTACAAAAAAAGTTATTTCCATGGTATTTTCAATGGCATTTCCACAAACAGTTCCTTAGGTTGCTTTCCAATATACTTCCAAAGGAGTGGAATGCAGTGATAAAGCATCACCTTAATTGTGTTAGCACTCTTGCATGCAAGGAATTGAGGTATTGCAAGTATAGGAATAACAAAACCAAAAGAAAAGCAATAAGCTATTCTTTATGTCTGAGTAGTTTTATCCCTTACAAGGAACTATCATATTCTTTAACTCTAAGAAATTCCCCTCCAAGTGTGTCACAACTGCCATCTCATTTTATAGATCAGGAAAATGATCTGCTCCAATTCATATGGTTAGCTAGCTGTCATTGTCTTGATATGTTTTTCTGAAGCAAGGTAACTACCTTCCCACTGCTTTCCCCATTGTTTTGGGTTGAATACCTAGCACCTCTACTTTTTCAATGGTTTAGACAGGGCTATCTCTGTAAAATATAAAAATATCCTCACCTTAGCTCATACTGTTATTGGAAGTAATTAGAAAATACTTAGACTCCAGAGGTAAACACAACTATCATATGTGAGCAGAATCCATAGAGATCTTATTTGTTCTCAATGACTTCTTGTTACTACCAGATATAGACCCATATTGGTGATGAAGTCTAAGTTCAGCTGCACAATGCCAGAAGGGTTAACCCAGATTTGAAGTGAGGCAACTTTTAACTCCCTTTTAGATTGTGTCTGTGGAGGGCAACGGGCTGCAGGGAGGGCAAGGAGCACCATTAAAATGCCAACCAACCTGGAATAACAAGGGTTTACAGATCCCTTAACAGATGGTGTCACCACCATAAGCAGTAGAGGGCTCTCTAACACCACACACACAGCAGCCACAGGTGGGGCCATCACTGTCTTGGTGTTCTGCTGCACTCCCATATCATTCCCCAGTAACCACTGTTTACTTCTTTGCAAAAGGATATTCTAAAAACCAGTACTTGGAAAGATCAGATGAATTCTGCTGATAAGAAGTTTCAGGGAAACTCTCCCATGCTGGTCACTGATACATGTCAATTAACCCTGTTGCTACAAGTCATCTTAAAAAAGCCAGTAAAATTTGGAATTGTATGGTACATTTCACCATCATAAAATAAATATTCAGTGACATTACTGAATATCATAATTTGCTAGATAGAGTACTGAAAAAGAGAAGTACATAGACATTATTAAACTCAGTTTCCCAATTTGGTAAATAAACCAAGGAAAGAAGAGGATGCTAACATGTAAGAGTAAATGCCGATGCATTAAAATCAAAGGAATCTAAGTTAATCACTAGTGCTCTTAAGTTCACCTACCATCATTATTCTTTGTGGGTATAAACGGAGTTAGTGGCTATTGGGAAGTTAATCTAGCAAATCAAAATACTGTTTTGAAAACTGAGTTTGTGATAGACATATGACTCAGAGTTAAGAGTTTGTTTCTACCTAAAGATTCACAGTATCTAAGGGAAAAAAATTCAGTAGAATACGAATAATGCAAATAGCCTGAGATATTAAAAGTCAAGTGTGGAATCTGATACTATCTCATCGGTGATAGAATGGCAAATTTAGTCACCCAAGAAAACTTTTATTTCAATTATTAATATAGTTCCTCCTTTTATTTCTGATATTATTTTATTTCTTTTGGGGAACTTTTTTCATCTGGGAAGAATATCCATGCAATGCTCTACAGTGTATTGAGTTTTATCATTAAGTATAAGAAATACATGTAAATATTTTACTATTTTAAAAAATAATTGGGACAATTTAGGCCATCTCAGTAGATATATAACAAGATCCCCTCTTTAAGCCACTTGAAATGAACTGTAAGAACCAAGTTCTTCACTTTACAGAGGGTCACTTTAAACATTCTGCTTCAGCATGTTTTTCTAAAGATCATAAGTTTCTAAACAGATGACTCCATCCTGAGTCTGCAAATTACATTAATAAACAGCAAAGTACATTAAAGGGAACCAAAATATTTTCTTTCTTTCTTAGCTTTCACTCTCATCTGCTATTTTCATCTCCACTATAAGATTAGCAGTAATAAATTTATCTTCTACCTACTTTCACAACATGCTAAGAAAGACTAAAAAGTCACTCATGGACATTATAAGCTAAGTAGACAATCAGGTACAAACATGCCCACTAATAAGATCCTATGCTTATATGACATAGGGCAATATTATTCATGTAGGCACTTCTCTATTATGCTAACCATACTATCCATTATGGAATTTACCACATGCATTGTAATTGTCTCATAATGTATCGGAATCCTTGCTAGCATGTGACCTTTTTGGAGAAGAACTTGTGTCTTAATTACCTTAGTATCACTGGCAGTAGAGAGTCATGCTCTGTCATAGAGAAAATACTAAGCAACGCTAAGTATGCATTACTTTAACAGGTAACACTGACCATCTAGTAAATGAAGGCAGCAATTATAAGAACCACATTTCACATAAGGTCATTATATGAAATACATATGCTATTTGGGGATGCTGAGCAGTATGGTTTTAGATTCTTACCTATGCCTGCTGTCAATGGCATATACAAGCTATAATCATTAACTAGAGTTTAGATCAGTGTTTCTCTGACTGTGTGGAACGTTTGTATCAGATTTGCTTTTAGAAAGCTTGTTAAAATGTAGGTACTTTCCCTCTCATACCCAGATTCAGATTTAGTAAGTCTAGGGAAGGAGGTCTGCAGGATGAAGCTGATTTTAAAAACAGGTTTTCCAGTTAATTCTCATGCACCTAATAAAATATGAGAAGCATTGTTCTCTCTGCTCAACACAAATAGTGAGCATGAATCTCCTTAACTGGCATTTAAAGCCATTCTTTAACTCACCCACCTTTAATCCAGTTTCTAGCTCATTAATGCTCTTAAAGAGAGTGGAGCAAAAAGCCCTCATCCCAGGTCAGCAGGGCAGGCGTTTGTAGCCTCCCTGTTCCAGGCGGGATATAATAAGACTGGTGGTGGAGGGTGGGCGTGAAGGGGAGGTTGGCCACAGTCATCATTATCAGAGTCGCAGACATGCTTAGCCAAAGCACTGAACTGGGATTGGGAGAAGCAACTATATACAGGAATAGAAAAGTTTTCTGCACAAGTCACAAGCGATCGTTAAAGCAGAGCCCCACGTAAACCTGTTCCTTGCCTTCAGGAGGTTTATATATTTAAAGGCAGGCACAGGTCAGTAGTAAAGACTGCAAGATAATCAGTAAATTAAGCTCTCAGAGCTAAGGAAACAGTGAATGTACTGATTAGCATTCTCGAATGCAAATGCAAATTACTCCTCTTACATAGGTATATTGATAGGGACTAACAATGCAAAATAATTTTGGAGGAAATTATACCAATTCTACTTTAGCTTTCATCAACTTAACTCCCTAAACAATGTTTTAGCAGTATAAGGATCTGCAGATCTGTTTTTTTCCTTAACAATTACTGTATCATTGAGCACCTTATTACAGAGCTCAGTAATAGCCAATATTCTTACCTAGTATATGACTTGCTTAAGGCCCTTAAGAACTGACATAAGAAAAAAAAGAGTCCTCAGCTTTAAAGTTGGAAACCAGTCAAGACTACAAAAATGTACATTAGTTCTAGTCTCTTGCAAGCTTTAATCATGTGGACCTTTCTACTCAGTTAATAGAGAAAAAGTTCAGCTCTGGCTGTAGGCCACTTTCTGCTCTTTTGGGTTATTAATTTTTATAAAAGGAATTCCTGGGGCACCCCCACCAAGTTCCCATTACAGTAACTTGTCATTCCAGTGAAAGAACAACAACTGCACTGGTTTATCTTACAGTATACATCTGTGAGGACCATTCTTCAAAAAAACACCGCATTTTTGCCAACTTAATTTTCATTGTTAAAGCATGAGCATTCAGTAAAATATTGGTAGCATGGTTTTTAAAAATGAAATTGATTTTTGTCTAGATTGTTTCAATCTTATTAACTATATTTAATACATGATCTTTATAATCATTTTCACTAATAAAACTAGTTTTCTTTAAAGGAAATCATTTATATGGAATTGAATGGCACAGAACAGAAAGTAGCTGGAGCTGAAATACAGTAATATGACTGGCAAAAGTGATTTTTAAAAATCATAAAACATGACCTTGGGCAACTCTGAGACTCCCTCTATGCCTCAGTTTTCCTGTTGTAAAATTGGAGGACTGGACACTGTCATTATGGACGTGACTTCCAGCTTTAACATTCCAGGATACATTATTCACTTACTAGTTCACCAGCAATGTTCTTTTTAACAAGTCCCTTTGTTTAAGTTTACTTTCCCAGCTTTGGTATAACTACTCCACCCCACTCTCTGCAATCCATATTACAGTCATTAACAAACAAAACAGAGCCCTGTGCTCATTCTTACAAAGCAATTTCTAAACTAGGTGTTATTTGTGTAAAATTCTATCTAGAATTATTCACGGGGAAATGTTATCCTACCATTTATGTTCATGGTAACTGTAATGTACTTATGGATAGAAAACCTTTTCCTAGATCTGAACTCAGAAGGGAAGGATCCTAAAATGCATTTTTAAAAGGTGTGTCGCATATCAACATCCTTTAAGATGAGCGTAGAGCTTACATAGCGTCACAACATGGCTAGGAAGCTCATTTAGTTTTATTATAAAGCTGCTAGATGTATTCTTCAGTTTCTGCTTTTCTTCAGAGTTCAAAGATCTTTTCTTACATTTATTTTCAGTCAAGGAAAGGAATAAAGGAACACCATAGTCAAGTAAAAAAGAGAAACTAGGCAGAAATGGCCGTAAAAGAAGCAGTATAGTTAAATTTTTCTGTTCTTAGGGAGGAATATTAAGTACAACAGACTTTAGACAGTTTGCAGCGTATTACTATAAGATGCCAAATACTGGCAAACTTATATGGTTTTATACCAAGAAAACCCAGAATAAGATAAAACAAATAGGAAGGAATACTACCTTTGCAGAGGCATGATTTCACAAGCCATTCTTGTATAGAAACTTGCAAGGGACCCTCACAACTGTCTCCTCCGCGCCACGTCGGGTCGTCGGTACAGTGAACGCCTTCTTATAGCGGCTCAGCTGGGCTTGGGGCGGGAGGCTGCGCTTTACAGCTGGAGAAGCAAGTCGCTCTGCAGTTAGCCGGGGACTGCTGCTCTCCGCCTCCTAACTTCTTCTAGCAGGGCTGTGTTATCAGCCGCCTCTCTACATTTACACTGCAGTCCACTTTGACCTTTTGTTCCAGGGAAGCAGCTGAATCACCCAGCCAATGAGAGGAGCAGCTGCTGCCTCGCTTAAACGCCGCTCCTCGCGCCGCTCCTCCCCCTCCGCCCCCTCCCGCTCCTCAGTGGGATTGCCTAATTCTGCTAACTCGAAACTTTCCTCTCAGCAGATCCACAGACAAGTGTGTCAGTCTGGGGAAAGCAACCAATAACTGCAGCAAGAGCGAAGTGTCCCTTTCTCAATATTACAGAGACGGCCGACAAGGAAATACAGTTGTCAAGGGAAGACACTGCCCCTGAAACTAAAGATTTCTGTGAAGAGGCTAGAACTATACTCCGGCCCTTTTATTCCTTAAAAACAAAAACAAAAACAAAAACAAAAAAATCCAAACATACCACCAGCATCGGAAGGCGTGATACTTCTCAAGAAGAAAGACATGCTTCTAGACCCTTCACCTACCCACATTTATTTCCTGCTGATGTTTGTTTACCCTGCGGGTTGTTACCAGTCAATGGTGACAACACCCAAGGCACGTAGCTCCCACTGCTGGGGAGAATACATGTCCTAAGGCTGCCCAAATTCTCAAAGGATCAAAACATCTACTCCCCTGGAAGTTATTTTAACTTATTATTTCTGCATTTTATCCTTACAAAATTGAATGTGTTTATTTACATAATCATTTTCCTTTAAGAACATCAATAACATTCTTGGGTTGCTATCTATCTAATCTATCTTATCTATCTATCTATCTATCTATTTATCTATCCATCTACCTATCACAGGTAACACCAAATCAATTTTTCCATTAGGTCTGCTAAATGCCTGTTAATTATCTACCTTTCTCTTACAGTTTCTTCTTCAGTATGGAGTAATACAGTATTATTCTTAAGAACATAACTGCTAATCCATAGATCTTATACACTTTAAGAACAATAGCAGAAATACATTTTAATAAGATTTCTTTCACACTATGAGAGTTGCAAAGAGTTACAACAAAGCCCAGAGCATTGCTTTTAGTAGAAGAAAGGGCACAGAGCCAGTCCATGAAATTAAGAAACAGTGGGGGCTTAGAGGTCCAAAGAGGTATCATTCTCTCCTGTAGCTTTTCCTAGATCTTTTTTTTTATAGACTACTCATAGTTCTGCATTTAGAACACAAAGTCCTATTGTAATTATCTACTTTCCTTTGCTATACCTACTAATAATATTTCATTGTCTGACTAAATGTTCTCTCATATTTATGAAAATGGATGTCATCTTAAAATATATTCAAACACAGTATGATAGAATATAACTAAAATCAGCCATTTAAAACAATAGAAGTTGACTTAAGTCCAGAACTTCCTTTAATTGAAATTGTCAATGTATTCTTATTTTGATTCTAGATTTGGAAATTCTCATTTGATTCTCCAGTAACAATAACTTAGTTCTGTATTTTAAGTTTTTTGTTTTTTAAAAATGCCTTTACAGAGGGAGAAGGAGATTGAGGAGTATTATGAGGGGTGACGGGGAAAACAGTGTAGCACAGAGAAGGCAAACAGTGAACCTGTGGCATCTTACTGCACTGAAGGACAGTGACTGCACTGGGGTGTGGGTGGGGACTTGATAATATGGGTAAATGTAGTAACCACATTGTTTTTTCATGTGAAACCTTCATAAGAGTGTATATCAATAATACCTTAATAAAAAATAAAAAAAATAGTTTTACATCTTAATGCTTGAATTAACTGTTTGAATTATAAAATCATTATTATATATCATAATATCTACTTTATTGATGAGTAAACAGTACTAAGAAATTAAGTCATTTGTTCAAATTCATATAGAAAGTAAGTGGCAGAACAGAAAGTAGGTTCAGAACTTCTAGGGCGTGCTACAGAACTCTGTTACACATCACAGTGCTTATTCTATATTCTACATGAGTTTTTAAAAAATATTTCATAAGATACAAATATTTTTAGAAATAAAATTCAAATGAAAGAGAGAGTTTGTCTTTTCTTGTTTTTATGAACACATCAACACTATATGGCTAAAATAGACATACAAATTCAACAATGAATGACCCAGCATTGCAAAAATCTGTTAAATAAAACTATAATTTACATTCAATACATAATAGAGATGAAATACTGATGAATATAGGAACATTCAAATTTTAACAACTGATTCCTCATATTATTTCTCAATAGATTAAATCTTCCTACCAGTATTATTCTAATATGCCGTATTCCTATTGGGATGTCAATGGTTGTATTTTAAAATCACCTAATACTGTAACTCAGTAATGGCTTCTTTTCAAGTCTCTATTATTTATTCATAACTTCTTTTTTTGTTTTTTGTTGTCTGTTTTCTGGGTATTACTTCATGTTCACTTATGAATCTGTACCTGGTCTGCAGCTCTTCCTCTCCACAACACCCACTGCCAGACTCCTCGATCACTGAAATACTTTGTTATTTCTATTTCTAAAATACTCCAGCCAGTTCCTCACGGTCAGGTAGCAGGAGCACAATTCCCCACCGTTCCCTGAACTCCCCCAGTTGTAACCTCACAAGTACTGACTTCCTGATGACATTTGCTCTGCGCTGAGCGATCAACGTGCACCACTCTCAACTGCCCTGCTTCTGCCTCCCCACCCTCCTCCTTTCTTAGCTCTTCATTCAGCACCAGCTGAATGTTTTCTGTGTGCAGAAGACAACGTGCACCCAAACCAATAGGCCTGCAGCTTAATTTTATTATATATTTATTTACTTACTTATTTTTTAAATAATTTATTTTGGTATAATTAATCTACAATTACATGTGCAATATTATGGCTGTTAAACTACCCCCTTCATCAGGTCCCCCCTACCAACCCCATTACAGTCACTGTCCATCAGCGTACTGAGATGCGATAGTCACTACTTGTCTTCTCTGAGTTGTAGCCCTCCCATGCCCCCCAACATTACGTCTGCTAATCTTAATGCCCCCTTTTCCCCCTTGTCCCTCCCTTCCCACCCATCCTCCCCAGGCCCTTTCCCTTTGGTAACTATTACTCCGTTCTTGGGTTCTGTGAGTCTGCTGCTGTTTTGTTCCTTCAGTTTTTTTCTTTGTTCTTATACTCCACATATGAGTGAAATCATTTGGTACTGTCTTTTTTGGCTTGGCTTATTTCACTGAGCATAATACCCTCTAGCTCCATCCATGTTGTGGCAAATGGTAGGATTTGTTTTCTTCTTATGGCTAAATAATATTCCATTGTGTATATGTACCACTTCTTCTTTATCCATTCATCTAGTGATGGACAATTAGGTTGCTTCCATTTCTTGGCTATTGTAAATAGTGCTGCGATAAACATAGGGAGGCCTGCAGCTTTAAAACAGGCACATTCCTGGCTGTCTTCAGCATTTAGTTATTTCTAAACCGGGTTTATTAGCATCCTCCGCTTCTTCACCTTTCATAAATCCTGCCAGCTAGGTTCTCTACTGCCAGACTGCTAAACGCTGCAAAAGAGAGTCGTATAACCCTGGCAACTACTTATACTACAAAGTCATGCTATTAATCTCGGCATGAAACTCAACACTGAGTGGCAAGATTTTTATTTACCTTTAAGGGATTCTTCACTACATTTCCCCAGACACGGTTGCAAATCTTCTCTCAGTCTCTAAGTACCTCACCTCTTGAATTTACTGAGAAAGTCAAGATCATCAAATATGAGTGAGTGCCTTTGGTCTTCTTTGCTAGGCTTACGGGTTTAAGTGCCCACCCCCCTGCCACATACACACATACACAATGCACACACATCTTCCCTCATTCTTTTTGATTTCCCAGTGTAGGAGAGAGGGTCTTCACACATAGGACAGCTCTCTTACCTAACGTATTGGATCCTATAATTTTCTCCTTCCTTTGGAAAAAGCCTAATCTCTCCTATATCTTAAATCTGTCCCCCTGGGACATCTGCGACATCTGAGTCAGTGTCCACCAGTCTTACAGCAGTGCTCTGTGGTGCTATTTCCCTCTGCTTCCTACTGACAGCCTTCCCTAGGCCCACCTCCTCTGAAGTCACTGACTCCTCCACTGAAATTCATGCCAGTGGAATTCAGACTTTACCACTTTTCTGAAACTACTTTGAAGGCTACCAGTGCTTTGAAGGCTACTAAATCGAAATGTCTTTTCTTAAATCTTTTTCTACTTTTTTAACTTTTCAGAAACACCCACCTTCAGATTTCTGAAAGTCTCAGCTCTCTGTGATCTTTCCTTGGAATTCCCCAAACATCCCTGATCACTCCATCCTCATTTTATTTCATTTGTCTTCCTCCTCTCTTACCCGCTCGCCACCTCACCTCCCAGCCCAACACCATTCAATGCAGGCATTCTACCGGAGCTTAATAAATTGTACTCTGCAATTAGTAAATTATGCTCTTGGGGATTCGATCCTGCTTTACCACAGACAGGCAGTGTAAACTTGGGCAGGCTGTACTAAAAGCTCTGAGGTTGTTCCGAGGAATAAATGAGATCACACTTGCAAAGCACATAGAATAGTGCCTGGCAACAAGTACTAAGTAATTATTAGTATTATCACCCTAATCATCACTTTCAAAGCCTCATATTATCTGATTCCCAAATTTCTCCTCCTCCTGGGCCCTCTTGTTAATGATGTTATTATTGTCTTTATGAATCACATCTAAAATGTGAGTCACCTTTCCTCCCTCCTCTGCTCTCCTTAACCATGGAATGTCTCTTTTGGAATGTCTCTTTAATCTGTCAGTTTTGGCCATTTCCAGTATTATGATAACCTTCAAAATGATATTTCTGCTTCCATTCACCCTGTTTCCAATGCATACATCCCACTATTTGAGTGAATTTCCTACTGTGATGGTGGTCTGGTCACCACTCCTCTGCTCAAAAGCTTCAATAGCTCCCAATGAACCCCAATTCTTTCAATATGATTATATTAAAATAATTGATCTTAATTTCTTCACATATCTTATGATGTTTTTCTTTTTTCTCCCACAGTGTATTATCTGAATCTATATATTATCTCCCTATGGAAATGTAAGTTCTCTGGAACATGAACTATAGCCTTCCTGTAGCCACTACACCAAGTAAGTGTTGAATGAATTAATTGATGAATCAAACATTCTTCCAGAGACTGAAGCTTAGCTCCTTTGATTAGATTTTCATTTATGAAGCAATATTTCTATCCACTATTTAACATTTGTAGGTTTACCCTTAAGAAAAAGTAGATGCCTCAGGTAGGTTCAAATGAAGGATAATGATAACCAGTAACTGACAACAGACATAAACTACTGGGGTTACACCTTGATGCGCAGTCCCAGAGATGTAAAAGGAAAAATTCTATCCAAACTCTTGAAATCTTTTAATTTTACATGATCTCATATCTCCTAGGCTGTCTGTTTCCTTTTCCACACTTCAGCTGACTTGAAGACTTCTAATTTTCTTACATAACTTCTTCAGCAGATTCCAAGTGTTTGGTAAGATGTGTGTTTGCCCTTTGCTATCAAGAGCAACAGTTGGTCCAAAAACTGTGGCTGAATTCATTTGCTTTAATCTCAACATCACTTTGAAACTTCCAAAGACCAAAAACACTTCTTGGCCACATTAATTTGTTTTCATATATTGCTTTAAAGTCAGATTGGTTTGTTTCTTCAAACAAAATGATATATTAAAATTAATTTTCTTACAAGTTGGGTAAGAAGGTGCTTCTCAGGCAAAGTTTCTTCCACATATTTTTATCAATCTTTGTACATGCACTAAGGAGCCATGCCTTCTACAAGACAGTCACACAGCATTCATAAATGGTAACGAGTAAATCAGGAGCTTTCCGTAATAGGAGGGCTTTGTGATCATGAAGCCAAGATTGACAGGGGACACAGAATTAGACATTCTAGGCTTGCTGCATAGGATCCTGATTAAAGTCCCTTTCCGGCCATCTGTTAGAACTATAGTGAATTCCAGGGCTCATTAGAGGACATCATAATCGACATGAAAAAATGTCAAAAAAAAAGGGGGGGGGAGAAGGAATGAAAGGGGTGGTATACATAAGACCACTAGCATTTATTGAGAATCTATGCTACGCTTATTTTAATAGATGTGGAAATGAAGTTCACTAACCTGAGCACTCAGCTAGGAAGTGGCTGACATGAAGCCAACAACTGAATGCCAGAGCATTTCCACTAATCAACAGCTTGTAAAGATAGCGAAGTAGAATACTTACTCATGGGTAACACATATTATCAATTGGCTATAGGAAATAATCCTTTCTTTTGGCCTAAAGTTTATATTTAGGTAAGTGTGCATATATTGAATAAAGACTGTACATTTTGACAGTGGTTGCCTGAACCAAAGACATACATGGGATCAGGACAAACCTGTCCTGCTACACTGTGTGTGTGTGTGTGTGTGTGTGTGTGTGTGTGTGTGTGTGTGTGTGT
>JAQQAC010002594.1:18481127-18652655 GCA_029783875.1 Phataginus tricuspis | reverse complement strand
TGCTTTAGGTAGTATTGCCATTTTGACAATATTGATTCTTCCTAGCCAAGAGCATGGGATGCATTTCCATTTGTTAGTGTCTAAATTATATTCTTAATCATATTCCTTTTATTAAGAAATTGATATATGAAAATGACAGATCGGCTGTTAGTTGTTTTTATGTGAAAATGAAAAACTATAATATTTGTTAACTCAAAGAATAATTATAAGACCTTATAAAAGAACACAAGATAGGGACACTCAGAACAGGCTCATGCTCATAGAAATGAGTTTCTAGTTAGGCAAAGGATTTTCTTCAGTAACAGCAGAAATAATCATGTTTGCTTACTTAAGACCCAAATAAAAAACACTTACAAAATCAACATAATTAAAATGTTTCCTCATTTATTAGACTTACCTAGTCTATAGAGGAAGATGGCTGAAAAAAATCCCATGGGGGGTAAAAATTATATAATTAGTTTTCCAAAGATACCTCTTTAATTCTAATGATGGATCCCACTTTTGAAACTGTATATGGGCTTACTTGGTCAAAATATCTCTGACTAGCCTTACTAGACTGTCAGATGGTTCCCAGGGTTCATTTGTTTAGATTCTAAAACAGTGCAGAGCTGCCAGGGAGAGCCGGAGGAGGGCATGGCTGGAGACGCGGCAGGTTCAAAGGCCGTGACGCTGGAGACGCACTATTCAGGGTTCCCTTCTTTTCCGCACTGATGGCTCTGATTTCACAAACTGGCTCCAACTTTCTAATATAGAAAGGGAGACTCAAAACACTCACCAGAAAGACTGAGTAACGATGTCAAATCAAAAAACAAGTAATTATAATTTATGGCACATGAACACACATCTAGAAATCCACCTAGAAGCTTCCTCTATTTTTCCTTAAAAAATGAAAATTTATTATAACAACTGAAAGATCGCAATTTCTTCATAAAAAGTGGTTAAAAATAAATTGAGACAACTTACATAGTTGTTCCCTAACTTTCTGGGACAGGGAAAAATCCGTATTTTTGCCAGATGGAATCTCAGTTAGTGATCTCTGCCGATAAGTAAGTGCTCAAGCACATTTTCCTGGAATGGGACTCCCTGGGCATGACTTTCTCCAAATCTCCCTTGGGAGTCCAGATAATAGTGTTTTTGTTCTCATAAAATAAGTCATGTCCCACACAACAGCTGCCCCCGTACCTGAGATCAGCTGCCTTAAGATTGTCCCACTGACCTTTCACCCTGTTAAATGCTACTTCCTAGAAGAGGAGAAGGAGCCTTCAGCAGGGTTTCCTTAGCAAAATGTCAAAATTGTTTAGTGTGATATGGTAACCGATTAGCTGAATCTGTATCCATAAAACATAAACTCTTCATATTTCTGAAACAGGAAATACTGAGCTAGAGCACAAAAATCTCACAATGTCAATACACTGGCTGGTAATATTTATTTACTTCAAAATAAAGTGGCATGTTTTGCTTTGAAGCAACCCAATAAATGAATAAGCGAAAATATATTTAAAAGTAAAATAAGAGGATGTAGCAATTAGTTGTTACTAAGAATAGTTCACATTAAAAAAAAAGATGACCGTTGTGCCTGAGTGTCAACATCCCCAGTGCTGGACTGTAACATGATCTGATTAAAAAAAAATCCTTTAAAACGCAACATCTCAGAGAACTGGACTCACTGCATTACTAGTATTAGTATATTGTAAATTAGTATATGTATCCTATTTTCTCTTTCTAGTGCTGTTTATGTACAGTTTTTATTAGAATTCACAGTGAAACTGAAAAAGTTTGCAGAGTATTAAAATTCATAATGAAACTGAAAAAGTTTTTTCCTTGTTGACTAAAGTGAGAATAAGTTGGAAAAAGAAATGTCAAATAAATTAGGAAATAAACTGGACTTATGAATAAATTACTAAATAAAGCTAATAAAACCAACGGTCCCCCCCCTAAATAGGCAATGCAGTCGATTATTTAAATAAATAAATGCATTGAAATATAAATTATAATCCCATAGTAACTTTCCAAAATAAAACTTCAGGAGACAACTCTGAAACAAAAATAAATCCAACTTTCAAAGTCTTAAAACAGCCTAACAGCCTATAAAATGCTTTTGAACAGATATTAGTACTTCCGGAAATAGTTATCATCCTAGACTTCAAATCACTCTGTATGAAATGGATAAATAGCATAGAATCTGGCCAAACCAAATAATAACTGAATGGATACTTTGTTACTAAGAAAAGTTTAAGTGAGAAAATAGTCTCTCCCTCTCCTGCCCATTGGTCCATTACCACAGCCTGTTCTTTCCCATGCCCTCTCCCCCAGCAGTTTACATTTTTATTACTTAACCTCTGGATTACAGATTTTTCTGCCTAATCAGTTTTTACTGATTTTGGTCTTTTCGACCCTAAATACCCATTGTAAAGAACTGATCTTCCCAAGATAACTGATTTAATAATTTCAAAAAGCTTCAATTGCACTTCATAGCTTACAAAGTAAAATCCAGATTCTATGCACATGCAAAAGGGCCCTGTGACGCCACCACTCCATATCCACACACACGATCACTCCTTCACACGAACTGGGGGGCCAGGTGAGCTGAAGTGTTCTTGCCCACGGTTGTGTTCTCTTTTCCCACTTGTTCCCGTTTCAGTCATTTCTCCTAGCCAAGGATGCCCTCCTGGCCCCAGGCCCACTGCTTTTCACTTAATAATCAGTAATATATTTTTGTGAAATTTCTAGGCCTCAAAAAAATTTTTTATGCTTGCCTTACATTTTTATCTATAATGATGAGAATTTTAATCATTTGGCTCAAAAGGTGAGAGGCAGGTTTCTCCACTGTAAAAGGAACTTTCTTCTTTGTAATGAAAAATCATCTATAAGATGGTAATTTGAGACTGTGAAAATTTAGATCCCAGATGTTTTTTGAATATATAGCTTTGAAGATAGAGCCAATAGGACTTGCTGGTGAATTGGTGGAGGAAAGAAGAGGCTTCAGATATTTTTGGATGGAGTTAACTGGGTAAATGGTGGTATAATTAATTGAGATGGGGGGAAACTTGGTAGAAATGGAGTTTTCTTTTTTTTTTTAGAAAGGAGTATAAATTAGGAGTTCCATTTTATGTAGATTGAGTGTGAGATCTCATTAAATATCCACTTTGGGCTTGCCAGGTAGCCAGGAAGCATCTGAAATGTGCAGGCTCACAGAGCCCAGGCTCTGAAGACCTTGTGCTTTTAGTTTAATGCTCTACTGTTGCCATCTTGAAACTCTTAATAGTTTTTAACAAAAGGCTCCCACATTTTCACATTGCTGTGGGAGGCCTTCTAAAATTAATTACTTGGTCCTACCAATGGATATACCAATTCGGAGTATTGTGGAGAGGTCAGAGATGGAGATATAATTTTGGAGGCCATATGAGTAAAGACAGTATTTAAAACTGTAGACGTGGATGACAGTACCTAAGAATGGGCATAGCTTGACAAGAGGTATGAAGAGGACTGAGCCCCAACCTTGAGGTCTGGAAAAGAAGACAAATTTTGCAAGTAAGACTAAAAGGGGGTGGCAATAAGACCAGAGGGAAAATGGGAGAGTGTGGTTTTGCAGAAGCAGAGAGAAGAAAGTTTTTCCAAAGGGAGTGAAAAATTGGGTCAAATGCTGCTGGGAGATAGAGTAACATGAGAACAGCAGACTGACCTTTGGATTCAGCAAGATGGAAATTGGTGGTGTCCTTGACAAGAACAATTTCAGTGGTGTGTGGGTTGAAGAAAAGAATGGGAGGAAAGGATATGAAGACAGCAAGTGCATATAATTCCTCATCAGTGATGTGCTCTAAAGGAAAAGAGAGATATTTTTGCTAGGGAAGGATTTTTTTAAATGTTGAGTTTTCTATGTTGATGGGAAGAGTCTAGAGGACAGAAACTGATGTCATAGAGGAGGAAATGATTATTAGAACACAGTTATTGAGTGACTGAAAGAGAATGAGATTCAGAGTACAAGCACAAGGGTTGAACCCAAAGAGGATCAAGTTCTGTCCACCCACTGTAGCAGGAGAGAAGGCAGAGAGTAAGAATACAGATATGGACACGCTAGTATGTTTGGGAGGTAGGAGAGTAAGAGGAGTCTCTTCTGATGGCTGTGTGAAATAAGAGAAAACCTTTGGATTGTGCTGTAATATTTTATAGAACTAAGGCATGCTCATTTCTCTATTAAACTGAAGTTTTCAGAAAACAAAGGAGGTGAGAGAAGAGAGCAGCTAACTAGGATGCTTAGTTCTGTTTTTCTAAAATCAGGTTCAGATTTTTGACAAGGGGAGCAAAAAGGCAATTCAATAGTCTTTTCAGCAAATGAGGCTGGGACAACTGGATAGCCACATGCAAAAGAATGAAGTTTCCTGTACCTCACATCATACATAGAAATTAACTCAAAATGGATCATATATCTAAGGAAAAGACTTCTTTGTTTTTATAACATCTCTATTATGCCACTTTGAAACTTCCTGCATTATATACTTTTGTAAACTCATATAAATTTGGCTCACTTAATGGACTGGGAAATCACTAAAGATTGGAAGTTTTGTCTTAGTTCTTTCTGGCTTCTCAGGGCTCAGTGCAAAATGTGCAGAACACCAAATGTGCTCACCAAGAGTCCATGGACTTTGAATTGCTAAAAATAAATTCTGTTAAGAATACAGCAGTCCAGATAAACTTTGGTGATCTACAAGCTACTAGAAATGACCTGCAAATGTGATAATAAATTTCTTTACCATTACTTACTTTCTCTTTTATCAACCATTCATATTATAAAAAGAAAAAATGTTTTTAAATTGAAGTTTGGATCCCAGTGAAATATCAAAATTTGAATAGAGCAATTGTATTGAGCAGCAGACTTTGGCAAACGGGTAGGGAACTATTTGTTCTTTAATAATCAAAATATTTAGAGAAATATCAGAGACTTTCATTTTAAACTAAGAATAAAAGGTGATTGAAGTTAAACACTGGAAAACATTTTTAGTAGACATTCAGCTTAAACAGTTTTTCTAAGACCTCGGAATAATTATCACAGGAGCTAGTGGTGGTTAAGAACAGATTAGAAAGCTATTTATAGACTTAGACTTTTTTTTTCTAATTCAGTCTGGGACCTTGAGACCTTTTTCAAACCTATTTTTCTTAAATCTTTGTTATGAAGGCCAAAGAATGGGAACACCTCAGAAAATGGTGGTTCTGTAGGGGAACTGTGTGCTGAGGCTTGCTACTAAGCTTTTCACAAGCTTGTTTTAAATTCTCTTTCCTCATGTGGGAGCTACTGCAGTAAACGCTGCAGGTCAGAAGCACATTTATAATATTTGATAATTTTTCAAATGATATTGCATATGATAAAGTTATGAGTCTTGTAGCTAAGAATACTAACTGCATTTCAGCTTCATCAGTCAGTTAAAAATTCTGAAACTTGGCTCCATATAGCAGAGAGTGAAACACTAGAGGGAACAACACATGCTCAGGAAGTAATTGGAGGCCCTTTATAAAGTACAAACACGGGGTCACTAGGCCTTCTTTCTGCTGTTGGCTGGACTTCAGAAATGAAGAAAGTCATAGTTAATTGCAGGAGTTAATAGATTAGATAGCTGGAAAGACAATGGGTAGAGTTACTATTGCTGAATACTGATTCATTATTAATATCACTGAAAGTCTAAATCTCACAAAATGTATTATTGTTATATGTGACTAAAAAGTGCTGTTTGGCAAACATCACAAGGCACACACTTCCTGCTGCAAGGGCGGAGAGTGACACAGAGGCGTTAGGGGCCTTGTAAAACAATGGATTTCTCTTACATAAATAAGTAGCAGGTTACTGATAGAAATGCCACATCAGGGTCTGAGGCCTGGGGGGATGGCACAGAGATTAAGTGGGGATGATGAGGGCACCACTGCCAACTTCTGTGGCATCTCTATGGGTGGGCCAGACAAGCTGCCCTTGGGTGAGCACTTTCCAAGGCCGAAAGACAGAAAATTGGCACTTTAAATTCTCTTCTGTAGAATCACACCTCAACCTCTGAGAGGTCTAGGTCAGCTAGATAAAGACAAATGGAACTTAAATTGAAATTGAGCATATAAAACATCACAGCAGTAATGACTATGGCAGCAGCAGATAAACATGCCTCCTACACCCAGAAGACACAGGCCCTCTTCTTCAGGAAGTCACAATCAGGTTCAAGTATAGCACAGACAGGGGAAGCAACTCAAGACAGAAGACAGGCAGGAAATAATCGCAAAATGATCAGAAGACATATAGTAATTTCAGCCTCTCAACTAAAATTGTAATCTTTGATAACTCCTTTAACTAAATAAGTATTATGAACTTTTTCAAAAGCATGGTTTTTTCATCCTAGGTTCCTTTTCAGATTTGAAAATCTTTTTATAGAGCTACCTGATAAAATTGTGATACAGAGAAAAAAATATTACATGTAGGGTTATTATAATTTTTTCCAGCATTATATAGATATCACTGACAAATACAAATTTTTAAGGTCTATATATAAGGTGTATATTTAAGGTATAAAATGTGATGATTCAGGAGATCTAAGAAGATGGCGGCGTGAGCAGAGTGGCGGAAATTTCCTCCCCAAACCATATATAGCTATGAAAATACAGCAAATACAACTATTCCTAAAAGAGAGACCAGAGTATACAGGACAGTACACAGCCTGCATCTACACCTGAGAGGACTCGGCACCCCGCGAGGCGGGTAAGATATGGAGCCATGACCCGGCGGGACCTGAGCACTCCCCTACCCTGGTGAACCGGTGGGAGGAGAGGATTCAGAGCCGGGAGGGAGTGGAAGACCAGGCCCGCGAAATAACCAGCCGTGGTGATCTGCGCCGGGAGCACTGACACACATTGCGCAGTGTATCGGATATTAGAGAGGCAGAAGGTGCAGGTTTTGAGCTGGGAAGGCGCCTGGGTCCTTGCAGCAGGCTCCCCGGGACAAAAGAAAAGCATGCACTTTTTTTTGGCAGTCTTAAAGAGGAAAGGGTCCAGGATTGGCCCAGCACACTTGGCCCAGCGGGCTGGGAGTCCTGAGGAATTTTGGATGCCTTGCCTGGCGACTGGGAAAAAGTAGCCGCACTGAAACTTCACATAGAGAAAAACAGCCTCCCACTCGTTCCCACCCCAGCTAGAGCTACAAAGGGCCCAGCAGAACTGCGCGGCCGTGGCTGCGGAATAGTGGAGCAACAGCGCCACCTACAGCATCCTTACACAATCTACTCCCGGTGGGTGTTTATTTTATTTCTTTTCTTTTCTTTTCTTTCTTTCTTTCTTTTCTCTTTTCTTTCTCGTCCTTCTTTTTTTTTTCTCTAAAGTCTTAAAGAGCCCAGCTGACATACGTGGCACCTACCAGAGAACACTTCTATCACCATGAAAAGACAGAGGAATATGGTACAGACCAAGCTCACCCAGACCCAGACAAACCCAGAGAGGGAGACTGAAGGGATGGAAATGCACAATCTTCCTGAAAAAGAATTCAGAATAAAAGTCATAACCATGCTGATGGATCTACAGAGAAATATGCAAGAGCTGAGGGAGGAAGTGAGGGAAATCAGGAAAGACAATGCAGAAATCAGACAAGCCATCGACAGGCTTAGCAGCAGACTGGATGAGATGCAAGAGGCTATTAATGGAATAGAAATCAAAGAACAGGAATACAGAGCAGCTGAGGCAGAGAGAGATAAAAGGATCTCTAGGAATGAAAGAATATTAAGAGAACTGTGTGACCAATCCAAACGGAACAATATTTGTATTATAGGAGTACCAGAGGAAGAAGAGAGAGAAAAAGGGATAGAAAGTGCCTTTGAAGAAATAATTGCTGAAAACATCCCCAAGCTGGGGAAGGAAATAGTCTCACAGTCCATGGAAGCCCATAGATCTCCCAACATAAGGGACCCAAGGAAAACAACACCAAGACACATAATAATTAAAATGGCAAAGACCAAAGATAAGGACAGAGTATTAAAGGCAGCTAGAGAAAGAAAAAAGATCACCTACAAAGGAAAACCCATGAGACTATCATCAGACTTCTCAACAGAAACCTTACACACCAGAAGAGAATGGCATGATACATTTAATGTAATGAAACAGAAGGGCCTCGAACCAAGAATATTGTATCCAGCATGATTATCACTTAAACATGATGGAGGCATTAAACAATTTACAGACAAGTGAAAGCTGAGAGAATTTGCCTCTCATAAACCACCACTACAGGCTATCTTAAATGGACTGCTCTAGAGGGAAGCACTCCTAAGGCTAAAAAGATGTCACCAGAGAAAATAAAATCATAGCAAAGAAAGCAGACCATAAAAATACTAACTAAAGGCAAAGAATAAAACACCTAATATATAAAGAATGGAGGAGGAAGAATAAGAAGGGAAAGAAATAAAGAAACATCAGACTGTGTTTACAATAACTTAACAAGAAAGTTAAGTTAGAATGTTAGATAGTAAAGAAGCAACCCTTGATCCTTTGGTAACCACAAATCTAAAGCCAGCAATGGTAATAAGTACATATCTATCGATAATCACCCTAAATGTAAATGGACTGAATGCACCAATCAAAAGACACAGAATAACTGAATGGATAAAAAAGCAAGACCCATCTATATGCTGCCTACAAGAAAGTAACATCAAACACAAAGATATACACAGACTGAAAGTGAAGGGATGGAAAAAGATATTTCATGCAAACAACAAGGAGAAAAAAGCAGGTGTTGCAGTACTTGTATCAGACAAATAGACTTCAAAACGAAGAAAGTAGCAAGAGATAAAGAAGGACATTACATAATGATAAAGGGGTCAATCCAAGAAGAGGATATAAGCATTATAAATATATATGCACCCAATACGGGAGCGCCGGCATATGTGAAACAAATACTAACAGAATTAAATGAGGAAAAAGATAGCAATGCATTCATTTTAGGTGACTTCAACACACCACTTACTCCAAAGGACAGATCAACCAGACAGAAAATAAGTAAAGACACAGAGGCACTGAACAACACACTAGAACAGATGGACCTAACAGACATCTACAGAACTCTACACCCAGAAGTAACAGGATACGCATTCTTCTCAAGTGCACATGGAACATTCTCGAGAATAGACCACATACTAGGCCACAAAAAGAACCTCAATAAATACAAAAATGTTGAAATTCTACAAACCAACTTCTCAGATCACAAAGGTATAAAACTAGAAATAAATTTTAGAAAGAAATCAAAAAGGCTCACAAATACATGGAGACTTAACAACATTCTCCTAATTAATCAATGGGTTAACGACCAAATCAAAACAGAAATCAAAGAATATATGGACACTGATGAAAACAACAACACAAAGCCACAACTTCTGTGGGACGCAGCAAAGGCAGTTCTAAGAGGAAAGAATATTGCAATCCAGGCCTATTTAAAAAAGGAAGAACAATCCCAAATGAATAGTCTAAAGATACAATTACTGAAATTGGAAAAAGAAGAACAAATGAGAGCCAAAGTCACCAGAAGGAGGGACATAATAAAGATCAGAGAAGAAATAAATAAAATTGAGAAGAACAAAACAATAGAAAAAAATCAATGAAACCAAGAGCTGGTTCTTTGAAAAAATAAACAAAATAGATAAACCCCTAGCCAGACTCAATGAGAGAAAAAGAAAATCTACACACATAAACAGAATCAGAAATGAGAAAGGAAAAATAATGACAGACCCCACAGAAATACAAAGAATTATAAGAGAATATTATGAGAAACTGTATGCTAACAAGCTGGAAAACACAGAAGAAATGGACTTCTTAGAAAAATACAACCTTCCAAAACTGACCAAACAAGAAACAGAAAAACGAAACAGACCAATCACCAGCAACAAAATTGAAGCGGTAATCAAAAAACTACCCAAGAACAAAACCCCGGACCAGATGGATTCACCTCTGAATTCTACAAGACATATAGAGAAGAAATAACACCCATTCTCCTTCAAGTTTTCCAAAAAATAGAAGAGGAGGGAATACTTCCAAACTCATTCTATGAAGCCAGCATCACTGTAATACCAAAACCTGGCAATGACCTCACCAAAAAAGAAAATTAAGACCAATATCCCTGATGAACGTAGATGCCAATATACTCAACAAAATATTAGCAAACCGATTTCAAAAATACATCAAGAGGATCATACACCATGATCAAGTGGGATTCATCCCAGTGATGCAAGGATGGTACAACATTCGAAAATCCATCAACATCATCCACCACACCAACAAAAAGAACAAAAACCACATGATCATCTCCATAGATGCTGAGAAAGCATTTGACAAAATTCAGCATCCATTCATGATTAAAACTCTCAACAAAATGGGTATAGACGGCAAGTACCTCAACATCATAAAGGGTATATATGACAAACCCACAGCTAACATCATACTTAACAGTGGGAAGCTGAAAGCTTTTCATCTAAGATTGGGAACTAGACAGGGATGCCCACTCTCTCCACTGTTATTCAACATAGTACTGGAGGTCCTAGCCACGGCAATAAGACAAACAAAGAAATACAAGGCATCCAGATTGGTAAAGAAGAAGTCAAATTGTCACTATTTGCAGATGACATGATACTGTACATAAAAAACCCTAAAGACTCCACTTCAAAACTACTAGAACTAATATCTGAATTCAGCAAAGTTGCAGGATACAAAATTAACACACAGAAATCTGTTGCTTTCCTATACACTAACGATGAACTAACAGAAAGAGAAATCAGAAAAACAATTCCATTCACAATTGCATCAAAAAGAATAAAATACCTAGGAATAAACCTAACAAAGGAAGTGAACGACCTGTACTCTGAAAACTACAAGACACTCCTAAGAGAAATTAAAGAGGACACTAACAAATGGAAATGCATCCCATGCTCTTGGCTAGGTAGAATAAATATTGTCAAAATGGCTATACTACTAAAGCAATCTATAGATTCAATGCAATCCCTATCAAAATGCCAACATCTTTCTTCAATGAACTGGAACAAATAATTCTAAAATTCATATGGAACCACAAAAGATGTTGAATAGCCAAAGCAATCCTGAGAAGGAGGAATAAAACAGGGAATTACGCTCCCTGACTTCAAGCTCTACTAGAAAGCCACAGTAATCAAGACAATATGGTATTGGTACAAAAACAGACCCACAGACCAGTGGTACAGAATAGAAAATCCAAACATTAACCCAAACATATACAGTCAATTCATATTTGATAAAGGTGTCTTGGATATACAGTGGGGGAGATGACAGCCTCTTCAGCAGCTGGTGTTGGCAAAACTGGACAGCTACATGTAAGAGAATGAAACTGGACTATTGTCTAACCCCATACACAAAAGTCAACTCAAAATGGATCAAAGACCTGAATGTAAGTCATGAAACGATAAAACTGTTAGAAAGAAACATAGGCAAAAATTTCTTGGACATAAACATGAGTGACTTCTTTATGAACATATCTCCCCGAGCAAGGGAAACAAAAGCAAAAATGAACAAGTGGGACTATATCAAGCTGAAAAGCTTCTGTACAGCAAAGGACACCATCAGTAGAACAAAAAGACATCCTACAGTATGGGAGAATATATTCATAAATGATGTATCCGATAAGGGGTTGACATCCAAAATATATAAAGAACTCAGTGACCTCAACAAACATAAAGTAAATAATCCAATTAAGAAATGGGTAGAGGACATGAATAGACAGTTCTCCAAAGAAGAAACTCAGATGGCCAACAGGCACATGAAAAGATGCTCCATATCACTAATCATCAGAGAAATGCAGATTAAAACCACAATGAGATATCACCTCACACCAGTGAGGATGGCCAACATCCAAAACACAAACAACAAAAAATGTTGGCGAGGATGTGGGGAAAAGGGAACCCTCCTACGCTGCTGGTGGGAATGCAAATTAGTTCAACCATTGTGGAAAGCAGTATGGAGGTTCCTCAAAAAACTCAAAATAGAAATACCATTGGACCCAGGAATCCCACTACTAGGAATTTACCCTAAGAATGCAGCAGTGCAGTTTGAAAAAGACATATGCACCCCTATGTTTATCACAGCACTATTTACAATAGCCAAGAAATGGAAGCAACCTAAGTGTCCATCAGTAGATGAATGGATAAAGAAGATGTGGTACATATACATAATGGAATATTATACAGCCATAAGAAGAAAACAAATCCTGCCATTTGCAACAACATGGATGGAGCTAGAAAGTATTACGCTCTTTGAAATAAGCCAAGCCGAAAAAGACAAGTGTCAAATGATTTCACTCATATGTGGAGTATAAGAACAAAGAAAAAACTGAAGGAACAAAACAGCAGCAGACTCACAGAACCCAAGAACAGACTAATAGTTACCGAAGGGAAAGGGACTGGGGAGGATGGGTGGGAAGGGAGGAACAAGGGGGAAAAAGGGGCATTACGATTAGCAGATATAGTGTGGGGGGGCACGGGGAGGGCTGTACAACTCAGAGAAGACAAGTAGTGACTCTATAGCATCTCACTACGCTGATGGACAGTGGCTGTAATGGGGTTGGTGGGGTAGACCTGATGAAGGGGGTAGTTTAATAATCATAATGTTGCACATGTAATTGTAGACTAATGAGACCAAAATAAACTATAAAAAAATAAAAATAAAAATAAAGGCAAAAAAATGTGACGATTTGATATATGCATATTGTAAATTATTACCACAACCAGGCAAATCAATCCACCCATCAGCTCACATAGCTTTGATTTTGTTTTTCTGGTGAGACCAATTAAGATCCACTGTCAGCAAAGTTCAAGCATATAATACAGTACTGTTAACTACAGTCATCAGACTGTGTATTAGATTCCCAGAACTTATTCATTTTTTTAATTAAAGTAACACTGACATACAATCTTAAGCTTTCCCATGAAAAATAGAGTGGTTTCAACATTCAACCATATTATCACGTCCTCCCCACACCCCATTGCAGTCACTGTCCATCAGTGTAGTAAGATGCTATAGAGTCATTATTTGTCTTCTATGTGCTGTACTGCCTTCCCTGTGACATACCTATATTGTGAGTGCTAATTAGAGTGTCCCTTAATGCACTTCTCCCTACCCAACTACCCTCTCCAACCCCTTCCCTTTGGTAACCATTCGTCCTGGGGTCTTTGAGTCTGCTGCTACTTTGTTCCTTCAGTTTTGTTTTGTGGTTATACTTCACAAATGAGTGAAGTCATTTGGTACTTGTCTTTCTCTGCCCGGCTTATTTCACTGAGCATAATACACTTTAGATCCATCCATGTTGTTGCAAATAGTAGGATTTTTTTCTTTTTATGGCTAAATAATATTCCATTGTTTACATGTACCACATCTTATCCATTTATCTATTGATGGGCACTTTGGTTGCTTCCTTATCTTGGCTACTGTAAATAGTGTGGTGATAAACATAGGGGTGCATATGATTTTTTTCAATCAGGGATCTTGTTCTCTTCAGGTAAATTCCTAGGAGTGGAATTACTGGGTCAATGAGGAATGTCCCTATTGCTTTCCACAGTGGTTGAACTAAGTTACATTCCCATCAATAATGTAGGAGAGTTCCTCTTTTCCGCACCCTCACCAGCATTTGTCTTTTGGATAGTGGCCGTTCTGACTGGTGTGCATTTCCCTGATGATTAGTGATGTGCAGCATCTTTCCATGAGCCTGTTGGCCATCTGTATTTTTTTGGGCAAATGTCTGTTCAGGTCCTCTGCCCATTTTTTAATCAGGTTGGTTTTTTTTTTGGTGTTGAGGCATATGACCTCTTTACGTATTTTGGATTTTAACTGAAGAAGTGATTTGTCAGATAAATCATTTATGAATATTTTCTCCCATACTGTAGATTGCTTTTTGTTCTGCTGATGGTGTCCTTTACTATACAGAAGCTTTTTAGTTTAATATTGTGCCATTTGCTCATTTTTTGTTTCCCTTGCCTGAGATGTACACAAGAAACAGTTGTGAATGGTTATGTTCAAGAGATTTTTGCCTATGTTTCTAAGAGTTTTATGGATTCAGGTCTTTGATTCATTTCAAGTTCACTTTTGTGTAGGGAGTTAGACAGTAATCCAGTTTCATTCTCTTGCATGTAGCTGTCCACTTTTCCTGGTGGACCAGTTATTAAAGAGGCTGTCTTTTCCCCATTCTATATTCATCATATATTTAGCACATATTAATTGACCATATATGTGTAGGTTTATATCTGGAATTTCTATTCCATTCCATTGATCTATGAGTCTGTTCTTGTGCCAGTACCATACTGTTTTCACTGATGTAGCTTTGTAGTACAGCTTGAAGTCAGGGAGCATAATACCTCCAGCTCTGTTCCTTCTCAGAATTGCTTTCGCTATCCATGGTCTTTTGTGGTTCCATATGAATTTTAGAACTATTTGTTCTAGTTCAATGAAAAATGCCATTGGCATTTTGATAGGGATTGCACTGAATCTGTAAATTGTTTTGGGCAGGATGGCCATTTTGACAACACCAATTCTTCCTATCCATGAGCATGGGATAGATTTCCACTTATTTGTGTCTTTAACTTCTCTTTTGAGTGTCTTATAGTTTTCAGAATATAGGTCTTTCACTTCCTTGGTTAGGTTTATTCCTAAGGATTTTATTCTTTTTGATGAAATTATAAATGGAATTGTTTTCCTGATTTCTCTTCCTGCTAGTTCCTTGTTAGTATTTAGGAATGCAACAGACTTCCATGTATTAATTTTGTATCCTGCGACTTTGCTGAATCCTGTTATTAGTTCTAATAGTTTTTTTGGTGTAATCTTTAGGGTTTTCTATATATAGTATGATGTGATCTGCATATAGTGACAGTTTAACATCTTCCTTACCAATCTGAATGCCTTTTATAACTTTAACTTGTCTGACTACCTGCAGTACTATGTTATGTTGAATAAATGTGGCGAGACTGGGCAACCTTGTCTTGTTCCTGATCTCAGAGGAAAAGCTTTCAGCTTTTCTTAACTGAGTATGATGTTAGGTGTGTGTTTGTCATATATGACTTTTATTATGTTGAGGTAGGTATCCTCTATGCCCATTTTGTTGAGAGTTTTTATCATGAACGGATGTTGAATTTTGTCAAATGCTTTCTCAGCATCTATTGAGATGATCATGTGGTTTTTATCCTTCTTTTTGGTAATGTGTGTATGAATCCGTCTAATAAATTCCATGTAGTTGTGATGAATTATCCTTTTGATGTATTTTTTAATTCAGTTTGCTAATATTTTGTTGAGGATTTTTGCATCTATGTTCATCATGGATATTGGTCTATAATTTTCTTTTTTTGTAGTGTCTTTGCCTGGTTTTTGTATTAGAGTGATGCTGGCCTTATAGAATGAGTTTGGAAGTATTCCGTCCTCTTCTACTTTTTAGAATGCTTTGAGAAGGATGGGTATTAGCTCTTCTTTAAATGTTTGGTAGAACTCAGCTGTGATGTCATCTTGTTCTGGCTTTGTTTGTTGGGAGATTTTGATTACCAATTCAATTTCATTGGTGGTGATTTGTCTGTTCAGATTTTGTTTCTTTTTGGGTCAGTTTGGAAAGTGTATTTTTCTAGGAATTTGTCCATTTCTTCTAGGTTGTCCAATTTACTGGCACACAATTTTTCATGGAATTCCCTAATAATTCTTTTTATTTCTGTGTTATCTGTTGTGACTATTCTTTCTTCATTTATGATTTTGTTTATTTATGTACTCTTTTTTTCTTGATAATCTGGATAGGGGGTTTACCTATTTTATTTTCTCAAAGAACCAGCTCTTAGTTTCATTAATTTTTTCTCTTTTTTTATTCTTCTCTATGTTACTTATTTCTGATCTGATCTTTATTATGTCCCTCCTTCTGCTAACTTTGGGTTTCATTTGTTCTTTTTCTAGTTTCTTTACTTATGAATTTAGATTGTTTATTTGGTATTGCTCTTGTTTCTTGCGGTAGGCCTGTATTGCTACGTACTTCCCTCTTAGAGGAACTGGAGTGAACCACACCACTGCTTTAGGATCCTCAGTTGGCCTAGGTTGGCAAGCCTGCCTATGAGGATGTGGATGGGTGGGACTCTTTTGGGTCCCTGGGTAGGAAGCACTGCTTTCAGACTAAGGCTGAGAGGGACCAGAACCAGGTCACATGCTGCTTCAGGGTCCACAGCTGGCACTGTCGATGGATCTGTTACCCAAAGGTGGGTGTGGCTCCTCCCTGGTCCCTTGGGGGATGGTGCTGGCAGTAGGACCAAGGCCAAATAGGGCTGTAGCTGTGACCACAAGGGAAAAGGACTGTTTCAGGTCTGTGACTATGACTACAGAACCATGGTTTACAGACCTGTATCCTAGGTGCAGGCATCCCTTCTCAAAATGGCCTTCCTTGGTCTTGAGCTTTACTGGGGTTTTGCAATCTCTTATCTGGATCCCAAAGCTCTCACAGAGGCACTTTTGCCATGTTATTGTTGCTGTGGGGGAAGAGAAGGGGGACCTCCAACTCTGTCATCTTGGTCCATAAGTTTTAAAGCAAATATAAGATAAAATCTGTCACATGATCTAATATTTAAGAGAATATCTGAAAGCAAGATAGTTCTGGAATGTGTGTGTTATATGGTAGCTGTAGGAAGGAGAAAAAGGTAGGAAAGAAGGGGCTGGAAAGACAGCAAAGGTCAGGTCAAGGAGTCTCTTATACCCTGGGCACAAGTAAGCCACTAAGGAGTTCTGAGCAGGAGTAGGATCTGTTTAAACTTATGTGTCTGCAGACTGGTAAAGATGGGGTAGTGCTGAGGCAAAATAAAGACAGTGTGATTGTCAAAGAACATCTGAAAAGATGGATGATAGGGCCAGGGGGCAAAGGAAGAGTCTGAGGTATCTGAGGGAGTAGGTGGTATGTGAGAATGTCTCAGTAGAGAATTCCAGTTAGGAGTTGAAGACAGAGGCATAGGACCTCTTGTGTGAAGAAAATGAATCCAGGAGGTTAGTGGAATGCAGTAATGCTCAGCCATGAGGTGATGGAGGCCTAGGTTAGAGATCATGGGGGAAAATGGGGAAAGTGATATTGGAGATACTGTAAAGGAAATACTGACAAGATTTGGTGACTGATTATATAAAAGGCTTTGAATCTAGTCTTTGAGAATATGAAACATACAGCCAAGTTGAATGAAAGATGAGAAAATGAGTTGTGTCTGGGCACAGTCAGTTTATGGTAAAGTCTTAAGTATAGATGGTTGGTAGGCACCAGAAACCTAGACTTGAGTTCAGGTCTGAGATACTGATTTGAATATTGTCATTCTGTGACTTGATCAGCAGACAGACAGGGGGCAGGTATCCAGGGAAGGAGACTTGGAGATCACTGAGTTTAGAGACAGAAAGGTTAGGGATATCACAGCAGGGAGAAAAAAATACAGGAAATGGGAATATCTGAAGGATTTGTGAAGCACCACAATACACTCAGCATGATGAAATTGGTTTTTCATCTCTAATGTATAAATACATTGAAAGAAGTCTGGGAGAATATACAGTCAACCTTATTAAAGAGCAGTCTTCCTGGGGGAGAGAAGAGGGTTGAGCAAGACATTCAGTGGGAACTTTAGGCTTTTCAGTTATGTTTTAAATTGTTATAAGAATACATATATTCCCTATGTACTTCAAAAGTACTGAAAAACAGAGCAAATAGATAAGAAAGCACTTTTAGGAGAGAACAACCTCTCATGCAGAAAGAACATGCTCTCCCAGGAAAAAACTTGTTTTCAATACATACTGAAAGGTGATTTATTGTAGTTTCCCTCATTTATCAATCAAATTAAAAACACCTCTGTAACATAAGCAAAGATTGTTTCTTTAATTCCATATTCATCATGTTATTTTAGGTAAATAATTGGCAAAGTGGTAGCTATTTATTTATTCTCATTGTAGGAACTGAAAGTGTTTTAATCACGATTAATTGCTTTACTTATTTACGTAAGAGCCAAAAACAATTTTTATTAATCGTCAATGTGTCTACAGGACACTCACCTATAGGAAAGGAGACTATGAACTTTGACACAGAAGTGTACCAGTAACCTTTCTGCTTTCCAACAGTAGACCTATGACTTTATTTTGTGAAAGCCCCAAGATGGGGATTTTCTTTTTGTTTCTGTGTTTCCTTGAAATACTGATCAGTCAGTAACTTTTGATTATAGCACAGTACACCACAACCTGAATCCTTCCAAGGATGAAAAAACAAAGAGCTTTCCCTGCCCACTTTTCCTCCTTCCTTATGAATCACCTTTAGGAGGACCTGACCTTTACACCTGCCACCACACTCTCATATTCAACAGGAAGTACAAAGGAACAATTCTCTTAAAACTTAATAAGCACCAAATACAATGGGGAAAAGGTAGCCTCTTCTTCAACAACTGGTGTTGAGAAAACTGGACAGCTACATGTAAGAGAATGAAACTGGATTACTGTCTAACTCCATACACACAAGTAAACTCAAAATGAATCAAAGACCTGAATGTAAGTCACGAAACCATAAAATTCACATAAGAAAACATCGGCAAAAAAATCTCTTTTATATAAACATGAGAAAGTTTTTCCTGAACACATCTCCTTGGTCAATGGAAACCAAATAAAAACTGAACAAGTGGGACTACATTAAACTAAAAAGCTTTTGTACAGCAAAGGAAACCATCAGCAGAACAAGAAAGCATCCTACAGTATGGGAGAATATATTTGTTAATGATTTATCCAATAAAGGGTTAACATCCAAAATATATAAAGACCTCATATACCTCAGCACCCCAAAACAAATAACCTGATTAAAAAATGGGTGGACTTGAACAGATATTTCTCCAAAAAAGAAATAAAGATGGCCAACAGGTTCCTGAAAAGAGACTCCACATTGTTTATCATCAGGGAAATGCAAATCAAAACCACAATGAGATATCACCTCACACAATTAGAATGGCCACTATCCAAAAGACAAGAAATAACAAATGTTGGTGAGGATGCGGAGAAATGGGAACCCTCTTACACTGTTGGGAATGTAGATCTGTGCAACCTCTGTGGAAAGCATTATTGACATTTCTCAAAAAACAAAAATAGAAATACCATTCAATCCAGTAATTCCACATCTAGGAATTTACCTGAAGAAAACAAGATCTCTGATTCGAAAAGATATATGCACCCAATGTTTACTGTAGAACTATTTGCAATAGCCAAGATATGGAAGCAACCTAAGTGATAAAGAAGAGGTGGTACATATACACAATGGAATATTATTCAACCATAAAAAGAAAAGAAATCCTACCATTTGCAACAACATGGATGTATCTAGAGGGTATTATGCTGAGTGAAAAGAGCCAGGTAGAGAAAGACAAATACCAAGTTATTTCCCTCATTTGTGGAGTATAAAAACAAAGTGAAACAGAAGGAACAAAAAAAGCAGCAGACTCATAGACACTGAGAAAATAACTAAAGGGGAAGGGTTGGAGAGGTTGGGTGGGGAAGGAAAGGGGATTAAGGGGCACTACAATTTGCAATCACAACATAGGTAGGTCACTGGGAAGGCAGTAAGGCATGGAGAATACAATTAATGACTGTAACATCTTATGACATTGATAGACAGTGACTGCAATGGAGGGGCTGAGGTCTTGATAATATGGGTGAAGTCTGAACCACTATTTTGTGTATGTGAAACCATCATAAGATTGTATATCAATGATACTTTAATAAAAAAAAATTTAACAAACACAACTTTCTCTGCAGATACCATTTACTTATAAAAAGAGTTGTATTTTAGCAATTTGCAATCAAGTGACTTTCTTCTTAGAGTGTATCTATTTCTCCTTACCCCATTTTTTTGTGTTTGCATTTTTTTTTAAGTAATGTTACTGAGGTATATTATATGTATCAGCAAATTCACCTTTTCAAGTGTACAGTTCAATGATTTTTAGTAACTTTACCAAGGGTATAACTCTCACCCAAAGCAATTTCAGAATATTTTCATTCCCCAAATAAGGTCCTTCAGAGCATTTATACTTAATCTCTATTTCTGGTCCTCCCAACCCCAGACAATTGCAACTGTACTTTCTGTTTCTACATTGCCATTCTGGACATTTCACATAAATGGAATCATACAATATATGGTTTCTTGAGACTTCCCTTTGACTTTGTAGAATTAGAAATTTTCCTGTGTCTTTTAAGGAAATCACACATTTAAGGAAATATATTACCTTTCAAATAAAACACTACAAAAAATACTCTTTAACATCTAAAAGGCTAAAAGCATTAATCCTGTTCTCTAAGTTCTAAAATTAAAAGATTTTTAAAGTAGTATTATAATACAGTGCTAGACATGGTGTAGGGGCAGGGGTCATGGGGAAGACAGTGTAGCACAGAGAAGACAAGTAGTGACTCTGTGGCATCTCACTACACTGATGGACAGTGACTGCAGTGGGGTATGGGGGGACTCAATAATATGGGTGAATGTAGCAACCACATTGTTTTTCTTGTGAAACGTTCATAAGAGTGTATATTAATGATACCTTAATAAAAAAATACAGTGCTAGAAACATGAAAAAAATGATTTTTATCTATTTCACATGTTGGAACAGATAATAAGATAGCTAACCCTGAATAATGTCAAATCACTTTAACATCTCAGATTTTACATATAATACAGAGCTTCTCACTTTACTTCTTTAGGATGGATATGGACCCTTTCCTTCCAGGAAAAATTTTAAATGGCCTGTTTCTTAACACATTAGTTAATACCTGCAATTTAATTTTTTATTTTCTTCCTCCATATTTTTAAAAGGAATAAGATAAGAAAATCATGTGTAGTGAGAGGGACTGGTCTGTTCCAGCCTTGCTTAAGGGATGCACTGGTTCAATAACCTCATTTCTCTGAGTGTCTCCGACCCTCCAAACTTACACACTATACTCATACTGTGGAGAAGGACAGGAATTTACTCCTTTCAAGTAGGCATGTCCGATTAGAAATTATGCTTTTCAGTCTACTGTTAATCTTACTAACGAACACATCTTTATTACAAAAAGGAATTCTTAACAATGTTTTAGTAATTACTGCTGCTCCTTTTAGATGAAAAGCTAATGCTTTCACATCTCGAAGCACTTTTGTCTTTGGCTTAGGATTTAGTGTCAATCACTCCACTGAGCTTTAACAAAATCAACAGACAGCAATCTTTAGGCTTTTTTTATGAAGCCACTCTAATTTTGAGAGATTCTATGAAGATTAGAAAAATGATTGTTGTTTATATGATTGTATCCTCAATGCCAATTTTAGATAGAGAAATACAGAGAAAAAAGTTAATTACCTAAATAATGTTCCAAGATAGAAATCAGCCAGAGAGCAATAATGATATCCAGCTCCTCTTTGGACTCTCAGAACACATTTTAAAATGTGTTACTCTTCTACACTTTCATTTTTACTGCCACTATCTGAAGAGTAGAAAAATAACAACTACTTGTTGATGACAATTCATATTTAAATATTACATATCTGGAAGATATGGGACTATGTAAAAGAGTTGAAATGAGGAAGAAAAAAAGATAAAAGTGAGACAACTTGCCAAAAAGTGCTGAACAAGGTATGAACTCTAAAAATTCAGTCATCAAAAACACAGTTAGCCAAAAATCATTTCTCAAAAGCCCTAGAAATCAACCTTTACACTTTTGTTGGAAAATTGCAGGACACTTCATTCTGGAAACTTTAGTACCATAGGTTTTTTTCTTAGTTTTATCTTTGTTGGTAACTGATATAGTGACTTTGTTGAAAATCAAATTATTATATAAAAATGTGTTGCACTGATTTTAGTAGGTGAAAACCGAATGGCTTTTGCTTTGTGAAGTAAATCAAACTTACCAGATCACATGTCAAACAAGAATAGATTTTGCTGAATATTTTCCTTTCTCAAAGAGCAACTAAAAAAAAAAAAGTCAATACTAGGAAAAGTCTAGCTAAATGTTTCTTGACAAATCCTTGAAAAAAAAGTTGGCAAGCAGAAGTAAAGATTGCATAAGGGACAAGGGGCACAGCATGTATTTAATAAACATTGCCAACCTTTGTGTTTAAGACAGTGCAACTAATAAATTGGTAAGGAGGAAAGTGTAAACTTCCCTAAAGAAAAGATATAGAGAAAATTGTGTGTGCACAAAACACACACTCTTTATCTTGAAAATTTATGAATTAACCAATAACTTCTAGAAAGTAACTACAAATGAAACAGCTTCGTAAGTGTTTGAGGTGATACATTTTTGAAATGAAAGTTGGCATAATATCCATTATGTCACTTCAAATATATATAAAAGATTTAAAATTTATTTTTGGTTAAATTTATTTTAATGATCTCCACTTGGCATTAAAATGCTCCAACAGCATTCTTGGCATAATTCTTTACAAAGTAATTTGGAAAGGTAAAAGCTACACTACCTCTTGTCACCCAGCCAGTTTTACCTTGATTTTTAAACAGAAGTTAACTTTTAAAAGGTCCTGTGTTTTGGATCTGTGCTTCTTATTCTTCTCTGAACTTTTGCTCACTGACCAAGGCTGGTTCCTCTACCGATTACACCGTCTCCCCTTCTCAGGGAAGCCCGTGTGCTGCACCAGGCTGGGAGCCCAGTGGTTCGCAGAGGCCACCACGGGAAGAGCGCCGTGGAGCTGCGCACGCGGGTGCGGCCTGCCTCACTCCGGCTGTCGCTATGGTCTCTGAATTCCCACCTGGAGGCCTTGCTCTATTATCTCCTGGCTTATAACATCAGCTTCCTTATCTCCATGGACTCTGCCTGTTATGCATACAAACCTGCCTACATTTCATTCATTAAAATATTACAGTACCCCACAAAAGCCAAATGAACAAAAACCCACAGTGCTTTCTGGACCAAGTTCACTCCTCTAAGCAACAGCCTGTTTTTTCCCTTCCCTTTGAGGCAGGAAGTCTTGTTCGCACCTCCTCGTCCCGAGACGCCATGCAGGCTCTCGGTTTGCACATCACTCAGGCCTCCTTGCTGGCCTCCCCGCGCTTCTTACTGCCTTTCATCATTCCTTCTGCAGCTGCCATGGGATCTTTTACAAAATACAAGTCTGACTGTATCATTTTCCCTCTCATCCTGCACTCTCGCTCCCCACTATTTTTTCAAGAGAAATCCAAACCCCTTACTATGGGGACCAGTTTTTGATGATTTCCCCCATTTAGCTTGTTTACCTCCCTTCAGCCTCCCCACTGTTGCAAACTCCAGAGGTCCTGAATCCATGGCTGTACTTGAAGCTCCCCCCGAGCTGTCCTGCACGTGCTGTTTTCCCTTCAGATACGGGGCACCCTTATCTCAATTCCCCTACCCACGAAACTTCTACTGATCCCCCTTGCTTTGGTTCCGGGCTGCCCTCTCGGAAGCCTTCTCGGACCCTCCGCCACCCGCAGTCTGCGCTCCTCGTCTGGCTCCCCGCGGCGTCCTGTGCGCTGAAGCTGCAGCTCAGGAGGAGCACCTAAAGCTTACTCATGACTTTATCACAGTGCCTGGTACATGATAGGCACTTAGGATATGTGTGCTTAATTACTATTATTGTATTTTTATTCACTTTTTTCCTGTCTCCCAAGTACAGGACTCTATGGCTCTCATTCTCTGAATCCCAGCACCCAGCCAGTAAATGCCACACACACTAGATGCCAATAAAGATCAGTAACTGTTGAAGGAACCAGCACTGTCACTACCTTCAGACTCCCTGTCTCCCAGCTGACCCTGCAGGCTGATGGAAGATCACTCCTCCTAGTATACCAGCTCCCTGTGGTTCCCATCACCGACCCCCACGTATCTGACGCTTTCACTAACTTCCTATTACCTATAGGATGAAGCCAAGTTCCTACCTCAGTTTCTGTGCATAGAAATGTTTTCCTTGATCTTCACAGTCTCCCTGCTCCTCCTCCATGTCTCAGCTCAGGCCTTTGCCACCTACTCAAACTAAAGCTGTCTTTGAGTCAGTCTATTCTATTAATTTGTTTTAGTTTGTTAATATCTTCACTTATTAGAGCTGAAGTGATCTTCTTCCCAGGCTTTTATTCTGTATTTTCTATATGTTTCCCTATTGTCTCCCTCACTAGACCATAACCACAGGGGCCTGGTTGGCTTTGTTCACTCTCAACACCCTGTCCTATGGCAGGTCCTGGAACTGGAGGTTAAGTGCTGAACATTTGCTCAATCAAGGAAAGACTAAATGCAAAACTACTTCAGGTTGGCATGAAGGTCAAAGATATGGCCTCATTCCACCTTCCCAGCCTTATTTCCAACTAACTCCTCACATGACATCTGCTTGCTATTTTCCAAATACCTACATTATAAGCCTTCTAACTGGGCCTAACTACAAGAACTGTGTCTTCTTTTTTTTCCTATGTAAACTATCTTCATCTTAAATCTAGCCCAAACTCCATTCTTTTTTATAAGGCAACCCAAAATGGGAGGCTCCTTAACTATATTATTTATCTATTGAATGTCATAAACATCTTTCATTTCTCTATAGCTGTTTTATATGTATAATTGGATTAAAAAAAATTTTTACAAATAGATTTTAGGTTATAAGATAAAGCAATTCTTAAAAGGCAAAATTCCCTATGGTAGGAGTAAATAAGAGTTAGCCCCCACCTTACCTATTTCAAGAAAATTGTATGCCTTTTTCTTCAAGTACACCAAAGAAATTTGCTTTCAGGTATAACGGGCGACCCAAGAGGCAGTGTTCGAAATTTGCTAATGAGAATTGGTTCTAGTAACAATTCTGATGTCCACTTTAATTGCAGATAACATTAACCACTGAACATACTCCGAAAATCCATCCAAAAACTGACTCTTTCAACTTTTAACTGTGAGCCTGGCATAGTCCAATTGATTAAATAATTTGTTATAATCTAGAAAACAAAAAATAACCAGGAATGCTCCTGTGGTAGGAACTATTAGCCAGAAAATTCTCAAAACTTAGACTGAATCTTAAATAACTTTTCCCGATCTGCACCCCGTTGACTCCAGAGGCAGATACATGCAAAAATACCTTCATATATGGCCTTAGGTAACAGACGGGACAATACAATACATAACGGTAAATAAAGGAAGACACCAACCTGGACACAAACTTTGCACCACTAGCATCTTCTGCTGAATTCCTGTCCTCCCAGCAGGATTTTCTATGACGTAGCCGCAGGCTGACCTGAGGAATGCTATCAGATAGTTCTGGTTGTGGTATCCTGGGGGCCTGAATAGATCCCTCACTCCTGGACTTTGGGATCTAGAAAATAAAAATTTTTTTAAAACGGGGGTGGGGAATTAAAAAAATCTTTCAAATTAAGCTATTGAAATAATTTATTCTAATTTATTAATAATCTAACGTATTAATAACATACTACAAAAATTCAACCCAGGTATGGAATTTAAAATACATATAAAAATTCTTACTTATTTAGCAAAGGGCACAGGGAAGGGAATATGTCAGTAGTTCTAAGGGGAATTTTCAAACCATACACAACCCATAGCCCTCTCTGGAATTCTGACACACATCTTCTCCAGGCCTACCCCTTCTTAGAATACTCATTCTATGTAATGAGAGATCATGAGAGTATACCAGACTGGCAATCTGGATTGAAGGAAAGAAGAAATAGAAAGAGTCGGAAAAAAAAAAACAACCAAAAACTGAGAACCTGAAATAAAAGATGCCAATGTCAGACTGAGGTTGAGATAAAAATCCATTGCCCACAGAGCTTTTCTAACTAACCTCAGGTCTTAATGACCTTTCCCAATTCTGAATTCCTAACACACACCACTGCACAATCTCCAGCTGATTCTGTATTCTGATACCTTAATCTTGTTTGTCTCATGTTTCTAGGTTATAGAGTCTCAACCAGATCTGGAGACAGATTACAGCTTCATCCTCTTCTTATTTCTCTGCTTCTACCCGTTCCTTCTTTTCTGCTTCTTTTTATTAATGTTTTTACCATAACATCTAGCAAAGTTTTGAATCCATTAATAAATACTTATTGCCAGACAAGACACCTTTCAACTACAAGATATTCCCAAGTCACTGACTGACCAAGAGGCTAGGATAATAGACAAAAAAGCAGTAATATGGGAAAAACTATGAACAGAAACACTTAATAAATTAATACCTCTATGAGGATTACATAATACATGAAAATTCAGCAAAGTTACATGTAGCACAGTGAAGCAGACACTCAATAAAAGCTTTTATGAATACTGTTATGTAAAACTTGCCTAAATCTGATTACTAATTAGTTGTTCAGTTGCATTTCTCTGTAATGCATTCATAAGTTTATGAAATCAAGAAAAGGAAAATTTTTTACAAATTATGAACTAATTACAGTTCGTAGAGATATTTGTGAAAATCACTTCTAAAAGAAATATTCAGATAAACAGCAAGACAACATGGAAGTAAAAAATATATGTTATTATGTATTTCATAAAGGGGCCCCTTTTACATGTTATTTTTCACAATAAGAGTAGACATGAAAAATAAAGACACTGAGAAAGCAGTAAGATTTCAAAGTAGTTAGCTAAAAAATCTCACATCCAGACTTAATTCTCGCTCAATATTAAAACAAATACAAGGGCAGTTGTTTGGCCACATTTTATGGTGTTAAAATAAGGACATAACAAGTTCAGTGATAATTTTGGGGTTCTAAATTTGATTCAACAATTTATGTAAAGGAAAAATATCCTATGGTGAAAAAGATAATATGTAGATCATATTAAAATAGACTACAGTTTTGTCAGTCTGCATTAAAATAGACTATCTACTGCAAATTGCTTAGAACTCAGATATCAGCAACCATATCTGCATTTATCTAAGTGTATTTCTGTAATGATTTAATTTCTATAGAATATACACAATTGTCATTAACCACGGACTTTAAAACAAATTATTAATAATAAAAAAGTAGTACAAAGAATTGAGGTGGTGCACAGAACATGAAAATACTACATAAAGTTTATAAGAGAAGAAAATTGTTAGAAAAAAGGCAGCTTAGTAACTCTGAGACTACTAGGCCTGTGGAATATATACACATATTAAAAGGAATGAATGTCTTTAAACATGATTAACGATATCTTGAATATGTACCCTGAAGACTATACATCTTCACTATAGAAATGATAATTATGGGAAAAATGAACAGAGCAATAAAATTGTAAAACCTGTTTTACTGATGTAATTAATTTTAGCACCAATGCAGTACCTTGAGAAAAAGGAAGAGATCACTTTCTTTACCTGAGCTTGAATTGAGCTTCTTAGAAACACATGCCTTATAAAGTAGGTAAAGGGGATAGTTCTGTTTTTAGGCTTCTGGGTGTCCCTTTCAGACTGTATATAGTTTAGTGGGAGACTCGGAGTCTCTCAAGGTCCCTTCATCATGGGACTCTCTGAGGAGGAGTGCGGCACTAGTCAGCCAAGGACAAGGGCGCAGGGGATGTGTGATTATGGTGTGACCTTAAAGCAGTGGTTCTCACATGGAGCCAGTTTTGTCTGGAGACATTTTGGTTGTCATGATGGCAGTGAGGGTTTGTACCACAGGAATCTAGGGAGGTGGCCAGGGACGTGACTAAACAGCCTAGAGTGCACAGGACAGCCTGCCACAAGAGAGTCATCTTGCCCAAAACGTCAGAGAGCTTTAGTTGAGAAACCCTGCCTTAGAGAGTATGGTAGAAAGAGAGTATGTATTGAGGCAACGCCTCTCTTTATAATCCACCCTTTTTTTTTCCATTGGCCTGTTAAGATATAATGCACCAAAGATCAGCTGAGTTTAGCAGCACTGGGCCAAGAAGGTACTTAGGCTGCCTTGTCTAGGCAAGAGTCACTAGTGACTCAATGAGGTGTGGGGCAGGAACTCCAAATAGGGCCAAAAGCCTTACTGTAAAAAAACGGGGTGAATGTGCTTGGAGAGACAGACCTTCAGCCTCCCTTACAATGTGTGGCTGAAGGAGAAAAATGGACGAGGGTCTAGGATACTGACTGTGGTGGCTAGCCTATCTTTGTCACTGGAGATACCAACTACTTTATTCCACACTTTGCTTCTTTATTTAAGTGATTTGTTCATGATAATTTTTGTACTTGAAGGTGAAAACTGGACAGGTCCCCAAGCCATCTATGAAAAGCATTTTGCTCATCTACCATTGGCTTTTTGAGATAATGATCTAGGCACATACTCTGATTTATGTGTACGACTAAAATACTAACAATTCCAGGAATCTGCAAAAGAGCACATTCCATTCATGTACTTGCAGGGATGGGATAGTCTAAATGAGAGGTAATTTGGGTTATTTTAGTATTTGAGATGCCATGGGAATATAAACAAAAGGATAACCTTTGAGATGTTAAATTAGGAAATATTCTCTTAGATGCTGTTACGGTTACTGTTATAAACATTTATCCAGTAGTAAATGTTTATAACAGTCCAGTAGTAAATAATTTCTCTTTGAGGTTTTTGAAAATAAGTGCTAAGATGAAAAATGAACATTAAATAACTGAATTGCTTTTTTTGGTTTCATGTTTATGCAAGGAAAATCGGTTGGGAAATTAAGAAATTCAAAGATTATCTTAGAATCACTCAGCTTTGGAGTTGAAGAGGTCTACTCCAACTCCCTCATTTCAGAGGTCCAGGGAACTGAAATGACACTGGTCCAAGGTTTCACAGATAGTGGGAAAATTGGCTATTAAAACCCCTTTCTCCTGACCAAAGTGAAGGTGAGAGGTGAAGTAATGAACTGTAAAATCCAGGGCAGACTAAATGATTAGTAGCAGTCCAGGGAAGAGACATGCCTTCTGTGCCCACAAGGAAAACACGTGGCAAAACCTGTGGCCAGAGGAGCACAACGCATGTGTGGAGTTGGAAGCTGAAGGACCCTGGGTCTCTAGCAACATCACAGAGCCCTGTTACCAGCCCTGGCCTGACACACAGGTTCTGTTTATTTGATAGAAATATATTTCTATCTTATTTAAGCCTGTGTTGTTTGAGGTTTATTTATATGCAAGAAACCTAGTCTAAACTGATGCAAGATTTTGCTCAAATACTACTTTATCAGTGAAGCCTCCTCTGACACAATAAGCAACAAAAATCTCCCTTATGTACTGCTCCCCATTGGTTTGACCCTGCTTTACTTATCTTCATTGCACCTAATACCACCTGACCACTGTATATTTACTTATGTTTATTTGTTATCTTTCCCCCAAACCAGATATAAGTTCCATGAGGGCAGGAGCTTTGGTATGTATTGCAAATCTGGTGGGATAGAGGGAGGGCCAAGGAAGGGCATGCCCCTCCCTTAAAGGGAAATCCAACCACTTACTTTAACTGGTCAAAGTTTACCCACATGATGACACAAAATTTCCAATCAAGTTAGGGAAAGTGGTCTTACAGCTGTGCATCAGTGTACTGAGCCAAGAAGGAGAGGAAGGCTAGATCTTGGGAGGCCATCAGTAGTCTTGACAACAGTTCTGTACAGCAAATTAAAACAACAAAATGAAAAGGCAACCTACTGAATTGGAGAAAATACTTGAGAATCATGCATCTGGTAAGGGGTTCATATGCCAAGTATATAAAGAATTATACTACTCAACAGCACAAAAGAAATCTGCTTAAAAAATGGTCAGAGGGTATGAACAGACATTTTCCTAAAGACATACAGAGAGCCAACAGTTACAAGAAAAGGTGCTCATCATCACTAACCATCACGGAACCATAGTTAAAACCACAACTGAGATGCCACCACACACTTGTTAGAATGGCTATTATCAAAGAAACAAACCATTAGTATCACAGGATGTGGAGAAAAGTAACCCTTGTGCACTGTTGGTGGGAATGTAAATTGGTACAGACACTATAGAAAACAGTATGGAGGATTTTTGAAAAATTAAAAATAGAACTACCATGTAATAAACAATTTTATTTCTGGGTATTTATTCAAAGGGAAAAAAATCACTTTCTCAAAAAAGATACCTGTACCAGCAAGTTCACTGCAGCCATTATTTACAAAAACCAAGACATAGAAACACCCTGTGTCCATCAGGACATGAATGCATAAAAGACATGTGGGAGACACACACATACAGGAACATTATTCATCCATAAAAAAGGAAATCCTGCTATTTGTACCAACATGGCTGGACCTCAAGGGCATTCCACTAAGTGAAATATGTCAAAAGACAAAGACAAATACTGTGTGACCTCATTTATATGCGAAATCTAAAGAAAAATGAAATCATAGGTACAAAGAACAGATTGGTCGTTGCCAGAAGTGAGGTGGGCGGGGGAATAAGAGAAATGGGTGAAGGTAGTCAAAAGATACAAACTTTCAGATATATAATAAGTTCTGTGGATATAATGTACAGCATGATAACTATAGTTAAAATACTGTGTTGTATATTTGACAGGTGCTAACAGAGTAGTTCTTACAAGTTGTCACAAGAAATAAAAAAAATTGTAACTGTGTAGTGATGGATGTCAGCTAAACTTACTGTGGCGATCACTTATATATGCATATAACTATATAACACTAATGCAGTGTTATAAGTCAATTATATCTCAAAAATAAGGGCGAGACATCAGCTTAGTTTTGTAGGTTCTCTAGCTCCATTCATCTGCCTAGGTGGGCAAGGAGTACGGCGAGTGTTGGTTTTAGAGAGGGTCGGGATTAGGTAGCAAGTATTAGGTTCTTTATTCTTGTGTTGTAATTGCTTGTTTACATGCTGTTAACCCTATTAGACTGAGTGATTCCCCAGGTACTTGTCTTTCTCATTGTTGTCTCCCCTGCCTGTAAGTTCTTGACACATGAGGTGATTAATGCATGTTTAATGTGATATTTTCCTTATGAAAACAAATACATAAATTATTTTTGTTTTTTCTCCTCCCAAAACATAGCTAATGAACCAGACTTACTAGTGAATTATATATTATGAAACTATACTGAGTTTTCCCCTACAAGTTCTTTATGTGTACATTTAAATGTAGCAAAATATTTTCAAAAAAGTAATTACATTCCCTTTTCTGAGTACTAATAAAACACATTCATCAAAGTACTAATCCAACATGAAAATCTCTTTTGGTAATGTCATTAATGAGTTATTAAAATATTATCTTATTCTTCTAATCATATATATGGGGAGGGTTCTCCAAAAAATGAGAGTCAATTCCCCAGGGAAAGAGAAGTATGTGCAGGATTCCATGCTCTAAGACTCAATACTGTTCAGCAACAGTTGCGCTGCCTCTGGAAAATTTTCAGAAATCATTCTCTCTTCTATGACTGTGAGTAGTAACTACCACTACTATGTAGTTCTTCTGTGATCTATAGTTCCAGTGATCCGTTTGCATTTCTATGATAAATCCGTAAGTAAAGGTACATTTTTTTGTGTGTGGGCAATGTAAAAGCAACTCCCACATCAATAACAGTGAAGGAAACTAGCACTTAAAGGTCTTTCTGAAGGTGCTTTTTGGTGAGCAGACCAGCACATTTGTACCTGCATGTATTTGTCTATTTATATCGTGAGAATGACTGCCAAAGAACGATGAAAGAGATAAAACAAATGCTATTTATAATCCAAGCTTTCTTTTAATGTAGTCCTTACTATAAACTAGGAAAGCTGATGGAATGGTTTGCACTCCCTTTGACAAACTCTGAAACTAATGAACCCTCGCCAACAAAGCTGCCTGGAAATCATAAGGCCGGGAGTCAGTGAGGCGTCTTCTGTTTTGGAGGAAGTCTCCCCTTGTTAGAGTGCTGCTCAATGTAACAAGCTTTGAGACATTACTAGCTAGTTGGTTTTAGTAAAATGCATTCTCAATGTATCAAAAGCCATTTTCACTGCCATAAATATAAGTGAATACTTCATTTTACAACATATTCATTTATAGGGAAGAGATGCTTCGAACTCTGTTCCTCCCTGTTGCCAGCTGCATGATTTGGGGCAAGTCCCGTAACTTCTCTGAGTCTCAATTGCCTCATCTGCATAATTAAAAACCTACACTTCATGTGATGTTATGGAAATTAAATAATTTATGTTCCATTAGTGCTTGGAACAGAGCAAGCACATAATAAATGATAGAGGTGAGATTTTAATTTTATATAATTTTAATAAATTTATATAATTTTATATAATTTTAATTTTATATAATTTTAATAATTATATAAAATTAATTATAATATAAACAATTACAAAAATAATAGAGGACTTCAGAACTTAGGAAGACATGTCACTATTATTAAACTAACCTGGTGGTTTAATCTTAAGTAGCATTCTTCAAACTTGACAACAGTGGAATTCAATAAGCATTGAACAGTTATGACATATGGGGCCCAGGGTAGGCCCTGGCATCATTAATAATGCTGGCTCTTGTCTCAAAGAAGTGGGTGGTCTAGCAGGGAACTGGACACATAGGCTTCTACTTCCCGTTATAAACACAAGTGCAGTAATAGGTGACTTTTGGGTGCTTCCTATAGGAAGCATCATATTTTTGGTAGGCATCATATTTCAGCACTGCATCTATGTTTTCTCATTTTCAGTCAAAAATAACCCTATGAAATAGTTACTACCATTTCTATTTTATAGATGGGAGAACAGAAATGCAGAGAACTTAAGAAACTTGCCCAAGATCACCCAGCCAGTAAGTGATGATCCAGGATTTGAATTTCTGGCACTCTGGCGTAGGAGCCTGAAACCTTAACTACTATGTCACCCTACCTCTTATATTTTTAAAAACATTCAATGGTAATAATGTTTATTGAGATCTTACCACCAGTGAGGAACTAAGGACACAGGGAGAATAAATCAGACCTGACTGCTGCACTCTGGATTTTGAAATCTAGTAGAGAAGACAACTATTAATCATATAACTGCATAAATATATACACAAGAGGTATGATAAATGTTAGGAAAAAACTTTAAGTATTAAGTAAGGAATTTATAATGTGTACAATGTTACTGGAGAATATACACAAGACAAACATATGTGAGAACAAATGCTTTTAACTCTTTCCTACAAACTTTGGTCATGTTTTAATCTGACTGGGTCACACATGAAGGACATCATTGAGTAATTTTAGGGTGTGTGCCAGAGGCAGGGGTCTGCTGGACATTCTCTGGGAGCAGAAGTGCTAGCAGGACTAATTTTTTTTCCCCTTCTACCGAGCTGGCTTGGGCTGGTGGGTGTCATTCCTGATACTCTCTGTCTACATATCATAGTTAAACTGCTGAAAACCAATGATACAATGAAATAATGAAAGCAGCCAGAGACAAGTGACATATCATATATATGGAAACAATGATACAATGATTTAGAACTTACCAGAAAACAAAAGAGACCAGAAAACAATGAAATGACAGTTTTAAAGGCCAAAAAAAAAAGAAAAGAAAAACAAACAAACAAATTACTGTAAACACAGAATTCTTTACTCATTAAACATATCCCTCAAGACTGAAAGCTGTATAAGTGAAATAAGCCAGGCAGAGAAAGACAAATACCATATGATTTCAGTTACTTGTGGAATCTAAAAACAAAGCAAAACAAAATGAACAAAATAGTAGCTCACAGACACTGAGAAGTGACTGGTGGTTACCATGGGGAAGGAGTTGGGATGGGATGCCTTAAAACAGCATATCAAAATAAAGGAAGTAAAAGTTAACAGAATTAACAGAAGAAATAATCCCCTAGTCAGAGATTTTAACATCCCTCTCTAAGCACTTGATGAAACAAGACAAAAATATTTGTTAAGATATACATGATTACTAAAACAATCTTTAAAACAATCAACCACCTTGACTTCATTGATATTTGTAGAACCTTATTGTAAAAAAAAACTGTAAGACATTTTTTCAAGTGTAAGATATATATTTTTTACATTCTTGCAAGATATACATTTTTAAGTGCATGTTACCTTCACCAGGATGCTCATATCCTGAGTCATAAAATAAGTCTCAGTAAATAAAAAAAAATTAAAATCATACAGAATATGGTCTCTGATCATAATGGAATTAGAAATTAATAACAGTAAGATATCTAGAAACTTCTCAAATATTTGAAAATTAAATATAACATTCTACATAATCCATAGGTCATTCAAGACTGAATAATGAAAATATTACCTTGAGGTACAAGAAGAGCTAAATAAACCTATAGCTAAAAGTTGAAACTACAAAGCTTCTAGAAGAAAACAGAAAAGTAGTATTATGACTTGAAGGTAGGCAAAGGTTTCTTAGGACAGAGAAAGCAATAGCCATAAAAGAAGATAATCAATAAATTAGACCTTCAAAAATGAAAATCTTTTGATTGTAAGAAGACACCATGAAGAAAATGAATAGTTAAGCTTCAGGGCAGAGAAAATATTCACAAAGCATATATCTGACAAATGTTTGGCATCCAGAATATAAAGCATTCCTACAACTCAAAAAAAAAAGACAAAGAACTCAATAGACAAATTGGACAAATGATCTGAACAGACGCATCAAATATATATATATATAAAATGAGTACATATTTTTCAAGGCCAACAAGCCTTGAAAGGCTGCCCCAAATCATTAGTTATCAGAGAAATGCAGATTAAAATCAAATGAGGTATCACTGTACATTCTCCAGATGGCTAAAAAAGACAAATGTCCTGGAATTTCCAATTAAAGCAAAAAAACAAAACAAAAACAACTTACATCGAAACACCTAAAAAATAAGATGAAACATCGATAAAGGATTGATAGGTAGCTCTATATACGATAAAGTACATAGAGTAAAATGTTAATTATATAATCTGAGTGGTGTGTCTGTTCACTGTAAAATTCTACTACCTTAAAATTTTCATAATAAAATGTTGGTAGAAATATATAAGTAGGAAATCAATGTAGTTTTATTTGGATTGAAAACTTATCTAATATACCAGATGTTGTTTTCTAAAAATAAGGAACCAGTACTCCTTGGACAAATGGCTGATTCCAGATCCATAACAGGAAATGTACAAGGTAAGTTCAAGATTAATGAGTACTTATTAAAAGTACACAGGAGCCAGTTTGAAAAGTGTCCCACAGGCCAACTGTGGGACATTTTAAGCAAATAATAAACAAACAAAGGGCTTTTAATTCATTGAATTATAAAGGCACCCATAAGTCCATGATAATAGTGAAAAGAAGATGGATGGAATGGGTGGGATACTCTTCCTTTACAGAAAGATACCAGTTAATAAATATAGAAGAAATGCTAGAATTAGAAAATTACTATTTTCCATCCGTTGATTGAGACAACGATCATCAACATATGCTTACAACATTACTGGTGAGAGGTGCTGGGGAACAAGCTACTCACTTGGTGCCAAAGATTAATCAGTTACACATGGAGAAAGGTAGTTTTACAATGGAAAAATCTGGCAGACACCACTTCAACCAAGTAATGAAACTTAGCATCATCAAATAATAAAATAACTCAGCATTAAAAGCTTACTGTTGTGATGCAATGGGAAGCACACAACAAAAAGATTAAACTCAATTTATTAATGAAGGCGCAATCAGGGAAATCTAGACTGTGGGACATTCCGTAACAAAGGCTGGCAAACTTCTCCCGCACAGGCCCAAATAGTAAATATTTTAGGCTTTGCAGGTTGAAAGGTCTCTGTGCAACTGCTCAACTTTGTGTTGTGGTCTGACTGGGTGTGGCTATCTTCCAATATAACTTTATTTACAAAAATAGTTGGTGGGTCTTGACTGATGGGCTTCAGTTTGTCCATCTGTGTTCTGTCCAGTGATAACTGTCCAGAAGTCTTTGAAAAATGTCAAATATCATGAAACAAAAGTGAAAAAAAGGCAAGATGACTGTTCTAGATTAAACATATGGGTTTTACGAGGGACAAATGAAGAAATTTGAATAAGGACTAGAAACTACACTGTATTTATTGTATCAATTAATTCCTTCAGTGTGATAATGAGATTTAGACAGTGTCCTTGGTTTCATGAGATATATACTGAAAATATGATGTCTGTCAATTATTTTAAAAAAGGAGAGATAAAGCAGATGAGGCAAAAAGATAAAAATAAAATAAGCCATCTACTCATCTGTGTTCATCAATAAGATGGGTTTCTAGGATAAAAACTCAACAGTTCACTGAAAAGAAAATGGATGGCTCAAGGGGCAATGCATAATGGAAATTTTCTTGAAAATCATAATTTTTGAAACTTCAAGGAATATAATTTCATTTTATTGTGCCAAGAACCATTTCTAAAGTTTCCAAACAGGAGGCAAGATGGATTTTGTCAACGATGTTAAAATGCAACACTAAAGTGGTTGTTTCATCTCCATTTTTTAATCATGAAAAAAAGAATAATCTCATTGGCAGCCTTTCATTTTGCTAAGGTCTAATCAATGAACATGAAGTTATGCTTCTATCTGCACTGTCAAAGCCTATAATCAAAGTTCAGCAAAAATATTTTTATGATTAGAACTTTATGAGAGAAGATCCCTAAATTTTCTCAAAATATCATAAACTCCACATGTCGCAAACTAAACTCATCCTCTTCCCAGCCGTTCAAATAAGCTCCTTTTCCTTTTCTCACCTTGATGAAAGCCAGAAACATCTACCCAGTTTGATCTGGAAGTCATTCCTCTAGTTTTCTTGCCATTTACGAACTCCTGAGGCTTTTATTTATCTACTTTCCCTCCCCACCTCTTCGGTTTATTCTCCTCCCATTTCTGATTTGAACTATAGCTTCCTAAAGAGTCTCTTCTTTTCAATCCACTCTTTCTGTTGACAGAGGTGATCTGATCTTATTCCCTGATTAAAAGCGTTCAATGACTTTCTGCTTCATATAGTTTATAATCCAAACTCTTTGGTTTTGCATAAATTGCCCCAGACTATTTCTGCAGGCTCATTTCTTGCCACTTCCCTAGATACACTATACCTTGTAAGACCAAGATTTTTGCTAGTTTATAAACATGCATGTTCTCTCCTGTACTCCCTCCCTCTGTACACGCTTGTTCCCTCTGCAACACACCCTCTTAAAACACTTAAATTCTGTCTTGGCTACTTAGTTCGTAAGTAATCTCTTTATGACTTCAGGCATAGTAGTAATTACCTGTCTTCTTACTTTGCATACTATAATGTGGAGAAGATTATAACCCCTCATTTATGCACCAAATTCTACCTATTTGCTAATGATCCTCAAATTTGTATCTTTGTCCAGACCTCTCTTCTAAGCTCCAAATCTACATCCAACCATGACCTTCAGTCAGCATCTTCATTTGGAATATAGGGAAACGAAAGTAGAGAGCTCATGAGCTCACAGCAAGGACAGGGACCAAACCATTAGATATATGGCCTCCAACCAGCTTGTTTCCCAGACCAGTAACTGAAGTCATCTTTGACACAATCCCTTCGTCTCTCTCTTACAACAAATCCATCACCAAGACCTAATACTGTCAGTAATAACGATCTCATATAAGTCTATTCTCTTCATCTCTACCCATTCCAGGCTTCCATAAATTACTGCTTGGACAACTGCTATTGCTTCCTAATTGGTTTTCTCACTTCCACTTTTGCTCTCTCCACAAAGTAGCCAGATTTATATTTTCTAAACATAAATTGGTTACAGCTTTCCTTATTGAAAATTTATCAATGGTTTTCATTTCATTTTGGTGAATCCCCAAATTCCTAATAGCCTACAAGGCCCTTCTTCAGCCTCTGCTACTCTTACTGGGCTTCAGCCTCCTCCCAGCAGCCTCCATTCAGTTAATGTAGCCCAAGTCCTCTCGTGCTGCTACAGTGTTTGAAACTCTGTTACCCCACATCTCACCTACTCTCAGTCATCTTTAGTCTCACAGGAAATGTAACTTCCTTCAAGAGGCCTTCCTGATGCATCAGCTTAAACCTGTATAACCCTGTTAACTATGTAACCAGTTAAATATATAACCCTGTTTATATATGGTCATTGGCTCTATTTTCCTTTCCAACAATTTACATAATTTATGAGTGAATATTTGAGTGTTAATCTATGTTCCTCACTAGATTGAAAACCCCATGTACTAAATACAGTATCTAAATGCTTAGCTTCTAGTTATCTGTCATATGATAGATAATTAAATATTTTGAAAATATAAATTAATAATGTAGGCTAAAATAACGCAGGCTAAATGCCTGGTAGGACAACAGAAGAAATAATCAACAGACATGACTCAGCATGGGATGACAGAAAGGACTAACTAACATCAGAAGGTAAACAAATTCAGAATATGTAAGCAAAATCACTATGGACCCAGTTGAAATAGAGCCAACTGCAATATCATTCATAATTTATATGTTTACATTCTACTTAAACCAATTTTCAAAACTCAATATTAACTCTAAAGTGAGACTTTGGCAATCTATGTTTCTATGCTGAGTCTATAACAAAGCAAATTACTTCTTTGTGCTTCCTTTTTCTTTAAGGACATAACATTTTTGTTGTGAAAATGAATAATAAAGATTAAAATTTAAACTTACAGGGGAAGTCATTTGAAAAGTACAGTATTATCATTCTGTAGTATGAATGAAATGGGCAAATAAAAAACAACTCTGGCCAATGTCACACCAACAGCATTAAAAAAAAAATACAGAATATTCTCATTGGTTATTCTGTTCTAAAATCTATTAATTAGACCATAGACACATTAATTTCTTAATGTACATCTATTCTTTGGTTATGTCCACTCTTTATTCACAAATCTTCACTGCCAATATTTTTAACATATTAATTCAAACAGAAAAATACTTAAGAAAAACACTAAGATTGAAATTCAGACCTAATTGGAAAAGTGCATTCAATTGAAAGATACCTCATCAAAGAGGAAATATAAATAATAGTAAGCCTATATACAGAAATACATTGAATGTCATTAGCAAAAAATAAAGTATGCAATTCAGGACTGGCTCATAGAGAATGATTAGATTTATAACACATAATGCTGGTATGGATGTTGCAATTTGCACTCCTATTTTCCAGTGGCTGTGTAAATTTCTTTTTTAATAATTTATTTTGGTATCATTAATCTACAACTACATGTGCAATATTATGGTTATTAAACTACGCCCTTCATCAGGTCCCCCCCCACCAACCCATTACAGTTACTGTCCATCAGTGTAGTGAGATGCGATAGAATCACTACATATTCTCTCTGAGTTGCACAGCCCTCCCGATGACCCACCCCCAGCATTACATCTGCTAATCGTAATGCCCCTTTTCCCTCTTATCCCTCTCTTCCCACCCATCTTCCCAAGTCCCTTCCCCTTTGGTAACTATTAGTCTGTTCTTGGGTTCTGTGAGTCTGCTGCTGTTTTGTTCCTTCAGTTTTTTTCTTTGTTCTTATGCTCCACATATGAGTGAAATCATTTCATACTTGTTTTTTTCAGCTTGGCTTATTTCACTGAGCATAATACCCTCTAGCTCCAACCATGTTGTTGCAAATGGTAGGATTTGTTTTCTTCTTATGGCTGAATAATATTCCATTGTGTATATGTACCACATCTTTATCCATTCAACTACTGATGGACACTTAGGTTGCTTCCATTTCTTGGCTATTGTAAATAGTGCTGCGATAAACATAGGGGTGCATATGTCTTTTTCAAACAGGGCTGCTGCAGTCTTAGGGTAAATTCCTAGTAGTGGGATTCCTGGGTCAAATGGTATTTCTATTTTGAGTTTTTTGAGGAACCTCCATACTGTTTTCCACAATGGTTGAACTAATTTGCATTCCCACCAGCAGTGTAGGAGGGTTCCCTTTTCCCTACATCCTCCCCAAAATTTGTTGTTGTTTGTGTTTTGGATGTTGGCCATCCTCACTGGTTTGAGGTGATACCTCATTGTGATTTTAATCTGCATTTCTCTGATGATTAGCAATGTAGAGCAACTTTTCATGTGCTTGTTGGCCATCTGGATATCTTCTTTAGAGAAGTGTCTATTCATGTCCTCTGCCCATTTCTTAATTGGATTATTTGCTTTTTGTTTGTTAAGGTGCGTGAGTTCTTTATATATTTTGGATGTCAACCCCTTATCAGATACATCATTTATGAATATATTCTCCCATACTGTAAGATGTCTTTTTGTTCTACTGATGGTGTCCTTTGCTGTACAGAAGCTTTTCAGCTTGATATAGTCCCACTTGTTCATTTTTGCTTTTGTTTCCCTTGACCGGGGAGATATGTTCATGAATAAGTTGCTCATGTTTATGTCAAAGAGATTTTTGCCTATATTTTTTTCTAAGAGTTTTATGGTTTCATGACTTACATTCAGGTCTTTGATCCACCTTGAGTTTACCTTTGTGTATGGGGCTAGACAGTAGTCCAGTTTCATTCTCTTACATGTAGCTGTCCAGTTTTTCCAACACCAGCTGCTGAAGAGGCTGTCATCTCCCCATTGTATAACCAAGACTCCTTTATCAAATATTAATTGACTGTATATGTTTGGGTCAATGTTTGGATTTTCTATTCTGTTGCACTGGTCTGTGGGTCTGTTTTTGTGCCAATACCATATTGTCTTGATTACTGCGGCTTTGTAGTACAGCTTGAAGTCAGGGAGTATAATTCCCCCTGTTTTATTCCTCCTTCTCAGGATTGCTTTGGCTATTCGGGGTCTTTTCTGGTTCCATATGAATTTTAGAATTATTTGTTCCAGTTCATTGAAGAAAGCTATTGGTAGTTTGATAGGGATTGCATTGAATCTGTAGATTGCTTTAGGTAGTATAGCCATTTTGACAATATTTATTCTTCCTAGCCAAGAGCATGGGATGCATTTCCATTTGTTAGTGTCCTCTTTAATTTCTCCTAGGAGTGTCTTGTAGTTTTCAGAGTACAGGTCTTTCACTTCCTTCGTTAGGTTTATTCCTAGGTATTTTATTCTTTTTGATGCCATTGTGAATGGAATTGTTTTTCTGATTTCTCTTTCTGTTAGTTCATTGTTAGTGTACAGGAAAGCAACAGATTTCTATGTGTTAATTTTGTATCCTGCAACTTTGCTGAATTCAGATATTAGTTCTAGTAGTTTTGGAGTGGAGTCTTTAGGGATTTTCCATGTACAATATCCTGTCATCTGCAAATAGTGACAATTTGACTTCTTCTTTACCAATCTGGATGCCTTGTATGGCTTTGTTTTGTCTGATTGTCATGGCTAGGACCTCCAGTACTATGTTGAATAACAGTGGAGAGAGTGGGCATCCCTGTCTTGTTCCCAATCTTAGATTAAAAGCTATCAGCTTCTCACTGTTAAGTATGATGTTATCTGTGGGTTTGTCATATATGGCCTTTATGATGTTGAGGTACTTGCCATCTATACCCATTTTGTTGAGAGTTTTAATCATGAATGGATGCTGAATTTTGTCAAATGCTTTTCAGCATCTATGGAGATGATCATGTGGTTTTTGTTCTTCTTTTTGTTGATGTGGTGGATGATGTTGATGGATTTTCGAATGTTGTACCATCCTTGCATCACTGGGATGAATCCCACTTGATCATGGTGTATGATACTCTTGATGTATTTTTGAATTCAGTTTGCTAATATTTTGTTGAGTATTTTTGCATCTACGTTCATCAGGGATATTGGTCTGTAATTTTCTTTTTTGGTGAGGTCTTTGCCCGGTTTTGGTATTAGAGTGATGCTGGCTTCATAGAATGAGTTTGGAAGTATTCCCTCCTCTTCTATTTTTTGGAAAACTTTAGGGAGAATGGGTGTCATTTCTTCTGTATATGTCTGGTAGAATTTAGAGGTGAATCCATCAGGTCCGGGGGTTTTGTTTTTGGGTAGTTTTTTGATTACCGATTTAATTTCATTTTTGGTGATTGGTCTGTTTAGTTTTTCTGTTTCTTGTTTGGTCAGTCTTGGAAGGTTGTATTTTTCTAAGAAGTTGTCCATTTCTTCTAGGTTTTCCAGCTTGTTAGCATATAGATTCTCATAATATTCTCTCATAATTCTTTGTATTTCTGTGGGGTCTGTTGTGATTTTTTCCTTTCTCATTTCTGATTCTGTTTATGTGTGTAGATTCTCTTTTTCTCTTAAGGAGTCTGGCTAGAGGTTTATCTATTTTGTTTATTTTTTCAAAGAACCAGCTCTTGGTTTTATTGATTTTTTTCTATTATTTTATTCTTCTCAATTTTATTCATTTCTTCTCTGATCTTTATTATGTCCCTCCTTTTTGTGACTTTGGGCCTCATTTGTTCCTTTTTCCAATTTCAGTAATTGTGTCTTTAGACTGTTCATTTGGGAATGTTCTTCCTTCTTTAAATAGGCCTGGATTGCAATATACTTTCCTCTTAGAACTGCCTTTGCTGCGTCGCACAGAAGTTGTGGCTTTGCATTGTTGTTGTCATTAGTCTCCATATATTCATTGATTTCTGTTTTGATTTGGTCGTTAACCCATTGATTAATTAGGAGAATGTTGTTAAGCCCCATGTATTTGTGAGCCTTTTTGATTTCTTTCTGAAATTTATTTCTAGTTTATACCTTTGTGATCTGAGAAGTTGGTTGGTAGGATTTCAATATTTTTGAATTTACTGAGGTTCTTTTTGTGGCCTAGTATGTGGTCTATTCTGGAAAATGTTCCATGTGCACTTGAGAAGAATGTGTATCCTGCTGCTTTTGGGTGTAGAGTTCTGTAGATATCTGTTAGGTCCATCTGTTCTAGTGTGTTGTTCAGTGCCTCTGTGTCTTTACTTATCCTCTGCCTGGTAGATCTATCCTTTGGAGTGAGTGGCATGTTAAAGTCTCCTAAAATAATTTCATTGCTGTCCATTTCCTCCTTCACTTCTGTTAGTATTTGTTTCACATATGCTGGCGCTCATATGTTGGGTGCATATATATTTATAATGGTTATATCTTCTTGTTGGACTGACCCCTTTGTCACTATGTAATGTGCTTCTTTATCTCTTGCTACTTTCTTCGTTTTGAAGTCTATTTTGTCTGATACAAGTACTGCAACACCTGCTTTTTTCTCTTTGTTGTTTGCATGAAATATCTTTTTCCATCCCTTCACTTTTAGTCTGTGTATATCTTTGGGTTTGAGGTGAGTCTCTTGTAAACAGCATATATATGGGTCTTGCTTTTTTATCCATTCTGTTACTCTGTGTCTTTTGATTGGTGCATTCAGTCCATTTACATTTAGGGTGATTATCGATAGATATGTACTTATTGCCATTGCTGGCTTTAGATTCGTGGTTACCAAAGGTTCAAGGGCTGCTTCTTTACTATCTAACAATCTAACTTAACTTTCTTGTTAAGTTATTGTAAACACCATCTGATGTTTCTTTATTTCTTTCCCTTCTTATTCTTCCTCCTCCATTCTTTATATATTAGGTGTTTTATTCTTTGCCTTTAGTTAGTATTTGAATGGTCTGCTCTCTTTGCTATGACTTTATATTATATGGTGACATCTTTTTATCCTTAGTGGTGCTTCTCTCTAGAGCAGTCTGTCTAAGATATCCTGTAGTGGTGGTTTATGAGAGGCAAATTCTCTCAACTTTCGCTTGTCTGGAAATTGTTTAATCCCTCCATCATATTTAAATGATAATCGTGCTGGATACAATATTCTTGGTTCGAGGCCCTTCTGTTTCATTACGTTAAATATATCATGCCATTCTCTTCTGGCCTGTAAGGTTTCTGTTGAGAAGTCTGACGATAGCCTGATGGGTTTTCCTTTGTAGGTGATCTTTTTTGTCTCTCTAGCTGCCTTTAATACTTTGTCTTTATCTTTGATCTTTGCCATTTTAATTATTATGTGTCTTGGTATTGTCTTCCTTGGGTCCCTTGTGTTGGGCGACCTGTGGGCTTCCGTGGACTGGGAGACTATTTCCTTCCCCAGCATGGGAAAGTTTTAAGCAATTATTTCTTCAAAGACACTTTCTATCCCTTTTTCTCTCTCTTCTTCCTCTGGTACTCCTATAACACGAATATTGTTCCGTTTGGATTGGTCACACAGTTCTCTTAATATTCTTTCATTCCTAGAGATCCTTTTATCTCTCTCTGCCTCAGCTTCTCTGTATTCTTGTTCTCTGATTTCTATTCCATTAACAGTATCTTGCATCTCATCCAGTCTGCTGTTAAGCCCGTCGATGGCTTTTCTGATTTCTGCATAGTCTTTCCTCACTTCCCTCACTTCTTCCCTCAGCTCTTACACATTTCTCTGTAGATCCATCAGCATGGTTATGACTTTTATTCTGAATTCTTTTTCAGAAAGATTGTGCATTTCTATCCCTTCAGGCTCCCTCTCTGGGGTTGTCTGGTTGATCTTAGTCTGGACCACAACTTAAGTTGTGGGATCTTAGTCTATGTTTTCATGGCTATAGGAGTGGTTGCTGGTAGCTGCCACGTATGTCCGGTGGACTCTTTAAGACTTTAAAAAGAAAAGAAAAAAAAGAAAGAAAGAAAGAAGGAAAGAAAAAAAGAGAAAAAAAAGAAAGAAAAGAAAAGAAAAAAGAGAAGAAAAAACAAAAAACAAAACAACAAAAAGCCCACCAGAAGTAGATTTTGTGGGGATGCTGTAGGTGGCGCTGTTGCTCCACTATTCCACAGCTGTGGCCATGCCGCTCTGCAGGGCCCTTTATATCTCTGCCTCGCGGGGTGCCGAGTCCTCTCAGGTGTAGCTGCACGCTGTGTGCTTTCCTGTGTATTCTGGTCTCTCTTTTAGGAATAGTTGTATTTACTGTATTTTCATAGATATATGTAGTTTTGGGAGGAGATTTCTGCCACCCTGCTCACGCTGCCATCTTCCCAGAAGTCTCGGTTGTGTAAATTTTTGTAACTCTTTGGCAAAAATTTAACTTAGCAATAAGTTTTAAGGACCATAAAAATAGTGTTAATTGTAATAGAGGTAGAGAAGGGGGAGTTAGCTCTTTGATTCTTTCCTACACTCTTTATTTTTCAATGTTATTTGACTTTTATAATCAAGAAAAGTAACAGAAAAACATCTTCAATGGCTCCCCACAGTCTATTTAATAATAAAATTTATGAATATTAATCTACTGAAAGTCCTCCTCAGTCTATTTCCACTTTTACACTGAATTATACCTTATCTAATGTTTTTCCCTTGAGTTCATCTCGCCCCTTACACTACACCCCACCCTTAACAAGGCCCATCATTGCAGGACCAGTGGTGGTGCTCATTCCAAATTCACTTAGTTGAATGAACAATTTTCTCTTCCTGAACACTTTTTGGCTCGCTCCCCCTGGGGAATGATATATTTTAGTTAAAGGAATTTGTTACTTCTAAGAGAGATTATATTCCCATTAAAAGACTACTTATAAGAGTAGGAATCAATTTAATTTGGAAAGAGGAATTAGATAAAGTCAGTGGGGACACTATACCAGTAATCTTTTTTCTTTTGCAGACATAAATTAACTTTCTTGTTTTCTGCTTTATCAAATGTCTCTTAAAATATAAAGTACAATTACTTTGATATATCAATTTGAAGGAATCAGGTTACATTCCATATCTAGAATTTTGTTTTCTTATTTAGAATTCATTCCATTAACATTTAAGATGGCAAGTAAACTTGAACATTCTCAATATTGGTTTTCAATAAAATTACTAGATAAAGCTAATGATTTGGATTACAAGAATTAAGGCAGCATTTAGTGATGGCTTTAAGAATCTTCTCTACAATTTATAGGGCTATTTAATATCTATATATTCTGCACACAGGAGTCCCCAACAAACAAAGACTTTACATCTGCATCTGATAGTGTGGGGCAATGAAGAAACGTTTGTTATCACAATGAGCAGAAAGTCCAAATTTATGTGGCATGATGACAGAAATGTAACATGTCATTTTCCATAGCAATAGCCACACTCTGGGTAGTGATTAGATTCCTGGGATAGTCCATGAACATCTGTTTAGCTTATTACATTGAGTTTGATAGGCTAGCCTGATAGAGTCCTATATTTCAAAAGCTTAGGTGACATATAAAATGATTTTCTGAATGGCAGATATGAGTAGGAAGTTGTGTGCAAAGCATGTCTTTACAGACAAACATGCCTAACGTTGGTAACTGAGCAGAAAAATTTAGTTACTATAAAAACAGTTCAAAGCTTTAGGACTTAAAAAAGACCTAAGTTGTGGGTTAAGAAGAAAAATAAGAAGACAAAAAGATAATTTTTACTAGGCCCTACATGCTTACTCCATGCCCCATGCAATATATGATACTTAATTCTCACAACTGCTCTGCAAAGGAGGTGGTATAACACAATATAGCATATAGGACTACAGAAAAGGGAGGCAACTGAGGGTAAACAGTTTGAGCTTTAGATCAAGTGTATGTGGCACTCATCTATGCAATCTTGGGAAAGTTAACTTGCCTCTCAAAGTGTCAATTTTCTCATCTATAAAGGAAGAAGGAAAATGCAGTAGGATGTTATTGCTGTTTACCAAATATTGATAAAGTTCTTTTTAGGCACATCAAAGGGTTGCATTTCCTGTCCCCATTGTGGCTGGTAGGGCAATGTGATTTGTTCTGGCCAATGAGTTATGAGCAAACATGATGGAATTACTTCTGGGCCACAGCATTTAACCCTCAATGAAAGATCCTACAGAACTTTTTCTTTATCTCTGGCACAGTAACTGGCAACATTCAAGATGGGCTGCTCTGTCAGTTTAGGTCCCTGAGTGACCAGCATAAGCAGAGGCCCCTTGTCAATGTAAGTTGAATAGGCAGCATGAATAAGAAATAAACAAAGATTCTGGGATTGCTTATTACTGAAGTATAGCCAAAGCTACATGGACTGATAAGGTCCTTTTTATCTTATAGTGTTGTGAGGATTTAATGAAATAATATTGGAAGTATTTTTCACAGCCTAACATATAGTAAACACTAAGTGCCACATATATTATTATTACATGTTACTGTCTCTCTTTCATAAATTAGAATACTGGGATCACAAAATATTCTGTAATGTGCCTAAGGATACACTACATGACAGAGTTGCATCTGTAAGACTGTAAAGCCAGAGATCTTTTCATTAAAGTCATCCTCAAGTCATCTGATCTAGTAAAAAATAAAACCCCTCTAATAATTATCTTTTTGTTCACATATGTGCCTTTTCAGTTGTTCCCAAACGTTCTTCCTATTGTAGAAAAATTAATTTCCTTTTATCCTTTAAATTTTCTTTTTTAGTTTATATTTGTTGTTTACTTTGTTAATATTTTGTTACACAGCATGGCAATGCAACATTTAACAATCAAACCTCTCTACAGTTTGGCTGCAACACACCTTTCAGAATTTATCTTCTGTTACTTCCTACATAAGCCAACTCAAGCTAGACTGGTCCAACACTGATCAAAATGTTAGATGCTCATTTTCTCCTTCTAGTCTTTGCTTATGCCATTCTAACTGAAATCCTTCCCCTGTCCACTTTTCTAATTTTTTTTTTTACAAATTTGACTTAAATTCTATTTCTTCCACAAAGCCAGCTCTAATCAGTTTACTAGCACATAAGGTCTATTCTGCTTACATGAAAGATAACTTCATGTGATTTTATAAGATAGTTATGTACTGCAGTGCCATAAAACCTGGACATTGCATTTCTCAGAATCCCTTTCCAGTTCTGGTTAATTTCTTCTAATGAGGAACTCCCATGAGATCCGGAAGGCAGAGCAGAAAATGACCTCCTGTGGGTATTGCAACTGACTAGTGGAACTGACCAAAAGCAACTGATCAGAAGCCAATTATGCTTTCAAGTTTTTGAGGGAATTTACTATCAACCCCCCTCAAACCACCACAAACAAACCATCAACCTATCACCATTACCACAAAACACATCAGCCCAGACTAAGAAAAAGTCTTTCCAGTTCAAGAATTAAAACACAAGTCCTGAGTCACCAAATTTCCATGAACAGGGGGCAAGCAGTAGTTTAAGGAAGGCATGCTTGCTGTGCCCACTTGAAGGGGAGTAATGAGAAGGACACAGATTCGAAAAGGTGAAGGCAACAGCCAGAGACAAAATGGACAATGGCCTTCCTTACGGAAGGCAGAATCTAGGCCTAATCAAAGCGCGTCCACTACTTCCTGGGCATTTGTTATGTGTGTGAATGGGATTGTTTATTGTTCTATAGAGGGAGAGACAATCTGTTCTTTTATTTCACAGAATCTCTGACCAAGAGGAACTGTGTCTGGACCTGATGGAGAATTGATATATCTCCCAGAAATTCTGGAGCTTAAGGTGGTTCTAATGACTGACTGACTGGCTCTTTGCAGTGTCACCCTTGCAGAAGGACTAAGTGTGTTTTCAGCATGCTAAGAGAAAAGTAAAAAATTATTTGCAAATAGAGGATAGGCTGTGGCAACAACATTGTTATATATTCACCAACTCCTATGTCATTTTCCTCTTCCTGGGCACATCGCAAAACATTTCCCAGATTCTCACGAATGTTACTGAGTTCTGGATGTGAATAGGAGTTCTGGGCAGTTAGGTGGCTGTGAACTTCGCATGTGCTTTTTCTTTCTCACTGCCAAGATTGAGTCCCCTTTTTAGATGATATAACTGAAAGAAGAAAGGTTGTGCTTTGAACTGCTGCTGAGAAGCTTGGTGCTGAGGAAGCCTCCCCTCCTGCATCAGACTGTGACAGGAGTAAGAAATAAACTTTTTTGAACAAAGTCAGGTATATTATAGGGATGTTTGTTACAACAGTCAGCATTAATAATGTTGATTAGACTTTGGTCATAATTGTAGAAAAGGGAAAACCAAGGGAAATTGGAATAAGAAGAAGAGGCCAGTGAGATTTTTAGGGTTAATGAAATCTCATGGCACCAGGCTAAGATCTAGTTGTTTGCAAAATAGGACAGTGAACCCCAAGGCAGATCTGAGATCAGAAAAATCAGTCTAGCACATGTGATGTCTTACTTCAGTTGTTTGTATCATGTCCATTCTCCTATACTACCTAGTTCCTTGAGATAAAAGACAGTGGCTTTTTAAACTGCATCCCTGGCACCTGGCACAGGATAAATGTGATGAAATGTCCAAACTGAGCTTAAGTTTCAGGTTGTTTGTCAAAGAGGCAGATATGCAAGGTGAGATGGGTCAGGTTGGGGAAGTTCAGGGATCAGGTATCTAAACCCAGTGTTGGGAAGGTGAGTACTCAGGAGCAGTGAGTCCAGGCTGGCTCCGTACTGGGCCTTCCAACAGTGCTCATCTAGAGATGCTCTCCAGAGGTCCTTGCCTAGGGTTACAACTGCTTACAGCATCTGGGAAGAGGCCAAGTATAGAGGTAGGACTAAATGAGCCAAATTAATAGATTAAGAGATTAGGCAGGTACAACCAGATACAGAGTCATATATATATTTTTTAATTTAAGTATCACTGATATATAATCCTATGAAGGTTTCACATGAGCAACATTGTGGTTTCAACATTCACCCATACTATCAAGTCCTCACTCCCTCCTATTGCAGTCACTGTCTATCAGCATAGTAAGATACTACAGAGTCATTACTTGTCTTCTCCATGCTGTACAGTCATATTTTGTATTATTATTTAAAATAACTAATCATGTATTTTTTTTTACTTGATAGTATATGTGTATGTTATAAAATATCACAGAACAAAGGAAAATACAATCCAAATAACTGAATCTGCCTGTCATTAATTCTAAAGAGATTCCAGGAATTCTTCAAATAGATTAGTGGTGATTTAGTAAACCAAATAAAGAATATGCTTATAATAAATAGAAGATCTAGTTATGGATATAACTCTAATGATAAATGAACAAAGTTACTCATTTTTAAAAATCTTATGCTACTAAGCACTAAAGAGACAGCTTTGCAAAGTGATTGCCAAGATAATGGAAAAGGCAAAGAGAAACAGTTGTGCCATCCAGCACCTACACCGGAAATAGCAAGCTATCAGGCATTTTCTAGCTACTGAAATAAGTATGTATTCAGGTACACAAACATAGGAGGAAATTGCAGTTGGGAAAGTATTACAAGAAAAGCTCAAAAGAGACAAATCAGGAAAAGATACGCATAAATGCCTAAATCTTAAATTCCAGATATAATTATGTGTTCAATGTTTATTGAGCCCTTCCCAAAGGAAAAATGTACTAAATTTGACTAGATTCTTAAAAAAGCAAATTCCCATTACTATAGACATAGAGACACACACTCTCTCTCACTGCTTGCTTGCGGGATAAGAGAAAAAATAGACTCCCTTGTTCATTCTCAAGTATTTACTGAAGGTTCACTATGTGTCCAGCATTGTGAAAGTATTCCCCCCCTCAAAAAAGCGGGGGGGGATAGAAAATTACATGACTCTAAAAGACAGTTTTCTACTGTAATAAGGGGCACTCAACATCAAAAGAGGCTTTTAGTAAATAGAGCAAATAAACTAAAAAAAAAAATCAAGTTTCAGTATCACATCACATGGAAAATGTATTTAAAAGTATATGTCTATGGAGAAAAAGACATTAGGGAAAAAAGATCTACTTAAGAATAACAGATCTAGAGAAGAAAGGAAATAATAACAATCAGAGATCAATGAAATTGGAAACAAAGATACAACAGAGAGTTAACAATATTAAAAGCTGCTCTTTGTACAGACCAGTACAACAGGGAAATTCTCTGGCAAGCCTAAGCAAAAGCAAATAAGAAAAGGTCCAAACAGATACTATTAGAAATGAAGAATTGGTTTATAACTACAGATAAAATAAAGATATAGAAAGAAGTGGAAACACTGAAATATTTTATGCTAAGTTTAAAGGCAATTTCTTAGAAAATGTGACTTCTTCAAATTCAGAAGAAATAGAAAACATTAATAACACTATAAACATTAGAGACTGAATTAGATAGAAATCAACTTGCCAAAACAAATTTAAAAACAAAGTTAAAAACAAATAAACCAATAAATCCCGTAAGACCCAATTTTATAGGTACATTCTGCCAACTATTGAAGGAACTGATAATCCTCATCTTAAACTGTTTTAGAGATTAGAAAAGACTCCCCTCAACCATTTTATTAGGCTAGCATAACCTTATACCAAAATTAGATAAAACATACTTATTAACATATATGCAAAAATACCAAAGTATCAGTTATCCAAAATTTGCAAGGTATTTAAAAAATACGTATCAAGGCCAGGTTCAGACCAGTTTATTCCAGTGATGCAGTATTGATTTAAGGTGAGAAAAAAAAATCTATCAATATAATTTCCCACAATAAAAGAATACAGGAGAGGAATTAAAGATGGTGGCGTGAGAGGTGAGACAGAGGCTTCCTCCTAAAACCACATATAATATGAAAATATAACTAATACAACTACTCTTGGGGGAGCAACAGGAAAGAGGACGGCAACAAACTGCATACACCTGGAGACAAGAGTAGACCTCATGGAAAAGGGTAACAAACTAAAGTTGTGGTCCTGCGGGATCCAAGCCCTTCCCCCACCCCAGCTCACCTGTGGGAGGAAGAGGAACAGAGCAGGGAGGGAGTGGAGATCTGGGACTGCTGAATACCTAACTCTGGAGATCTGCTCTGGGAGCACAAACCTACATTTCATGGTGCTTGCATGATACTCTCGTAATTAGGGGGTTGGAAAGCTAAGACAGGCAGAATTCCTGGAGAGACTGAGATTCCAGCTGCTTGTGGAAAGCAGGGATCCATACCCAGCTGCTCTGGGACAAAAGAAAGGCAGGCAGTCTGAGAGACTTCCTAACAAAGAAGCCCTTAGCAAGAGGGCTGCTAAAGGGGCAAGGCCTGCACAGAGCTTACTGCTCAGGAGAAAGGACAGGTAGACAAAATTGTCCAGGCGCACTCTGCCCAGCAGATTGGGAGCTTTCATTATCTGTCTACAGCAACTAAAAGAGGCACAGAGGCTTATACCTGTGTGCTCGGCCCACTGGTTCAGGCAGTGGAGACAGGCATAGCAGCCAGGAAGCAGGAAAGAGCTCTTTCCTCCCCAGAGGCACCAATACCACTCCCCTGCAATCGCTGACATTGTTTCAGGGGCTGAGCAGCCACAGACAGTAGAGCTTCTGGGCACTAGAGGGGGCCATACACAAATATGAAACGCCAAAGGCACCCGGTCCAGAGTAAAATTATGAATACAACTCCTGAAAAGAATTAAATGATATTGACGTCATGACCCTCCCTGAAAGGGAGTTCAAAATAAAAATCATTAACATGCTCATGGAGGTACGGAAATATATTCACGAACTCAGGAATGAATTCCTGTGGGAGATGCAATCATTGAAGAGCGCAATGGACGGTATTAAAAGATTGGATACAGTGGAGGAGATGACAAATGAAATAGAAACTAGAGAAGAGGAATACAAAGAAGCTGAGGCACAGAGAGAAAAAAGAATCTCTAAGAATGAAAGAATATTTAGAGAACTGTGTGACCAATCCAAACAGAACAATATTCGCATTATAGGGGTACCAGAAGAAGAAGAGAGAGAAAAAGGGATAGAAAGTGCCTTTTTCTCAGCAGAAACCTTACCAGAAGGGGGTGGCATGATGTATTTAATGCAATGAAGCAGAAGGCCCTTGAAACAAGAATGCTTTATCTGGCAAGATTATCATTTAAATTTGAAGAAGGGATTAAACAATTCCCAGATAAGCAAAACCTGAGAGAATTTACCTCCCACAAACCATCTCTACAGTGAATTTTGGAGGGACTGCTATAGATGGAAGTGTTCCTACAGTTTAATAGCTGTCACCAGAGGTAATAAAACCACAGTAAAGAAAGTAGAAAAGCTAATTACTAAGCAAATACAAAATTAAATTAACTATCCCCAAAGTCAATCAAGGGATAGACAAACAGCACAGAGTATGATACCTAATATATAAAGAATGGAGGAGGAGGAAAAACAAACAAACAAAAAAAACCTTTAGATTGTGTTTGTAATAGCATATTAAGTGAGTTAAGTTAGACTCTTAGATAGTAAGGAAGTTAACCTTGAATCTTTGGTAACCACAAATCTGAAGCCTGCAGTGGCAATAAGTACATACCTATCCATAATCACGCTAAATGTAAATGGACTGAATGCACCAGTCAAAAGATATATAGAGTCACTGAATGCATAAAAAACAAGACCCGTCTATATGCTGCCTTCAAGAGACTCACTTTAAACCCAAAGACATACACAAACTAAAAGTGAAGGGATGGAGAAAGACATTTCATGCAACTAATAGGGAGAAAAAAGCAGGAGTTGCAGTACTTATATCAGACAAAATAGACTTCAAAACAAAGAAAGTCACAAGAGACAAAGAAGGACATTACATAATGATAAAAGGGTCAATCCAACAAGAAGATACAACCATTATAAATATCAATGCACCCAACACAGGAGCTCCTACATATGTGAAACAAATACTAACAGAATTAAAGGGGGAAATAGAATGCAATACATTCATGCTAGGAGACTTAAACACACCACTCACTCTGAAGGGCAGAACAACCAGACAGAAAATAAGTAAGGAGACAGAGGCACTGAACAACACAGTGGAACAGATGGACCTAACAGATATCTACAGAACTCTACACCCAAAAGCAGGAGAATACACATTCTTCTCAAGTGCACATGGAACATTTTCAAGAATAGATCATATACTAGGCCACAAAAAGAGCCTCAGTAAATTCAAAAAGATTGAAATTGTACCAACTAGCTTCTCAAACCACAAAGGAATGAAACTAGACATGAATTACGCAAAGAAAATGAAAAATCCAACAAACACATGGAGGCTTAATAACCTGCTCCTAAATAACAATGGATCAATGACCAAATAAAAACAGAGATCAAGCATTATATGGAGACAAATGTCAAGTGAAGGCCATGATAAGAGGAAAGTATATTGCAATACAGGCCTACCTCAGGAAAGAAGAACATTCCCATATGAGCAGTCTAAACTCACAATTAATGAAACTAGAAAAAGAAGAACAAATGAGACCCAAAGTCACTAGATGGAGGAACATAATAAAGATTAGAGGAGAATTAATAAAATCAAGAATAATAAAACAATAGAAAGGATCAACAAAAGCAAGAGCTGGTTCTTCGAGAAAATAAACAAAATAGATAAATCCCTAGCATGACTTAACCAAGAAAAAAAGAGAGTCTACTCACATAACAGAATCAGAAATGAGAAAGGAAAAATCAGTATGGACAGCACAGAAATACAGAGAACTATTAGAGAATACTATGAAAAATTATATGCTAACAAACTGGATAACCTAGAAAATATGGACAACTTTCTAAAAAATACAACCTTCCAAGGCTTACCCAGAAAGAAACAGAAAGTCTCAACAGACCAATTACCAGCAACGAAATTGAACTGGTAATCAAAAACCTACCTAAGAACAAAACGCCTGGAACAGATGGCTTCACCACTGCATTTTATCAAACATTTAGTGAAGACCTAATACCCATCCTCCTTAAAGTTTTCCAAGGAGTTGAAGAAGAGGGAATACTTCCAAACTCATTCTATGAGGCCAGCATCACTCTAATACCAAAACCGGGCAAAGGCATCACAAAAAAAGAAAACTACAGACCAATATCCCTGATGAACATAGACGCAAAAATACTCAACAAAGTATTAGCAAACAAAATTCAAAAATACATCAAAAGGATCATCCATCATGATCAAGTAGGATTTATTCCAGGGATGCAAGGATGGTTCAACATTTGAAAATCCATTAACATCATCCACCACATCAACAAAAAGAAGGAAAAAAACCACATCATCATCTCAATAGATGCTGAAAAAGCATTTGACAAAATTCAACATCCATTCATGATAAAAACTCTCAACAAAATGGGTATAGAGGGCAAGTACCTCAACATAATAAAGGCTATATATGACAAACCAACACCCAACATTATACTTAACAGCGAGAAGCTGAAAGCTTTTCCTTTAATATCAGGAACAAGACAAGGATGCCCATTTTCCCCACTTCTACTCAATATAGTACTGGAGTTCCTCGCCACGGCAATCAGACAACACAAAGAAATAAAAGGCATCCAGATTGGCAAGGAAGAAGTTAAACTGTCCCTATTTGCAGATGACATGATATTGTACATAAAAAACCTTAAAGAATCTACTCCAAAACTACTAGATCTAATATTTGAATTCAGCAAAGTTGCGGGATACAAAATTAATGCGCAGAAATCTATGGCATTCCTATACACTAACAATGACCTAGGAGAGAGAGAAATCAGGAAAACAATTCCATTCAAAGTTGTATCAAAAAGAATAAAATACCTAGGAGTAAACCTAACCGAGGAAGTGAAAGACCTATACTCTGAAAACTACAAGACACTCATGAGAGAAATTAAAGAAGATACCAATAAATGGAAACATGTCACGTGCTCATGGATAGGAAATATTAATATTGTCAAAATGGCCATCCTGCCTAAAGCAATCTACAGATTCAATGCAATTCCTATAAAAATAGGAACAGCATTCTTCAATGAACTAGAGAAAATCATTCTAAAATTCATATGGAACCACAAAAGACCCCGAATAGAAAAAGAAATCCTGAGAAGGAAGAATAAAGCTGGGGGGATTATGCTCCCAATCTTCAAGCTTTACTACAAAGCCACAGTAGTCAAGACAATTTGGTAATGGCACAAGAAGAGACCCATAGACCAATGGAACAGACTAGAGAGCCCTGATATAATCCCAACCATATATGGTCAATTAATATGTGATAAAGGAGCCATGGACATACAATGGGGAAATGACAGCCTCTTCAACAGCTCGTGTTGGCAAAACTGGACAGTTACATGCAAGAGAATGAAAGCGGATTATTGTTTAACCCCATACACAAAAGTAAACTCAAAATGGATCAAGGACGTGAATGTAAGTCATGAAACCATAAAACTCTTAGAAGACAACAGGCAAAAATCTCCTGAATATAAGTATTAGCGACCTCTTCCTGAACGCATCTCCTTGAGCAATGGAAACAAAAGCAAAAATGAACTCATGGGACTACATCAAACTAAAAAGTTTCTGGATGGCAAAGGACACCGTCACCAAGACAAAAATGCATCCTACTGTATGGGAGAATATATTTGTAAATGACATATCTGACAAGGGGTTAACATCCAAAATATATAGAGAACATACATGCCTCTACACCCAAAAAGCAAATAATCCGATTAAAAAATGGGCAGAGGATATGAAGAGGCTGTTCTCCAAAGAAGAAATTCAGATGGCCAACAGACACATGAAAAGATGCTCCACATCACTAATCATCAGGGAAATGCAAATTAAAACCTCAGTGAGATATCACCTCACACCAGTAAGGATGGCCACCATCCAAAAGACTAAGGACAGCAAACGTTGGCGAGGATGCAGAAAAGGGGAACCCTCGTACACTGCTGGTGGGAATGTAAGCTAGTTCAACCACTGTGGAAAGCAATATGGAGGTTCCTCTAAAAGCTAAAAATAGAAATACCATTTGACCCAGGAATCCCACTCCTTGGAATTTACCCAAAGAATACAACTTCTCAGATTAAAAAAGACATATGCACCCCTATGTTTATTGCAGCACTTTTTACAATAGCCAAGATATGGAAGCAACCTAAGTGTCCATCAGTAGATGAATGTATAAAGAAGATGTGGTACATATACACAATCGAATACTATTCAGCCATTAGAAGGAAACAAATCCTGCCATTTGCAACAACATGGATGGAGCTGGAGGATATTATGCTCAGTGAAATAAGCCAGGTGGAGAAAGACAAGTGCCAAATGATTTCCCTCATTTGTGGAGTATAACAACCAAGGAAAACTGAAGGAACAAAATAGCAGCAGACTCAGAGACTCCAAGAAGGAACTAGTGGTTACCAAAGGGGGGAGGGGTGTGGGAGGGTGGGTGGGGAGGATGGGAGAAGCGGATTGTGGGGTATTATGTTTAGTACACATGGTGTGGGAAATCATGGGCAAACAGTGTAGCACAGAGAAGGCAAACAGTGAATCTGTGGCATCTTACTACACTGATAACAGTGAGTGCATTGGGGTATGAATGGGGACTTGATAATATGGGTAAATGTAGTAACCACATTGTTTTTTCATGTGAAACCTTCATAAGAGTGTATATCAATAATACCTTAATTAAAAAAAAAGAATACAGGAGAAAAAACATGCAGATCCAAAAGAAAACATTTGCTAAAATGTAACATTCACACAAGATAAAAATTCTTAGCACTGGACAAATATAAGGGAATATCCTTAAGCTAAAAGGCATATTTACCAAACACCTACAGTAAACATCATAAACCTAATTCAGTGTAAATGTGAATAAAAACATATATGAAAACATAGTGACACTAATTACTTTCATGTGAAAACAAAAGAAGAAATTAAATAATTTATTTGTTAATTTGCCAGTCCTTATTGAAGGTCTGCTTTGTATCTGGCATTGTGAAAGAATTACAAAAAAACAAGGCAGAATGAAAAAGAAATATTCTGTGATAAAACTTAGAAGTCAAATGTAGAAAGTTTCCCCATAATCAGGAAGCAAGTCATTAAGGCATGATGCTATCACCGTTTCTATTTAACCTTATGCTGGAGGTCTTAGAATATAGCGCACATACACACACAGACATGAAATGGTGAAAGGCTTGAAAAGGAATGAACAATGCTCATTATTTGCAGATGATATGATTGTCTACAAAAGAAGTAACAGAACTGATTAACAAAATATTAGAACTAATGAGGATTTGTCAAGATTTCTAGGTATAAAATCAACCATAAAAATCAGTTTTGACGCTAAATATCAGCAACAAAGTTTGAAGAAATAATAAGCATTCCATTTATAATATCTACAAAATATTAGCTAGCTAGGACATTTAAGAAGAAAATCATAATTTTTTAAAATCAAAAGATATTAAAGGGGACCTGAGCAAATGAAGAGTTATATGATGGTCATGGACAGAATACCAATTCTCATGGAATTTATCTATCAATTCAGTTTAACTTCTAACTAAGACTTCTCATGAAACTTGAAAATACTCAACTGCAAAAGCAATGGACCAAGAATGGCCAAGATCATTTTCAAGAAGAAAAACCAAGTTGAAGGAACTTGTCTCACCAGATATTGTTAATAAGACATTGTGATAATGACACAAGATAAACAAATAGAGAAAGCAACAAATACAGCCCAGAAACAGACATAAAATTTTTGATGTTTAATAGAAAAGACAGTCTGAAAAGTGTAAAAGAAAGTATTGAAAAATATGCTAAATAGATTTTCATATATAAAATTAGACTCTTTCTTTATGGTTTACACAGAATTCAATTTCAAATGGATTAAAACTTACATATATGAAAAAGCAAAACAAACTTTTGAAAAACAATTAAAAGACTTCCTTAATGACCTCAAGATAGATGAGGATTTCTTTAAGAAGATGGAAAAAGCACAAAAACTAAAGACTGATAAATTTGACTACATTAAACTAAAAACCTTCATACACCAAAAAGCCCTATATTCAATATGAAGAGAAAACCAAGAAATTGGGAGAAAGCATTTATATATACTGACACATACAACTGACAACAGCTAACAAACTCTTAAAAATCATTAAGAAAAAAGGCAAACACAATAGTAAAATTGGCAACGATAGAAGCAGTATACAGTGATCACAGACATAACTCACGTCTAATAAACATATAAAAAGATAAACACATTAGATGCTGTTCACATACATTGATCAGATAGACTACATGACAGTAAAGGTACAAATTAACCCAGAAATCTGAGTGACATAACAAGGCAGAGGTTTGTTTCTTGGTCATGACACATACCCAGTGTGAAGTGACAGAGGCTCTGCTCTACAAAGTCATTAAAGGGCCTATGGGCAGGATAGCTGTGCAAAAACTTTTAAAATTCTCTGCCCTTGAAGTGACACTTGGCACTTCTGCTTATAGCCTATGGGCCAGAAGGAGTTGGCTGGCCTCACTTAATTGCAGTGGGGATGGGAAACATTGGAGAAAAACAGATATTCAGTGAACAATAAATGTCTCTGCCAGCAACAGAAATTAGGGAAATACAAATTAAGGCAATAGCAAGATGCAACTCACATTCATAGGACTGGGGAAAACAACAGCAACTCTGGTAGGACTGGTGAGAATGTGAAAAATGGAAACAATCATACACACCTGTGGAACATGTAAATTGGGATAACATCCTAGTTTGCAGTGTTGGGACAAGTTAGAGATGTACATTCTTATAACCATACTTCCACATGTGCATAAATGGTGTCATGTGAAAATTATTCACATTGGAGACAATCTAAATATTAAGACCTAGAATAGTACCTAAATAAACTATGGTATATTCTTATTGAAAGTGGATATTGATAGAGCAATGAACAGAAAAAAAGGAAGTTGCATAAGATGATGCACTGTTATACTTTTTTATATACAATTTTGAAACCTGCAAAACTATAATATATATTGTGTATAGATATATAGGTATGTAGTTCACCTATAATTGCAAAATAATGTTACCTTAGGGGGAGAAGAGATGGTAGGCTAGGGTATGTTAGTGATAAAACTATTCATACCCATTAATTCTACTATAGGTAACAAAACCTAAGAAAATAATACTCTTTAACATTCAAAACTCATTCTTTATTAACACTTACATAGTAGTGTTTTAGATCGATGATACATTAGAAACAGTTCCAAATATTAAAAATAACTAAATATATGACAACACATAAAATATGAGCTACTACACATGAATTAGAACAGTGTCTGAACCTTGATCAGTGTTAGCTCTCATCATCACCACTATTACCTCTACACTGTAACTACTACTTTTATTAAAAAAATAAGCATGCAAACTAGGTTGATGCATGGAAATACAGCGAAAAATGTTAATTGGATAAAGTAGGATACTAATTAGAGCATACAATTAACTAAACAAAAAATATATGTGTGTCCATTAATTATTTTAAAATAACTTGGAAGCTTGGTAAAATGTAATGTTTATTAGATTACTCTTTCTAATAATTTGCATATTTAAAATTAAGTTACATCACCACTAAATTTTATCAAAACCCTGCATTACTTAAAGTTTCTAGTTTACTTTCCTAATAGGCACAGGCATCTAAAAAATATTTAAGAAAATATAAGTGACAACTAATCTCATTATTGAAGAAAATTGTCACAAATAATTCATGGTCCTGAAACCATTAATCTTTGAAAAGAAAAATAATTTAATAGTGCCTTTACAACCTACCAGTTTACTTGATACCCACGTTATCTTTTTATTTTTTTATTTTGCTATTATTAATGTACAATTACGTGAGCAACATTATGGTTACTAGACTCCCCCCTATTATCAAGTCCCCACTACATATCCCATTATAGTCATTGTCCATCAGCGTAGTAAGATGCTATAGAATCACTACTTGTCTTCTTTGTGTTATACTGCCTTCCCCGTATCAACCCCCCCCCCCCCACGCCCCCAGCTACATTATGTGTGCTAATTGTAATAGCGCTTTTTCCTCCTTATCTCTCCCTTCCCACCCATCTTCCTCAGTCCCTTTCCCTTTGGTAACTGTTGGCCATTCTTGGGTTCTGTGAGTCTGCTGCTGTTTTGTTCCTTCAGTTTTTTCTTTGTTCTTATACTCCACAGATGAGTGAAATCATTTGACACTTATCTTTCTCCACCTAGTTTATTTCACTGAGCATAATACCCTTTAGCTCCATTCATGTTGTTGCAAATGGTAGAATTTGTTTTCTTCTTATGGCTGAATAGTACTCCATTGTATATATATACCACATCCTCTTTATCCATTCATCTACTGATGGACACTTAGGTTGCTTCCATTTCTTGGCTATTGTAAATAGTGCTGTAATAAACATAGGGGTGCATATGACTTTTTCAAACTGGGCTGCTGCATTCTTAGGGTAAATTCCTAGGAGTGGAATTCCTGGGTCGAATGGTATTTCTCTTTTGAGTTTTTTGAGGAACCTCCATACTGCTTTCCACAATGGATGAACTAATTTACATTCCCACCAGCAGTGTAGGAGGGTTCCCTTTTCTCCACATCCTCGCCAACATTTGTTGTTTGTCTTTTGGACGGTGGCCATCCTAACTGGTGTGAGGTGATATCACATTGTGGTTTTAATTTGCATTTCTCTGATGATTAGTGATGTGGAGCATCTTTCCATATGGCTTTTGGCCATCTGAATTTCTTCTTTGGAGAAGTGTCTGTTCAGATTCTCTGCCCATTTTTTAATTGGCTTATTTGCTTTTTGTTTGTTGAGGTGCATGAGCTCTTTATATAATTTGGATGTCAACCCCTTATCGGATATGTCATTTATTAATATATTCTCCCATACTGTAGGATGTAGTTTTGTTCTACTGATGGTGTCCTTTGATGTATGGAAGCTTTTTAGTTTGATATAGTCCCACTTATGCATTTTTGCTTTTGTTTCTCTTGCCCTGGGAGATATGTTCTTGAAGAAGTTGCTCATATTTATGTCAAACAGATTTTTGCCAATAATTTTCTCTAAGAGTTTTATGGTTTCATGGCTTACATTCAGGTCTTTGATCCATTTTGAGTTTACTTTTGTGTATGGGGTTAGACAGTAATCCAGTTTCATTCTCTTACATGTAGCTGTCCATTTTTACCAACACCATCTGTTGAAGAGGCTGTCATTTCCCCAGTGTATATCCATGGCTCCTTTATCGTATATTAATTGACCATATATGCTTGGATTTATATCTGGGTTCTCTATTCTGTTTCACTGGTCTATGGGTCTGTTTTTGTGCCAATACCAGATTGCTTTGATTACTGGGGCTTTGTAGTAGAGCTTGAAGCATCAGGGAGCGTAACTCCTCCCACTTAATTCTTCCTTCTCAGGATTGCTTTGGCTATTCAGGGTCTTTTGTGGTTCCATATGAATTTTAGAACTATTTGCTCTAGTTCACACATTATCTTTATCAGATATTTTATAGTTAACATGACTTTGTTTTACTAAAGGAGACATCTATAGAAGCATTAGGAGAATCCAATGTCTAAGAGTATTATGTTTTTGTAATTCCAATTTTTTTTCAGTTCAGTTTTATCCACTGATAAAGGTCAGGATATTTTATGCCTTCATTCCAACACTGAATGAATCTGATATACATCCTCACACAATGACCTCACTTTGGATTTTTTTGCTGAGGTCAAGAACATAGCAACTACAGTGGGAAGTCTAGAGCATACCCCAAGGGAAGAGAGAAGGAAGATAGTTTTCTTCCCTCAGCTTACTGGATCCCTTTCAGGGTTTAAAGTGCTGTGACAAATGAATATTGGTTGTGAAACTTATTTAGAGCCATAACACTTGCGTTTGGGAGAAAAAGACTGTCTCCTTTCCTCATGATCATCCTAGGTTACAAGGAGCTGTGTCTTTCTATGTTCTTTTACATCTTTCTAAAAGTCTGTTTGTTTTTCTCCTTGGCATCACCTACTCCAGTTATTTGTTTGCATGTGTAGTTAACATAATACTGGGTATTAAATGATTATAAAGGTTATGTCCTTGAGCTTGCAGGCCTGGAGATCACTGATCATCCAGGAAGTGTCATGGCACTGTGTGATGGAGGTATCATTTTTTGTTCAGCTTGGACTCAAATCAAGAAGTGGCTTTCCTACCTAAGGAAGAGAAATATAATCCTTCCCATTGCCTAAGAGCAGAGACAATAGCTGGCAGAGGGAACACAGATGGGGACAGATGGCTCAGACTAGAGAGACATCTCCAGAGACAATGGACATACACCATTTCTGGATTACCATTTTGCCTGGCTATATAGGGATCAGAAATATTTAGCTGTCCAAGGCAAATACAGTTGTAATTAGAGATGTCTGAGAAGGACAGCCATGGAGGCCAAATGGAATGACACACCAACTGTATTTTGAAGGTGTTCTCAGCTTTAGCTTTCAAAGATCAACTGGAAAAAACAAGATCTTAAGATAAAACTTCTGTGGAAGAGTTAGTGCCTTATAATCTCTTGTAGCTCACATGTTTTGTCTCATTTCTGGGATTTGAATTTGCAAAGATTTTAATCACACATGAACTAAGCAGGGATTAGTTTGCCTATGTAAACTAAGGCCACAAAGAAGTTAAAGGCTTAATCAAGGCTTAATCAATGAACTAATTTCTCTATTGAATTAGTCTGTTCATGAACCATACAGTAAGACTGATAAAGGAAAATAAATGCACATTAATTATTAATTCTGTATGCCTGAAATATGCCAAATGTGGTGAATTTCATAAGAATAATCAAATCCTTTAAATAATTTTATTTTCCTGATTCTCTTTTATTTAGGAAGTGATTCATCTAGGGTCTCTTCATGTAGAAGTAGTTATACCAACAGAGTTAATAAGCAAATGTTACTTAAAAATTTTTCTCAAACCCTATATTTTTCAAGGCATTTGTTTGGTAAGTATATTTTTGAAATAAAATTTTTATTAATTCACAGTAAACAAAATTTCTACTATATATTAGGATTATTATGTGCTTGTAAAAATAAACATATCAGTGAAAAAGTTACAAAAATAGTTGAATTTGGAAAGGAAGGCATGATAGTTAAAATAATTTTCCAGAAAAAAATCAAGGTGGAATATGTTTAATAAAAAAATATTTTAATTTCTTTTAAAAATAAACCATAGATTCTTACCATAATGAAGACAATAAATAAATGACTCAATATTTCACTAATTTGTCTTTTAAAGGTAAAGCCATAATTAATTTTCTAGTCAATTGCAATTAAAATTAGGAAGTAGAATTCTTATAAATTCTGCCTACAATGGACTGAAGTTTAGATAACATTTTTTTCTTATAATTGGGGAAAAAAATAGGTCATGGTGCCCAGGTAGAAATATTATATATACCTAGCATATACCTAGCAAATAGAAGAAGTTCTACTCAAAAGAAAAGATTAAAGATTAGGAAAGGGTTTCTAAAATTAATGCAATTACTTTTCTGGTTGGACAAAAGGCAAATAAATTCTCATGACATATCTTAGGTTAAAGGAGTTTTTCTCTGCACTGGAAAAACAATTATGTGCTTCTAGGATTTTTCTTAATAAGGAAAACAAAATTTTACACATTAAACCCTTTATTCTGTCATATGTATGACAGTTCTTATTTTCTTTATTAAATTTACTTAAATATTTTCCATTGATCATGTGTTATTTTTATAATTATGAAAGATCAAAGTGATTTCTATTTTTAAAAAAGAGAAATTACAGCTGGGCATTTTATTTTACTCCTCAAATTAGCCAAGTAAAAATCTACTACATTTGACTATTTTCCTATGTTGTAGGCTGGAAACCATACTGAGCAGAGATAAAACCATCTACGAAAAATTATTACTGTCTACTAAATAAAAGGAGAGTCCTAAAAATTTTTGGATGAATATAAACTTGGATTAAATGTATTAAGTAAAAGTCCTTTTTATATCACCAGACCTCCCTGTGCCACCACCAAAAAAACAGGGGACAAGGGAAATGCAAGAAATAGAGAATGGAAGCACAAGAACATAAAGAACCCTCCTAAACATCTCACATGGTAGCCCAAACAGCAGACATAACTTACGTTGCTTTTTGGAGATGGGTTTTGCATGTTTCTTTCTAAGTCTTTTGTTAGAAAGATGGGTAAGGAGTTCTTACAATGGGCTTCCTATAAAAGAAGTAGAAAAGAAACATTAGAGACTAAAGAACATTACCCCAGCCAGAAATTACAATGTAGTAAAAGAAATTTTCAAAGACCAGGCATTTATGGATTAGGCTGTTCACATCAGAAGCTAGCGAGATTATAATGAGGAGTCAAAAATGTTTCCTTTCTTATTTGTCACCTACAACAGTAAAGTAAGATGAGATGGTGATGGAGTAGGTATGGGACATTCAGGATACATATATTAGAAATAACCATTAAAAATCTCATCTACACTCTCCTGTCACTCGCACATTCATAGACAACTCATCTCTTCTTTGGACATTTGAAAAGTTTATTCTCTAAGATATCAACCTCCAAATTTATAGTTGCCAACTTCCCTACAGTATTTTACAAATGGATTCTGATTTTATAAATACTTTATCTTAGACAAATTCCTTTAGATAATTTAACAAACCACTATTGATAATGTATTTCATGTCAATATTTTAACTGAGGAAAAACACCTGAAAGTAGTCTGTTTCCAAAATTATCAAGCTTCTAAATCCTTGGTTCATACCACAGTAGTACTTGCAAAAATAGTAGCAGAAATTACAAGGAGGCAGCTTACATGGATTTGGACAGACTTACTATTTATTTTACAATGATAAAAACAACATTAATCTTCTTTGATAAAAAATACTGTATAGTGTTACTTGTGAACCATTAACTTTGATAAACAATTTAAAGACGATTGTATCTCTAAAGTAGGAAAGAAAAAATACACAAGAGGAAGACTACAGACTACAATAATACAAAGGAGAAAATAAGTCAGATTTCTTTCACTTGCACCATAACCTTCACCCCTTCATTCCTTTTCTTTTCCCATCATTTCTGTTATTCAGTTATCTAAATCATACTATTTTTTTCCCAGTTTAATTTAGGGTTAATTAATTACAATCTTTTAAACAATATCTTAGTCTACATACTTTATATTACTAACATTTGCTGCAATTACATTCACATTTCTAAAGGGGATGGCATATTAGCAGGATAAATGTCCCTAGAACAGTACTACTTACTAATAATAAATATTTACTGAATCTTAGGATGTATCAGGCACTGTGCTAAAGACTTTGCATTCACTATTGCCTTTTTTAACACCAACAGCCCCATGAGTTAGGTACTGTTATCATTCTCCTCTGAAGGATAAGCACAATGAAATCTTATGGAAGTTAAGGAAACTTTCCCAGTATCACCCAGGACTAAAAGATGGTTTGGTATAACTTTAAGGCCTGAACTCTTACCACCTTTATATACTACTTCTTGGGCAATGTACTTAACATCTTAAATCACTAAATTGTAGAGCCATAGCATTTTAAAGCCAAGAGAGATTTTAAAGATCAACTGGTCTACCCCTTTCCCCAACCCTCCTCCTATAATGATGTGCCCAATATCACAGAGTGTGGCAGCGCTGAGACACATACCTGGACCACAGGGATGTGCATGGAACCTGTTCTCAGCTTTGTGCTGGGGAACAATATTCCCAGACTCAGAGGAGAGCAAGAGCCTCTTGTAAGCTGGGGATAGTGAGGTGCTGCCCACATGCTCAGCTGCCTGTGGCCTCATGTACAGCCCTATGTAAGGACCCAAGGGTACATTTCTGAGATCTCCAAGTAAGTGTGTTCCAGTCCTACCCTTTCCCACAAGTCACAGCACCTGCTGGTGGTAAGCGGCTTCCTGGAAATAGCGAATGAACCCATTCCTGCTTCTGACTCACTGTGAGAGGGATAAACTATATCCAGCATGATATTTAGAAGATCCAAGCGATTAACTGCATAATCCATTGCATAATTTGACTACCCATGCATCATACAATTATGCTTAATCCTTATGTCCCCTTTAAAAACTACTGGTATGTAAATACAGGAATGTTATGAGAAGAAAAAAGGCTAACTCTTAAGGGCAGTTAATAAGAATAGCTGACCTTTGTTTATGACTGTTTACAAATGCCTGTAATTCTTTCTTCCTTATGCACAAGCTAAAAGTGATAGTATTTCTTTATTACTCTTGTTTTTCCTTCTTGTCCCTGTGAATTAATGAGTACAAGGCTGATAGGTTTTCCCTCTAAAACTCTGAAAACATTTTCTGTAAACTTTTACTTGAAAATGCCACTTACATGAATCATGTTTATTTTTTTGTTTCATGACTTTAAATTTAGACAACAGAAACAAAGTGAAATTTCGTAGTGAGAGCACTGAACTAGAGTCAAGTGATGTGGCCTCTTAACCCTGGTTCTCTAACAGCTACGGAAACTCAGGCAAGCACTTAAAGCTATTGGACATCCCTCATTTCAAAGATTTACAAAATGAGGCATTGGATTAGATGAGCTCCAAGAATCCTTTATAATGCTTAAATTTAAGACTTTATGATTTTACGCTTCTTTATGGAAGAAGTAATATTTTTGACAATGAGGTAAGCCACCACCTGCTCAGAGTTGCATTCCCACTGCCTCACCAGAATGCTGCTGAAATACCGCACCCACCCACGTAGCAGGCAGGGGGGTCAGGGACTCCAGAGCCACTGAACATAGCGAACACTTCCTGCAGGGCTAATGTTACTTATATTTTTGGAGAAAAATTAAAGTAAACTAATAGCTTAAAAAAGCAAATGGAAATAATCTATTCATTTAAGACAGATATATTATGGACTTCAGTTAGAAATATTTTTAAGATAAGACTTTTTAAAAGTTGTGCCTTTACAAAACCATTTATACTTATGAGGTAGATGCCTAAGAGAATTAAAAACATATGTCCATGATATGATATTGTACATAAAAAACCCTGAAGAATCCACTCCAAAACTATTAGATCTAATATCTGAATTCAGCAAAGTTGAAGGATACAAAATTAATACACAGAAATCTGTTGCATTCCTGTATACTAACAATGAACTAGCAGAAAGAGAAATCAGGAAAACAATTCCATTCACAATCGCATCAAAGAGAATAAAATACCTAGGAATAAACCCAACCAAGGAAGTGAAAGACCTATACCCTGAAAACTACATGACACTCTTAAGAGAAATTAAAGAGGACACTAATAAATGGAAATTCATCCCATGCTCTTGGAGAGGAAGAATTAATATTGTCAAAATGGTCATCCTGCCTAAAGCAATCTACAGATTCAATGCAATCCCTATCAAAATACCAACAGCATTCTTCAATGAACTAGAGCAAATAGTTCTAAAATTCATATGGAACCACAAAAGACCCCGAATAGCCAAAGCAATCATGAGAAGGAAGAATAAAGCAGGGGGGATTCTGCTCCCTGACTTCAAGCTCTACTACAAAGCTACCGTAATCAAGACAATTTGGTACTGGCACAAGAACAGACCCATAGACCAGTGGAACAGAATAGAGAGCCCAGATATAAATCCAAGCACATATGGTCAATTAATATACGATAAAGGAGCCATGGATATACAATGGGGAAATGACAGCCTCTTCAACAGATGGTGTTGGTAAAAATGGACAGCTACATGTAAGAGAATGAAACTGGATTACTGTCTAACTCCATACATAAAAGTAAACTCAAAATGGACCAAAGACCTGAATGTAAGTCATGAAACCATAAAACTCTTAGAAAAAAACATAGGCAAAAATCTCCTTGACATAAACATGAGCAACTTCTTCATGAACATGTCTCCCTAAGCAAGGGAAACAAAAGCAAAAATGAATGAATGGGACTATATCAAACTAAAAAGCTTCTGGACAGAAAGGGATACCATCAGTAGAACAAAAAGATATCCTAAAGTATGAGAGAATATATTCATAAATGACATATCTGATAAGGGGTTGACATCCAAATTATATAAAGAGCTCACGCACCTCAACAAACAAAAAGCAAATAAGCCAATTAAAAAATGGGCAGAGGAACTGAACAGACACTTCTCTGAAGAAGAAATTCAGATAGCCAACAGGCATATGAAAAGATGCTCCACATCACTAATCATCAGAGAAATGCAAATTAAAACCACAATGAGATATCACCTCACACTAGTGAGGATGGCCACCATCCAAAACACAAACAACAACAAATGTTGGTGAGGATGTGGAAAAAAGGGAACCCTCCTACACTGCTGGTTGGAATGTAAATTAGTTCAACCATTGTGGAAAGCAGTATGGAGGTTCCTCAAAAAACTCAAAAGAGAAATACCATTTGACCCAGGAATTCCACTCCTAGGAATTTACCCTAAGAAAGCAGCAGCCCAGTCTGAGAAAGATATATGCACCCCTATGTTTACTGCAGCACTATTTACAATAGCCAAGAAATGGAAGCAACCTAAGTGTCCATCAGTAGATGAATGGATAAAGATGATGTGGTATACATACACAATGGAATATTATTCAGCCATAAGAAGAAAACAAATTCTACCATTTGCAACAACATGGATGGAGCTAAAGGGTATTATGCTCTGTGAAATAAGCCAGGCAGAGAAAGACAAGTATCAGATGATTTCACTCATATGTGGAGTATAAGAACAAAGAAAAAATTGAAGGAAGAAAACAGCAGCAGACTCGCTGAATTCAAGAATGGACTAACTGTTACCAAAGGGAAAGGGACTGGGGAAGATGGATGGGAAGGGAGGGATAAGGAGGAAGAAGGGCTATTACAATTAGCAGACATAATGTAGTGGGGGTGGGGGTGGGGTAGGAGTATTCAGGGAAGGCAGTATAACACAGAGAAGAGAAGTAGTGATTCTATAACATTCTTGTATGCTGATGGACAGTGACTGCAATGGGGGTATGTGGTGGGGACTTGATAATAGGGGGAGTCTTGTAACCATAATGTTGCTCATGTAATTGTATATTAATAACAGCAAAAAACAAACAAAAAACACATGTCCACATAAAAACTGGTAAATAAATGCTCATGGCAGCATTATTCATAAGAGGCAAAAAGTGGTAACAACCCAAATGCCTGTCAACTGGCAAATGGATAAACAAAATATAGCATATCCATTCAATGGAATATTATTCAGCTATAAAAAGGAATGAAGTACTGATGCCTGCTAAACATAGATTAACCTTGAAAACATTACGCTAAGTAAAAGGAGCACAATACACAAAAGGACACCTATTGTGTGATTCCACTTATATTAAATGTATAGGAGAGCAAAGAGTGACTGAAAGAAGATTAGTGGTTGCCAGGGGCTGGGAGGAGGGCTGAATGGGGAGTGGCTCCTAATGGGTCCAGTCTGTATGGGATTCCTTGTTGGGATGATAAAAATGTTCTGGATTTAGTAATGGTAATTGCTGCCCAACTTTGTGAACTTACAAAAAACCAACAAATTGCATACTTTAAACAGGTGAATTTTATGGTATGCGAATAATACCTAAAATGAAAGAAAAAAATTTTAAAGCAAGTCCCCACATGCCTAGGGAAAAGGGAAGAAACTGTGGATTTGTGTTCAAGCTCTTCCCTTGGAAGAACTTTGAAAGGGTTTGAAGGGGGAATGTTTTGTGTTTATAAGTATTAAACTCTATGTGGGCATAAAAAGTCACTCAACAAGTATTAAGTGAGTCCTGTTATGTATGGCATTCCAATTCTCGTGATTGGAGAATGGGATGGTAAATAAGTTAGACATGATTATATAGGGTATATTTGTGTTTATTTTAAACATTTGGTCTATTTAAATGAGACTTTTGACTGAATGGATTTGAATGGATTGTGCAACAACCAATTGCTTCAACCAGCTGTGCCATTTCAGTATTATGAAAACACTATTTAAGAACACCTTGTTTATCATGGTTTTGTTGGCCTTACTACTTAACCGCTAATGACACTAAAAAATAGAAAAGCACTCGCTGTTTCCTCAGCCTAGCATGTGACTCCCACAGTTATTCACCAGCTTGTTTCCTCATTTCATCCAGGTCTTTGTTGAATTTTATCAGAAAGGATTCCCTTCCTGGAACACCTTATCTAAATTACCACTGTTCTCTCCTCCCACTCCTATCTCGCTGCTACTCTTTTTATATTTCTTCATAGCCCTCAGCAATATCTGATTTTAATACTTACTGGTTTTAACTTTTTATTGTCTGTCTCCCCCTACTCTGTAAGAGGACTTGGTCAGTCTTGCTCACAAATGTATCCAACAGAGCCAAGAATAGTCCTAGGGCCTAGTACTAGGTGTGTTTTGCACAGAGTAGGAGCTCAATTGTTGAAGTGAATGAGTAAGCCAAATGAATGAATAATACCTTTTCTAACCTTTCACAATCGCCCATGCATTCTTCCTTATTTGGGTTCCCTCTTTAATCAGCTTATATTTCATGATTCCTCTTTCCTTTGCTAATGCCCTTAATTTCCTTCCTCCAGTCTTGAGTCATTGTCTTCATCTCGCTAAAGTACAATCCTGGATGAATCCAGCTATGTGCCTTCTCTGCACTGGGAAAGGAGCAACTAAAAGGGGTTGGAAAATATTATAGAATTGGTTAACTGTTTCATGTTAAATTTATTACCATAAATCTTGAAAAAAACTCTAACTCACAGCAATCCTACTATACTTTTTTAGTAACTTGACTTGCCACTCTCCAAGATGATAGATACTTCACGTCTTCTCCACTCTTTTCAAACCTCTTTCCTTCTATTCTTGTTTCATACTTCATTGGAAAAACAGAAGCACTAAAAAAGAAACAACTCACTGTCCCACCATCAGATTTACAAACCAGCTGCAAGCATTCTATCCTTTCTGCCTTTCCTCCAGTTACAGAGAAAGATGACTCTGATTCTATCAAACAGCCCTTACCTCCACACACCTTGGATCTCATCTCCTCTCACCTTCTCAAAGACTTCACTCCTTCCCTTAGCCCCTCACTCCCTCGCCAATAGATCATTTCCATTAATTGCAAGTGTGCTCTGGAACTGTATCTTTTTGGTTTATTTTTAAAACAACCCTTTCTTAATCTCTTTTTTCCTGCTAACTATGGTCCTATGTTTTTGCTTTTCTTTGAAGCAAACACCTTCAAAACAGCTGTCTTCATTCAGTGTCTCTACTTCTTCATCTTCAGTGACTCCACCAAAAAACTATTCTAATAACTGAATTCAGCAAAGTTGCAGGATACAAAATTAATACACAGAAATCTGCTGCATTCCTATATACTAACAGTGAACTAGCAGAAAGAGAAATCAGAAAAACAATTCCTTTTACAATTGCATCAAAAAGAATAAAGTACCTAGGAATAAACCTGACCAAGGAGGTGAAACACCATACTCTGCAAACTATAAGACACTCGTGAGAGAAATTAAAGAAGACACAAATAAATGGAAATCTATTCTCTGCTCATGGTTAAGAAGAATTAATACTGTCAAAATGGCCATCCTACCCAAAGCAATTTACAGATTCAATGCAATCCCTATAAAACTACCAACAGCATTTTTCAATGAACTAGAACAAACAGTTCTAAAATTCATATGGAACCACAAAAGACTCCAAATACCAAAGCAATCCTGAGAAAGAAGAACAAAGCTGGGGGGATTATGTTCCCTGACTTCAAGGTATACTACAAAGCTACAGTAATTAAAACTATTTGGTACTGGCACAAGAACAGGCCCATAGATCAATGGTACAGAATACAGAGCCCAGAGAGAAACTCATGCATATATGATCAATTATTATATGATAAAGGAGCCATGAATATACAATGAGGAAATGACAGCCTCTTCAACAACTGGTGTTGGGAAAACTGGACAGCTATGAGCAAGATAATGAAACTTGATCACTGCCTAACTCCATACACAAAAGTAAACTCAAAATGGATCAAAGACCTGAATTAAGTCATGAACCCATAAAAATCTTAGAGGTAAACACAGGAAAAAATCTCTTAAACAGAAGTATGAGCAATTTTTTCCTGGACACATCTCCTCAGGCAAGGGAAACAAAATAAAAAATGAACAAAGAGGACTATATCAAATGAAAAGCTTTCTGTACAGCAAAGGACACCATCAGCAGAACAAGAAGGCAAACTATAGTATTGGAGAATATATTTTTAAATGATTTGTCCAATAAAGGGTTAATATCTAAAACATACAAAGAACTCATAAGCCTCACCACCCCAAAAAACAAATAACTCAACTAAAAAATGTGTGTAGGACCTGAACAGACATTTCTCCAAAGAAGTACAGATGGCCAACAGGCACATGGGAAGATGCTCCACATCACTAATCATCAGGAAAATGCAAATCAAATGCATATCACCCCACACTAGTCAGAATGGCCACTATCCAAAAGACAAGAAATAACAAGTGTTGGCAAGGATGTGGAGAAATGGGAGCCCTCCTACACTGTTGGTGGGAATGCAAACTGGTGCAGCCATTGTGGAAAGCAGTATCGAGGTTCCTCAAAAAGTAAAATTAGAAATACCATTTGACCCAGGAATTCCACTTCTAGGAATTTACCCAAAGAAAACAAAATCCTTGATCTGAAAAGATACATGCACCCCTATGTTTATCTCTGCACTATTACAATAACTAAGATATAGAAGAAACTTATGTATCCATCAATAGATGAAAGGGTAAAGAAGATGTGGTACATATACACAATGGAATATTATTCAGCCATAAAAAGAAAAGAAATCCTGCCATTTGCAACATCATGGCTGTAGCTCAAGGATATTACACTCAATGAAAAAAGCCAGGTGGAGAAAGAAAAATACCATATGATTTCACTTATTTGTGGAATATAAAAACAAAATAAAACAGAATGAACAAAACAGCAGTGGACTCAGACACTGAGAAGTGACCGGTGTTTACCAAAGGGGAAGCGTTTGGGGTGAATGGGCAGGGAGGGTGAAGGTGATAAAGGGGCACAAAAATTCTCAATCATACTGTAGGGGATAATAGTACAACATGGAGAATATAATCAATGATTCTGTATCATCCCCTATGTTGACCGATAGTAGCTGTACTAGTTGGAGGAATTTAATAATATGGGTAACTGTTGAACCAATCAATGTGTTGCACATCTGAAACTAATGTAAGACTGTATATCAACTATATTTCAATTAAAAAGAAAGGAAGAAAAAAACCCCAATGTATAGGTAAATGTGAGATGTTGTTCCTACCCTTGAAGAACTTACAATGCAAAACAAGAGAAAAAAGCAACTCACCCAAGGCAGAATGTGAGACTTGTTTTAACATGAGAAAGAAAGGGCCTTAAGACAACAGAGATGGGGATTAACTGTACCTCAAGGATGAGAGAGGGCTTCACTGAGGGAGAATTTGGGATGTCTTAGCTGGACTCTCACCCACGCAACTGGAAGTAGACCTTGCAACACGGATTGAGGGCAAGAAGTCACTTTGGGTGGTTCAGCAGGGAAATGGGTAATAAAAGACGGAAGAAAGTACCCTAAAAGGGATGTCAATATTAAGCTATTAGAGTTACTATAGCAGGTCTCAAGCTTAAACTTGGGGGAAAGCTCTGGGAAACACGCTAAAATACACACACCAGAATAATTCCAACCAAGGAATACGGGAGCTAGGAATTTATACCCACATGCTCCTCCTTCATTGGTTAAGGGCTGCCCCTGGGGGATATTCTTTTCTGGCACTTCTAGGCCAAAAAAGTATAATTTCTAACTCTAAAAGACCAACTGAAAAAAACAGCAGAAATTCAGTTTTAAGGAAATACAAGTAATCTTTGAAAATCCTCAAATATTCACTTACCATTTACTTAGTGCCCCTATTTGCCAAATACAATAAAATGATTTACAGTAAGCAAGTTCCAAGTTGTCAGTTCCAAAGTATTGCCATCTATCTCACTGTAAGCAGTTTAAAGGTTGCATAGCATAATGATGTTTTCATAAGCAAAGCTATTTAGTCTGTCTTCTGTTAATTATTCTTCAGAATAGGAAAGAAGGAATTTAACACTTGGCAGATATATCTAATCTATTTCAATGAGTCCTGAGCAGACAGGACTTTCTGGTGTTTATCTGTACAGTTATCTGTAACTGTAAAAACTCTACAAAACAAAATGTCTGGGGAAAATAAATTAACAGCAATCTGAATGGTAAATATGTGACTATGATCTAAAAACTGCAGCCATAAAAGTACCCCACACTAAGCAGTAACTTTTAATATTACTTTTATTACTTAATGATTTACACTTATTGATAACATAGTTAGTTTTCACTACTACAAAGTGCTTATTTGAATCATGCAAGCAAACAGCATTTCATCATTCTATTTTACCTTTGTTTCTTAAACATCACTTATTATATTTTAACCTTCAAACTCAGAACCAACCTAAAAGCTATAGCTCATTATTCAAAGAAATATTTGATCTGAAGAGATGAGCAAAACAATTTTCATTTAATGCTACTTCTGTATTCCCAGTTGCTCAAAATGATAACACACAGACTTTCGTGGGTACAAGTTAGTCATTCTCACTGTGTAAGTACACACACACAAAGAGACAAGCCAAATCACAAAGTGTCACACAACAACACAAAAACCAAGGCATTATTTATTTTCTATTCTGACACCACTGCTAACCAGTTTGGAGTATTCTTGAGGGGCTATAAAAGAGGCGAGGAGTGAAATCACATAGGACTAGAATAGGGAAAACAGAAGTCAAGTACTTCCCTGACACTAAATTGCTACAATGCATATTGAATGAATAAATACAAATGATTATGGCACTGATACTCTAATTTAAAACTAGGATTTTTGTTATTGCTGTACTTGGCCTTTCATCAGTATATTGAGTCCAAAACCTAGCTCTGTCATTTGCTGCTGTTGACCCTAAATAACTTACTCCTTAGATTCCCTCATTTTCAAAGTGGAATTAAGACCATTACTTCACAAGGTAATTGTGAGAAATGAAATAATATGTACAGAAGAACTCAGCAAAATATCGGACATAGAGCCTCCTTCTTTTTGCCTCTCTGCTCCTTTACTGATTTTTGTTGTTTCATATTATAGGTTCCTTAGGGACAGGGACATGTCTTGTTTATTTTTTGAAGGGGTCCAGCACTTAGTCCAGGGGTTTGCACAGAGTAGGTATTAAACAAGAAAAAGTCAACAAACATTTGTTGAAGTGAATTTGTTTACACTATATCCCTTAATAAAAAATGGAGACATTGGCAATGTTTTTGAGCATGAAAAAGTGATGGGAAACATTTTAGGAAGTTTACGTGATATATCAGTTTTTGTGGTAAATGACTTTCACTCTACAGGAATAAGACTGAACTTTGTAATCAAACTTGGCACAACATGTGCTGATAAGTGAGTATTTCTCTCAAATCACTATGAACAGCTATTTTATATTTCACTTTTGCTCAGACATTTTAAACAACTGTGAGTCACATAGGAAAATCAGCATAATTACTTTACAGCCAGCTTACAACTTTAAACCCAGAAGTTAACATTCAATCATTAAGCCTCAACTTAGTGGTCTGCCATGTATCAAAATAACTATTATTTTCCATAATCAAATAAAGCATTAAAGTACAAAGTTCCTGAAAAATAATTAAAGATGGCACGTGAGAGGTGACACAGAGGCTTCCTCCTAAAATCACATATAATATGAAAATATAATTAATACAACTTCTCCTGAAAGAGCAACAGGAAAGAGGACTGCACCAGGTTGCGTACACCTGGAAAAAAGAGCAGACCTCATGAAACAGGGTAAAATACCAAAGCTGTGGCCTGGCAAGACCCAAGCCCTTTCCCCACCCCAACTCACCGGTGGGAGGAAGAGAAACAGGTTGGGGAGGGAGTGGAAGCCTGGGACTGCTGAATGGCTAACACTGGAGATCTGCTCTGGGAGCAAAAACCTACATTACATGGTGTTTGCATTGTACTCTGTGAGTAGGGGGTTGGAAAGCTAAGACAGGCAGAATTCCTGGAGAGACTGAGACTCCAGCTGCTTGTGGAAAGTGGGGATCCATATCCGGCTGCTCTGGGACAAAGGAAAGGTGGGCAGTCTGAGAGACTACCTAACAAGGAAGACCTTAGCAAGAGAGCTGCTAAAAGGGCAAGGATTGCACAGAGCTTACTGCTCAGGAGAACGGACAGGTAGACAAAATTGTGTGGGTGCACTCTGCCCAGCAGGTTGGGAGCTGTCACAATCTTCAGGTGCTCCAGGTGCCTGGCTGGCTACACAGCTCCAAGGACCCCCTCCGTGATATGCAGCCTACTGCGCCTTTCTCCCGTCCAGCCCCACCTGGCTTGCAAACCGGCAAACCCTACCCTGGCGTTAGGCCAGCCAGGGGGAAGATCTGTCTACAGCAACTACAAACACAAAGCATAGAGGCTTATACCTGTGTGCTCGGCCCACTGGTTCATGCAGTGGAGACAGGCATAGCAGTTGAGAAGCAGGAAACAGCTCTTTCCTCCCCCAAGGCACCAATACCACTCCCCTGCGACCCCAAACATTGCTTCAGGGGCTGAGCAGCTCCAGAGAGTAGACCTTTGGGCATTAGAGGGCAGCATATACAAATATAAAATGCCAGAGGAACCTGGTTCAAAGTAAAATTATTAATACAACTCCTGAGAAAGATTTAAATGACACTGACCTCATGAATCTTCCTGAAAGGGAGTTCAAAATAAAAATCATTAAAATGCTCAACGAGGTACAGAAAGATATTCAAGAACTCAGGAATGAATTCCGGTCAGAAATCCAATCATTGAAGAGCACAATGGAGGGTATAAAAAGCAGATTGGATATGGTGGAGGAGATAATAAATTAAATAGAAACTAGAGAAGAGGAATACAAACAAGCTGAGGCACAGAGAGAAAAAAGGATCTCTAAGAATGAAAGAATATTGAGAGAACTGTGTGGCCAATTCAAATGGAACAATATTCGTATTATAGGGGTACCAGAAGAAGAACAGAGAGAAAAAGGAATAGAAAGTGGCTTTGAGGATGTAATTGCTGAAAACTTCCCCAATCTGGGGAAGGAGATAGTCTCTCAGGCCATGGAGATGCACAGACCTCCCAACACAAGGGACCAAAGGAAGACAACCCCAAAACATATAATAATTAAAATGGCAAAGATCAAGGATAAGGACAGACTATTAAAAGCAGCCAGAGAGAGAAATAAGATCACATACAAAGGAAAGCCCATGAGGCTATCATCAGACTTCTCAGCAGAAACCTTACAGGCCAGAAGGGAGTGGCATGATGTATTTAATGCAATGAAACAAAAGGGCCTTGAACCAAGATTACTTATCTGGCAATATTATCATTTAAATTTGAAGGAGGGATTAAACAATTCCCAGATAAGCAAAAGCTGAGAGAATTTACCTCCCACAAACCAATCTCTACAGTGTATTTTAGAGGGACTGCTGTAGATGGAAGTGTTTCTAAGGTTTAATAGTTGTTACCAGAGGTAAAAAAAAAAACCACAGCAAAGAAAGCAGAACAGCTAATTACTAAGCAAATGCAAAAATTAAAACAACTATCTCTAAAGTCAATCAAGAGATAGACAAAGAGTACAGAATATGATACCTAATATATAAAGAATGGAGGAAGAAGAAAAAGGAGGAAGAAAAAAAAAGAACCTTTAGATTGTGATTATAATAGCATATTAAGTGAGTTAAGTTAGACTCTTAGATAGTAAGGAAATTAACCTTGAACCTTTGGTAACCATGAATCTAAAGCCTGCAATGCCATTAAGTACATACCTATCCATAATCACCCTAAATGTAAATGGACTGAATGCACCAATCAAAAGACATAGTCACTGAATGGATAAAAAAACAAGACCCATCTATGTGCTGTCTACAAGAGACTCACATTAAACCCAAAGACATACACAGACTAAAAGTGAAGGGATGGAAAAAGATATTTCATGCAACTAATAGGGAGAAAAAAGCAGGAGTTGCAGTACTTGTATCAGACAAAACAGACTTCAAAACAAAGAAAGTCACAAGAGACAAAGAAGGACATTACATAGTGATAAAAGGGTCAATCCAAGAAGAATATATAACCATTATAGATATCTATAAGCCCAACACAGGAGCACGTACATATGTGAAACAAATATTAACAGAATTAAAAGGGGAAATAGAATGCAATGCATTAATTCTAGGAGTCTTAAACACTCCACCCATTCTGAAGGACAGATCACCCAACAGAAAATAAGTAAGGACACAGAGGCACAGAGGAACTGAACAACACTTTAGAACAGATGGACCTAAGAGACATCTACAGAACTCTACACCCAAAAGCAGTAGAATACACATTCTTCTCAAGTGCACATGGAAAATTTTCAAGAATAGATCATATACTAGGCCACAAAAAGAGCCTCAGTAAATTAAAAAAGATTGAAATTTTACCAAGCAGTTTCTCAGACCACAAAGGTATGAACCAAGAAAAAAATTACACAAAGAAAATGAAAAACCCCACAAACACATGGAGGCTTCACAACGTGCTCCTAAATAACCAATGGATCAATGAGCAAATAAAAACAGAGATCAAGCATTATATGGAGACAAATGACAACAATAATTCAACACTGCAAAATTTGTGGGATGCAGTGAAGGCCATGCTAAGAGGAAAGTATAGTTCAATAAAAGCCTACCTCAGGAAAGATGAAAAATCTCATATGAGCAGTCTAAACTCACAATCAATGAAACTAGAAAAAGAACAAATGAGGCCCAAAATCAGTAGAAGGAGGCACATTTTAGAGCAGAAGTAAATGAAATCGAGAAGTATAAAACAATAGAAAGAATCAATGAAAGCAACAGCTGGTTCTTTGAGAAAATAAACAAAATAGACATACTCCTAGCCAGACATATCAAGACAAAAAAGACAGTCTACTCACATAAACAGAATCAGAAATGAGAAAGGAAAAATCACTACGGATACCAAATAAATACAAAGAATTATTAGAGAATACTATGAAAAATTATATGCTAACAAACTGGATAACCTAGAAGAAATGGATAACTTTCTAGAAAAATACAAGCTTCCAAGGTTGACCCAGAAAGAAACAGTAAATCTGAACAGACCAATTACCAGCAATGCAATTGAACTGGTAATCAAAAACTTACCTGAGAACAAACTACCTGGAACAGATGGCTTCACCTCTGAATTTTATCAAACACTTATCTAATTCCTATCATCCTTAAAGTTTTCCAAAGAGTAGAAGAGGAGGGAATACTTCCAAACTCATTCTACGAGGCCAGCATCACCCTAATACTAAAACCAGGCAAAGACACCACAAAAAAAGAAAATTACAGACCAGTACCCTGATGAACATAGATGCAAAAATACTCAATAAAATATTAGCAAACCGAATTAAAAAATACATCAACAAGATCATCCATCATGATCAAGTAGCATTTATTCCAGGGATGCAAGGGTGGTACAACATTCGAAAATCCATCAACATCATCCTCCACATCAACAAAAAGAAGGACAAAAACCAACATCATCATCTCCATAGATGCTGAAAAAGCATTTGACAAAATTCAACATCTATTCATGATAAAAACTCTCAACAAAATGGGTATAGAGGGCAAGTACCTCAACATAATAAAGGCCATATATGACAAACCCACAGCCAACATTATACTTAACAGAGAGAAGCTGAAAGCTTTTCCTTTAAGATCGGGAACAAGACAAGGGTGCCCACTCTTCCCACTTCTGTTCAACATAGTACTGGAGGTCCTAGCCAAGGCAATCAGACAATACAAAGAAATAAAAGGCATCCAGATTGGCAAGGAAGAAGTTAAACTGTCCCTGTTTGCAGATGACATGTTATTGTACATAAAAAACCCTAAAGAATCTACTCCAACACTACTAGATCTAATATCTGAATTCAGCAACGTTGTGGTATACAAAATTAATACACAGAAATTTGTGGCATTCCTATACACTAACAATGAACTAGCAAAGAGAGAAATCAGGAAAACAATTCCATTCAAAGTTGCATCAAAAAGAATAAAATACCTAGGAATAAACCTAACCAAGGAAGTGAAAGACTTATACTCTGAAAACCGTAAGACACTCATGAGAGAAATTAAAGAAGATACCAATAAATGGAAACACATCCTGTGGTCATGGATAGGAAGAATTAATATTGGCAAAATGGCCATCCTGCCTAAAGCAATCTACAGATTCAATGCTATTCCGATCAAAATACTAACAGTATTCTTCAACGAACTAGAGAAACTCGTTCTAAAATTCATATGGAACCACAAAAGACCCCGAATAGCCAAAGCAATCCTGAGAAGGAAGAATAAAGATGGGGGGATTATGCTCCCCAACTTCAAGCTCTACTACAAAGTCACAGTAATCAAGACAATTTGGTACTGGCACAAGAACAGACCCATAGACCAATGGAACAGACTAGAGAGCCCTGATATGAACCCAACCATGTATGGTCAATTAATATAAGATAAAGGAGCCATGGACATACAGTGGGAAAATGATAGCCTCTTCAACAGCTTGTGTTGTCAAAACTGGACAGCTACATGCAAGGGAATGAAACTGGATTATTGTTTAACCCCATACACAAAAGTAAACTCGAAATGGATCAAGGACCTGAATGTAAGTCATGAAACCATAAAACTCTTAGAAGACAACATAGGAAAAAATCTCCTGAATATAAGCATGAGCAACATCTTCCTGAACACATCTCCTCGAGCAAGGGAAATAAAAGCAAAAATGAACTCATGAGACTACATCAAACTAAAAAGTTTCTGTACAGCAAAGGACACCATCAACAGAACAAAAGACATCCTACAGTATGGGAGAATATATTTGTAAATGACATATCCAACAAGGGGTTAACATCCAAAATATATAAAGAACTTACATGCCTCTACACCCAAAAAGCAAATAACCCAATTAAAAAATGGGCAGAGGATATGAAGAGACAGTTCTCTGAAGAAGAAATTCACATGGCCAACAGACACATGAAAAGATGTTCCACATCATTAATCATCAGGGAAATGCAAATTAAAACCACAATGAGATATCACCTTGCACTAGTAAGGATGGCCAGCATTGAAAAGACTAAGAACAACAAATGCTGGCAAGGATGCAGAGAAAGGGGAACCCTCCTACACTGCTGGTGGGAATGTAAGCTAGTTCAACCATTGTGGAAAGCAATATGGAGGTTCCTCAAAAAACTAAAAAGAGAAATACCATTTGACCCGAGAATCCCACTCCTTGGAATTTACCCGAAGAATACAACTTCTGAGATTCAAAAAGACATATGCACCCCTATGTTTATCATAGTACTTTTCACAATAGCAAAGATATGGTAGCAACCTAAGTGTCCATCAATAGATAAATGGATAAAGAAGATGTGGTACATATACACAATGGACACTATTCAGCCATAAGAAAGAAACAAATCCTACCATTTGCAACAACATGGATGGAGCTGGTGGATATTATGCTCAGTGAAATAAACCACGCGGAGAAAGACTAGTGCCAAATGATTTCCCTCATTTATGGAGTATAACAATGAAGCAAAACTGAAGGAACAAAGTAGCAGCAGACTCAGAGACTCCAAGAAGAAACTAGTGGTTACCAAAGGGGAGGGGTGGAGGAGGGTGGGTCGGGAGGGAGAAAGAAGAGGAATGAGGGGTATTATGTTTAGTACACATGGTGTGAGGGGTCATAGAGAAGACAATGTAGCACAGAGAAGGCAAATAGTGAATCTGTGGCATCTTACTACACTGAAGGACAGTGACTGCATTGGGGTGTGGGTGGGGACTTGATAATATGGGTTAATGTTGTAACCACATTGTTTTTTCATGTGAAACCTTTATAAGAGTGTATATCAATAATACCTTAATAAAAAATTAAATAAAAATAAATAAAGCACAAAGTTCCTAGTGAAATGATTAATAGAAAAATATGACACGTGAATGGCATATTTCTCAGTTTCAAAAGAAATTTCCTAAATATATAATGAGCAACAGCAGCACTGTCTAATAAATATGTGTAATAAAGTCTCACAAGATATTTATTTGGAATAGGGTGATACTCATCTAGATACTTCTAGATAGATATTTAGCAACATAACACATTATTCTGAGTATTACGTATATATGTGAGGCTCTACATTAAACCTATTAAATGTATATACATATCAAATAATATGTAAATACTAGCCCAACCAGGTTCATGGCCTTCCTGTCTACCTCAGCATCTACCACCCTTCTGAAAAATTTCAGGGTCAATACAGACAAATCATCAATATTTCTTGTCATCCCTCAACCATTTTTTTCAGTGATTTTCTCTTCACTTCAGTCAGTCATTCTCATAAACACAACCAAAATCTCATTATTGCCCCAGATTGCTCCACTTCCAAAAGCACAAATGCAACCCTCCCACTGTCTATTCAACTTCTTCTCTTCTAGCTTGCTTGCTCATCTACTCCCATGTCAAACATTCTACAGCCTAACTGGGGTCTCCAGTACCTCCCACTGTGTGGCTCTCTCATGTCCTAACTTACCTGTCAGCTCTTCTCACCACCTTCACTGTCACCCTGGTCCAAGCCATCATTGTTTCTCTACTGGACTATTGTGGTAAACTCCCACCAGGTCTCCCTGCTTCTGCCTATCCCTCTCAACAGTGTATTCTCTGCCTGGCAGTCAGAGTAATCCTTTTAATTATATAAGTCAGATCATGGCATTTTTCTGTTCAATACCATCCAATAAAATATTGTCAGAATAACACCTAGTGGGATGAGCATTTAATAATGTAGACACTTTTCAAATCGTTATGTTGTACAGCTGAGACCAATATAATATTTCATATCAACTATACTTCAATAAGAGAAAAAGAAAAAAATACTGTCAGAATAAAACTCAGTCTTTACAATGACCTTAAAGAGTATACATGATCTGGTCCCTTGATCTGCTTGTCTCTGTGACCTCTTTTAATTTTCCCCCTTGCTCACCAGTAATCCAACCATACTGGCCTTCTCAACTATGTCCATCAAATAGACTAGGTGCACCCCCACCTCACAGCCTTTGTACTGTCTTCTGCCTGTTTGGAAGGCTCTTCTCTCAAGTGTCTGTGCTTAAAGGTCCCCTACTCAGTGAAGGGTTTTGAACATCCTATATAAATGAACAAATGCCACTTTCCTATCTTATTGGTACTACTTCTCCCTTTCCCTTCTTTTTCTTCTCGTATCACCATCTAACATACTGTATATTTTCTTAATTACTTGGTTGTTACCTGTTCATTGTATCCCCATTAGGATATCAGCTTCATATGGGCAGGCACTTTTGTCTATTGCTCACTCATGTATTCTCTGTGCCTTGAACAATGCTCTGCACATATAAAGTACCCAGTAATTATTTGGATTTAATGAATTCAGCTTAGATTCCATGGTCCATTATTTCAACCATATTTAAGCTACTGAATTTTGTGTATGTAAACATCTGGGTGATACACTCAATTCTTGTATGACGGTAAAGTTCACCAAAGTCTGGATTTAGAGTCTTTTATGAAGAGAGACTCAAAAATTATTCTGAAGCCAGAGAAATTAAATCATGGCTGTTAAATGTCTACTTAAAAGATGTGCTTCTCCTAACCTAGTTATTCAGAAATACAGTTTGGCTTTACAGCTTGCAAAATTAAGCGCAAAAATGTAGAGCTTCTACTTTGCTCTCCTTGAAACTTACATAAAACAAGAATAATGAAAAAGAGAAAAGAAAACTTCACCTAAGTGAAGCACAAAATGGCAGTAACTATAGAGAATGAACTAGAAAACAACTTGTTAAATTTGGCAAAACGTGGAACCAAAATGCCAAGAGCCAACATACACATTGTCAGACCTCTAACAAACTACAGATATCTCCAAATGTTACACCATAAGAGGTCTATTCAGAATTCCTTTGACTGAAGTATCTCTATCTGGTGGATGTGAATGCAATCACTGCACAACCTGGAGAAACCTTATAGGGACCAAGGTTCATGCCTAGAAAATGGCAGGGAAAATGGAGTTGAAGGAGGAGTGAAGCAGGTAAATGTTTTTCGTTATCTACACCTTGGCCTCCTTGTAGAGGAAGTTTGTCTGGAAGTGAGCTTGATGAACGCATTGTAGAGCCATGATCAATTTTGCAACACTGACCAGAGTCAGAAGAGCAGAAAGAGACATTAGGCTGTTCGCGACAGCCTGTTAAAAAGAGGCTTCACTGAAGAGTCACACCAACCTTTTGCTTATGCCAAAGGGGTAAAGTAAAAATCAAAAGTACAACTTATTAAATCCATCCTGTTCTTAAAACTTTTCATCATTCTCCCATTCCTGTAAGTGTTTATTCCATAGTTAAATTCCAAACTAAGTTACTCTAGGATTTAGCTCTCTTGTGCTACTTTCTATGGTATAGCCCGAAATGTCTGGTTACCACTACACAAAGACTACATACCTGAAGACATACTCTTCTGCCTGAAGTTTTTCAGTTCCCTACTTTACATCCTCTCCTAGCAACTTGTTGCAATCCCAGGCTCTGAAATCTAGAGCCACTTAAATACCCCATTCTTCCATAATATTTCCACTTAAAGGAATTTTGTTTTTTTCTTAAATTATTCATTTTCAAAAAGCATATCTGGATATTAACTACTAAAATCATATTCTACTGTCCATTGAAGGCACAATCAGATTCTTGCCTTTCCAAAGACAAAAGGACATTTAATATGATCATACCGAGGAAACTGAAATATTGAATTAAAGGAATGTCTAGAAACATTAACTATTCTGTCCAGAGTAACACGTCTGATTGTCAACTGTATTTTTCTGCTTTTGACCTTGTTTTCCTTGTATTACCATACCTGACTCCCTTTAAGTTAAAGAGAAGGAAAGTAATATCATAAAGGTAATGTGATCCTAATGATTTCTTTATTTTAAAGCTAAAATTTATTGAAAACTTGCTATTACTACCTCATTTAATCTTAAAAATAGTGGTTAAATTAATTACTGATATTTTCCCTATTCTATAGATGAGGAAACCAAGTTTGAAGGAGACAGTGAATAATTTTCCTAGAGTCACACAAATTGGAAGTTCTAAGCCATTCTGTCCGATTCCAAACTAGAGTTCTTAACTCTGTGCCCTAAGTTTATTCATATATCTACTGGAGTATTTCTGACTAGATCATTTCAAAGTAAGGCAATGGTTTTTGAAGTTATTCTTCAACCAATATTGTCACCCAAGCCAAAAAGATTTAGTACTTTACATTCCTATAATACTTAACTAGCTTTGAAAATACTTTCACAAGCATTAATGGTTTGAATCCCACAAAATGTACAGTTTTTCCATTTAGGTAACAGGAAAGACACACAGAGGTAATACAAAAGTATCCAGTTATGTTGCTAAGCAGCCAGGTTATAGCTGCAAGCCTTCCTATCCTAATAGCAATGCTCTTTCCAGAATCATTAAAGACTTTAGAAATATCTAGTACCTTTTCTTAAACATGGCAGATGTGAAGTATTCAGGGAACTATCACGTTTGCAATTTCATCATTTTGAAAACATTAATATTGTTTTTATACTATGTACAAAGTATGATCACAGACATTAATTTCATTAAAATGAATAGAGTCCAATCATTGAATTCAAGGAATTTTCAATGTCCGGTACCGTGCTCACTATTTTGACAAACATAAGGCCTGAAGTGACATGGTTTCTGCAGTTACATCAGTCAAAGACTGCTAGTGCATCAAATGTATGAGAGGGAGCTGTAGGGAAGAAGTGTGGACAGGGAGGGTGGGGTCAATCCTGAAAAGCCTGGTTTGTCATGCGAAAGTATAGATTTCATAATATAAGGGTGGGTGAAGAGGACCCACTGAAGAATTCCGATATGGGAAGTGGCATGTTCATACTTGCATGATAAAAAGTCAGGCAGCAGCGGAAGGAAGATGGAGTCGAGGGGCAGACTACAGCTAGGGAAATAAGGCTATCATTCTAGTCTTCCAAGGACCAATCAGGTTGATTATTAAAATTGCCAAAAGCCTTTTAAAATTTCAGGGCCCTATGATGAGTTTTTGACTCAGTCTTGGTCAGCAAGTGTTTGTGATAATGAGGCATAGAATCCTCTTGCTTGGATGGGGGTGATGGGGAAGCAGTTAGCAAGTATGGGAGAGATTTAAGACATATCTAGGCGGTAGATTAACAGGCTTTCATGGTTGATGGATATCAACCTGGAGCAACTCAGTGGATGGATGGGCCATTCATTAAGCCCCAGAAGAGAAGTGGAGAATTAGACCCTCAAGGGCAAGAAAAGATGATGAGACAATCTGAGGGACAAGCAGGCACAAGCGACTGTTAGGCGGGTGGATAGATAAGCATGGTTTGCCAGGGAGAGCTCTGAACTGAAGACCTAAGAATGAGCCAGGAAAGAACAAAGTTTAATTCTGACTGAGAAGGAAGAGTCCTCAAAGGAGGCTGAAGACAGCCAAAGAAATGGGAAGATGACAAGAACCATTTAACAGTCACTCAAATACTTAATGGAGAAACTTTGGTTTGGGGACACAGTGTAAAGCACCTGAATTCCAAGTAAAGGCAACTGACTTGTATATTATCAGCAAAAGGGTGGAGGCAAAACAACAGCAGCAAAAGGTTTGTTTACTTAAGGCAGGAGTATGTCCTGATCAGGTTTGTCTTTCTAAGAAAATAATTCTATCACTGGTAGAAGGAGATGGGAAGGGGTTGAGCCTAGAAGTGAAAACCAGTTTGAAATTGTGTGGCTATGATAAAGACCTTATGTAAAAGCAGTGGTAGTGGGTAGACAAGAGACACCCATTTCAAGAGAGACGGCTAAGACAGAATATGAACCCCAGTGGGAATAGCAAAGGGGGAGGAGTTAAGGATAAACTAAGGATTCTGGCTTGGCAGGCTGGGGGCTGGCAAACCAGCATTGGAGAGGACAGAACAGAGACAAAGTTTTGGAGATGATGTTTTGGGTGTGAGAAATTTAAGGCACCAGCATGGCTTTTCATAGTGGAAATTTGGCTCACTGCTCTTCCAACAGGCTGAGGCTAGAGTCATGATTTGGAAGTCATCAGCGGTATGGAAACTGAAGTAAAAAAAAATATATTTTTAAACATATCCACCGACACACTTCTGTGTACCCGAGTATGAGGAACAGGTTCATAAGGTGTTGAATGATGTTTCTCATGATATCCTTGTTGGCTAAATGGAGATTCGGGGCCCAAATATATATTTAGGCAAATATATATTTAGTGAGAATAAATGAGGAGCAGTGGTGATTGTCAGGAGAGTCAGAATGTGGTAGTTAGAATCCGATATAACACTAGATATTGCCAAGTGCAGTGAGACATACATTATTCTGGATACTACTGATGTACTCAGTGAATGAGAGTGTGGGGTTTTGTTTGTTTGTTTGTTTTGGCAATCACACCACACTGATGTATGATACTGTGGTAGAAATTAAAATCCATGGATGATTTTCTATTCAGCTATTACTAATTTTGGCCTCCTCTTGGCTACTTGTGTAAATCACTATACAAACCTAAGTATAGGACTTTCCAATTATGTTGATTGTACAAGATAGGATGCTTTTGGTGCAAGAAACAGAATACTCCACTAAAAGTAGTTTATACTATGAGGACATTTATTTCTCCTGTGTAACTAAAATCCAGATATGTTCAGTGTTGGTTCAGCATATCAGCGATGAGGAGCCTAGCCTCTTTCCTCCTTTAGCTGCCAATCTTAGTGGGTCAACATTACATTTATCAAGAGGAAAATTGGTGGCAGCAGCTCTAAACACTGTACTTGTACATCAAAATGTTTGAAAGCAAAATGGGAGAGACAGTCATCTTGACCCAAAGCCCTGCTATCTTTTTCTCTCTTTTCAATTAAAAATTTTTTTAAAATTCACATTCAGTAAAATGGACAAATCTTGAGTATACAGTTGAATGAGCATTGACAAATTCACACACTTGAATAACCCACAACCCTATTGAGATATAGAACGTTTTATCACCCCAGAGGGTGTCCAGGGGCCCAAGTCAATCCCCACCACCAACATACCCACCACCAATCCAACTCCCCCCTGCAACCACAACTCCCCCCATTTAAATCATTCCAATCAAGGATGAAAACTTTCCCAGAGTCCCTCTGCCCTGTAACACTTTTCCTTTATGTCTCCTTGGCCACATGTGTGTCACAGTCAAACTTTAATGTCATCACTGGCTAAAGAGGATGGTATTATAGATTTTTTATGGCTCATCTACCCCTTGGGGCTTAGGGAGGGGCCCATCTGACCACAGAGCATTGCTGCAGGCCCAAATAAAATTGGCTTTTGTTCTTATTTTTTTAAGCAAGGAAGAAGAGGAAAATGGCTGCACACACACACATACACACATACTGTTTTGTTGGTCTACATATTAAGCCATTCAATATCTGACTTATTCTCCCAGCTTTATTTCATACACAAATGTGCTAAGTGTGTGATCATTCATGTCAATGATTAAAGTACTGAAATGACACAAATAAATGCAAAGACCGCCCCTGAGTTAATATCAATCCACATTCCAACACAATGGTCAAAGTTCTTCTTTCAGGTCCAAATACAACCAAACTCATATTTGGGCCCCGAATCTCCATTTAGCTGACAAGGATATCATGAGAAACATCATTTGACACCTTATGACCCTATTCCTCATACTCGGGTACACAGAGGTGTGTCAGTGGATATGTTTAATAATTTTAAAAAGTACTAAAAGCCCTTTTCTATCTCAGTAGTTTTCATGAGCTTAAACTTATTCTCAACTCATTTTATGTCTCTGTCATTCTTGTGCATTTATTTCCTGTTTTGTGCCTACTTCCTCTTTTTAGATACATCCTTCCAAAAGCTGAGCTCAAGATAACGATCACAGTGATTGATTTTCAGTTCCCTTCCATTTTCCTATTTCTTCAGTTTGTTAATAATTTCACTGTCAGCTTCCCAATTCCTTTTTTAAATCAGCTTCTTTTGGTTTCTATCTAATGTTTCCATGAGTTTTGGAATTAAAGAAATATATATGCTTTTTAAAAAACATCCTGGTTTACATATCTAACTGTGGCTAGCTAGCATGTTCTTCATTATTATGGACCCTAAAATGGCATTGGTATGTTCCATTAAAATAATTTCTGTAACTTCCACTTCATCTTTATTGATTATATTAAGTCCAGAAAACCACATTCCCATGTTGCATAATCTACCATCTTAGAGATGAAACTATCATCAAGATCAATTTAAAAATGCATCAAATATTCTGCTTTATAATGATGCTTCAAGATTAGACATATAGTTTTCAACCACGACAGTGATCTGCCTCTAGACCAGATCTGTGACTTGCATTAGTCATATTCTTAACCTCTTCATCTACCTAAGAATATTCTTTATCCACCTAAGACATCTCTATTTGGTTTCTACAGTATTATCAGTTTATGTGTCTTACACCATGTACTTTCATACTAGGTTCTTCACCATGCTTTAACCTAGTAAGTAGCTCAATGATTTCTAAGCAAGGCACTCTTCTACATATCTCAATATGTGTTATTTTACTTGCATAGCATATAACCCCCTACTGGCATATTCCTCTGATTATCTGTATCTCGGAAGGTGTGTCTTGCCTAGGAGATCCTATTTATCTATTTTCATTATATTTTAGGTTTACCTCATTATCTTACCAGCCCTAGTAAAATGTATGAGTGTAAAAAGGTATTTATCAGAGATAAAGCTGAAACAAGCCAATCACTTTTTAATATTTTAAAAAGAGATATTTTTTGCAAAGCGTACAGGAACAGAGGAACAAATTTAAGGTAGATTTTTTTTCCTTTTTAAAAAATTAATTTTTTTGTAGCAAAACTGATATAAATTTTTTTTCCCACTATTTTCTCTTGTGAATCACTGACACATCTTCTCAGCTACTGCGTTACTTCCACGTTAGGTGCCCTTGATATTCTCCCAAAGATTTCATTTTATCATTTATCTGAGCATTGTTCTTCCTTTCCTTTAAAGTTCACTTTATCAGGTTGGCAAGATTGCAGATAAATGCATTCTTCTCAGATGTACTCTGTCCCTTATAGGGAGTCTGTATTAACAAGATAAGCCTTGGCTGAGAAAACTTAGCTTTGGTCTTATTTTGTTTTGGTAGGGTGCCACTTGATAACCATTACCTTTGATTTCTTCTTCAAAGTCATGGCCTCAAATGGAAGAAGAGATGAAAATACCCTATAATAACCAAAGCAAGAACCTCTGGTTTTGTCATTCATTGCCATATGAATCAACAAAGTATAATGCAGTCTGTAAATTTGGTAAGTCTCAGGAAAACTAAGGGAACCTCCCATATCAGTTCCATCATGGTTTATCTCAATATAAATGAGAAGGGAGAAGGACGGAAGATGCCTTCTCTTCCCTCTTTTCCTACATCTGGAGGATTTGGTTTGAATATTTATCCTGTGTCTTTAGAGACCTACATGCACTTACCTAATGTGTAAAGGATATACTCTACGTTATCAGCCAATGTATAAAAAAATTTAGATAGTATTGTAAAGGACTCTTTTATAGGTTTTAAAAATACTCTCATTTATTGATGATAGTTATGAAGGATTACATACATGGGACTTAAAATCTGAGGTTGAACTTGAAAGTGTGCCAGACACAAGCGAGACAAAAGACGTAGTAATGTTGTCTTCAGGAATTCGCAATCTATTCAGTAAGCTAGGACTCATGAGCACAGCCATAGGCACGTATCCCTGCTGTAATACCAGGGCTTCCATAAAAAGGTGGTGACCATGGCACTGGACTCACGTAAGTACTTTTGAGGTGATTTTACAGGGGCAATGAAACATCAACTCTCAATTATTCTCCAACTTAGAAGAATATGTATCAGTTTAACAAGCGTTTGATATAGAAAATAGATTTCATAAAAAGAATTCAACAAACAGGCTATTATTCCTGTGTTTAGATGATTATATCTGAAGTTATATGAATATGGAACTTTTTATGACAAAAATGATTTAAATATATTCCATTCAAAATATAGTGATAATGAAAAATTAAATACCAACATTACTTACTTTTACTATGATAATCCTCACCAGGCTTTTGCGCCTCTGATCATCATTTTCTTTATAATCTACTTCAAATAGGTTATTATAATTTTCTAGTATTTTAGCCATTATCTTGTTGCAGAGGTCTTGTTCTTTCATGCCTTCGAGTCCAGGTGGCACACTAGAAATAAGGGAAAAAAAATTGAGAGGAATTACTTTGTAATAACAAAACTGCCAGCACAGCTGATTCAGGCTTATATTTTGACATCTCCTGAATGATTCAGGACACATGGTATTTTCAACAAGCTCTATGGTGACATGTATGATGTTGCTGGGACAATTGGCAAATTCCCAAGATCTCAATCAATAGCTTGTGGTGAATAAGAAAAGTACCTGTTGTTCAGGACAAAGGTATAGATAAACATGGATGGGATAATGCTTTGTATATATTAGAAACTGCTACACATAAGAGAACATTTATATAAAAGTAAAAGCAATAAAGAACAGTGTTATGACAAAAAGGATGAGCGTTTTATTATGACAGAAATACTCAGCCATAAAATAACAGTAACACAATCTAAGGATTTCTTAGATAATGCACAAAAAGTACAAAATTTAACAGAAAAGATGAATACTTCTGGGAAAAAAATACTGGTAATTGTTGAAGATGAGTGAGGGATACAGGGAAGATTTTTTTTTATACTATCCTCTCTTCTTTTGAGTATGTTTTAAATTTTCCATAAAGATGAAAAAAAAAACCTTCTGAATGCAAAAAACACCATAAAAATGGTACAAAGGCAAGCTATAGACTGGAACAGATAAATATCTCTTCAGTAATTTGGACAAGTGATACAGGATTAGCAGACTATGTAAAGAATGCCTACTAATCAATAAGTAAACTTTAAAAAGAGAGACAAAAGACATGAGTTGAAAAACTCATAGAAGAAAACTCCTGGACAGTCAATAATCTTAGGAAAGACACTTAACTTCATTAAGTAACCAGTGAAATGCATTAAGAAAGCAACATTGAGGTTATCAGTAACTATCGGTATTAGTTTCCTTTGGCTGCTATAACAATTATCACAAGCTGAGTGGTTTAAAACAACAGAAACTTATCCTCTCACTGTTCTGGAGACCAGAAGAGTTAAATCAGTATCAAAAATTAAGATGTAAACTGGGCCAGAATCCCTACAGAGACTCTAGGGGAGAATCTGTTCTCAGCTTCTGCTGGCTGGCAGCATGCCTTGGCTGTGGCCACATCACCTCATTCTTCGACCAAGGACAGCATCTTCAAATTTCTCACTGCTTCATCTTCACATGGCCTTGCCCTCTGTGTTTTTGTCTAAGCTCCCTCTGCCTCCTTCTTGTAAGGACACATGTGACTGCATTTAGTGCCCACTGAGATAGTCTGGGAAAATCCTCTTATCTCAATATATCTATCTTAATATGATTGCAAAGTACCCCCTTTTCCCCCAGATAAGGTAACATAGTTTCCAAGGATTATAACCTGATATTTCCAGGGGACATTATTCAGCCTACTGCACCACCTCTGGGATACATACCCTATGGTGTGACTCCCAGTGAGTCACACTCTTGTACTCCCCGTGGATGCAGACAGAGCCTGTGACTTGCTTCTGATCAATAAAATATGGTAAAGGTGACAGGATGTCATTCCCTTGATTATGTTACATTATATAAGACTCAGTCTTTAGACTGGAGTGAGGACTCTGCTGCTGGCCTTGATGAAGTAAGCTGCTATGTTCAGAAGGGGCCTGTCAGAGAACTACATGGCAGGGGATGAATGTGCACCTGAGGTGCTGAACTCACAGCCATTGAGAAGCTGGAGTCCTTAATCATGCAGCTGCAAGGAAATGAGTTCTGCCAACAACCTGAATGATCTTGAAAACAGATTCTTCCCTTAAGTCCCACATGAAAATGCAGCCCAGCTGCTACCTTGATTCCAGCATTGTGAGACCAAGAGCAGAGGACCAACTAAGTTTTGCGTGGACACCCAACCCTGGAAACTGTGAAAAAGCAAATGTTTGTTGTTTTAAGGCACTAGATTAATGGTGATTTGTTACACAATTTAAAACTAGTAGAATTTGGTACCTAGAAGTAGGGTGCTACTTTAAACAAATATTTAAGATGTGGGAGTGGCTTTGGAAATGGATAGTGGGAGGAGACTGGAAGAATTTATGTAACATGACAGAGAATGCCTAAAATGCCATGTCGAGATTGTTGTTAGAGATACAGTCTTTAAGGATACAGCTGTTTTGAGGGCTCAGAAGGAAATGAGGAACATATTACTGGAAACTGGGGGAAGAGAGATCCTTGTTCTACCAGCAGAAAGTTTGGCAAAACTGTATCCTGCAGTTATGGGAAGCAACACTTATAAGCAACCAGCCTGGATATGACGGTTTTTTTCCAAGCAATGTTTTCAAAGCACCTCATGGTTTCATCTTGCCACTTAGAGTAAAATCAGATAGAGAAAGAGAATGAGAGGGAGACAGAGAGAGAGAGAGAGAGAAGGAGGGAGAGGGATAAAGGGAGGATGAGGGAGGGTAAGAACTGTTGAGTAACTGTAATTGAGGTAAGAACTGTTAGATAAAAAGGCAACAGGACTTGATTTTTAAAATTCTGACTCTATGGATAGCAAAAGACACTAAAATGAAGAGATTAATTATTAGGAAAGTAGGTTCAATAGAAAAGGTTGAGTGTGAATATATAACCTTTTGCTAAAATCTCAGAAAGATCAAAAGATCAGATTATTCAGTCACACAAAGGGCCCGCTCAGATGATTAAGGGTATGTCTCAAAGATCTTTTCAATTAAACCAGAAGGCTTCTAGCAATTAAAAAGCATTGACCCCAACTATCTTAGTATGAGTCTGAGATAGAGAAGGGTTTTTTGTGTTTTTTTGGGAAAAGATCGATGCATATGTCTTTTTTCTAATGGAGTGAATCCCAGTGAAATCCACAGAAGATTTGTAAATTTTGGAGAGATTTGTTTCAGCAGAAACACTGCCAACTTGGAATGAAAGGGAAAGAAAGGGTGCAAAATAAGAGGAAAATATTGAATGGATTAAAGACCAAAATATAAGACATGAAACCATAAAACTGATAGAAGAACACATAGGCAAAAATCTCTTGAACATAAGCATGGGCAGTTTTTTCCTAGACAAATCTCCTCAGGCAAGGGAAACAAAAGCAAAAATGAACAAGTGGGACTAACATCAAACTAAAAGGCTTCTGTAGAGCAAAGGACACCATCAGCAGAACAAAAAGGCATCCTACAGTATGGGAGAATATATTCATAAATGACTCATCTAATAAGGGATTAACACCCAAAATATATAAAGAACTCATATGCCTTAACACCAACAAAACAAATAACCTGATGAAAAAATGGCTGGAGGACCCAAACAGACATTTTTTCAAAGAACAAATACAGATGGCCAACAGGCACATGAAAAGATGTTCCACATCGTTCATCATCAGGGAAATGCAAATCAAAACCACAATGAGACATCACCTCACACCAGTTAAATGGCCACTATCCAAAAGACAAGAAATAACAAATGTTGGTGAGGATGTGGAGAAATGGAAACCCTCTTACACTGTTAGTGGAAAAGCAAATGGGTGCAGCCACTGTGGAAAGCAGTATGGAGGTTCCTCAAAAAACTAAATATAGAAATACCATTAGATTCAGTAATTCCACTCCTGGGAATTTACCCAAAGAAAACATATATCTTTTCCTGATCTGAAAAGAAATATGCCCCCCTATGCTGCATTACTTACAATAGCTAAGATATGGAAGCAACCTAAGTGTCCATCAGTAGATGAATGGATAAAGAAGATGTGATATATATACACAATGGAATATTATTCAGCCTTAAAAAAGAAAACCCTGCCATTTGCAACAATATGGATGGACCTAGAGGGTATTATGCTCAGTGAAAAAAGCCAGGTGGAGAAAGACAAATACCATATGATTTCACGTATTTGTGGAATATAAATACAAAGCTAAACAGAATGAACAAAACAGCAGCAGACTCATAGACACTGAGAAGTGACTGGTGGTTACCATGTACCATGGGGGATGGGCTGGGGATGGGTGAGTAGGAAGGGTGAGGGAGATAAAGGGGCACAAAAATCTCAATAATATAAGTTTGTAATGGGGATGGTAGTACAGCATGGAGAATATAGCCAGTGATTCTGTAATATCTTCCTATGCTGACAGATACTAACTACAATAGAGAGGGTGAGGATTTAAAAATACAGGTAACTAGTTGCTGAACCATGTGTTATACATTTGAAACCAACATAACATTGCACATCAATGATACTTCAATAAAATAAAAAATTTAAAACAAAACAAAACAAAAAAAGAAAATATTGGATTCCCAAAGTTCTATTGGTAGGAAACACACTGATAAAACTAGTCAGCTGCAAACACATGCTGCCTTTCATTAAAAATGAATGACTCAGAGGGCAGTACCAAGAACAAAGAGAGTTTAAAATCATGGAGAAGTAGTCCCAGGCCCTGAAACCAACTCAAGAAAATCCCAATATTTGGTAGGCTGGATATCAAAACTAACTTTGATGAATGGTTTCTTTCCATCTTTAATTTTTTTCCTGTTTGAACCAGTATATCTATAGCTCTTATCCTCTGTTCCACCCTTATATGTTAGGTATGTTTGAGTAATAACTTATCTCTTTAGTTTCATCCTTTCAGGACTAGAACTTCTCAACCAGAGTCACAGCCAATTTTGAGATATGTCTGCTGCAAGTTATCTTTTTTAACAACATAGAAACTTTTGGACAATTTTATTTATTTATAAATTAAATTAGATTCAAAGTGTACTATATAATAAATCTACTCTCAGTCATTAGCATTACGATGTTTCTTTGGCCAGATGAAAGAGTAAAGTTTCAGTTAAATAAAATCTATGCTTTCCTTAAGACCTTTTTTCAATAGTGCAGCAGACTGCTGGAAATAGCTGTGGCAATTATAACTTTTTGTGGCAATGATTTCCATTCATAGAAGCCTATCAATTTTTTTTTAGATTATATAAGCCTTTATTATTCATTTGAAATCAGTCAGAATAGGAGCCTACCACCAGATTTAATAGATTTCATAGTTAATTAAAAAATTCTTTACAGAGATAAAAAATATACACAGTTCAGGGTACTTAGAGTAGTACTTCATATCAAAAGTCTGCTGGCTATATAGGTTTTTCTTTTTTTTTTATAATTTATTTTGGTATCATTAATCTACAATTACATGTGCAATATTATGGTTTTAAACTACCCCCTTCATCAGGTCCCCGCCACTAACCCCATTATAGTCACTGTCTCAGTGTACTGAGATGCTATAGAATCACTACTTGTTTTCTCTGAGTTGTACAGCCCTCCTCATGCCCCCCAACATTACATCTGCTAATTGTAATGCCCCTTTCCCCCCTTATCCCTCCCTTCCCACCCATTTTCCCCAGTCCCTTTCCCTTTGGTAACTATTAGTCCGTTCTTGGGTTCTGTGAGTCTGCTGCTGTTTTGTTCATTGTGGAGAGCGGTTGGGACAGAAGGAGCAAGAGTCCAGGACAGGACTGATTGTTTTTGTGCCTAGTCTCCATCTAAGGCCTGAACCTGGCCTGACTCTGAAAAAAACCTTGAAAAGTTTCCTAAATTCCAGGAACAAGTATCTCAGGAATGCAGGGAGGTCTTATCTCAAGGCCAGCCACCTGGACCAGATGCCCCAGGCATATGTGACCTAAGTATTGGATTGATGTCCAATTGTATTGATCTGTGGGCAATACTTAAGTGACTGAATTTGAGGTCCTTGACAAGGGTATGTGAATGTAAACTGCAGACAATACATGTGAATATAAGCCATGCCAGAATAAAGCTTCTTTGCATTCTGAACCAGACAGCTTGCCCTCCTCTCATCTTGTATATACAGCCCGACACCCCCACTCAGGAACTGTTCCACTCCTGCCGGCAGGCCCCGGCAGTTCATTCAGTTTTATTCTTTGTTCTTACACTCCACATATGAATGAAATCATTTGATACTTGCCTTTTTCGGCTTGGCTTATTTCACTGAGCATAATACCCTCTAGCTCCATCCATGTTGTTGCAAATGGTAGGATTTCTTTTCTTCTTATGGCTGAATAATATTCCATTGTGTATATGTACCACATCTTCTTAATCCATTCATCTACTGATGGACACTTAGGTTGCTTCCATTTCTGGGCTATTGTAAATAGTGCTGCGATAAACATAGGGGTGCATATGTCTTTTTCAACTGGGCTGCTGAAGTCTTAGGGTAAATTCCTAGGAGTGGAATTCCTGGGTCAAATGCTATTTCTGTTTGAGTTTTTTGAGGAACCTCCATACTGCTTTCCACAATGGTTGAACTAATTTACATTCCCACCAGCAGTGTAGGAGGGTTCCCTTTTCTCCACATCCTCGCCAACATTTGTTGTTGTTTGTGTATTGGATGTTGGCCATCCTCACTGGTGTGAGGTGATATCTCATTGTGGTTTAAATCTGCATTTCTCTGATGTTTAGTGATGTGGAGCATCTTTTCATGTGCCTGTTGGTCATCTGAATTTCTTCTTTACAGAAGTGTCTATTCACGTCCTCTGCCCATTTTTTAATTGGATTATATGCTATATGCTTTTTGTTTGTTAAGGTGCGTGAGTTCTTTATATTTTTTGGATGTCAACATCTTATCAGATATGTGATTTATGAATATATTCTCCCAAACTGTAGGATGTCTTTTTGTTCTACTGATGGTGTCCTTTGCTGTACAGAAGCTTTTCAGTTTGATATAGTCCCACTGTTCATCTTTGCTTTTGTTTCCCTTGCCCAGGGGGATATGTTCATGAAGAAGTCACTCACGTTTATGTCCAAGAGATTTTTGCCTATGTTTTTTTCTACGAGTTTTATGGTTTCATGACTTACATTCAGATCTTTGATCCACCTTGAGTTTACCTTTGTGTATGGGGTTAGACAGTAGTCCAGTTTCATTCTCTTACATGTAGCTGTCCAGTTTTGCGAACACCAGCTGCTGAAGAGGCTGTCATCTCCCCATTGTATATCCAAGGCTCCTTTATCAAATATTAATTGACTGTATATGTTTGGGTTAATGTTTGGATTTTCTCTTCTGTTCCACTGGTCTGTGGGTCTGTTTTGTGCCAATACCAAATTGTCTTGATTACTATGGCTTTGTAGTAGAGCTTGAAGTCAGGGAATGTAATTCCCCCTGTTTTATTCCTCCTTCTCAGGATTGCTTTGGCTATTCGGGGTCATTTCTGGTTCCATATGAATTTTAGAATCATTTGTTCGAGTTCATTGAAGAAAGCTGTTGGTAGTTTGATAGGGATTGCATTGAATCTGTAGATTGCTTTAGGTAGTATAGCCATTTTGACAATATTTATTCTTCCTAGCCAAGAGCATGAGATGCACTTCCATTTGTTAGTGTCCTCTTTAATTTCTCTTAGGAGTGTCTTGTAGTTTTCAGAGTATAGATCTTTCACTTCCTTCGTTAGGTTTTTTCCTAGGTATTTTATTCTTTTTGATGCAATTGTGAATGGAATTGTTTTTCTGATTTCTCTTTCTGTAAGTTCATCGTTAGTGTATAGGAAAACAGATTTCTGTGTGTTAATTTTGTATCCTGCAACTTTGCTGAATTCAGATATTAGTTCTAGTAGTTTTGGAGTCGAGTCTTCCGGGCTTTTTATGTACAGTAGCATGTGATCTGTAAATAGTGACAATATGACTTCTTCTTTACCAATCTGGATGCCTTGTATGTCTTTGTTTTGTCTGATTGCCATGGCTAGGAACTCCAGTACTATGTTGAATAACAGTGGAGAAAGTGGGCATCCCTGTCTTGTTCCCGATCTTAGACAAAAAGCTTTCAGCTTCTCGCTGTTAAGCATGATGCTAGCTGTGGGTTTGTCATATATGGCCTTTATGATGTTGAGGTACTTGCCATCTATACACATTTTGTTGAGAGTTTTAATCATGAATGGATGCTGAATTTGGTCAAATGCTTTTTCAGCATCTATGGAGATGATCATGTGTTTTTTCTTCTTCTTTTTGTTGATGTGGTGGATGATGTTGATGGATTTTCGAATATTCTACCATCCTTGTATCCCTGAGATGAATCCCACTTGATCATGGTGTATGATCGTCTTGATGTATTTTTGAATTCGGTTTGCTAATATTTTGTTGAGTATTTTTGCATCTACGTTCATCAGGGATATTGGTCTGTAATTTTCTTTTTTAGTGAGGTCTTTGCCCGGTTTTGGTATTAGAGTGATGCTGGCTTCATAGAAAGAGTTTGGAAGTATTCCCTCCTCTTCTATTTTTTAGAAAACTTTAAGGAGAATGGGTGTTATTTCTTCTCTATATGTCTGGTAGAATTCAGAGGTGAATCCATCTGTTCTTGGGTAGTTTTTTGATTACCACTTCAATTTCGTTGGGGGTTTTGTTCTTGGGTAGTTTTTTGATTACCACTTCAATTTCGTTGCTGGTGATTGGTCTGTTTAGTTTTTCTGTTTCTTGCTTGGTCAGTCTTGGAAGGTTGTATTTTTCTAAGAAGTTGTCCATTCTTTCTATGTTTAGCACCTTGTTAGCATATAGATTCTCATAATATTCTCTTATAATTCTTTGTATTTCTGTGGGGTCCGTCGTGATTTTTGCTTTCTCATTTCTGATTGTGTTTATGTGTGTAGATTCTCTTTTTCTCTTAATGAGTCTGGCTAGGGGTTTATCTATTTTGTTTATTTTTTCAAAGAACCAGCTCTTGGTTTCATTGATTTTTTTCTATTGTTTTATTCTCAATTTTATTTATTTCTTCTCTGATCTTTATTATGTCCCTCCTTCTGGTAACTTTAGGCCTCATTTGTTCTTCTTTTTCCAACTTCAGTAATTGTGTCTTTAGACTATTCACCTGGGAATGTTCTTCCTTCTTTAAATAGGCCTGGATTGCAATATATTTTCCTCTTAGAACTACCTTTGCTGCGTCCCACAGAAGTTGTGGTTTTGTGTTTTTGTTGTCATTAGTCTCCATATATTCTTTGATTTCTGTTTTGATTTGGTCATTAACCCATTGATTCATTAGGAGAATGTTCTTAAGCCTCCATGCATTTGTGAGCCTTTTTGATTTCTTTCTAAAATTAATTTCTAGTTTTATACCTTTGTGATCTGAGATGTTGCTTGGTAGTATTTCAATATTTTTGAATTTACTGAGGTTCTTTTTGTGGCCTAGTACGTGGTCTATTCTGGAAAATGTTCCATGTGCACTTGAGAAGAATGTGTATCCTGTTGCTTTTGGGTGCAGAGTTCTGTAGATGCCTGTTAGGTCCATCCGTTCTACTGTGTTCTTCAGTGCCTCTATGTCTTTACTTATTCTCTGTCTGGTTGATCTGTCCTTTGGAGTGAGTGGTGTGTTGAAGTCTCCTAAAATGAATGCATTGCTGTCTATTTCCTCCTTTAATTCTGTTAGTATTCGTTTCACATATGCTGGCGCTCCTGTGTTGGGTGCATATATATTTATAATGGTTATATCTTCTTGTTGGACTGACCCCTTTATCACTATGTAATGTCCTTCTTTATCTCTTCCTATTTTCTTCGTTTTGAAGTCTATTTTGTCTGATACAAGTACTGGAACACCTGCTTTTTTCTCTTTGTTGTTTGCATGAAATATCTTTTTCCATCCCTTCACTTTTAGTCTGTGTTTATCTTTGGATTTGTGGTGAGTTTCTTGTAAGCATCATATATATGTGTCTTGCTTTTTTATCCATTCTGTTACTCTGTGTCTTTTGATTGGGGCATTCAGTCCATTTACATTTAGGGTGATTATTGATAGATATGTACTTATTGCCATTGTTGGCTTTAGATTCGTGGTTACCAAAGGTTCAAGGGTTGCTTCTTTACTATCTAACAATCTAACTTAACTTTCTTGTTAAGTTATTGTGAACACTGTCTGATGTTTCTTTATCTCTCCTTTCTTATTTTTCCTCCTCCATTCTTTACATATTAGGTGTTTTATTCTTTGCCTTTAGTTAGTATTTGGATGGTCTGCTTTTTTGCTATGATTTTATTTTCTCTGGTGACATCTTTTTAGCTTTCGGGGTGCTTCCCTCTAGAGCAGTTCGTTTAAGATATCCTGTAGTGGTGGTTTATGAGAGGCAAACTCTCCCAACTTTCGTTTGTCTGGGAATTGTTTAATCCCTCCGTCATATTTAAATGATAATCGTGCTGGATACAATATTCTTGGTTCGAGGCCCTTCTGTTCCATTATGTTAAATATATTATGCCATTCTCTTCTGGCCTGTAAGGTTTCTGTTGAGAAGTCTGATGATAGTCTGATGGGTTTTCCTTTGTAGGTGATCTTTTTTCTCTCTCTAGCTGCCTTTAATACTCTGTCCTTAACTTTGATCTTTGCCATTTTAATTATTATGTGTCTTGGTGTTGTCTTCCTTGGGTCCCTTTTGTTGGGAGATCTGTGGGCTTCCGTGGACTGCGAGATCATTTCCTTCCCCAACGTGGGTAAGTTTTCAGCAATTATTTCTTCAAAAACACTTTCTATCCCTTTTTCTCTCTCTTCTTCCTCTGGTACTCCTATAATGTGAATATTGTTCCGTTTGGATTGGTCACACAGTTCTCTTAATATTTTTTCATTCCTAGAGATCCTTTTATCTCTCTCTGCCTCAGCTTCTCTGTATTCCTGTTCTCTGGTTTCTATTCTATTAACAGTCTCTTGCATCTCATCCAGTCTGCTGTTAAGCCCCGTCGATCGCTTGTCTGATTTCTGCATTGTCTTTCCTCACTTCCTCCCTCAGCTCTTGCACATTTCTCTGTAGATCCGTCAGGATGGTTATGACTTTTATTCTGAATTATTTTTCTGGAATATTGTGCATTTCTATCCCTTCAGGCTCCTTCTCTGGGTTGTCTGGTTGATCTTAGTCTGGATCATATTCCTCTGTCTTTTCATGGCTATAGAAGTCGTCGCTGGTAGTTGCCACGTATGTCAGCTGGGCTCTTTAAGACTGCCTCGCAGGGTGCCGAGTCCTGTCAAGTGTAGCTGCACACTGTGCGCTTTCCTGTGTATTCTGGTCTCTCTTTTAGGAATAGTTGTATTTGCTGTATTTTCATAGATAAATATAGTGTTGGGAGGATATTTCTTCCGCCCTGCTTACGCCGCCATCTTCCAGAAAGTCTAGAAGTCTATCAATTTTAAATTAACTAATTTTTAAATAACTGACAAGGTAAAAATAAGTGGAAAAAGGTAAGGAAAGGATTCTGGAAAGATGAGGTAGGAAGCACAAGGAATCTGTCTCCCCAACAAGAGAACAATTACACTAGCAGAATCTGCGTGATAAACTCTGGAGTCTATTAAAGGCTGGTAACTTCCAGGGAAGGCTTGGACACTCAACTGTGGTTCATTTTGGTCAATTTCAGCTTTTAGCACAGTAGCAACCACATAGCAACCATACTGCAAGGCAGCTGTGTCTTGTTTCTGGATAGTTTACATACAGCTTGCAGGAGCCAGGATAAGCAAAAGGGATGCTACCCTTCAACATAACAGATTTGTGCTCTGAATGCTGATTGCTGCTTCTGAGGTGTGAAGAGGTAGGAAGCCATGGTTGTTGCACATCCTCTCTTGTTGCAAGCTCCTTCCTCTTGGCTAAAGTGACGTCTAGGAGATTTAAAGGTCTGGCACCCTTTTATCCATGCCCCTTCCATGTTTGATTTTTTCCTTTTTGCCCTTTCAGGAGTCAGGAATTAAAAACAACTTCAGACATGATGATAATTAGAAAGTGACTGTGTTTGCCCAAGGAAAGGCTCAAAAAAAACTAAGAAAACCTTAAGTTTACCCTTCAGGCTAATCTTGGCACAAAGAGTCTACAACAGTCAAAAAGAAAACAACCAAAACCAAAACCAAAACCAAAACCCTGGAGGAGGTGGAGAATCTCATTTCCAAAGTTATCATATTAGATTCAAATATCCACTACATCTTAAAATCACAAGGCATATAAAGACACAGGAAAGCTTGGTTCATTCAGGAAAAAAAAAATCAATCTATAGAAACTGTCCCTGAAAAAGACATGATGGTAGATATACTAGATAAAATTGTGGAACAATTATCTTAAGATACTCAAAAAAACTAAAGGGAGATGTAGAAAGGTGAAGGAAATAATGTGTAAACCAAATGGAAACATCAGTAAAGAGAAAGAAAACCCAAGAAGAAGTCAAAATAAATTCTAGAGATGAAAAACACAATAACTGCAATGAAAACTTCACTAGAAAGACAGACAGAGAAAAGAGGCAGTGAACAAAAACATAGGACAATGGAAATTACCAGGTCTGAGGAACAGGAAGAAAAAAGAATGAAGAAAAGCAAACAGAGCCTAATGGACTGGTGGGACACCAGGTAGTAGACTAACATACATATCATGGGAGTCTCAGAGGAAGGGACAAAGGGGCAGAGAGAATATTTGAAGAAATAATAGCTGAAAACTTCATGATGGAAGACATGAAAATAAATATCAAGAAGTTCAAAGGACTCTAAAGACCCATACAGAGACACATTATAATCAAATTTTCAAAAGCCAAAGGCCAAGAGGGAATCTTCAAAGCAGCAAGAGAGAAGTGAATTACCACATAGAAGCAACCCTCAATTAAGTTATCAACACATTTCTTATCAAAAACTTCGAAGGCCTGAAGACTGATAATATACTCCAAATGCTAAAAGAAAAAAATTCCTGTCAACCAAGAATCCTTTATGTAGTAAAAATGTCCCTCAAAAGTGAGGGACAAATTAAAATATTCTTAGATAAACATAAGCTGAGGGAGTTAGTGACCGCACTAGATTTGCTCTGGAAGAAATGTTCAAGGGAGCCCTGCACAGTGAAATGAAAGACTAGAGAGTGTCTTGAAGCTGTATGGAGAAATAAAGATCTCAATAGAGGTAAATACATGGGTATTATATAAGCTAATATTGTAACATTGGTTTGTAACTGCACTTTTTGTTTTCTATATCATTTAAGAAACTAATGTATTTAACATACAGAAAAAAATTGGTGTAAAAACTTGTAATCCTGTAATTTGGTTTCTAACTCCAAATGTTGTTTTCTAGATAGTGTAAGAGACTAATGCATTTGAAGGAATTATTAGTTACCTTGATATTAAAACGAAAGACACTACAAGAAAAGAAATTATAGGCCAATATTCCAGATGAGCATTCTGCAAAAATCTTCATTAACAAAATGAAAGCTAAAAATCATACCATCATCTTAAAGATGCACAAAAAGCATCTGACAAAATTCAACATTCACTTATGATAAAAACACTCAACAAAGTGGGTATAGAGGGGATGTACCTCAACATAACCAAGGCCATATATGACAAACCAACAGCTAATAAAATAATCAATGGTGATGAAAATGTTTCCTCTAAGATCAGTAACAAGACAAGGATGCCTACTCTTGCTACTTCTATTCAACATAGTATTAGAAGTCCTATTAGAAGCAATTTGGCAAAAAAGAAAAAAAAGAAAAGACATTCAAATTGGAAAGGAAAATGTACAACTGTCACTTTGCAGGTGGCATGATATCAGATATAGAAAACATTGAATACTCTCCCAAAAAAACTGTTAGAACTAATCAATGAATTCAGTAATGTTGAAGGATACAAAATCAATATACAAAAATCAGTTGCATTTCTATACACTAAAAGCAAACTATCTGAAAGAAAAATTCAAAAATCTCATTAGCAATTGCATATAAATAAAGTAAGTAGTAATAAAATGGAAGTAAAAGAACTGTCCACTGAATACTATAAGACTATTAATGAAAGAAACTGAAGAAGACACAAATAAGTGGATATTTTGTGTTAATGGAATGAAAGAATTAATATTGTTACAATGTCCATACTACCCAAAGCAATCTACAGATTCAATGCAATACCTATCAAAATTTCAATGACATATTTCACAGAAATAAAACAATCCTAAAATTTGGATTTTAGGTGTCACAAAAGACTGTACATAGCAGTCTTGAGAAAGCATAACAAAGCAGGCATTACCAGGCTTCCTGATTTCAAACTATATTGCAAAGCTATGGCAAACAAAACTATATGGTATTGGCAAAAACAAAATCAAATAAAAACACACAGATCAATGGAACAGAACACAGAACCCAGAAATTAATTCATGAATATATAGTCAATTAATTTACAACAAACAAGGCAAGATTATACAGTGGGGAAAGGACAGTATCTTCAATAAATGGTGTTGGGAAAACTAGATAGTCACATAGCAAAAGAATGAAACTGGACTACTATCTGACACCATGCACAAAAATGAACTCAAAATGCAGTAAAGACTTGACTATAAATAAGGCCCAAAACCATAAAACTCCTAGAAGAAAACACAGGAGGTAAGGTACTCAACATCGGTCTTGGCAATGGATTTTTGGATTGGACACCAAAAGCAAAAGCAAAAGAAGCAAAAACAATTGGGACATGTCAAACTAAAACATTTCTGTATAGCAAAAGAAACAATCAACAACCTGAAGAGGTAACCTACTAAATGGAAGAAAATACTTACAAATCATATATCTAATAAAGGGTAAATATTTAAAATAAATAAAGAACTCATGCAACTCAATAGCAAAAACAAAACTAGAACAAATAAAAATATGATCTAAGAAAGGGGAGAGGATCAGCATATACATTTTACAAAGACAATATAAATGGCTAACTAACAGATATGTGAAAAGGTGCTGAACATCACAAATCATCAGGGAAATGTAAATCAAATCCATAATGAGATATCATCTCACAACTGTTAGAATAGCTATTATCAAAAGACAAAAAATCACTAGTGTCAGCAAGGATGTGGAGAAAAGGAGACCCTTGTGCACTGTTGATAGGAATGTAAATTGGTGCAGACATTATGGAACACTGTGTGAGGTTTCTCATAAACATAAAAATAGAACTATCATATGATCCAGCAAACCCACTTCTGGGTATTTAATCTAAATAAATGTAAAGACTAACTCAAAAAGATATATGCACCCCCATGTTCATTGCAGCATTATTTACAGTAGCCAAGACAGGAAATAACCTAAGTGTCCATCAATGGATAAAGAAGATGGCATATTTCACATAAATGAATATTACTCAGCCAAAAAAAGAAAGATATCCTGCCATCCACAACAACATGGATGGACTTTGATGGCATTATGTTAAGTGAAATAAGTCAGAAAGAGAAAGACAAATACCATACAATCTCATTTATATGTGCAATTGAAAAAAAAAAAACAGAACCCACAGATACAGAAAATAAACTGGTGGTTGCCAGAGTTGATGTGTGGTGGTAAGGAATTGGGGTGGTGGTGGTAGGTGAATTGGGTGAAGGCGGTCTAAAGGTATAAAATCCCAGTTGTAAAATAAGTGTCCTAGGAATGTAATGTACAACATGGTGACTATAGTTAATACTGTAATGTACATTTAAAAGTTGCTAAAAGTATAGATCTTAAAAGTTCTCATCACAAGAAAAACATTTTAATTATGTGTGCTGATGGATGTTAACTAGACCCACTGTGGTCATCGTTTCCCAATATATACATATGTTAAATCATTATGTTGCACCTATGAAACTAATATAATATTACAGCTCAACAAAGAGAAAGATGTTGAGAATCTAAAACAAAAGTAATTATTTATGTTTAGGGCACACATGTATAAAGATAAAGTTTTGTGACACTGACAATGGAAAAGGGTGGGATGGAGCTGTAAAGGAACAGAGATTTTGTATGATATTAAAGTAAAGCTTGTATTTATTCAGATTAGAGTGTTATACATCAGGATGTTAAATGTAATCCTCATGATAACCACAAAAACAATAATTATAGAATGTACCCAAAAGGAAATGAGAAAGGAATTTAAACATTTAACTACAAAAATCTCAACTAAACTCAAAAGAAAATAGTAATGCAGAAAATCAGGGACAAAAAAAGCTGTAAGCCATACAAGAGACTTGCTTGAGATCCAAAGACACAAACAGGTTAAAAGCAAAAGGTTAGAAAAAGACATTCCATGCATATGATAAGCAAAAGAGATCAGGGGTGACTATACTAACATCAGACATAATAGACTTTAAATCAAAAGAGGTTGCAAATACAAAGATCATTTTATATTAATAAAAATTCCAATACAGCAAGAAGCTAAACAATTATAAACATTTTCACACCTAATGACAGACCATCAAAATATATGAAGGAAAAATGGCCATAATTAAAGGGAGAAATAGATAGTTCTACAGTAGTAATTGGAGATGTCAGTACCCCACTCATAACAATGGACAGAACAACCAGACAGAAGATAAGGAAATAGAGGACTTAAAAAACACCAAACCAACTAGATCTATCAGATATAACAGAATATCTACCTGACAACAGAATATCCAATCTTCTCAGGTGTATATGGGACATTTTTCAGTATAGACCATATGTTAGGCCTCAAATTAAGTCTCAACACATTTAAAACTATAGATATCACATAAAAGTATCTTCTCTGACCACAGTGGAATGAAGTTAGAAATAAAAAACATAAAGGAAATTGCAAAATTCACAAAACAGTGGAATTAAACAATATGTGTTTCAACAATCAATGGATCAAAGGAAAAAATCACAAGGGAAATTGTAAAATACTTTCGAGATGAGTGAAAAAAAATTGAACATACCAAAACTTAAGGGATGGAGCAAAATGGAGCTAAGGATAAAGTTTATAGCTGTAATCATGTACCTTAAAAAACAGAAAAGATCTCAAATCAAAAACCTAATTTTACAATTTAGGGAACTAGAAAAAGAAGAAGAAATTAAACTCAAAGCTAGCAGAAGGAAGGAAATAATAAAGATTATACATCAACGAAATAGAGGATCAAAGAAAAAAGAGAGAGAAAATCAATGAAACCAAAATTTGGTTCTTTGAAAAGATCAAGAAAAATCACAAACCTTTAACTAAATGGATTAAGAAAAGAAAGAAGACTCAAATTGTTAAAATCAGAAATGGATGTGGAGGCATTACTATCAATTCTGCAGAAATAAAAAGGATTATAAGAGTATACTATGGTATTTGTGTACCAATAAATTGGATAAGCTAGATGAAAAGGACAAATTCCTAGAAACACAAAACTACCAACATTAAATTACAAAGAAATAGAAAATATGAATAGACCTTTAATCAGTAAGATTATTAAATCAGTAACCAAAAATCTCCCAACAAAGAAAATTTCTGGACCTGATGGCTTTACTGGTGAACTCTACCAAACATTTAAAGAATGAATACTAATTTTTCTCAAACATTTCTAAAAAACAGCTGAGAGAATGCTTCCGAATTCACTCTGAGACCAGCATTACCTTAATAGCAAAGCATTATGTTGATACAAAGACAAAGAAAACTACACTCCAAAACCCTTTATGAACATTGATACAAGAACTCTCAACAAAATATGAGAATACAGAATTCAGTAGTATGTTAAAAAGGTTAAAAAGGTTATACTACAACCAAGTACAATTTATTCATGGAATGCAAGGATAGTTCAACATACAAAAATGGATCAGTGTAATACATCACAGCAACAGAATGAAGGGGAAAAAACACAAGATCTGAATTAATCCAAAGAAAGCATTTGATAGAATCCGACACCCTTTAATGATAAAAGCACTCAGCAAACTAGGCATAGAAGGAAACTATCTCATCATAATAAAAGCCATATGTGAAAAACCCACAGCAAACATCATACTCAACAGTGAAAGACTGAAAGCTTTTCCTCTAAGATTAGGAGCAAGGCAAGTATGCCCACTCTCACCACTTTTATTCAACACTGTATTATAAATTCTATCCAGAGCTATTAGGCAAGGAGAAGAAATAAAAGGCATCCAAACTGGAAAGAAAGAGGTAAAGTGATCTCTGTTTACAGATAACATAATCTTATATGTAAAAAAGCTCTAATGATCATACAAAAAACTGTTAGAATAAATGAAATTCAGCAAAGTAGCAGGAGATAAAGTCAACACACAAAACTCAATTGAATCTCTATGCATAAACAATGAACAATCTGAAAAGGAAATTACAAAGACAATTCCATTTACAAAAGCATCAAAAAGAATAAAATCCTTAAGAATATATTTAACCAAGGAGGTCAAAGACTTATACAATGAAAACTACAGAACAGCGGTGAAATAAATTAAAGAAGATATAAATAAATATCCTATATGCATATCCTATGTGCATGAATTGGAAGACTTAATATCATTAAAATGTGAACACCCAAAACAATCTACAGGCTTGATGCAATTCCTAAGAAAATTCCAATGGTATTTTTACAGAAATAGATAACACAATCCTAAAATTCATATGAAATATCTCAGAGGACCCCAGTAGCCAAAACAAACTCAAAAAAGAAGAAAAACAGAAAACTCACACTTCATGATTTCAAAATTTACTACAAAGCTACAGAAATCAAAACTATTGGTACTGCCATAAAGGCAGACATACAGAGCAATGGAATAGAATGCAAAGGCCAGATATGAACCCTTCCATACATAGTCAAATGGTTTTTGACAACAGTGTCAATACCATTCAATAGGAAATAGTCTTTGCAGCAAATGGAAATAGTCTTTTCATCAAACTGGGAAAACTGGATACCCATATGCAAAGGAATGAAATTGGTTCCTTATTTAGCACCACATACAAAAATTAACTCAAAATGGATCAATAATCTAAAACAGTAATAGTCTTGAAAGGAAAACACAGGACAAAACTTCCCAACATTGGATTTGGTAGGGATTTCTTGAATATGATGCCAAATTCATAGGGAACAAGAGAAAAATAGACAAATTGGACTTCAAGAAAATTAAAAAATTTTGTTCACCAAAACATACTAAAGACAGAATAAAAGGGCAACCCACAGAATGGGAGAAAATATAAGTCACGTATCTTATGAGGGATTAATATCCAGAATACAGAGAGAATTCCTAAATCTCAACAACCAAAATACCAACAACCTGATTTAAAAATGGAAAAGGACTTGAGCAGAAATTTCTCCAAAGATATATGAATGACCAATAGGCACATGAAAAGATGTTCAACATCACTAATCATTAGGGAAATGCAAATCAAAACTCACACCCATTAGGATAGCTACTATCAGAAAATCAAAAACAACAGAAAACAAGAAGTGCTGGTGAAGATGTTGAGAAATAGGAGCCCTTTTGCACTGTTGGTGGGAATGTAAAATAGTGTAGCTGCTATGGTAAACAGTATGGTGGTTCCACAATAAAATTAAAAGAGTTCTCATATGACCCACCAATTCCATATCTAGGTATATACCCAAAATAATTGAAAGTAGAATTTAAAAGAAGTATTTGTCACCCATGTTCATAGCAGCATTATTCACAATAGCTAAAATGTGAAGCAACCCAAATATCCATTGAAGGATGAATGGATATGCAAAATGTGATATATACATACAGTAGAATATTACTTGGTCTTAAGAAATTCTGCAATATTCTTTAACAGGGATATACTTTGAGGACATTATGTTAAGTAAAAAAAGCCAGTCATAAAATGACAAATACTGTATGATTCTGAGTACATGAGGTACTCAGAACAGATAAATCATAAAGACATAAAGTATAATGGTGGCAGCCATGGGCTGAGGAATTGGGGAGAAAAAGGTATAGTGTTTCAGTTTTATAAGATGAAAAGAGTTACAGGGATGAATTTTGGTGATGGATACATAGGAATGTGTATTTAATACACTTAAAAATGGTTACAATGGTAAATTTCATTTTATGTGTAGTTCCCCTGTATAAAAGTAAATTTTAAAAAGGTAAGAAATTCATCTTCCTCTACATTGGCTATAGGGCAATTGAAGACACTCACATCTGGTTATCAGGACTCTTCAATTGTGACTGTTCGATAAAAGGCAGATAATGTAATGAGGCAAGATACATTTACAATAATCATATTCACATTAACATGTAAAAGCTATACATTGTATGCACTGTAGTATTTAATAGAAATAAAATTTATTAATGTTTATTCTTCAATAGAACTATTTTGTTTACCTTATTATATGATGAAATCTGGATCCAGATTAAAAGACAACTTTTAAAAAATTATTTTTAAAAATTAGTCTAGCCATGTTAACTTCTGTTAAATAATATGTGGAGCTTATTCAAAATGGCTGATTTTGCTTATCTACATGATGTTAAGACAATTTCATGAGCATCATGTTAAAAGTCTGCTGTGCTATTTACTGTAAAATTTTTAGTGTTATGAAAATTTGGACATAACACCTTGAACGCGTCTCATACACAAGGGTCATGTCATACACATCAGGTGGGACAGTGGTTGAAGACTACTGCTCTAGTCTAAGCATTCTCAAAGGGGGTAAAATGTTCTTGAGATGGATGAAAGAAACGTTTTATATATAAAATATAGATACATAGAATACATACACAGATATATAGTATATTTATGGTGTTAAAATTAATTGGGTGAGGGGGGTGTGATTTGGAAAAAAAACCTAAAAAGACTCTTTTGGAGGATGATGATGAAAACAGGATTGAGAAACCCTGCTCTAGCCCCCCCTTTAGTATATTACTGTGAAAGTTAAAGACGGGCCCCTAATAGAGGATCCCCTCAGAGGTGATGGAACAATGCAGAGAATAGTGGGGCTTTTGGAAAAAGGGCTAGATAGAAGGGTCAAGGGAAGTGTTTGGCATTCAGAGTCAGAAAATGAGGGTTCAGGTCCTGGCTCCAATACTTGTATGGTGGAACTTTTGGCCAGTTGCTTAACTGAACTCTAATTTTCTCATGTATAAAATAGGCTTATGAGAATTAAATTTTTAAAAGTTATATGAAAAATGTTTTGCAAAACTATGATATCAGAAAATACTTAGTGGCTACCAGGAGCTGGGATAAGGGGAGGGGTTGGTTAAAAGGGCCAGGAGAATGATGGAAATGGTCTGTGTCTTAATTGTGGTGGTGGTGATATAACTGTATGCCTTTGTTGAAACTCAGAACACTACACTAAAATGGATGTTTTGCATTATGTAAATTGTACCTCAAGAAAACCAACTTTTGTTTTTAAAAAGTGCCTTGCAAACTATAACCATTCATACTAATGCTTTTAATTATGCATTGTAGGATTCTAACTTCCACAGTAATACTGTTGGTCTACGCTGAACTTGCAGTTGGCTAAAATTCTCTAGTCTTTTTTATAAGAAATGTTATTAAACTAGTCTTTATAGTCCTGATCTCTCTTGAGAATCAAAGTCCAAGACTAAACATTTTTCTCTATAAATATTGATCTGCTAAGCCTCCATCCATTTTTTTCACCTATGACAGAAAAAAACTAAAATTTTTGTAGTTTTCTTCAATCCCTTATTTCAAACCTTGTAATTCAGCATGCTAGCTATCCTTCTGTTTGTATCAATGACTACTTTTATATCACTAGTCTTCCATATCTTAATCTAAGTCATTAATAAAAGGCTTTAGTAGGTGAAGAGTGATGAGAAACGTCCTTTGCAACCTCTTCTTGCACTGTCATCATTTGATTCATCAATACCCTTGGAATATGATTGTTCACCCAGGACTGAATGTACCTAACTGCATTATCACTAGATCATGTTGCCCAATCTTGTTCATGTACATTCCATGCAAATATTATGCCCTTTGCAATTAAAAACTGCTGACATGCTAGGACATTCCCCTGTATGTAGTTGTTTGCAAAATGAAAAAAATCTATCACTGAAAGGAATCACTGGAGGCCAGGTTTAATAACTATTTTAAAAGGTGTAGAAGTTTCCAAATGTATACTGTCCCATCTTTGAATCTATTGTGATTGACCTATATTCATTTATATTTTATGAATGAAAATTTAGTATAAATTAAAAGCGGGAAGGTATTTTTAAAAGATAACATTCAATAATAAAGCTCATTCTTGGAATTGGGGTGAGACAGTGGAAACAAAAATTTCCAGAATTGTTTTTGTACCTGGCCCGCCCTTGGCAATATTTCCCTTTTATGAACTGATGTTGGTGTTTCCAGGTATTCAACTTATATTATGTATCAGCTTCCATTTTTTCCCTTACATTGCAGATTTCATTAACAGTGCCACTTATTAATCCAATTAATGAGTTAGTCTTTTCTACTCAAGAGTACTAATAGAACATAAAACTTCCTAAATGAAAGTTCTAAACTACTAAATTAACAATCACATCTAGAAAATATTTTGAATAAACTGGAAAATTTTACATTGATTATTTAGATATTTTCAAATATCCTCATGTTTGACATGAAGTTATAAATCATTTGGGTGGATATGTAATTTCTAAAATTTTTACACTGGATAACTAGATATGTTTCAATCTATTTTAGATACATTATTTCAACCAAAATAGTGAAAAATAACTATCATTAAACATGCAGTGATAAAAATCAGATAGAAATTGATATACTTAAATACATAAACATTGGGATATTCTTATCATCATTTTCAAGGATTATCAAAAAATTTGCTGTCATGTTTCAACAAAATATCTCCTTAAGTGTCTTTTAGAAAAGGTGTCAACAGTAAAGAAGCAAGGAGACTCTTGAGGTAAAGGTAAGGGTTTTCCTAAACCACTACCAGAATTTTCTAAAGCAGAATTAAAAGAGAATAACAGTGTCTCAAATATACATACTTTTTATCTGAAAAGGTCACAGTTAGAAAGGATCTAACAGATTCTGGGTGACGAGAAGTGCCCCAGTTTAAAATCTGAATGAAATTTTCCATGACTCCCACTTTTATACAGGGATATGGATGACTATAAAAGCATCAGATTGACAGTGATGCATTAATAACACTAGTCAGCTTTTGTTAAATTCTAAGACCCCAAAGCAGCCAGGGTATCTATGGGGTTCCAGATAACCTGCATTAGACAGAACAGCTAAACATGACAAGAAGAGACCTTCAGAGAAAAGTGGGGCTCCTGTACAGAGGTGCCTCTGCTATGCGTGGACAGGGAAGCACAAAAGGCTCAGAGCCAGAGCAACTGTGCCCTGGCCTGCTTCTGCTGCTTATTACATTTGCCACCTGGCCACTTAGCCTCTCTGGAAACTTTCTCATTTTCACAATCAGAGTTTATTCCTGAATGCTATTTTGGCTCTCTTCCACTTCTGTAGTTCTACTTTCCTGAAGAAGAACACTGATGAGGTGGGGTGTGCGGAGGCTGCTGATGGGCACTGGTGCCTGAACACAGAGCAGCTGACTGTACAGTCCTACCAACTTTAACAAAGCAGAAGGACTGTGTAGACACTCAACTTAAGGATAACTTCTCATTTTAAGCAAGAGGGGAAAAATCTCACTTTCCATTTAAAGGACTAATTTCAGAGCCTTACCTGTAGAAACTTTTCAAAGTCATTGTTAACAGGGAATACCAGTCTTAGTTCTGGGCTTGGCTATAAATTTCATTCCCAAAACAAGTGATTAATATCAGACTTGTCAGCAGTTTGAATGCCTCAAGTAACTTTAGTCTTATTAATTTAGGGAAGAATGTTTTTCTCCCCTGTGCCTTAGGGGCTGGTGACATAACAGTACATTTTCAACCTCAGATCTTATACTCTTTTTTTTTTTCCTGGAAAGTCCTTCCTCTCCTTCACTGAGTAAAGTCTATTTGTCTTCCAAAATTCAACTGAGTTGTTCCCCCCACTCCATCAATTTAACTGTTTCTTCCTTATTCGCACAGAATTCATTTAATTTTCTATCACGGCATTTATTAGAGTCTGTTTTGTATCACAATTTTTTGTGAAGGTATTTCTCTCCAGTACACTGTGAGTATCTTAAGGGCAGGGGGTCTAACTTGTCTTAAAACTCCAACAAAATCTAGCACTATTCATGACTTAGAACAAAATAGAAAACCAAATAGAATAGCATACTCTTAGAAGCAGGGCTTTTCTTCTTCTTGTACAGCTCTTTCACAATTTAATTAAAAAGTTACTTCCCACTTTCAGTTACAAGATGAATAAATTATAGGGATTTAATGTAAAGCATGGTGATTATAGTTTAAAATACTGCATTATATACTTCAAGCTGGTAAGAGAGTAGAGCTTAAAGTTTCCACCACAAAAAAAGAAATGATAATTATGTAATGTGATATGGGTGTTAGCTAATGCTATGGTGGGAATCATTTTGCAATACAAGTATATCAAATCCACACATTGTACACCTTAAATTTACCAATGTTACATGCCAATTATATCTCCCTAGACCTGGGAAAAAATTAACTGTTAATAGGACCAATAAAAGTTAATTTCCTCTCTGAACATAAATGGACCAAATGCTTATAGTATACAGTATAAGGTATAGTGTAAAGAATATATTCAATGATCTTACTGTTCGTACCAGAGCAAATAGCCCATATGACACATTTCATCTCCAAAGGAAAGAAATACTCCCCATATTGACAAGTTACAGGCAAAACAAGCTATTTGATCTAAGTAACAGTTGAAATTGAATAATTGGAAGGCTTCCAAATAGGCTAAGGAAACATTGGCAAGGCCACTGGGGAAGCAAATACCAAGGAATACATGGTCTTCACTGAGAGCATTACAGGATGACCTGTAATTTCAGTAATGCTACTGAAAATAAAGGAAAACTTGGACCCCTGGTTACTATAGTATCAATCTATTTTCAAGTCTCAGTAGGGATATATAATGGCAATTATCAAACCAGTAAGAAAACAGCTCAGAGTCTCAACATCATCTTCATAACAGTTTAAAAGAAATAGTTTGATACCATGCCCAGCTTCATGGTAACTGGCAGCAATCTAGCTATAAACTGGCAAGAGTCTCATAAATCTTAAAACATGGTAGAAATGTAAGGGGAAAGATGACTATGTTACTCTTGTTTTGTTCTGTACTATGTATAGATACATGTGCTTTATGGGAAACCTTCCTTTACCAAATATTACAGAAAAGTGTCTTCAAGTAGCAAACCTGACTAACACCAATTTCAGCTTCTTGTCTCTTTTTTTATTGTGGTAAAAACGCATTAACACAAAAAATTTACCATCTTAACCATTTTTAAGTATGTAGTTCAGCAGTGTTAAGTGCAATCCTACTGTTGTGAAAGAGAGCTCCAAAAATTTTTCATCTTGCAAACCAGTCATTTAACAACTCCCCTTTCCCTGCTCCCCTAAGCCCTTGGCAACCAATATCCTACCTTCTGTTTCTATGTATTTGACTACTTTATACACCTCGTGTAAGTTATTATATTACACAGTATTTGTCTTTTTTGTGGGTTTATTTCACACAGCATAATGTCCTCCAAGTTCATCCACATCACAGATGACAGGACTTCCTTTTTAAGGTGGAATAATATTCCCTTTTGTGTATACACCACATTTTGTTTATCCATTCATTCATGGATGCACATGTGGGTTGCTTCCACTTCTTGGCTATTGTGTCTTGCCTCTTTTCATACAGAAGTGTTAAACAACAACCAAGTGTTTAAATAGCAGGACAAGAAAGTATGGATAACAAAGCACTAATTCTAAAGCCAGCCTTTGCCCAACCAAAACGAGCCAAAATGTTTGGAAATGACAAACATTTAAGGAGGCTCTTTACCTCTGAAAAAATAACAAAATACTAGACTTCTTGAATTTAGCTGGTTTGCCCACAGCTAAGCCAAAATGGGTTTTGAGGGAATACAAAATAAGACATCTTAATTTGAAAAACACGTAACACCTTATGAAGTATTTCTTATGAAGAAATAACATGTATTTCTGTATTCTTCAGCCAAAGGGCATTTTGTCAGTTTTCAGAAAAGCTAAATTCTTTAACAGCAGCAAAAATGAAAGTGGATTCATGACCATGAATTTACTCCCTTTATCTGTTTCTTTAGGACAATGCAGAGGAACACAGGAGAATGTTATTGTCGAAGAAGAGTTAAAATATTTTTCTGAGCACTAAGCTGTTAGCTATCCATCCATAAATCCAACCATTCACCCAACCACCAATCAATCAAAGTATGAAAGGCTAGGCAAGGCACTGGCATTCCTAAGTTGGATAAATCAGATTCTTGCCCTAAAGAAGTTTACAAGCGGGATCAGGGGGAGTAGTCAGAAAAAAAGACAAATGTTAACAGGCTTAAACAACTATGCAAGATGACAAGAACGCAAAGTAGAAGTATGTTCAAAATGCTGTTTTTCCCACCACCACCATTTCCCCCCTTCTCTGCTTCTTATTTTCTTGATTCTAATTCCATCAGGACATCACTCTGTCAGGTGAAGTTAGTGCAAATTAAAGAAACTCCACAGTGCATCTTTAACACCTTTCACAGATTTGTGACCTTCACAAGGCTTTTCTTAAGATTGCACGCCACTTACTCTTTATATTTCCTCTCAGTTTTGGCTACAACAAAGCGCCAGGGAAAAGACCTTAATTTCAAAGTAAGATCTAAACACTAATATAATCTATTTGAATACAGGCAGTCCCCAAGTGGTAAAGAGTTGTGCTCCAAAAATGTGTGTTGTAGGTTACTCTCATAGAATATACAACATATCCTTACAGGAAAAAAAAGTAAGCATGGTGTCTAGGTTCTATCTCACTGCACCCCACCCAAAATGTAATATACAAATTAGTAGATTTATATTACTCAACATAAGACAAGAAAGCAACAGTGGCATATTTTGTGCTAAAATTAATTTTCTTGAATTTGTTCAGAAATATGAACAAGAAACAAAAAGGATAATTAGCAGTAGAAATAGAAAAAGAACATTTACTGAGCACTTACTACATGCTGGACACTATGCTGAACACTTCTGTGTTTTGTGTTTTGAATTCATGATCTGATTTAATCCACACAACAATCCTAGGAAAAAGGTACTGTTATAACCTCTGGTCAAGATAAAGTACACATTATGCAAAATGAAAAAAAAATGAGACACCAGAGACCACATACTGTATGATTCCATTTATATGGAATGTCAAGAAAGAAAAATCTAGAGGCAGAAAGTAGATGAGTGGTTGGGTGCCTGGAGATTGGGCTAACTGTAAAGTGGGCATGAGGGGTCTTGCTAGAGGAGCAAAAATGTTCTAAAACTGATTGGTGAGGGTTATACCACTCAGCAGTTACTAAAAGTCATTGAAAAGGGGAGTCTTGAAAGGGGAGAATTTTATGATACATAAAAATATACCTTGATAAAGCTGTTATGAAAAAAAAAAGGAAGATGGAGAAACACAGGCTCAGAGTTTAAGGAATTTACCCAAGGTCACTATACTAGTTTCCTATGGCTACCAAAACAAATTACCAAAAATTTAGTCATTTAAAAACAATGCAAATTTACTATCTTAGAGTTCTGGAGGCCAGAAGCCAAAACGGATCTCATGGGGCTGTCAGGTTACAGTCCTTGCTAGGGGAGAATATGTTTCTTTGCTTCTCCAGCTTCTAGGCACCTGTGTTTCTGGGCTTGTGACCACTCCTTCTACCATCACATCTCCTTCTCTGGCCCTCCTGCCTCCCTCTTATAAGGGCCCTGGTGACCACATTGGGCCCACCTGGATAATCCAGGCTAATTTGCCATCTCAAGATTTTTCCTTAATCACACCTGCAAAGTCTTTTTCAATATCTAAAGGAACGTATTCACAGGTTCCAGGAATTAGGATATGGACATCTCTTGGGGCCTGTTATCCTACCCACTGCAGTCACTTCTCTAGGCAGGACTAAAACCAAACCCAAACTAAGGCAGGCGAGCGCCTGCTTGCTTTAGCGTCACGTGATTACCCACCACTGTACACAGCAGGCTCTCCCTAGCGCACTGCAAGGTGGCTCCGGGACAGCACTGAAAATGTCCTCTCAAACTCTGGACCCTCAGGAAGAAAGATTCTGACGTCTTAAAAACACATTTCACTCCCCAGAGTTCTAAGGGCAGCCCTCTCAAATTCAATGTGGTCGGCAATTCACACATATGGAAACAGCTATACTGAGACAAGAGCAGCCTCCCACCTCTCTGTGAGACACAAATGAAATGCTGTAGTCATTCCTTTAGGAAAATAAACTGTCAGTTACTGTGTCTCAGCCTCTCTCTCTTTTTTTTTTTAATAAACATAGTTTTCAACATCCCAAGGCCTATTCGATTTTGCATAAAAGTGGTTTAATACTTTTTATCCTAATTCTGAGTGGAAGTATAACTGAAGGTGTAAGAAAAACTGATGATTAAGTTCAGCTATAAAACAATAGAGGAAAAAGAGGGAGAAAAGCCTGCCCAGACAGTCAGAAACAGTTTTAGTTCTGTTCCCTTGATATCATCTAGTTCAGAGAAAGAGAAAATATACAAAAGAGTGAAACAAACTGAATTTTTTTTATCTATCAAAACCTCAGCTGAAGTATTAAGATGACTAAATGGGCACTCATGGAGAGAGGAACAGAAAAATGAAGCCAACTGCAGGCAGGAAGAAACAGAGTATCCCCAATACTCCTTTTTTAATTAAAAAAGTTTTTCTTTAACAATTTCTTTATCATGATCATTAGAACATTAAATTTTAACATACGCAGAACATTGCTCTTGCTATATTGTCCCATTCTTTAGTCAGCTGCCAACTCAGGCCTTCTCTAATACTGTCACTGTTTATTTTCCGTATTTTTTTTTTCAACATGGCTTTCCCGACATCATTTTAAAACTACAACCCGAATGTAGGGTTGGTCTCTTGCAAAGCTGCTTCTTGAAAAACATTTATAGGATTATTGTTGAACATATACATGATAATTTACATTGAAAAGCAGAACTTTTGTGCAAGTTGTAACACAAGGAACAGTTACTAATTAAAAAGAACAAATGCTAGTGAAAGTTCATGAAGAAACATTAACAAAATTATACTTATGGAAATTGATAGGCTGCCTCCATAAAAAGCACAAAAAGCACATCTGTACTGATTCTTAGTATTTCTTTATGGAGAACCCCTCTTACAGTTAATATTTCAACATTCATTTAAGTCAGTTTCAAAACTCAGAATATGCTTTTTGATAAACACAGTGATTAAATGGTGATTTAATTCCACGTTAGTCTAGAGCAAACATCATTCATAAAGTTTTGAAATACCTCATACTTTCGAAATGGAAAAAAAACAACAGAAAATATAGTTGCAATGGAAGCTTTAAAACATAACACCCACTTAAAAAACAACTTAAGGAAAGGAGGTAAGGGGAGGCAGGGAAAGGAGGTAATGATAAGAGTGACAGAGGTAAAGGATGGAAGGGATTGAGGGAGATTCTGAATAAGCAGCTGCTGATTGACAAAGGATTCTCTACAGGAGAACAAACCAGGGTAATAAATTATGCTTTAACTAAAATTCACTCATTTATTTAACAAATAGCACCTACATTTGCCCTGAAAACTGCAGGGTAAAAGGAAGAATTGGTATTTGCACTTTTCCAGAGAGGAGAGAAAGGAAGTGGGAAAATGCCGGGAACCAGAGAGTTCCCAAGATCTGGGAGTCTAACTGCAATATGGGTAAGGAGTGAGTGATGGGAGCAACGGGCAACTGGGTGCTCACCAGGAAGTTGCTGTGTGTGTGTGTGTGTGTGTGTGTGTGTGCGTGTGTGTGTACACATATAAAGGGCTATATATGTGTTAATCATGAAGCAGTCATCTAATACACTATGTAGACTTTTATGACAAAACCAGAAGTCAGTTAAATATTTATGGGATATGCACCGTTCACTGAGAGTAACCATGAACCTTTCTGGACCTTTCTGGCAACTGAAATGTGAGTGAGTAATATACTAAAATTGAAAATAACCTAAATGCTCATGGAGAGAGAATTAGTTATAAAACATAGAGGAGTACTCTAATAGCTATTGTCACAGTGGTGCTCGTTGTTTGCTGACTAGAAAGATGTACACATGTTATTTAAATGATAAACTTAGCAACAGAATATCAAAGATGAATATATTTTTTAATGAAAATGTATTTAAATATTTGTGTAGAGATTTCTAAAATGATATTCAGAAAAATATGAATGGCAATAGGTCATTGGCTGATTTTTACTTTTCCTTTTGCCCTTTTTAACATTATTTTAGTTACTTACAAGGAGCAAGCACCATTTTAATGGAACTAGTAATGTTAAAAAATTTTTAAAGTGATGGGAATATATGCTTCTGTGAAGCTTAATCTGGTAACATATCATTACCTCACAGAGACCAAACAAACAACTTTTAATAAGATGTTCCCTGTACTAACAGCAACTGGCTGGCCACCCAGAGAGTGATTACTAATACTATAAGTTTCATTTGGAACCTTTTTAGTAAGGATGAGAAAATAATTTCACTCCAGTGTTACCTCTAACAAAACAGTTTTCATTTGTAAAAGGCAATACTGAACATCAAACTATATATTTTATATAAATAATATTTATAAAAGGTAAACAGAAACATACTTTGTGAAAGACAAAAAAAAGCCTCTTCTATCTGTGAGTAGCAAGTGGCATTCCTACATGTGACTCTTTTGGAAGATATCTGACAAATAAACTCTTAGATCAACTAAATTAAAATCAGTTCCCTGATAGTACAGAAATTTTTATGCTAAAATGTCATGACATAGTATGTTTAACTTTAAAATAGTATCTCTCTAGAATAAGTAATACTGATGGGTGAGTATATTCTTTCTACCTCTATAGATTGGTTATAAATTTCCCTAGAAAAAGATGACAAGAGTCTCAAATTAAAAAAAAAATGACTATATTTCATAGGTCCTTGATATTGCATCTGAGGAACTGGACACTATTTCAGTTGGTGCTAAAACTTATAAATACCATGGTAAGATACACATCTGAGACATCCTGTACTGACAGTAAGGGTATTTCAAGCTTACAGACTCCACAATTATTTAACATGGACAGGTGGTAAATGAGTCATCTGCTGGGTGAGGCAATGAATAAATGAATGCTCAGTGTAAACTGTGGTGTACAGTACACTCCTCAGGCAGGGCCCACTGAACAATAGCACCAGTGAAAAAGAAAGGCTGTAAACAATGTCCCAGGCACCAGAAAACTCCATAGCTTGACTTCCATTCAACACAAACAAAAACTTCCTCAAAAGTCAACAATAATCTAAAGTAGCCGCAATCCGCCTACTCAGGTTGGGCAACAGGACACAGTGACAAAGTGGATTTGTGTATCTTTCATATGCCTGCGAACAACCAAACCAAAATAGCTAATTTAATGAACATGTAAACAGTTGGTTCAGTTTGATCCACCAGGTATTTACTAAGCACTTACTGTTTTCTTTGCTGGTGGGAAGTGCTTCAGACAGTATCAAGACTCAATGGCAAGATAGCCCCTGACTTGAAGGAGCTTACATAATGTGGTGAAGGGTGAGAAAACGATATAAATATCATAATTAATAGACTATTTCCATAGAAACATATGAACTAGTGTAAGATCATAAGAATTAAGAATGGTGTGTTTTGGGGGGTGGTTTGTTTGTCTGGGGGTTAAAAAGTATTATTATTATCAGGAAAGGTCTCCCGGGGAGGTGGTAGTTGACACAGGACTGAAAGACTAGGTAACGTACATTCTTCTGCTCTCTCTTTCACAGAGAGCACCAACTAAGAGGCATAGTGATTCATCAAATTAACATACATGCTGCTCTTGGAACAAAATATTTAACAGAACATGCAGAAAGATGTATCTGCATGCTGCTATTAGTTTTCTTACTGCCTCTTCTGACCTAATGGGGAAATATACTAATGACACAACTCCACATGTTTTATATCTTTCTTTCCTTCTATAATTGAACAGGTGATACTAAAGGTACTCTCCACTGCCTTATACAATAAATGCTACAATTTGAGCAGCTGTAGCATTCCTGTTCTAAGGATAAGCATTAGGTCATTCCTCACCTTCAGTGGGAAAAACAGTGCCTTTCATTGAGGTAGAAATGTAAAAAGGAGAGACATCTGTGCATTATTCATGAACTACTCTTGTGCTCCTTGTGTGTAGTGCTTCTAACCCCAGAAGGTTTCCTCCATCAAAAAAAAAAATGCAGTGAATTTCTTTCTCAATTAAACAAAATGTCCCTCTCTACATTATAACAGTTAGATATTGAGGCATAATGGAAAGTAAATAGCAACCCATTAGAACATTATGAAGGAAGGAGTGGCTACCTGAAACACTGAAAAGGAAGAAGCTTATAAAGACAAAACTATCTTATGGAAAGACTTTTGTAAATTGTGGTAGGAAAACACATAACATAAAATTGACTACCTTAACCATTTTTAAGTCTAGTGTTCAGCAGTGCTAAGTGTACTCACACTGCTGTGAAGCAGTTCTCCAGAACATTTTCATCTTGCAAAATGTGACTTCTACGGCCATTAAACAACTTTTCTCCTCACTTCCCAGCACCTGGCAATCACCATTCTACCTTTTGTTTCTATGAATTTGAAATATACCTCATATAAATGGAATCACGAAGTATTTATCTTTTTGTCACTTGCTTCTTTCACTCAGCATCATGTCCTCCAGGCTCATCCATGTTGGAGCTTGTAACAGGATTCCTTCCTTTTTTAAGGCTGAATAATATTCCCTTACAGGTATACACCATATTATGTTTATGTTTTCATCCATGGATGGACATGTGGGTTGTTTCCACCTCTTGACTACTGTGAACAATGCTACTCACATGAGTGTGCAAGTATCTCCGTCTGACCCTGGTATCTTTTGGATAAATACCCAGAAGTGGGACTGCTGGATTGTGGATAACGTGAAGGTTCCTATGGCCAGGATTCTCACCTGGTCCTGGTCGACTAGCTCACTACACCTGTGTGGGAAATATGTTGTTATTGACTCTATATAAAGAGCTCCACCCAGTGCTCTGGGTGACATTGTGGCACGGCTGCAGGAGAGCAGAAATGAGACTGGAGTGGTGGCAGTGCCAAGGACAGAGACTGAGACGGCTGTGGGGGCAGAGAGGCCCAGAGGCAGAGACTGGCTTGCTGCATGCAGACTCGCTCTCTGAGTGGACGGGATTCTAGTGATTGACCTGCCACTGTGGGAATAAAGTTGGGTATAAACCTTTTCACCCCAAGAACATTTCACTGTTATTTCTTTGGTCACATGGAATCCATAGTGAACTTGCCCAGGGCTGAAACCCACTGGCAAGACATGGATCAAATGGTAGTTCTATTATTAATTTTTTGAATAACAGTGTGAAGACCTTTTGTGTACTTTTTGACAACTAACATGGTTTCCAAACAACTCCAACTGAATTCTAATAGATTATTAATAGTATAAATCTAGGTAATTGCTTTTTCCAAAATAATTAAACCTCTTATAGGCTGCATCCCTCCCTCCTTTATCTAGAGTACTAGAAACAAAATGTATCCTTCATATTCATTCATTCAACAAATACACATTGAAGGCCTACAATGTGTTGGACATTGTGTCCTAGCCATTGCCACCAGAAAACAAAAGTGAAGTTTTAACCCATGCCCTCTCACCAGCAGACCTTTCCCTGCTATAGTCAAAGAATTACAGCATTAGAGGGACCATGGTTAATTTTACCTAAATATGCCTGACAGAAAGCTGTTGTTTCATCTCTTGTATTATCTACTTGATTATTAAATTTAGGATATAGTTTCAACTAAAGTCAAATCCCTGAAATTACATTACAATATTATTTTAGTCTAATATTATTCTGTTATTCTAAGTTAAAAGGAATCACAGGAGTGCTTCTTCCAATGAACTACAATGAAAAAAATTCTTATAATCAGAACTGTTATATGAATTAAGTGCCACTGGCCTAGCTCAAACATGTAAAATAAAATATTTCATTGAACACTTAGCCTGCTAAGAAGACTTTGGGATTTTGGAAGACTTTGAAGATCGTAAATCAGTTGATAACACGGTTGATACCAGGAGTCTTTTCTGGCATCTTGTCCCTTATCAGTACCATTTCCCTTTAGTATTCTCTAACTCATCACCTTGGTTTTTTTACTCCATGGGCCCTGTTATGTTTTGTAATTGCAGTATAGAAGTCAAGAATTCAGACTCCGAGCCTTCTACCTTGGTTTAAATCTTGGCTCTCTGTATTACTAGCTGCATGACATTCTGTAAGTTATTTAACCTACACGTGTCTGTTTCTTCATTTGTAAATTTGGGACGTTGTTAGGATTAAATGAGGTAATATATGTAATTTGTTTAGAATGGTGTCTAACAACTAATAAGCACTGTTACCTGTGATTATTACAATTATTGTTATTTATTGTTTAGTGTTTTTTTTGTCTCTCTTTCCACAAAAAAAAATGTAGCTCATCAAGGGTAGGGAACATCTCTTTCTGGTTCATCCACTGCATATCTGGGACATGGAATAGTACCTGAGATTTAGGATGTGCTCATTTAAAAAGTTAGTACATGAATAAACTCATCCCTTCCAAAATCTTATTCCTAAGTGACTTTTTAAGGGTGTTTTCCCCAATATCACATTATTTCATAGGTGATCATCTCCAATTCAAAGAGTATACAAATTCCTTACTTACAGCTTTTAAAAATAACAGTTTAACCAGTCTAGAAGGTCAGCTACTAATACTGTCAGGGTTTTTATTTATCTTTGTTTATAGTGTAAGCCCTGTAGGGGATGAGGCCTAAGTGGTGTGCCTTATCTTCACTCATCATAGAAAGAGAGACATTCCATCTGACTTACAACATGGCAAAAAACAATGGGAAGAAAAATCAGCAAGACAAGCATTGTACCATCATAATTTTAGAAACAAAATAAAACAATACCTCTGATCAAGTCAGTTATTCTCACTGTGGACAGGAGGTGGGTAATGGGGGAGGAAGGGGAGACTCTGTGATTTTGGAAGACCTTGGAAATGGTAAATCAGCTGATATACTGCTGTTACCAGGAGTCTTTTCTGGTATCTTGTCCCTTATCAGTGCCCAGCGCTGCCATATGGAGCGGACTGGCTGGCTGACAGAGGTCATGGTGTTGTGTGTGTTTATTCTCCACAATGGGAGTCCACTGCACACTCTGCCTGCTGATTCCCTTCCACAGAGCACCTGCCATGATGCCTGTGCTTACTGACTGAAGGTTTGTTGACTCAAGGTGGGAAGCTGTCTGGGTCCAATGGCCAAGGAGGGCAGATAATAGGAACTAACTTTGTGCATTATCTCTGATACAATGCACACACAGAACACACCTTTCTAAAGTGTCAACTTTGCACTTTTTATGTTTTAATGTTCTGAACAACTGGGAGAGTGGATGGGGTGAGTGGTGGGTGGCAGACAAGCCCAAACTAGCAAGTATAAAAATAACTAAGATCAGTAGCAAGGTGATTTGATTCTTAGAAAAATCTTTCAAATTTTCTCTTGACCCTGACCTAGAATCAAACTTTGAAGAAATGAGGATAAAGTGATTACTTATTTCACAATGAAATAGTTTGTTTTGAGTGTAGAATACTTGGTAGTTTTTCTCAATTTTTTTTCCTGCCCTACATGCATGGGAGAATACTGTTCTTTCTTAATAGCAAGGGAATCACTGATTTAATTTCCAAAAATATTTTGGAGGTGTTTATGCTGTCACCTTTTTTTTCTCCACTTGTTTTTCCTCCATATTTCTTACTTCATGTGCCTGCCCTTTTCACCTTAGTCAGCATAATAGGTATTTAGACTTCAGGATATAAGAGATAAACAATTGACTTAATTTTTTTTCAAAGAATCAAGTGGCATTTACATTATCTTTGCATTCTCAAACTATTCTTTATTAACTCAACAGAAATCCCTATAACACAGTTGGAGATTTTTGGCTCACATAAAGTAGTACAACCAGCCTCTTCCATTAAAGGAGCATACGTTTTAACTAAGGGAATATTAAATATTTGTGAGGAAATTAAATAATGTCATCAATATAAAAGATGTTCCAAGAAGGTCATATAACTGAACATCGTAAGTTATTAGTGACAGTAGTAAGTAACATTTAAAGACACATCATTGCCACCTTAGCTCATTAGATTTTTACTTTTGCAACAAGTCTCTGCAGTAGTTTTCATAATTTCTGTGTTAAATATAGGACACCATGGGTCAGAAAAGTTAAATGACTTATCCAGGTGGCATAGTTTTTAAGTGGCAAAATGGGAGTCACTCCATAGGTCTTAAATTCCAGGCCCTTTATTGCTTTCTAAAGCAGGATGGAGAGCTCGTGGGTGGGACTGGCAAGGCAAGACTTCCTGGAGGATGCCGGGAAAAAACTAGGAAGGTTCATGTAGAAGGTAGGGATTGGAAAGTACGGGCATCCCTGATTAGAAGCAAAATGTGAACAGTGCATGTAAGTGAGAACATGAGACAATTTACACTGGGCTGAGGGTTCAAGGCAATAATAGAGGGACATACAGTAGGGGGAAGCAAAGCCTGCCTGGGAAAGCCTTGCTTGTCAGAGTTGAATTCCTTTCTAGGCAATGTCAGGCTTTGAGTAGAGAAGTGACAGGACAAACACTGCACTTTCAGTGGATTAATACTGGTGTTGGAGAAGATAGAAATGGTTGCAATGTCACAGGAGTGCTGGATATGAATCAGATGGTCTCTGTTCAACCTCTTACTATTTGCAGAATTTGGGCAGGTTATTATCTTTCAGTGCCAGTTTCCTCATTAGAAGAGGGGAAGTAAAATTTTTTATGAGAATCATATTAAATAGCAGATATGAAAGCACTTTTAAAATTAGAATGTACTACACAAAGTATTATTTCACATACTATCATGAATCACAGAGGGAACAGTCTTAAGTGTAAAAACTTCAATTGATGTTATTATAATAATTTAGACAAGAGGATGAGAGTCTGGAGTAGGGTGATAATGGGAAAAACCTGAAGATTTAGGATCTCTAAGACATCACAGAAGAATAATCAACAGAAGCAGACACTGCTTTTTATTATGAGGATTGCTGGGAGGGGAGGGGACCATTCTGCCTGAACCGAGAGTGGGAGAAATAGGAGAGCTGATGGGACATACAGAAGGAAGGGGCGAAGCTAGATTTTGTGGACAAGTAAAAATGGCTAGTAGGCACATAGTGGAACAAGAGTTCCAGGGGAAGGGCTAGGAATACAGATTTGCAGCCTGGACTTTTCTTTGATATCCCATTTCACTCTCTCCCTCAAGGATGTCTTCCACATGATTTCAAGAGCTCAGAACACTTCCAAATCTGCTTAGTTTGTCACCTCCTCCATCACCCAAGGCCACACCACCGTGCCCTCACCAGGACCACCTCGACAGCCAGTCTACTGCCCTCCACACATCAACCACTGCAGCCAACTGTGATCTTTTAAAATTGTGATTCAATGTCACTCTCCTATATGAAACCTTCCAAATACTTCCCACAGTGCTGAGAACTAAGTCTAAGCTCTTCACTATAGTGACAAAGCTATGTCCAGTCTGGCCTGGCCTTCCTTTACATCATCATTCTCCTACCATTTTCCAGAAGTGCAGACTTACTCTGTTTTGGAACATACCAAGCTCATACTGATCTTTGAGCCTTTGTACTAGGTAGCTTTTCTACCTGGAGAAAAAAAGAAAAGGTAACACTTACTGAGTGCTTACTATGTACAAGCACTTTAAATGTCTTAATAATTAAGCCTCTCATCTCTATAAGGTAAATATTAATAGTAAGCCCATTTTACAGGCAAGAAAACAGGCTCAGAAAGGTTAAGGAAACCCTTCTAGGGCAGACAGTCAATGCCAGAACTTGGAACTGGTACAGTCAGTCTGGTGCGGGAGTGTATGCTCTGAAGTATTTTCTCACCTTCTCGTGCTTCTGTGCTTTGATGGGCTGACTTCTTATACTTCAGATCTCAATGTAAATGTCACTTCTACAGAAAGGCCATATCTGGCTTTCTAATTAAGAGTGGTCATCATAGCCCTTGCTATTAGATCACCCTATCCGCAGCCATAAAACAATGCCTGTCACAGAGCGATCAAATATTTGCAGAATGAGGATTAAGAAGAATGCGTTACAACTACTAGAATTTTAGAGCTGTACTGTACCTTTGAAATAATATTCCAATGTCCTCTTTACAATGAGGAGACACAGTGAGCTGCCAATCAGCCACGCAGTGGTAGAGCAAGAACTTGAGACAACACTCTTAGCAGCCAGTTCTCTCCGTTTGTTCATCTTACTATTTTGCTTCCAACTTTGAGGGACTTTTGATAGTGTTTTTTAAAGTAAGTTTTGATGATAGACACCATATTTTATGCCTATTTAAGGGAAAGACTTATGAAATGAAAAGCCCATGTATATAGAAAAACAGCTCATTTTATGTGTAGGTTTATGTTTTGCTTTGTTTTTAATATCCTTACAAAACCACCACCACTTGGTATTACCCATTTTTCTAATTTTGGCCAGTCTTAACGGATACAAGGGATAGCTCTTCAAAAAATCTCCTGGTTACTAATGAGTCTGAATCTCTCATATATTTATTACCCTTTTGGGTTTCTCTTCTATGAGCTATCTATTATCCTTTGTTCAGTTTTCTTTGTAATTCAGCAGCTTTTTGTATATTCTAGATATAAATCCTTACATTATATAAATGATATAAAACATTACAAGTATCTTCTCTGAACCTGTTGTTTATCTGTCATCCTTTATTGACAAAAACCTTTAATTTTGATATAATAAAATTAATCTTTTTTGCTTTCTCCATATGGTTTGTACTTTAGGGATTTTATTTAAGCTCTTCCCCTACCCTAGATCAGAACAATATTCTCCTATATTTCTATTAATTTTATAATCTTGTCATATATAGACCTTTAATCCATGCCCACCTTTGGACAAGATGCTACTTAGGTGCCCTGTTTAATTTTTGATATCCCATTTCACTCTCTCCCTCAAGGATGTCTTCCACATGATTTCAAGAGCTCAGAACACTTCCAAATCTGCTTAGTTTGTCACCTCCCCTTACTAAAAAAGCCAGTTTTCCACCACCACTTACTAAAATAAGTGTGTAGGTTTTAGTTTATGAGTAGGTTTATGTTTCTGAGTGAACAAAACTGACAACATCAATGACTAAAAAGTAAAATGGCCAAGGGACTCACTACTATTTTGCTCTCTGAAGTCATTTTCAAAAGAGAGAGCTTGCTAAGTTGTGAAACTAATAGTGCGTTGTTCCTCTATTTTAGTATTAATTAAACTTAAAATATATGCCAGTTTTTAAACAACCTGTCTGCCCAATTTTCCTTGTGTCCAAATTGTATGGTATAGCTAAGCAAAACCCAAGCTCAGCGTTATACACCAGGCTTTGCGTATCCACAATGGTCAGTATGCTCGTCTAGTTTATCTAACTCTGCCCTGTCTCAGGGTGCATGTGAATTCTCCTCATAAGGAAAATAACCATGGCTGCCTTTCATTTCTTAGGGTAAAGCTGTTTTTAGAGAACTGGGATATGTACCCGACTGGGCACACAACATAAAGAAGAGGTAAAGTCAGGGCAGAGCTGGAGATGAATTACTATCTAACTGAGCCACCTTCATTCCTCTAAGATAATTATATTTGGAATAGGGCCATTTTATCCATTAGATAGCCTAGGGTTTATAAGTCATGAGACAATGAAAACACTTAAGATCTCAGGGTTATAAAATACAAAAAACAAAACCCCCAAACACTAAAAATTCGCAAATACTTAAATGACTAAAATATATCAATTATTCAATTACAGCTCAACAGAAATCAATTTTTTAAATAAATTATAATTAGTATGGGTTGTGCATGCACTGTTAACGTGTTTGATATGATGTATGTAGGGCTGCCAAAAGCAAGGGAGTTTAAAACCTGGGAAAGTCTTTGGGAAAATGAAAACAGTAAAGGCCTAGAAAAGCAATACATTGAAATAAATGCAAGGACTACTTGCCATCTATGTTTAAAATTACATCTACAAGCAAGATTAATCCCCACTCTTGGAAATTACTTCTTTTATATTAGAAATGAATATCATAATTGTATCTAGGAAAAACAGTGCAGAACATGTCATTATACATGTCCCTGTCCCTGGATTTCTCTCTTTCCAAGACATAGACTTGTTTTGAATTTTAAGGATAAATTTGCTATTGCAATACTGTCACTGACCCGACAGATAAATTTACAAACTAAAGAGAATTTGCTTTTCTGGAAAATCACTTAGCTATAATAGAATATAATATAGGTAGGTTCCACGAACTATTCTAAGCTTCACATATATTACATAAGCATATATATTCATACATACTTACATACATATATGTTCATATATATTAACAACCACTGTATAATATAGCTAATATTATTGTCCTTATTTTATAGATAAAGAAAAGAGAGGTTAAATAACGTGCCCAAATCTCATTCTTAGAAAGTAATGGAGCCAATTCTAAACCATAACAGTCTGGCTATACTGTCTTTCCATATAAAATTATATAAAACCTGAACCTTGAGTCTTATTACATCTTGATTTGTCATGAAATTGTTCCATGACCCATCAAGGTGATTCTCTAGTCTCATTAGGAGGGATAAATCTTTGCTTTTTAGCAACATCAAGGAGAACAAGATACCTATTAACCAGTTTGCCTTTAAATATTCTATTAATTTTTAATTATGAATGAGGTCTCTTTTTTCTAGTTTTAATAGTTAAATCTTTAAAACCCAGTGATTTAACCTTTTACACCTGAGCCCAATCTAACAGAAAACTATTCCAGTCAACTATGTATATAGCAAAAATGTCATCCAACCACAGATTCTACAGACATCACCAAAAATTAAGTCCTTATTTGTATTCTACTTTGGGAATCGAAACCAGAAAACAAACCTACTTTCATTTTTCTCCTTTTGTTCTCTCATGGAAACCTTAGAGGAGATATGGCAAATTTAGCAAATACTGTATGTGATGGTAAAAATCAACATCTTTAAGTTTAAAAATTGTGTCAGCCACAATTTATATTAATACATCTTAAATGAGTACTAATTCTAGAAACAGAGGTTTTATTTTTTAATCCCATAGGTATTTTTTTTTCTCCATGTAACATTATGCTTCTCATAATATTTTCTTAATGAGTATTATTCAGAAGGTTGTTCTTTTGGAAACAGTATAGAGTGTCATTATGTGTCCAGAATTACTGATTTGAAAAATCTCTACATCTCCAAAACCAAGACACTTCTCAGTTCTCTTTCTCCCTGATCCCTCTACATAGTTCACCCTTTCTTGAGATTCCATTTTCTTTGGCTTTGGTGATGCTGTATTCCTCTGATCTCTTCAACCGTCTTTTCCAATGGCTTAGCTATGGATATTCTCTAGGATGCCACTGTTCTTGGAGAGTTTGTTATTTTGTCTTCAAGAAATACATCAGAATGAAAGACGTCCAAGTTTTAGCTTGGCTCTCAGATTTTCTTCTAATTTAACTACAGTTGCCTCCCTCTCGATTCCTGATGAATAGCTCTTGGAAAGCAGTAGAACAGATGGGCTATACAAGAAATTATGGACCAAATCATTAAAGACTTTCAATGTCGTGGTAAAGAACTATCTTTGAATGGAGGTCGTGGAACCAAGAGAGATATGATCTATGTTTTAAAATAGGTTATTCTAACAACAGTGTGGATTTGGACTGAAGTGGGTGAGAGTAAAAAAGAAAACCAAAAGTTATTAAAACCAGCCAAAGAAGAGACAGAGAGAACTCGGGGGGTGTGCAGTACATTAAAAAGGAGAGAGATTTCTAAGTCAGCTAAGTTTCAATGAAGCACAAGCCACTTCTCTATATTCACATGATCCATATTCACATGATCAGTATATCTATTATAGACTCTATTACAACATGTATCAACTGTAATTCAGTAATTATTTAAGGAATCTACCCTTTCCCCCAAAGTGAATGAGCTCCCTGAGGGCATAAACCATGTTGTCTGGCCAACATCTGGTACACTGCCTGCTAGCCTATATCATGAGCTCAAAAAATTTGGTAAATAAATGAATTAATAAATAATACAGAGAACAAATCACATAAAACCTTAATGCAGAAAAGAAATTCACACATAATCTAGTAGCAAATAGAGGATTACAAAAATTAATGGATTTGCCTGAAGTTGTAAAGCTGGTTAGTAACAGAGGAGGGAGTACAATTCTCCTCCAAGACTGAGTCTCTATAGTAACTTCATGGCAGAAAATAAAAGACAACTGTATATGTAGAAGGCAGATATGGGGGGATTGGTAATAATTCTGGGGATTATTATACAGTGTACACACATGTTCCCATGTATAATGTTGAGAATATAAATTTGCCACTGGATTTTATCAACAGCTAAGAAACATGCATCAATATATAGCTTCAGAAATTTTTTGTACATATATCTAAATTTGCCACTTCTCATCATTGGATGATAATGCAAAGAGTTTAAAAGGTCAATAGCTATTTTCAAGATTATGCTTGAAACAAGACATACAGCCCCAGTTTTCAGTTTGAAGTTTTATAGACAGCAACCACACTCCATCAGTAAACTGGCTTTGCTTTCACTTGATTTTTCTTTTGGAAGCATGAAAAATGAGAAAAAGCAGAATTATCAGAATGTGACCTTGATTTTTTTCCCCAAAGAAAAAGTATTCATTTTAAATGTTTTCTTCTATTTTTTTCAAAGTTATACTTAATGACTATACACACATGGGCCTCATCAAGGCAAGTGTTTCAGTGAAGGTCAGTAACCCCAGAAATAACCTATGACTGGAAGTATGATGCAGCAAATAGCAACATCTGTACTATAAATGTTCAGAAAATATGCAAGCTACTGGAAAAGAGGGCAGACGAGGAGTCAGAAGACCTCCTATTCTTAGTTTTCCTGCTTACTAGTTATGTAAATTGTATATATAACCTGTAGCCAGTCATTGACACCCACCCACCAGCTACCCCATGGAACCTCATATCAATCTGTAAAATGAAATCATCTGGCTTGCTCCCTTTCTAGAACTGATATTAGGAATCAACAAGATCATGAATATAGAAGTCTTTTGAAAGTATGTTGGAAGGGAAACATGTAATTTCATTTTTTAAAGTAGTATTTAGCAGAGTAGTGTCGATGTCTTCTGGCTGGGCATTTCTCTTTAATAAATAACCGCCTGAGTTAAAGGACTCTTAATTTATGCTGGACTGCATATTTCTCCAGATGATCATTAACTGCCAGGCAGATGTTATTGCTTAATCACTGCATTCCCAAAGAGATTAAAGGACTTCAGGGATTATTTTTAAAAGGATAAGAAATCTTTGACTCTGGCCCCAGTCAGCAATGTTCAACCATTAAGCCTGGATGTTCTCTGTAGAAGTATATTCCAGAGAAGAGTTCACACATTTTAAAAACATTGCATTACACTGATGGGGTAAAAGACCTGCAAACCATCTACTTCATCCATTCTTGCATCAACACTGACCTAAAATGCACTGACCAAATATTACTAGGACAAAAACTGTTGTTACTTGCAATATAACAAAGTAAATTATCATTTCACATAAGAAAAATTTATTCTGTATATTTTTCAGTACCATTTGTTGCTAATCTCATAAATTACAAACATGTGATCAAATTGATGGGCAACCACTTGCAGATCTACTGATACTTCGAGTGAGACCAAGGTCAAAGTGCATCCTTTCTAATTACTTTTGTTTGAAAAATGCAGACTTGAAGCATCATTATTACCACTAGCTCCAGTAATAAAGCTTACTCTACTCTTCAGAATGAATATTGGGAGGAACATTTTGTAAGGTTCACAGAAAATTATAAATTTTCATGATTCCTGGGAAAAATAAGCAGACATCTACTGGAGAATTTTTAGTATCATCTTCAATTTGTACATTTAATTTCTTATGTGATTCAAACCCATGTTCCTAGCTAATAGTAAAAGGAATAATAGGCAAGCTTACTATTAGATTGAATTACATAAAATTACAATAATTGGCCATTTTGAACTAGAAAAATAGCAGTTTTATATGGTTCAACCTAATACTTCTATCCATCTGATAATACATCCAAGGAAAAATGATAATGTAGAAATCTTTCAGCACCAATCTGTTTTTTTTTCCCCTCTAAAAAGCAATTGATTATTCTCTTTCTACTTTGGAATTTTCAGTTGGAACAGACCAAAATAAATGCAATCAGTTCTATTTTGGCTCTGTAATCCTAAAAACTGACACTTCGTACACTTCAGTTTTTATCCACAAAAGTATGAGTACCAACTATGCTTATGGAAGCACCATAAGAAATAGATTACTGAAGAATATTTGTGTACACACAGAATTCAATATATACATATATACAAGTCTGTCATCTTCGGTTTAAAAACTTCTGGCTATAAGTAAATAAAAAATGATGCAAACTGAAAGATTTAAATGATATGGGAAACATTAGCAATTTGATGTTTTGTCAAAAATCATGATTAAAATGTAATTGATAAAATTTTTAAAAAGAATATATACATGGGAAAAAAGCTGAAAAGAGATAGATAAGAGATTTAAAGTTATTATTTCTAAGTAATAGGAATAGTGGATGGTTTTTCACTGTATGCACATTTGCATATTTTTTCAAGCTTCTACAATTTTAGGGAACAAAAATGTATTAGGAAAAACTGGACTAATGGGGGGAATATGTCACTTTATTAAACGAATGACTCAGTATTAAACAGTTCAATTATATCTGATAAACCTGAAAGCTCAATGGGAATTTTTAAATCTAGAAAAATATTCTGACAGTCTTTTGGGAGAAAATTATCCAGGACAATCCTGAAAAGGAAGAATTAAGTGGAAGTCACCACTTGTGACACTAAAATATAATGGGTAGGACACTAGCACCAGAGAAGCAGCTAGATTAATATAGTGGAACAGGGCTCAGAGAAGGCCAAAATATATTTAAGACTAGGCTATCATGATAAAAGTGACATTTTGAATCATCTGACAAAGTATGAATTATTCTTTAGATGTTATTTGGTTAGCACGCTAATTATTTCAGTGAAAAATTACATCCTTAAATCATACCTTATTCCAAAGTAAATTTCACTAGAATTCAGCATCTAAATATTTAAGAATTACATATATGTTAAGATCAAATACAAGAGAATCTTGAATAACTTTTAGATCCCCATGTCATAACTTTTCTAATATAATGTCAACATATACTGAAGAGTTAAATATTAAACTAGGAAACTGCAAAGATATTGAGATAATTTAAGTAAATATTCTTATAACCTTGAGGCCTTTTGCAGATAACATTAAATGCAAGCAACACAAATTGATAGAATAAACACCTTAAACTTTTTTATAGCAAAAGAATTAGGAAGTTCAAATAAAAATTACATGCTGGGAGAAATATTGCCAATATGTAACAATACATTAATGGTTGTGCTATAAAAAGAACTCTTACAAATCAATTGCAAAGAGAGGGAGAGAGAGACAGCACATGCACCAGTCTGGGAAATTTGAAAGAGAGTAAAAAGACAACTTACAAAATAAAAAACTATATGGAAAAATAGACTTTAAATGTTAAACCTTATAATAATCAAATAAGCAAAAATTTTAAAAGAAACGATACTCATTCATATTGGAAAATATGAAAAAGAATGATAACATCAGTACTGGAGAAGGTGTGGGAGAGGGGACACTTCACTGGTTGCTGCTCACAGCATGAACTGGTACAGTCTTTGAACAAGGAAAAATTTGATGATACGAATATTCTTTGACTAGGCAAGCCTACTTCTAAAAGTACATCCAAAGAAAATAATTAGTGAAGTGTGAAAAATGTATGTTCAAGAATAGTCACTGTGATGCTGTTTATAGGGGAAACAGCTACAGAATGGTGATTAAGAGCTTGGAGCCTAGGAGCCAGGCTGTCTGGACTCAAAATCCTGCCTCTATAACCTCTCCCTAGCCATGTGACCTTGAGTAAATTAAATTTTCTGTGCTTCAGTTTCTTCATGTGTAAAGTAGAGATAATAATAGTTTGTGCCTCATAGGGTTTTAAGGATAAAATAAGCAAATAAATGAAAAGCACTTAGAACATTACCAGGAACTTAGTAAGCACTCAGTAAATATTACCTATTATTGATGAGAAAAAAATTTTGAAATTCCATTTATAGGGATGGTTTAAGTAAGGAATATTGATCCAAAGATGAGAATGCTATGCTGTCATTACAAATGATGACAGAGAATTGTATTTATAAGCCTGGAAAAATGCCATGATAGATGACATGACATTTTAAAAAATAAAGGTTATAAAGCAGTATTATTTTATTACCCTAACTTTAAAATATGTATATATAAATCACATGCAGAAAAAAAAACAGCAGAACATAAGCTAAAGTGTGAACAGTGACTGAATTTGGGGAGTAGAATTATGGGTGATTTTCATTTTCATCTTTACACTTGTGCTTTTTTGGCTTGGAAAAAAAATTTTTTTTTTAAACAATGAACATATGTTACTTAGTAATAAAAAAAATCCTTATATCTGTTTTGGGAAGAAAAGCAACCGGAAAGTCAAGTATCACGGTTACAAGTGACAGTGGGACTGATAACATAGTCATGCAGGCAAGTCACCACTAGAAAGGTCTAGTATAGGTTTCAGCAGAAAGGCCAAATGTTCCATCCACCCATTCTTGAATATGCCAAAAACATGCTTGTGGAGGACGGCAATGGTGCTAACAGTTAAATGAACAACTTGCATTTTATAAATAGATATGCTAACAGGTTATAAATATGAGACTAGGGCTTGGGCTTAATTTTTAAAAATTTCAACTGTCTACATTTTTCATTCCAAATTACAAATTATTCAAAAGTAACATTTGGGCTACAAATCAAACAAAGCCGCTTAGTAGCAGTTAGCAGATAAAGTGATGGCAACATTGTAGGCTTATCTGGTTACACATCCTGTTTTTGTCTATAAATTTAGCTGTTCTCATCCGATATTTACTGATGTTGTCCAAATACATAATTACGTCCAAATACATAATTACACATGCATATACACAAAGATCATGCAACTATAGGTTATGGTTAGTGGCTTAACTCACTATGTTATTTTTTTTTTGCCACATTGAAAGGAGGCCAAAACTAGCTTTAAAACCTTTTTTTATGCTGCCACTATGCAAAAATGTAACATCTTGGATAGAAGCATAGTAGAATTTATCATTCAAAATCTAAAATTGCTTTATATCTTTAAGCTTCAGAAATACATATAATATTCCTGATTAACTTACTGATTAGCACTGAAACACTTGTTTCAAGGGATGGGATTAATTTACAGGTATCCAGACAGAAGGCAAAAGAAGCAAAGAAATGAAGCAGAATGTTACTCACAGATTAACAGATTTGCTTTACTTCTTAGAGATTAAATTCTGATGTTATTTATTAGATGATAGAAACTAAGGGGGCAAAAAGGTTTAATGCAAAGTGTCAAGAATATTACAAACAATCAAAAAAACAAAATATTTGCTAAAGGGAGTCTTCGGTCACTTCATCAATACTATTTAAGAAGTAGATCTTTAATATAAACTCTAAGTAATAGTAAATAGAAATATTTCGTTTTTTCTGACATTACTCTCAGCTTTGAACAATTTTTTGTCAAAAGAAACTTCAAATCAAAGGAGTTATAATAATACTGGGGAAGTATAGCATTTACAGTGTAGTTACTGTTTATGAGGAAATTAGGTTCTAAAGTCAGCATGTGAAAAAAGAAAAAAAGATCATGCATAATTAACATTATCCTTTAAATTTCTCCCGTCTCTGACCCTATCTTAAGAAAATAGGTTTTCCTCCTGAATTGGAACAGTCTGCCCTGTCCTTAGATACATGGTGCCTTAGAGCAGATTCTCAGGAAAACAGACTGAGCCAAGGATGAGGATGTTGGTGCATTATTCTGGGAGAGGGGTATAGGGGAGCGTGAGTGAGCAAAGGAGGCAAGAGGGGATATGAAACATGTAAAGCATACAGCTGTTTCAGGAAGACATAGCTAATCCTGAAGATACACAACAGTTTGCTTGAGAGATGCTTTGTTTGGCAGACTAGGATTCACCAGATGGGCTGCAAAGAGAAGCCATGCGATGGAGTATTCTGTGGGGGCGAGAAAGAAGAGATATACCTACTTTCCTCCTGACCCCTGTTACCCAATGCCAAGGTTCACTCAGAGGGATTTAAGTGTTCTAGACTTCCAGGTTGCCTTACCTAGCCCACCTGGCAGTCCATGGGGAGTTCAGATCATAGTTCCACGTCCAAAAGTGCTGGGGGAAGGCAGAAACCCTGGGCAGGAGATGGCCGACCAAGCTGCAAGGCAGCAGGTGAGCAGAAAGATCCCGCATTCCCAAGGCCGGCAAAAGATCAACCCCCAGTGGCAAATTGGTCTGTAAGTGCCAAGGCAGTGTGAGCAAGTCATAAAATGTATGACTGACTCAAGGGCTATGTTGAAGAAGTTTTATTAGACAAGAAAAAAAATTTTCCTTTTAAATATTAAAAAGTATATTCAATACTGTAAGAACCTTGTACTACATGTAAAAATAAATGAAAACTAAGACAACTTAGGTAAGAAGAAAGTCATGCCTTCTATCTCATGTTTCCAAGGAGCCCAGTTCATTAAGTGGTGTAATGGGCAGAATCTATAAAACCTGATCTTTCCCTTAATGCAATTTTCAATGTGTTCAGTTAAATGCACACGTATTCCCACACTACTCTACCAATCGTGTACCTGCACCAGGAATTTCTCTTATGCTCTTGCTTAAACATCAAAGTAAACTCTGTAAGTCAGATTTTACAGAAAAAACAAAAGAGAAAAATAAGTAATGCAGAATATCAAACCTACCAGGTGGCAGAATGAGGACTAGGTTAACTTCCTGTTATTATGACATGCTATGCAAACCACTGAAAAATCCACTACCCATTTTCTTTTTTTTTTTTATTAAGGCATTACAGACATACATGCTTATGAAGGTTTCACATGAAAAAACAATGTGGTTACTACATTTACCTATATTATCAAGTCCCACCCACACCCCAGTGCAGTCACTGTCCATCAGTGTAGTAAGATGCCACAGATTCACTATTTGCCTTCTCTCTGCTACACTGTTTTCCCCTTGATCCCCCACACCATGTGCAATGAACATAATACCCCTCAATCCCCTTTACCCACCCTCCCCATCCGCCCTCCCACAACCCTCTCCTTTGGTAACCACTAGTTCCTTCTTGGAGACTCTGAGTCTGCTGCTATTTTGTTCCTTCAGTTTTGCTTCGTTGTTATACTCCACAAATGAGGGAAATCATTTGGCACTTGTCTTTCTCTGCCTGGCTTATTTCACTGAGCATAATATCCTCCAGCTCCATCCATGTTGTTGCAAATGGTAGGATTTTTTCTTTCTTATGGCTGAATAGTATTGCATTCTGTATATGTACCATATCTTCTTTATCCATTCATCACCTGATGGACACTTAGATTGCTTCTATATCTTGGCTATTGTAAAAAGTACTCCGATAAACATAGGGGTGCATATGTCTTTTTGAATCTCAGAAGTTGTATTCTTTGGGTAAATTCCAAGGAGTGGGATTCCCAGGTCAAATGGCATTTGTATTTTTAGTTTTTTGAGGAACCTTCATATTGCTTTCCACAATGGTTGACCTAGCTTACATTCCCACCAGCAGTGTAGGAGGGTTCCCTTTCTCTGCATCCTTGCCAACATTTGTTGTTCTTAGTCTTTTCAGTGCTGGCCATCCTTACTGGTGCAAGGTGATATCTCGTTGTGGTTCTAATTTGCATTTCCCTGATGATTAGTGATGTGGAGCATCTTTTCATGTGTCTGTTGGCCATGTGAATTTCTTCTTTGGAGAACTGTCTCTTCATATCCTCTGCCCATTTTTTAATCAGGTTATTTGCTTTTTGGGTGTTGAGGCATGTAAGTTCTTTATATATTTTGAATGTTAACCCCTTGTTGGATATGTCATTTACAAATATATTCTCCCATACTGTAGGATGCCTTTTGTTCTGTTGTTGGTGTCCTTTGCTTTACAGAAATGTTTTAGTTTGATGTAGTCCCATGAGTTCATTTTTGCTTTTGTTGCCCTTGCTCAAGGAGATGTGTTCAGGAAGAAGTTGCTCATGCTTATATTCAGGAGATATTTTCCTATGTTGTCTTCTAAGAGTTTTATGGTTTCATGACTTACATTCAGGTCCTTGATCCATTTTGAGTTTACTTTTGTGTATGGGGTTAAACAATAATCCAGTTTCATTCCCTTGCATGTAGCTGTCCAGTTTTGCCAACACCAGCTGTTGAGGAGGCTGTCATTTCCCCATTGTATGTCCATGGCTCTTTTATCATATACTAATTGACCATACATGGTTGGGTTTATATCAGGGCTCTCTAGTCTGTTCCATTGGTCTATGGGTCTATTCTTGTGTCAGTACCAAATTGTCTTGATTACTGTGGCTTTGTAGTAGAGCTTGAAGTTGGGGAGCATAATCCCCCCAGCTTTATTCTTCCTTCTCAGGATTGCTTTGGCTATTTGGGGTCTTTTGTGGTTCCATATGAATTTTAGAACAATTTTCTCTAGTCTGTTGAAGAATGCTGTTGGTATTTTGATAGGAATTGCATTGAATCTGTAGATTGCTTTAGGCAGGATGGTCATTTTGACAATATTAATTCTTCCTATCCACGGGATATGTTTCCATTTATTGGCATCTTCTTTAATTTCTCTCATGAGTGTCTTTTGGTTTTCAGGGTATAGGTCTTTCACTTCCCGGCTTAGGTTTATTCCTAGGTATTTTATTCTTTTTGATGCAGTTGTGAATGGAATTGTTTTCCTGATTTCTCTCTCTGCTAGGTCATTGTTAGTGTATAGGAATGCCACAGATTTCTCCGTATTAATTTTGTATCCTGCAACGTTGCTGAATTCAGATATTACATCTAGTAGTGATGGAATGGATTCTTTTGGGGTTTTTTTATGTACAATAACATGTCATCTGCAAATAGGGACTGTTTAACTTCTTCCTTGCCAATCTGGATCCCTCTTATTTCTTTGTGTTGTCTGATTGCCATTGCTAGGACCTCCAGTACTATGTGAAACAGAAGTGGGGAGAGTGGGCACCCTTGTCTTGTTCCCGATTTTAAAGGAAAAGCTTTCAGCTTCTTGCTGTTAAGTATAATGTTGGCTGCAGGTTTGTCATACATGGCCTTTTCTATGTTGACGTACTTGCCCTCTATACCCATTTTGTTGGGAGTCTTTATCATGAATGGATGTTGAATTTTGTCAAATGCTTTTTCAGCATCTATGGAGATGATGATGTGGTTTTTGTCCTTATTTTTGTTGATGTGGTGGGTGATGTTGATAGATTTTCGAATGTTGTACCACCCTTGCATCCCTAGAATAAATCCTACTTGATCATGATGGATGATCTTTTTTATGTATTTTTGAATTTGGTTTGCTAATATTTTGTTGAGTATTTTTGCATCTATGTTCATCAGCGATACTGGTTTGTAATTTTCTTTTTTTGTGGTGTCTTTGCTCGGTTTTGGTATTAGAGTGATGCTGGCCTCAAAGAATGAGTTTGGAAGTATTCCCTCTTCTTCTACTCTTTGGAAAACTTTAAGGATGATAGGTATTAGATAAATGTTTGATAAAATTCAGCGGTGAAGCCATCTGGACTAGGGGGTTTGTTCTTAGGTATATTTTTGATTACCAGTTCAATTTTGTTGCTGGCAATTGGTCAGTTCAGATTTTCTGTTTCTTCCTGGGTCAGCCTCAGAAGCTTGTATTTTTCTAGAAATTTGTATATTTATTCTAGGTTATCCAGTTTGTTAGCATATAATTTTTCATAGTATTTTCTAATAATTCTTTGTATTTCTGTGGTATCTGTAGGATTTTTCCTTTCTCATTTCTTCTGTTTATGTGAGTAGACTCTCTTTTTTTCTTGACATGTCTGACTAGGGGTTTATGTATTTTGTTTTTTTCTCAAAAAACCAGCTCTTGCTTTCACTGATTCTATTGTTTTATATTTCTCGATTTAATTTATTTCTGCTCTAACCTTTATTATGTCCCTCCTTCTACTGACTTTGGGGCTCATTTGTTTTTCTTTTTCTAGTTTCATTAATTGTGAGTTTAGACTGCTCATATGGGAATGTTCTTCTTTCCTGAGGTAGGCCTGTATTGCAATATGCTTTCCTCTTATCATGGCCTTCACTTGTCATTTGTCTCCATATAATGCTTGATCTCTGTTTTTATTTGGTCATTGATCCATTGTTATTTAGGAGCATGTTGTGAAGCCTCCATGTGTTTGTGGGATTTTTCATTTTCTTTGCGTAATTTATTTCCAGTTTCATATCTTTGCTGTCTGAGAAACTGGTTAGTACAATTTCAATCTTTTAAAATTTACCGAGGCTCTTTTTGTGGCCTAGTATATGATCTATACCAGAAAATGTTCCATGTGCACTTGAGAAGAATGTGTATCCTATTGCTTTTGGGTGTAGAGTTCTGTAGATGTCTGTTAGGTCCATCTGTTCTATTGTGTTGTTCAGTGCCTCTGTCTCCTTCCTTATTTTCTGTCTGGTTGATCTGTCCTTCAGAGTGAGTGGTGTGTTGAAGTCTCCTAGGATGAATGCACTGCATTCTATTTCTCCTTTTAATTCTGTCAGTATTTGTTTCACATATGTAGGTGCTCATATGTTGGGCACATAGATATCTATAATCATTATATCTTCTTGTTGGATTGACCCTTTTATCATTATGTAATGTCCTTCTTTGTCTCTTGTGACTTTCTTTGTTTTGAAGTCTATTTTCTCTGATAGAAGTACTGCGACTCCTGCTTTTTTTTCCCTATTAGTTGCATGAAATATCTTTTTCCATCCCTTCACTTTTAGTCTGTGTATATCTTTGGGTTTAAAATGAGTCTTTTCTATGCAGCATATAGATGGGTCTTGTTTTTTTATCCATTCAGTGACTCTGTGTCTTTTGATTGGTGCATTCAGTCCATTTACATTAAGGGTGATTATCAATAGCTATGTACTTAATGGCATTGCAGGCTTCAGATTCGTGGTTACCAAAGGTTCAAGGTTAACTTCCTTACTATCTAAGAGTCTAACTGAACTCACTTAATATACTATTACAAACACAATCTAAAGGTTCTTTTTTTTTTCTTCCTCCTTTTTCTTCTTCCTCTATTCTTTATATATTAAGTATTATATTCTGTACTCTTTTTCTATCCCTTGATTGACTTTGGGGGTAGTTAATTTAATTTTGCATTTGCTTAGTAATTAGCTGTTCTACTTTCTGTACTGTGGTTTTATTACCTCTGGTGACAGCTATTAAACCTTAGGAACACTTCCGTCTATAGCAGTCCCTCCAAAATACACTGTAGAGATGGTTTGTGGGAGGTAAATTCTCTCAGCTTTTGCTTATCTGGAAATGTTTAATCCATCCTTCAAATTTAAATGATAATCTTGTCAAATAAAGTATTCTTGGTTCAAGGCCCTTCTGCTTCACTGTATTAAATACATCATGCCACTCCTTTCTGGACTGTAAGGTTTCTGCTGAGAAGTCTGATGATAGCCTGATAGGCTTTCCTTTGTACGTGTTCTTATTTCTCTCTCTGGCTGCTTTTAATAGTCTGTCCTTATCCTTGATCTTTGCCATTTTAATTACTATATGTCTTGGTGTTGTCTTCCTTGGGTTCCTTGTGTTGGGAGATCTGTGCATCTCCATGGTCTGCGAGACTATCTCCTTCCCCAGATTGGGGAAGTTTTCAGCAATTACCTCCTTGAAGACACTTTCTATCCCCTTTTCTCTCTCTTCTTCTTCTGGTACCCGTATAATGTCAATATTGTTCCGTTTGTATTGGTCACACAGTTCTCTAAATATTCTTTCATTCTTAGAGTTCCTTTTTTCTCTCTGTGCCTCAGCTTCCTTGTATGCCTCTTCTCTAGTTTCTATTTCATTTATCGTCTCCTCCACCATATCCAATCTTCTTTTAATACCCTCCATTTTGTTCTTCAACGACTGGTTCTCTGACCGGAGTTCATTCCTGAGTTCTTGAATATCTTTCCGTACCTCCATGAGCATGTTAATGATTTTTATTTTGAACTCCCTTTCAGGAAGAGTCATGAGGTCAGTGTCATTTACATCTTTCTCAGGAGTTGTATTAATAATTTTACTTGAACCAGGTTCCTCCGGGATTTCATATTGGTATATGGCGCCTCTAGTGCCCAGAAGCTCTACTCCCTGGAGCTGCTCAGCCCCTGAAGCCATGTCAGGGGTCACAGGGGAGTGGTATTGGTGCCTGGGTTGGAAGAAAGAGCTGTTTTCTGCTTCCTGGCTACTATGCCTGTCTCCACTGCCTGAACCAGTGGGCTGAGCGCACAGTTATAAGCCTCTATGTTTTGGGTTTGTAGTTGCTATAGACAGGTCTTCCCTCTGCCTGGCCAGGGTAGGGTGTGCCAGTTTGCGAGCCACGTGGGGCTGGCTGGGAGAAAGGCGCAGTAGGCTGCCTATCACGGAGCAGGTCCTTGGAGCTGTGTAGCCAGCCAGGAAGCTGGAGCACCTGAAGATCATCTAAGGAAGAAGATTTCTCTTTCGTCCTTAAATATGAGAGTCTATATGGAAAGCTCCTAACCTGCTGGGAAGAGTGCACACAGACAATTCTGTCTTCGTGTCCTCTCTCCTGAGCAGGAAGCTCTGTGCAATCCTTGCCCCTTTAGCATCCCATTGCTAAGGGCTTCCTTGTTAGGAAGTCTCTCAGACTGCCAGCCTTTCTTTTGTCCCAGAGCAGCTGGATATGGATCTCTGCTTTCCACAAGTGGCTGGAATTTCAGTCTCTCCAGGGATTCTGCCTGTCTTAGCTTTCCAACCCCCTAATCACGAGAGTACCATGCAAGCATCATGAAATGTAGGTTTGTGCTCCCAGAGCAGATCTCTGGAGTTAGGTATTCAGCAGTCCCAGGCTTCCACTTCCTCCCCACTCCATTTCTCTCCCTCTTGCTGGTGAACTGGAGTGGGGGAAGGGCTTATGTCCCACCGGGCCACAGCTTTGGTACGTTACCCTGTTCTGTGATATCTGCTCTTTTCTCCAGTTGTATGCAATGTATCACAGTCCTTTTTCCTGTTTCTCTTTCAGGATTAGTTGTATTAATTATATTTTCCTATTATATGTGGTTTTAGGAGGAAGCCTGTGTCTCACCTCTCATGCCTCCATCTTTAATCTCCTCCAGTACCCATTTTAATAACTATCAAGCTTTGTGAAAGCAATTCCTGATAATTTCTAATAATAATATTCTTTAGGAGGATTTTTAGTTGTCTTAGAAACTGAGATATTAGGAATTTCTTTAGAAAAATAATATATAACATGTAAGTTATAATACAAAGTCTGCTGAATTTTTCATAGAAAAATATTACTGTGTCATAGTTCTTATAAAAGCATTATTGTTATAACATTATTGTAGAAACATAGTAAGTAGACTGTGAGGTGCTACTCAGATGCCCCCTTCATTCCAGAAGTATTCATCACTCCTGTTGGTGAGAGTGTTGCCCACTTATGGCTCATAGCTGAGCCCTTGCCCAAGATTCCAGCACCTTTCTAGAAACAGTTCAGCTCCAAATGGGGTAAATGCACCAATCTCCTTAACTTAATTTAAGGGATATCTCTGAAAGGCCATCTCAGCTTCTAGGTAGCTCTGCGACTGACTAGAGGCTCTGAGGGCTTGGTTACAACTGCATTTAAGTTCAACTTCATCTGCCTAATCCTACTTCCCTCTTTTCTTTCATAGGTACAGTTCCAAAGAGTACTATGCAATAAAACTCCTGCCTGAAACCTCAGTCTTAGGGTTTGTATTCTGAACAACCCAACCCATAACAAGACCTGCTGCAACACCATTATTTTGAAAGTAATGTAACAAGTTGATTTTTGTACAGAGTTATAAATATGCTTATTAGTGGGGAAGGAGACTAAAATATTCAACTAGGAAAAACAAAAAAAATGGGGACCTGACAGGAAAATGGGCAAAAGACATGAACACATCAACAGAAAGAAATGTAAATGGCCCTCAAACAGAAGATATTCAACTTCATTCATAATAAAATAAAATGAAAATGAAAATTATGGTAGCACTGACAATAATCAATCCAAAAATGAAATTAAGAAAACAATTTTATTTACAATAGCATCTAAAAGGATAAAATATTTAAGAATAGAGTTAAGTGTAAAACCTGTAGTCTGAAAACTATAAAACATTGTTGAAAGAATTAAAGATATAAGTGATAGAAAGACATTCCATGGTCATGGATTGGAAGATTTATTATTATTAAAATGGCAATACTTCCCAAATTGATCTACAGGTTTAACAGAATTCTTATTGCAATATCATCTGGGTTCTTTTTTTGTGTGTGTGTGGCAGAAATTTACAAGCTGATTCTTGGAAAGGCAATGGACTTAGTATAGCTAAAATAATCTTGAAAAAGAACAAAGTCGGAAGACTAACACTTCCTGATTTCAAAATTTACTAAAAAGCTACAGTTTCAAAACAATGTGGAATGGGCAAATGGGACAGATTTTTAAGTCAAAGGAATAAAATTGAGAGTCCAGAAATAAACCTTAACAATTATAGTCAATTTTTGACAGGAGTCCTAACATAGTCCAATAGGGACAGCCTTTTCAACAAATGGTACTAGAATAACTGCACATCCACACTTAAAGGAATAAGATTGGGCTCCTTCCTTACATAACACAAAAACTACCCCCAAATTAACTTCATAGACCTAAATGTCAGAGATAAAACTATAAAACTCTTAGAAGAAAATATCTTAATGGGCTAGGAAAAACCTTAGATACAACAGCAAAAGCATAAATGACAATAGAAAAAACAGATATTAATGAACATTAAAATTTTTTTAATTTGTGCTTGAAGGACACAATCAAGGAAATGAAAAAGCAACTCATAAAGTGAGAGAAAATATTTGCAAATCCTCTACTTCATAAGGGACTTATATCCAAAATATATAAAAGATTCTTACAACTCAATGATAAAGACAAATAACCCAATTAAAAAATGGGCAGAGAATCTGAAGAGAAATTTCTCCAAAGGTATGCAAATGGTCACCGCACATGAAAAGATATTTGATGTCATTAGTTATTGAAACCACAATGAGATAAATCACTTACCATGGAGATTCTAAAATACCTTAGAAAGAGAAAATGTAATAGAAAAAGAGGAAGATAAGAAGGAGCCATATAAAAATCAGAAACAAACCCATGTATGTGTGGAATGTTAATATGTGATAGAGCTGGTATTGTAAATTAGCAAGGAGAGAGAGATACTATTCAGTGTATGGTTTGGCAACAATTAGCTCTCTGTTTGAAGAAAAATCAAACTGAATCCATACATGACATACATAAATTCTAGATAAACAGCTCATCATAAAAAGCTGTAAATATTAAAGAGAAAAAAGTGTATACCTTTATATTATTATTAAGCAAGATATTGTTAAGCAAGAAATATTTAGAAATATCACTAAAATATAAATCCCCACAAACAAAAAGGGAAAGAGTTGACACCTTTAAGTAAATTAAAAATTTTAAAGTTTAATATAATAAATCCCTACAAGTAAAGTTAAAAGGCAAACAATAGGAGAAACTTTTGCCATTTTTATAATAGACAAAGGATTATTTTCTAGAAGGCCTAAAGAACTCCCACAAAGCAATAAAAACAAAAAAGATAAAATAAAAAACAAGCACAGTATATGCACAAATGACACAGAGAAACAAAAATACTAATACCCACCAACCAAAATCTAAAAATATACTCAGTCTCACAAATAACTAGGATATCATTTTTTTTCCCATTAGATCAAGAACAATTTAAATATCTGATAGCACTCAGCAAGGTTATAGGGAATCGAGTATTCTTAAACGCTGTCGGTAGAAACAAATTGTTACAGCCTTCTGAAGGGTACCACACACTAATTTAAAAATGTATAAACTCCTCAGCCAAGCAATTCCTAGGCCATTTATTCTAGAGAAATAGTTGCAGATGCACATGAAGAGCCACACTCACGATGGTCCCTGACAGCCATCTCAGTGCTCATCGGCGGAGGGCAAGCTAGGGCAAATGGGCAAAGTCACAGAATCCAATAGTTAAAAAAGAAAGTTAATTAAAAGTTCCAGTGCTACCACAAAAATAATCAAGCTTTATAATATATGCATCATGATCTGACTTATATTTTAAAATAGATTTATGACTCTGTTAAGAAAGAAAGATGGAAGGATATATACCTACCAGTATTGTTTTATCTCTAGGAAGATGTTGGAATGGGAGGGACTAATGTAAGATACTTTATTCTTATTGTATATACCTCTATATAGTTTAAATATTTTATAGTGACAATATTACCCAATCACCTAAATTTAACAAACCCATAACTGGAACTATATGTCAAAAACCTTGCAATTAAGAGTCACCTAGAAGTCCAGCATCCAGAGCACCAAAAGATCATATACTGTTGGTATATTTATTTTCATTTTTATTATATATTTCATAGCCAATATCATTTTGTATCTAAAATTTTAGATTATTTCAAAAATTATTTCATGAGGATGTTCCCATATTAGAAAAAAATCTTCCTCATCTATTGACTATACAATGTATTCACCTTATTAAGAAAAACATTTCCTTTGTTTTTTAGTGGTTCATGGTGAATTATCTTTGAATGGCAGCTTTCTACTGGTCTTTATAACATATGGAACTAACTGCGGTCACCAGAGCTCAAGTGTTTACTTTTCTTTGACCTAAACAGAGGAATTTCAGGAAGAAAATGAAACACTTCTGCCTCTGTAGAATCAGATATAAATGAGACAGTATAGTACTTGGCAAGTGCTCAATAAACACAATCTGCTATTAAGCATTATACTCTATTCCAGTGAGAGAGGTACCTTGTAGTGACTTGCATAGCCAGTAAGTTTAGAAATATATACCAGTGAGTAAATCACAACAATGTGAATGTACTTAACGCCACTGAACCATAAACTTAAAAAGTTAAAATGGTAAATTTTATGTTATGAACATTTCACAATAAAAAAATTTTAAAGTGATACTAATTTTCACCTCTTCTAAAATCTAGCTTTTCACACTTACTGAACAGCCTTCAACTTCTATTTCTTGTATGTGGTCACCAAAGATGTACTCAGCAGACAGAAGTAAAAAGAACAAGTGCAGTCTTTTTATTACCACAGAGCTCCTGAATAAGAAAGTAGTGGTGTCTGTGTTTTATTCCTGAGACCCTAATATAACCTATCAAATGTCATTATTGAAAAAGTAAATCCCTAAGGGTACAATGGGGAGAGTTACTAAGGTAGAACTTCTCCTCATATCAGGCTGTGAATGTCCTGGAATCCTGCAGTAAGGATGATCTACACCAGAGTTTATATTTAGACAGTCATTCTGAAGACTGTACTTTACTAGTTCTGGACAGCTGAATGAGTCTGTTGATTAATGGACTGGACAAGCAGATATGCTATTAAAAAAACTTGCTGAGAATTTTAAAGCATGAGTGTTCTCTCTTTCTCTTGTCTTATAATTATAGGATATGTGTTTGATATCAGCAGGGATTAATACAAGTGTTAAAAACCAAAGTCTCTGGATTGCAAGATCATGTTTCATGTATCAACAATTAAAGAGATTTAAGGAAAATACAAAGCTTTACAAAAATCTTGTGTTTGGGGATAGAGCATCTACCACCAAGGAGAACAGTTTATTTCTAGTCTAGTTTATTCCTAGAAGATAAATAAATGTAGCTAAGGTTACATTTTTCCGTCACTGACCTATTCTGCTTGTTAATTTTCCACCATTAGTGATTATTTTACCTTTATCACTATTAAAAATATTATGCACTATATCATACTTCCTTTCTGCTAATCAGTGTTTCATATTAGATTATTTTAAACATCTTTTTTAAAGTAAAAGTTATTTCCAGAATTTTAAATAAGGCTGCTTGAAATATTACAAATTTTGATTTCATAAAAAAGGCATATATACTTTCTTCAAAATTGGGATGAAAAACAAGGCTAAAATGCCCAATAACAAGACAGAACTTCTCCAGTATAAGTTGACTTTTCTGTCTAAAATTTGCTTTGATAGCCCAGTAATTTCAGGCAGTAGTAAAGGAAGAGGGGTATGTTATGATATTAATAGCAAAACTCCACTGACTTACTTAAAGCAATTTGGCCCAAATACAGTGGCGAGATTGTGAATGTTCATGCGATTCTGCACATGGTTCTTGGCTACTTTTGTCAAGAACTGGCATAGGTACTTGAGGAGGCAGTAGTGGGTGTCTGGCAGTTCTTGTATTAAGTCTCTTAAACTACTCTCCTGAGCATCAATTCTGTCATCTGGAAAGAAAAAGAATAAAAAATGTTCTCAGGCATATTTCACAGGAACCATAACAAAAGCATGCAGGCATGATTAACTCTAACATTTTAGTCAGGAAACAATTCCTGAAGACTGAGCTGGACCATCAGAAAAGGGGCATTGCTGCCTTTAATTTTGACCTTAAGCATTTGACTTTTCTTTTTTAATGCTGAAGAATTACTAACATTCAAGACATCCTGAAAACCCCAAGCCTTTATTCAGTGCATAAGATGGATTCGCATTTCAATTTTGTGTTTTTTATCCAAAATTAAGATAAAGGTTGGGTTTTTACCCATCTTGGAATCTTCTACTTGATTATCATCTTCAACTTTGTTAAAAACAACAATCTCTTGGTTTAATAAAATGTGATACAGGAGACCTTCATGGGTCACCATGAACAACACTAAACTAAATGATCAGGAATCTGCACAGAGAAAATGAAGGAAACTTAATCTCTTCATAGCTTTTAACTTCTCACATGTAAGAGTTTAGAATCAGATATGTGCCTCTTACACAAAAGCCTAAAAACTTTGTATACAGCTGAAAATACCTGACAATGTCCCAAAATTCACAGGTAGACATTTGAAAAGTGTGCTGTCTTAAGTTATTTTGATCAGAGGAAAATAAAAAACTTTCCCACCTAATACTTTAGGGGAATAAGGACAATTCATACTCTAGATATATGTTTAAGAGAAAGTTTAATCCAGCTACAATTAATACACATTAGAGTCTTTAATGTAGATAGATCACCTGTGTTAGCCAGTCAAGTAAGAAAGAAACAGCAGTGAGGCAAATGAGATATAAAGGAAGATTCGTCAGTGTTACAAAATGTACATATAACATGATGCCCTGCAGGAAGTAAAAACACAGAGAACACAGGTGCTGAGTGGCCACAGAGCACAGGATAAGGAGCACAAGCTGGAGAATGACTTCCTGGGCAGGATGTCATACTACATGCGTGGCCTTAGACTCCCTACTAAATGGTTTCCTCATTGTAAGTGGTATTATTACCTACCTCATAGGGTTGTGATGAGGCTTAAAATGAGCTTACAGTTGTAAAGTACTGAAACACACTGGTTGACGTTTGCTCAGTGCTATGCAAGTATTTGTTAAATAAACAAAACTTTTTACTTTAATTTGGTTTTATAAGCACACTGAGGATTTAATGAAATGCCTTTTAAAATGAGCCATTTCACTTTTATGAATGTTCAAAAAAGTGATGCTCTCAAAAGTAGCAATGCCAAGAATACATCCACTTCAATCTTTGTTAGAATTATTTTGGAGAATATTTATGATTTAAATAATTATTTCTTACTAATCACAAACTATGTGGTCCAATTATATAATGTGTAGTATAAAATAGATGTTCTAGTTTCAGAAGTTTCATATTATTTTTTAAAAGGAATAAATCATATTCAAGTATTTTGGTGAGCCATAAGAATGCACGGTGTGTTGCTCATGGTGGCATTATTTTCCAGTGCATCCCAATTATTAAGTGTGGAGTGATTAAAAACTATTGGAAAACTTCCCATTTCTCATACCTTTTTATTATAAAAATAAATAAATATGAACTAAGAGAAATACATCAATAGTAGTTTGTCTCTTTTCTCTCTTTACAGTGACTATTCCAAAGTGGATCTGGATGTTTTCATGGGTGTGTACTCTCTGATTGAATTGTGGTTTTATTTCCAGCATTTAAGGATACATAAAGCAACATTTGAACAGCCTTGATAATGGGCCGCTGGCCTTGGCTTTGAAGTGAAACCTCAAATCCTAAGGCAAGCAATATGTGAGGATTTCAGAACAAACAAAACAAATATTCAAAACAGTTATGAATTTGTGGCCATAACAACCCTGAAGAAGCAGCAGCACTTTCATAATTTACTTCCAATTTTTGATATATGGTAAGTAGTTTTTGCCAGGAAATAAAACTGACAAATAATGGGAAGGAAGATATATTCAGAGAATCTCTAACTTAACAAAATAACATTAAATCCTGTAAACCATGAATGGAAGAATTACTAAATATGTTCTCAAGAAACAAAAGTAATTGAAGAAAAAGTGTCTTATATCTCCTTATACCCCAAAGCATTTCTATTTCCTATGATGGAAAATGGATTCATTGATTCGCTCACTGGGTACATGAGTGTGTCCTCTACTTCAGTAGCTTTGACAGCAGCACACTGAATTTGAAACTTATTCATATTTACCTCCTGAATCTTTGTTCAAATATATTGATGGTAAAGACCTTAATTTAATAGCATAACATTTCTCCTCACCTCTTTTGATACTGATTATGTGCTAACATACTAGAATCTGCATTTTGCACTCCATTTCTAGAAAAATGGGGTCTCACCATTATTGCCAGCCTGCAACAATCCTATAGACAAGATTTCCTATATGTGGGAATAATAATAGTCAAGCACCTTTAATGGGGGTTTAGAAAAGAATGCCCAGCACAGCACTGGGGGTGGGAGTCGGGGTGGACAGTGTTGGTGCAAATGTGAAGATGCCCTCTGGTGCTTGTAAAGAGACACAGTTCACAATAATTATTACTGCCTGAGTTATTTTTTGATTTGCTGATACCTAAATATAATAAACACTGCCATAGTAATTTATGTTTTTGCATTTATATTGGCAATTACAAAGGCTCCCTCAAAGTTTTACATTATAAAATGCATTAGCAATACTTCTATTTTTGTGCATTTATTTATAATATACCTATTGCACACAGTAATATTTATTACATGCTTTCTATGTCTCTGATATTCTCTAATACTAGGGATACAGCACTGAACAGAACTTCATGCCTTTATGAAAGTTATATTCTAATTGGGGGTAGAGAGACAAATAAGTTAATAAGTAGATGGAGTGGTTAATGTAAGTACTATGAAGAAATACAAAGCAGGGTTGGGAATGTAAATTAGTTCAACCATTGTGGAAAGCAATATGGACATTCCCCAAAAAGTAAAAATAGAAAAACCACCATTTGACCCAGGAATTCCACTCCTAGGAATTTACCCTAAGAATGCAGGAGCCCAGTTTCAAAAAGACATAAGCACCCCTATGTTTATCGCAGCACTATTTACAATAGCCAAGAGATGGAAGCAACCTAAGTGTCCATCAGCAGATGAATGGATAAAGAAGATGTGGTATATATACACAGTGGAATATTTATTCAGCCATAAGAAGAAAACAAATCCTACCATTTGCAACAACATGGATATGGAGCTAGAGGGTATTATGCTCAGTGAAATAAGCCAGGCGGAGAAAGACAAGCACCAAATGATTTCCCTCATCTGTGGAGCATAAGAACAAAGAAAAAACTGAAGGAACAAAACAGTAGCAGACTCACAGAACCCAAGAATGGACTAACAGTTACCAAAGGGAAAGGAACTGGGCAGGATGGGTGGGAAGGAAGGGATAAGGGGAATAAGGGGCATTACAATTAGCACACATAATGTAGGGGGAGGCACGGGGAATGCAGTATAGTACAGAGAAGACAAGTATTGACTCTATAGCATCTCATTACGCTGATGAGCAGTGACTGTAATGGGGTATGTGGTGGGGACTTGATAATGGGGGGAATCTAGTAACCACAATGTTGCTCATGTAAGTGTATATTAATGATACAAAAAAAAAAAGAAATACAAAGCAGGATAAGGGAAAATGAAGCAGAGTGATACAGGAGTGGGAATGCTATTGCATTTAACATGGTCAGGGAAGGGCTTCTGTAATTTGATGACAATTGAACAGAGAGCAGAAGGAAAGAGGAAAGTCCATTCTAGGCAGAGGAAACAGTAAGGGCTAAGACCTTGAGGGGCAGAGTGCTAGGTGGGAGAATGGCAGGAAATGAAATCTGGAGACAGAGAGGGGTAGAGACAAAGCAGATCATTATAGTATTATAAGCCATGGTCTTTTTAAAAATTTTCCCCTGAGTGAGGATTTTGAGCTGTGAAATCTAACTTAGCACAGCAGCAAAAGTGGCCCTTTGAGTCTAGATTGTAGAGGCACCACTGCAAGTAGGGAGACCAGCTGGGGGACAGCAGTATCAGTCCCAGAGAAAGGCTGGCTGGCCTGGGCCGGGGTGATGGTGGTGATTGTAGGATATGGGCAGATCCTGGATAGAGTTTGAATGTGTCTTGTTTGTTTTACACATGAAAGTTGTTTTATATATAAAAACACATGTATGGTATACTCATTCATTCATTCAACAAATATTTGTCTGTTCTGTACCAGGCACAATTATAAGCATTTGGGATACATCAGAAAACAAAATAAATCCCTGACCTCAGGGAGTTTCTTATATTCTAATAGGTAAGACATTAAACAATAAATATAGTAATAGGGCTGGGGGAATAGAGAGTACTGGCCAAGGGTGAGGGGTGTTCATTACAATTAAAAATAAGATTGTCAGGAAGGCTTCATTTAGAGAGTATATGATGTTTGCAGGCAGTTAAAAAAATCCACAAAGTGGCAAATGTAAACACATCAGAGTTTGAGGTTGAGTTTTAAATATCTTTTAAATCTCCTCAATGCCCTGTATAAAAAAAGTGATCAAGAAATTGCTTTTACAGATTAACACTTTTAGATAGCAAGGCAAACTAGTATAGGAATAAAGAGACATTTTTATCTCAAATATGTTTTAAAGAAATATGGGATGATTTCGTTCATTTGCAGAACTAACTGGGTTGCAGCGTTATGTTGGAATGGGATTACAGAACATTCAAATGATAACAAAATGGTCATTTGGTGTCAGAGGGTAAGGATATTCAGCAAAGAAATTCCACAGAAGGTCCTCAGAAAGAGAAGTGAAATGTACCCCTGTAGATGTATTAAAATATTTAACTGTTTTAATCTTGAAGTTATTTCCAGTATTAAATAAGAATAAAAATCACAATATGTCATAATTCATGAATCCAAAAGTTTTCTTAAAACTTTGCAGAAGGAACAATGGTTAATAATTGAAATAGTCATCATTTTCCTTAATGTCAATCTCTTCCTTGTACAAGAACTAACTTTCTTCACTAGTGAGAAGTGTCACTTTAAAGTACTCAGGTTTTCTTGAAAGCTTTCATTTCTTTTTGGCTAAGTTTGACCCATTTCTCAAGGTAAAGCACAAACATACAACTAGTACAACGAGAAAACTACTTAGCACTTAGAGACTGTATCATAAAAACTTTTGTTCCAGACTAAGTAGCAAACACTGGACCATGTGACAAGTATTTGCTCTCATAAAAAAAAAGATTATGATTGTAATGAGCAACGCTGGACCTATATCACAGGATTGCACTTAATTCTAATTTGGACATTTGTCCCAGTGCTTGTCATGTGTTCTGACTTTTCAGTGGTCAGAATTATACTGTACTTACAATCTTAGCCTCAACAAGAAAAAAAAAAGAACTGGAAAAATGCTAATCTCTACCATGATGTATCTCAGGGCCACAAGGTCAGACATTAAAAAGAACCAAAATATTAAGCCTCATGGCGCCAGATTTACTGAAGTAGCTTCTTATTTCCTCATCAAGCCTCACAAGATGTATGAAAACTTGCTCATCTATTACATAGAACAATGAGCTATTTCTGACCTTAAAGATGAAGAGAAGTCACCAGTCTGAGAATGTGGGCAGCCTCTAGGAGATGAGAAGCAGCCAGCAAGGAAATGGGGACCTCAGCCTTACAAGAACGTGGCACTGAAGTAACTGCCAATGGCCTGAATGAGCCTGGAAGCAGCATTTCTCCCCGGAGTCCTCAGGTAAGAGCCCAGGCCGACTGCACCTTGAGTTTTTTGGCCTTGTGAGAGTAGAGAAGACAGCTGAGACCACAAACTGCTCACCCACAGAGCAGTGAGATAATAAACTGGTATTGTTTTAGGCCACGGTGTTTGTGGTAATCTGTCACAGCAGCAATAGGAACCTAATATATCCCCAGTTAGAGATGATTCCCCAGTTAGAGATGATTCGACTGAAACAGTAATTAACTTGTTCACGTTCATACAGCTACCAAGTTTGAGCTGCAACTCAAACCTGGACCATCTGACCTCAGAGTCCGTGATCTGATCAGTGCACACTAATAAAGTTAGCTGTTATCATCATTACAGAGGACCTGGCACACTGTCTCATACATGGAAATATTTAAGAAAAGGTTCCTGAGTTGACAAATAAGCAAGCAAAGATGGTTCATAGTGGTGGGGTGAGAATCTTAATTCATTTATGATGAATTATGGCATCTTAGGTCATGTGGTATATGTGGGGGAACATTTTAATGAGTCTACAAGAATGGATAAAAAATGTTTTATGAAATACATGAGAACAAAATGTGAGTTATATTTCTTTCTAAATATGCATTTGCAAAAAAAGGAAAAATAATCAAAAGTCAGCTACACTGGATAAGTGGGTTTTCCCTCAGCATTTCATTCAACAGGAGTAGTCACTTCTTTAGAGTGAAGAGAAGCTTTTGTAAACATAATTATATCTTATGGCTAATGGAATGAGTATTTACCTATGTAAAAGGAGAGGTCATATTTTTACAGTTCTCTAACCACCTTTGCTCATGACAAAGTTCTCAAAGGGTAGGAAGATAAAGTTACTAATAAAAACTAATAAATTACAGTCTCTTCTTAAACATTAATGAAACTACAAATCTTGTCATTCTGATTAGATTCTGCAAGATGCAGAATTGTGTTTATTGCCAAATTTGCCAATATCTACACTGATATTCCTGTTCCCAAATGAGCCTGCATGTTAAAACAAACAAAAAGGGAAGAAGAACAAAGAATTGGATGATACTTTCCATTTCAGTCCTATAACCAAAACTAACACCTGCTGATATCTGACAGGCCAGCAAATCTACTCTGTGGGCATTTAGTGAGTACTAAATGCTTGTCAGTGTGGGCAGGTGGCACAGATAAAAATACAGTTGACCATTCAACAACATGGGTTTGAACTGTGTGGGTTTTTTTTTTTGAAAAAATTTTGAGATTTGTGGTAATTTGAAAAAACTTGCAGACAAAATGAATAGCCTAAAAATACTGAAATGTTTAAGGTGAAGTAAGCTGTGTCATGAATGCATAAAATATATGTAGCTACTAGTCTACTTTATCATTTACTACTATGAAAACCACCAGTAGGCTATTAGCAGTTAAGTTTTGGGGAATCAAGAGTTATGCATGGATTTTTTTACTGTGCAGGGGGTCCATGCCCCTAAACCTTCTTCATTCAAGGGTCACATGTATAAGAAATAGTCTACCTAAACTTCCAAATGGGGAATTCATATCTAGGCTAGATGTTAGATACAAGTATTTAACTGCTAAAGAACCTGTTCTTGGGAATGTCAACAGAACAGGAAAAACTATCATAGCACATGGAAAAGGGAACCTCCCACAATATTCTAATCTTGAACAAAATCAGCAATATCCTAATAAAACCTGGCTCTCTGTAAGTCTAGTGCTATATTAAATGGGCAAAGTACAGTAAGTGTGCAGTTTCAATAGAAATCACATTACTATCAGCTTTTTTCCCCTCAGATACTTCTGCTTAAAGACTCAGCTATAATTGCATGATTTGCTGTGATAGGATATAAATCATTGACCCCAGAGATTTTAAGCTGATTTTGGATGTCTCCTCCTCCTCCCTTCAGTCCTCACATTGCCTATGGACTCAGTGTAAAAGGTTATTTCCCTGGGCTCAGCCAAGTAGGTGTTCAGAACACAGCTACCAGACTCAGGGCAGAGCCATAGGTGGCTAGCAAGCCAATCGTTTGGCATCCCTTCCAAATAATATTCTTTCAACTTTCAATATTTTGAGAGTTAATTTTCTGTTCATACAAGTTGCAAACTTAAAAAAGTCATTTGTTGACTATTCCCTTTTCTCTTCAAGCTCAATCCAAGTAAGATGTTCCTCATATAAAAGTATTAGTGAAAAGAAAAAAGAAAAAAAATGCAGAATTTACTGAAGGTTTTGTTCAGTTCATAACAGTTCATTCCAAAAATCCCCAATAGACATTGTTTTCTTGGCCTTGAGCGGCCATGCCCCTTCCCTTTCTTCCTTGAGCCCATACTCTTCCTGTTATTAAAAACTTCTACTGTCTGTACAAGGAAGGCTAACATAAAAAATATGGACACTAGCAGGTGTTGGAAGGACATGGAAAAATTAAAACTTTCATTCAGTGCTGATGGGAATGTAAAGTAGTGCACCTAATTTGGAAAACTGTTCCTTAAAATGTTAAAGTCACCATATGACCCAGCAGTTCCACGTCTAGGTGGATACCCAGAGAAGTGAAAACGTACATCTATATAAAAACTGGTACATAAATGTTCATAAAAGCATTATTCATAATGGCCAAAAGGTAAGAACAACCCAAATGTCCATCAGTGGATGAACAGATAAATAAAATGTGGTATAGTCATACAACAGAGTATTAACGAGCCATAAAAATGAAGTACTGATACATGTTCCAGTATGGTAAAACCTTGAAACTTAAGTTAAAGTAGCCAGTCCCAAAAGACCATATATTATGTGATCCCATTTACATGAAATGTCCATAATAGGCACGGTAGATTATTGTTTGCCTAGGGCTGGGAGTTGGAGCCGGGTTGGGAGGAAGGAATGGGGAGTGTCTGCTAATGGGGTATACATAGTTTGTTTTCAGAGTGATAATGTTCTAAAACTAGATAGTGGTGATGGCTGCACTCTTGACTATACTAAAAACCACTGAATTGCACACTTTAAAGGGGTCAATTTTATGGTGTGCAAATTATACCTCAATAAAGCTGTTATAAGGAAATTCTGCTGGCTTTAAAACCAAGTATAGGAAAAGAAAGTCAGAAGAGACCTTTCAGTTAAAGATGAGTTTATCTACTTTTCCTCCTAATACCTAACTAAAAATACAATAAAAGAATTTTTAAAAGGTATAAGCTGTCAGGAACCCTCCTACACTGTTGGTGGAGATGTAAATTGGTGCAACCGTTGTGGAAAGCAATATGGAGGTTCCTCAAAAAACTAAAAATAGAGATACCACTTGACCCAGTAATTCTACTCCTAGGAATTTACCTGAAGAAAACAAAATCCCTGATTAGAAAAGACATATGCAGCCCTATGCTTATTGCAGCACTATTTGCAATAGCCAAGATAAGGAAGCAACCTACGTGTCCATCAGTAGATGAGTGGATAAAGAAGATATGGCACATTTACACAATGGAATATTATTTAGCCATAAGAGGAGAACAAATCCTCCCATTTGTAACAACATGGATGGATCTAGAGGAAATTATGCTCAGTGAACTAAGCCAGGCAGAGAAAGACAAATACCATATGACTTAACTTATTTGTGGAGTATAAAAACAGAAGGAACAAAATAGTAGTAAACTCACAGACACGGAGAAGGGACTAGTGGTTACCAAGGGCTAGGGTGGGTGGGAGGGGAGGGCGAAGGGGATAAAGGGGCACAATAATTAGCAATCACAATATAAGTTGGTCATGGGGACAGTAATACAGCATGAGAATACAGTTAATGATTCAGTAACATTTTACTACATTTATAGAAAGTGACTGCACTAGAGGGAGTGAGGATTTAATAATATGGGTAACTTTTATATTTGAAACCAACATAAGATTATGAATCAATGATACTTTAATTTAAAAAATGTATAAGCTGTCACGGATAAAGAGAACAGATGAAAACAGAATAAATCAAAGATTTTGACAAATTTACTTGTTTATATACACACTCACACACATTCTTCAAGACCAGCTGTTCTAAGGCAGAATAACTTTACTCAGCCATAGCCTCTCTTCCTAAATTTGCATAATTCCACTCACCATTTAACACTATATCATGTTGTCAAAGGCATTGTAAGAAAAATAAAGATTTATATATGTACTCTGCAAACAAAATATTACAGGATCTATAAAATCTTTAGAAATCATGAGGAGTTATAAAACAAATGTTTTTCCTTTCACATGGATCTGGATGGAAGCAGAACCAATTGGAAATGTCATCAAAATGTATGGAGTCAGGTGTGGAAACCTGGGTTTCCCGGCACATTTCCAGTTTATTCCAATGGAGGTTTCACATCTGATTGACAGGTACCTTGGTCAGATATGCAGATGGTAAGCCCCCAACATGTCTGCCTCTAAAAACCAAGGAGGCCTGGACTTAGATTTTTACCCAGAAAATAAAGAATAGTTTATTGAATTAGCATTACTTCTAGAAAACCTAGAAAATGGAAAGGGCTTAAAACTGGAGTATATAATGATTCTGGTTTTCACAGAAACAAATTTATGAGGGTTGAATAATTTCAAAAGAAAACGTACTTCTCAGTAAGAAGGAATTAACTTAAGTAAGGAAATATGTCATCTGCTTCCTATGGAGCTCATACTATCCATGGAGTGATCAGCTAATAACTAGTATTACAACTAGCCAACATTTCCACAGCACTTTAAAATTCACATGGCAAAGCCACTCGGCTAACTTCAAACACCACGAATGGCATTATGGTACATAGTGTGGATAAAAGATATGCTTAAGTCAAACTTACCTGGTGAATTCCTCATGTAATGAAAACACAACTTAAGGCTCAAGTTCAAGTCAGTTTATTAAATTAGATTTCTTTACAATTAGGCATTGTATTGATTAAAATGGCCTTATTATTAAGGTGGTTTTCTTAAGAAAAACAGTTGGTTTCTGAATTATCAAATTCTCCTAAGCTAAAATTCATAAGCACTTAATTCTGACATATTGTTTGCACAGCTGCTATTATAAAACTCTGTTCCATTTAAAATCAAGTACAGAAAATAAAAAAAGAAAGGGAAAACACTCATTTAAAGTGACAGGTTGATCCCTTGCATTTATCTAGTCTTTGTCCCAAGACGCCACTGAAAGGACAGCAAATGTTTAAAAAAGTATTAAGTACCCTAAGGCAAAAAAGAACAGCAGAGAGTAGATGATATTTCAATGACATTTGGAAGTGAACATAAATAATTGAAAACAAAAAGCAAAAAACAAAACCAAACAGTCTGTTTGAAAGCCTGTCAGACTGGAGGGAGCCCACTGCCACCCCATGCATCCAGGCAAGGATGTTCTCAGACAGGGGTGCTGAGGTTTAGTCCCTGGATAACATCAATGGATTCCTGGACATCTAAGATAGATGAGGGCTAGAATGAGGAACACAGATGAAACTGTGAGAATTAGTGAAAATCTGCTAAGAAATAATGGACCCATTAGCACACTTCCCACTTCCCTGCTCTTGAGGAATTAGATGGCTAAAGAGAAAAATATGTCCATATACTAACATCTGTGGGTCCCCAAGTGAAACAGGCTAGATTTCCCCATCTATCCCCACAATCTAATCCTTCTAAAGTGAAGTACACCAGTAGATGAACCCTTTGTCTGCATATATGTTATTCTTAAATCACAATAACTAATCTTTGAGTAAAGAGACAGAAAAAGAAATTCCACAGAAATACAGGGAAAAGAAAACTTAAACAATTGCTAGTATCCTTCTAAAGGGAGAATCAGACTACAATGTTATAAAACAATACCCTGGAAAAAGAAACAGAGCATGAATATTTTAGATATTAAAAATATAAAAGCTAAAGTTTTAAAAGAAAACAAGATTAGAAATAAAATTGGGAGAATTTCACAGAAAACAAACTAAAAGATAGGGATATGACAAGAGACGGTTCAAGATGGTAGCATAAGAAAATCCTGAACTTACCTTATGCCACAGGCACAACAGATCTACAGCTACATACAGAGTGATTTCCCTGAAAAAGACCTGAAAACCAGCAGAACAGTGCTTCCACAAAGGATAAAAGAGCCACACTGAAACAGGTAGGAGAGTCAGAGACATGATTTAGCTAAAAACTACCACTACCACAACAACAAATCTTATCCCAGGCATAGGAACCCACAACTGGAAGGGATCTAAGAAATATGGAGCTTTCCCCTGAGGAACAGGGGTTTGTGCCCCACATCAGGCACCACAACCCTTGGGACTTGCACCAGAGAGACAAGCCCCCAACATGTCTGCCCTAAAAACCAAGGAGGCTTACATCCAGGGGAACCATAGAGCTACAGGAACAGAGAACCTGCTCTTTAAGGGCTAATATACAGACTCATTTACCTCTGGATCAAGCACAAAAGCAGAAGTTTGAAAGTGCCTCGACCATATGTGAAGGAGATTGACTTGTTTATCTTAAAGTGTCTGCTGGGGAGGCAGGAACCTATTTGGACTTTCCAGAGATGGAGGTTCTGATGGGCACCATTTTTGTGTTCTCCTTCTACCTTGTGCTGGTAGGAGCCATTTTGCGACACTTCCTCTACCCTGCTAGCACTGTAGGTCCACCCCTCCCCACTGTGTCACTGCTGCAGCCAGCTGCGTGCCCTGCCACCATGGTCCACAGCTGTGGCCCCAACACAGCTGGCTGGGTGAGTACCCTACTACCCTATACTGTAGCCATGGATACACCCAGCCAGAAGGTGCACACAGCCCACTAAGGAGATGACCCTTGAGCACCTGGCTCTAGTGGCCAGGGAAGATTGCAGTTCTGAGCCCCATGAGTCAATTCCTACACAAGGCAACTCTCTCAAGACTGGGAGAGGTTTTGAATAATACACAGAAACAAACAGTCAAGCAAAATGAGGAGCAGAGGAGTATGTTCCAAATTGAAGAACAAGGTAAAACCTCAGAAAAAGACTTTAATGAAACAGATTAAGAAAAAAAAAATCTACCTGATACAGAGTTCAAGTAAAGTCATAAGCTGCTTGAGCTCACAAGAGGAATGTATAAAAACAGAGAACTTCAATGAGAAAATATCAGAAGGTACCAAAAAGAAATCACAGAGGTGAAGAATACAATTTCTGAATTAAAAAATAAACCAGAGGGGTTCAACAGCAGACCAGATGAAGTAGAATAATGGATCATGAACCCAGAAGACAGAGACTGAGAAGATAGCTTAAGGAATCTATGAGACAAAATCAAGTGCAAACCATTCACATTATAGGGACCTCAGAAAGAAAGGAAAGAAAAAAAGGAAGGGGCAGAAAACTTATCTGAAGAAATAATGGCAGAAAACTTCCTTAACCTGGGAAGAAAAGAGACATCCCAGGTTGAAGAAGCACAGAAAATTGCAAATAAGGTGAACCCAAAGAGACTTCATAAAACACATTATAATTGTCAAAGTTAAAGATAAAAAGAGACTCTTAAAAGCAGCAATAGAAAAACAACTTATTACACACAATGAAGCCCCCATAAGACTATAAGTAGATTTTTAGCAGAAACTTTTGAGGTCTGAAGGGAGTGGCATGACATATTCAAAGCACTGAAAGGAAAAAAACTACAACCAAGAATATTCTATTCAGCAAGGTTATCATTCAGAATTGAAGGAAAGATTAGGTAAGAGTTTTCCAGACAAGCAAAAGGAGTTCACCACGACTTAACTGGCTTTACAGAAAACGTTGAAGGACTTCTTTAAGCTGAACATAAAAGGTAATAACTAGTAATAAGAAAACACATGTATAAAAATCTCACCAGTAAAGGCAAATATAAAGCAAAGGCAGTGGATTAACCACTTATAAAACCAGTATGCAGGTTAAAAAGTAGTAAAATTAACTATAACTACATTTATTAGTTTAGGATACACAAGATAAAATGATTTTTAAAATGATATAAAAATATAACATGTGGGTCAGGGGGAGGAAAAAAGTAGAGTTTTTAGATAGTATTCAAACAAGTTGCTATCAACTTAAAATAAACTATTATATATGAACCAAAAACCAAAAATCTATAGTAGATACCAAAAAGACAATGGGAAAGGAATCTAAACATAACACTAAAGAAAGACAGGAAATCACAAGGGAAGAGAGCAAGAGAGGAAGAACAGACAGGACCTACCAAAACACCAGAAAACAATCAACAAAATGTCAAAATGCACATACCTATCAGTAATTATCTCAAATGTAAATGAACAAAATTCTCCAATCAAAAGTCATAGAACAACTGAAGGGACGGAAAAAAACACAAGACCCATGTATATTGACTGTAAGAGACTCATTCCTGTTCTAAGGACACACACAGAGTTCAAGTGAAGGGATGGAAAAAGGTATTCCATGCAAATGGAAATGAAAAGGCAGTTGATGTTGCTATACTTATATATGAGGAAAAAGGCTTTAAAACAAGACTGTACTAAAAGACAAAAAAGAGCAATACATAATAAAGGTGTCAAAACAACAAGAGGATATGACATTTGCTATTATTTATGCATCCAACATAGAATTATATTAACAAATATATTAAGTCAATATTAACAGAACGAAGGGAGAAATTAACAGTAGAAAAATAGAGCACTTTTAACACCCCATCTATATCAATGGATAGATCACCCAGACAGACAATAATTGGTCTTAAGTGACTGTTGCACCAGATATATTCGATATATACAGAACATCCCATACAAAAGCAGCAGAAAACACCTTCCTTTTTTTATATATGATTTATTTGGGTATCATTAATCTATAATTACATGTGCAATATTATGGTTATTAAACTACCCCTTCATCAGGTCACCCCACTAACCCCATTACAATCACTGTCCATCAGCGTAGTGAGATGCTATAGAATCATTATGTGTCTTCTCTGAGTTGTACAATCCTCCCCGTGCCCCCCAACATTACGTCTGCTACTCATAATGCCCCTTTTTCCCACTTATCCCTCCCTTTCCACCTATCTTCCCCAGTCCCTTTCCCTTTGGTAACTGTTAGTCCGTTGTTGGGTTCTGTGAGTCTGCTGCTGTTTTGTTCCTTCAGTTTTTTTCTTTGTTCTTATATTCCACATATGAGTGAAATCATTTGATACTTGTCTTTTTCGGCTTGACTTATTTCAATGAGGATAATACTCTCTAGCTCCATCCATGTTGTTGCAAACGGTAAGATTTGTTTTCTTCTTATGGCTGAATAATATTCCATTGTGTATATGTACCACCTCTTCTTTATCCATTCATCTACTGATGGACACTTAGGTTGCTTCCATTTCTTGGCTATTGTAAATAGTGCTGCGATAAACATAGGGGTGCTTATGTCTTTTTCAAACTGGGCTGCTGCAGTCTAAGGGTAAACTCAAGGAGTGGAATTCCTGGGTCAAATGGTATTTCTATTTTGAGTTTCTTGAAGAACCTCCATAATGCTTTCCACAATGGTTGAACTAATTTACAGTCCAGCAGTGTAGAAGGGTTCCCTTTTCTCCACATCCTCGCGAACATTTGTTGTTGTTTGTGTTTTGGATGTTGGCCATCCTCACTGGTGTGAGGCGATATCTCATTGTGGTTTCAATCTGCATTTCTCTGATGATTAGCGATGTGGAGCATCTTTTCATGTACCTGTTGGCCATCTGAATTTCTTCTTTAGAGAAGTGGATATTCATGTCCTCTGCTCACTTCTTAATTGGATTATTTGCTTTTTGTTTGTTAAGGTGTGTGAGTTCTTTATATATTTTGGATAACAACCCTTTATCAGATACATCATTTATGAATATATTCTCCCATACTGTAAGATGTCTTTTTATTCTACTGATGGTGTCCTTTGCTGTACAGAAGCTTTCCAGCTTGATATAGTCCCACTTGTTCATTTTTGCTGTTGTTTCTTTTGCCCGGGGAGATATGTTCATGAAGAAATCACTCATGTTTATGTCCAAGAGATTTTTGCCTATGTTTTTATCTAAGAGTTTTATGGTTTCATGACTTACATTCAGGTCTTTGATCCACCTGGAGTTTACCTTTGTGTATGGGGCTAGACAGTAGTCCAGTTTCATTCTCTTACATGTAGCTGTCCAGTTGTTCCAACACCAGCTGCTGAAGAGGCTGTCATCTCCCCATTGTATATCCAAGGCTCCTTTATCAAATATTGACTGTATATGTTTGGGTTAATGTTTGGGTTTTCGATTCTGTTCCACTAGTCTGTGGGTCTGTTTTTGTGCCAATACCAAATTGTCTTGATTACTGTGGCTTTGTAGTAGAGTTTGAAGTCAGGGAGCGTAATTCCCCCTGTTTTATTCCTCCTTCTCAGGATTGCATTGGCTATTCGGGGTCTTTTGTGGTTCCACATGAATTTTAGAATTATTTGTTTCAGTTCATTGAAGAAAGCTGTTGGTAGTTTGATAGGGATTGCATTGAATCTGTAGATAGATTGCTTTAGGTAGTATAGCCATTTTGACAATATTTATTCTTCCAAGCCAAGAACATGGGATGCATTTCCATTTGTTAGTGTCTTCTTTAATTTCTCTTAGGAGTGTCTTGTAGTTTTCAGAGTACAGGTCTTACACTTCCTTGGTTAGGTTTTTTCGTAGCTATTTTATTCTTTTTGATGCAATTGTGAATGGAATTGTTTTTCTGATTTCTCTTTCTGTTAGTTCATTGTTAGTGTATAGGAAAGCAACAGATTTCTGTGTGTTAATTTTGTATCCTGCAACTTTGCTGAATTCATATATTAGTTCTAGTAGTTTTGGAGTAGAGTCTTTACGGTTTTTAATGTACAGTATCATGTCACCTGCAAATAGTGACAATTTCACTTTTTCTTTACCAATCTGGATGCCTTGTATGTCTTTGTTTTGTCTGATTGCCATGGCTAGGACCTCCAGTACTATGTTGAATAACAGTGGAAAGAGTGGGCATCTGTGTCTTGTTCCCGATCTTAGATGAAAAGCTTTCAGCTTCTCGCTGTTAAGTATGATGTTAGCTGTGGGTTTGTCATATATGGCCTTTACGATGTTGAGGTACTTGCCCTCTATACCGATTTTGTTGAGAATGTTAATCATGAATGGATGCTGAATTTTTTCAAATGCTTTTTCAGCATCTGTGGAGATGATCATGTGGTTTTTGTTCTTCTTTTGGTAGATGTGGTGGGTGACGTTGATGGATTTTTGAATGTTGTACCATCCTTGCATCCCTGGGATGAATCCACTTGATCATGGTGTATGATCCTCTTGATGTATTTTTGAATTCGGTTTGCTAATATTTTGTTGAGTATTTTTGCATCTACATTCATCAGGGACATTGGTCTGTAATTTTCTTTTTTGGTGATGTCTTTGCCTGGTTTTGATATTAGAGTGATGCTGGCTTCATAGAATGAGTTTGGAAGTATTCCCTCCTCTTCTATTTTTTGGAAAACTTGAAGGAGAATGGGTGTTATTTCTTCTCTATATGTCTGGTAGAATTCAGAGGTCAATCCATCAGGTCCGGGGGTTTTGTTCTTGGGTAGTTTTTTGATTACTGATTCAATTTCGTTGCTGGTGATTGGTCTGTTTAGTTTTTCTGTTTTTTGCTTGGTCAGTCTTGGAAGGTTGTATTTTTCTAAGAAGTTGTCCATTTCTTCTATGTTTTCCAGCTTATTAGCATATAGACTCTCATAATATCCTCTTATAATTCTTTGTATTTCTGTGGGGTCCGTCATGATTTTTCCTTTCTCATTTCTGATTCTGTTTATGTGTGTAGATTCTCTTTTTCTCTTAATGAGTCTAGCTAGGGGTTTATCTATTTTGTTTATTTTTCAAAGAACCAGCCCTTGGTTTCATTGATTTTTTTCTATTGTTTTGTTCTTCTCAATTTTATTTATTTCTTCTCTGATCTTTATTATGTCCCTTCTTCTGGTGAGTTTGGGTCTCATTTGTTCTGCATTTTCCAATTTCAGTAATTGTGTCTTTAGATTGTTCATTTGGGAATGTTCCTCCTTCTTTAAATAGGCCTGGATTGCAATATACTTCCCTCTTAGAACTGCCTTTGCTGCGTCCCACAGAAGTGGTGGCTTTGTGTTGTTGTTGTCATTAGTCTCCATATATTCTTTGATTTCTGTTTTGATTTGGCGGTTAACCCACAGATTAATTAGGAGAATGTTGTTGAGTCTCCATGTATTTGTGAGCCTTTTTATTTCTAAAATTTATTTCTAGTTTTATACCTTTGTGATCTGAGAAGTTGGTTGGTAGAATTTCAGTACTTTTGAATTCACTGAGGTTCTTTGTGGCCTAGTATGTGGTCTATTCTGGAAAATGTTCTGTGTGCACTTCAGAAGAATGTGTATCCTGCTGCTTTTGGGTGCAGAGTTCTGTAGATGTCTATTATGTACATCTGTTCTAGTATGTTATTCAGTGCCTCTGTGTCTTTACTTACTTTCTGTCTGGTTGATATGTCCTTTGGAGTGAGTGGTGTGTTGAAGTCTCCTAAAATGAATGCATTTCTATCTATTTCCTCCTTTAGTTCTGTTAGTATTTGTTTCACATATGCTGGCGCTCCTGTGTTGGGTGCATATATATTTATAATGGTTATATCCTCTTCTTGGACTGACCCCTTTATAATTATGTAATGTCCTTCTTTCTTTATCTCTTGCTACTTTCTTCGTTTTGAAGTTTATTTTGTCTGATACAAGTACTGGAACACCTGCTTTTTCTCTTTGTTGTTTGCATGAAATATCTTTTTCCATCCCTTCACTTTTAGTCTGTGTATATCTTTGGGTTTGAGGTGAGTCTCTTGTAAGCAGCATATAGATGGGTCCTGCTTTTTTATCCATTCTGTTACTCTGTGTCTTTTGATTGGTGCATTCAGTCCATTTACATTTAGGGTGATTATCGATAGATATGTACTTATTGCCATTGGTGGCTTTAGATTCGTGGTTACCAAAGATTCAAGGGTTGCTTCTCTACTATCTAACAATCTAACTTAACTTTCTTGTTAAGTTTTGTAAACACCATCTGATGTTTCTTTATTTCTCTCCCTTCTTATTCTTCCTCCTCCATTCTTCATATACTAGGTGTTTTATTCTTTGCCTTTAGTTAGTATTTGGATGGTCTGCTTTCTTTTCTATGATTTTATTTTCTCTGGTGACATCTTTTTAGCCTAGGGGTGTTTCCCTCTAGAGCAGTGCGTTTAAGATATCCTGTAGTGGTGGTTTATGAGAGGCAAACTCTCTCAACTTTTGTTTGTCTGGTAATTGTTTAATCACTCCGTCATATTTAAATGGTAATCGTGCTGGATATACTATTCTTGGTTTGAGGCTCTTCTGTTTCATTATGTTAAATATATCATGCCATTCTCTTCTGGCCTGTAAGGTTTCTGTTGAGAAGTCTGATGATAGTCTGATGGGTTTTCCATTGTAGATGATCTTTTTTCTCCCTAGCTGCCTTTAATATGCTGTCTTTATCTTTGATCTTTGCCATGTTAATTATTATGTGTCTTGGTGTTGTCTTCCTTGGGTCCCTTGTGTTGGGAGATCTGTGGGCTTCCGTGGACTGCAAGATCATTTCCTTCCCCAGCATGGGAAAGTTTTCAGCAATTATTTCTTCAAAGACACTTTCTATCCCTTTTTCTCTCTCTTCTTCCTCTGGTACTCCTATAATGCGAATATT